>CM042840.1:118721151-119343718 GCA_023653725.1 Bungarus multicinctus | reverse complement strand
CAAAATCACTCTGATGTTTTCATGTGCAGCCTCCCTAGTTAAATCATAAAATATGTTTTCTATTTCATGCCTTATTAAGTTCTTTGAATGTGTAAATATTCCTTAACCGGTGCATAATTATTTAATATTACTTGCACACTGGCGACAAAGTCATGTTTAAAGATCCAGTCATTTTGACCTTTCTAAAGATGGCGCCAAAAGCTTAACTGCGTTTTCAAACAAGACATCCCCATTCCAAGCTTGAGGTTTTTTTCCGCGCCAGAAACAATGATGGCGTCTTCAAGAAACGTTAAAAGTAGAAAGCTACTCTATGAAAAGGGCGGGGTGGTTAATTGGAGCAGGAAATGACGTATTTGTTTTTCAGGAAGTAGCTGTCAGGCAGAATGGAGTTAGGGGGCTGCAGGGTAAGAGAGGCCTTTAATCCTCCAGGGTGGTGTTCGTTAGGCTCCCTGAAGCAAAGATTGGCTGTCAAAGGAAAGAGGACTGAGAGTTTTTTCTCCAGCATGAGCCGAAAATGATTTCCCGGGAGGCGAGGGCCGGCTGTGTTACTCCGTATGGAAACCCTGGTTTGTTAGAAATGGGGGAATGTGCTTTCTTCCGCCTTGGAAGTTACAAGGATACGTGGTATTCCTCCTGGATGTATTGAGACTCCCCCCTGGTAGTATGTAGAGGTTGTCTATCACTGTTACGGTTATGTAAAATGCCCCTCCCCCTTTTGTTTTGCAGTTGTTTTGAGGCTTTGACAATAAACCATTAAATAAGTTTGTATTTTGTTACCTGAGCTGTACATTGGGGAAAAAGCTGGAGGAATGGAATTCTGTTCCTTTTCCTGCCCCTTCCATTTCTTTTCTTTCTGACTTTTTGCAGATTGCGTTTGAGAAAGATGGGGTCTATTTACACACCAGTGCAAAGCGACATCCTGACCAGGATTCCCTCATACCTGGAGTTATCCGCATCATTGAGAAGGTGGGTTGAGATAGCTTGCCTATTGGGTTGTAAATTGAAGCAAGGAGGCTATGTGGTCGTGGTGAGAAAATTGGTTATATTGGGGCATTGAAGTATTGTATTGGTTATATTGGGGCATCGTATTTAGTCTTATTTGCCATTAAATGTATGGGCCAAAGCAGGCTCAAGACTCTTGTTTTTTGGATGCTGGAGGACAAATCTGAGGCCTTTGTAGCTTTGTAATTTTGTCTAATTGTGACATTGTGGTTAAAGGTAATTAGGATTAATTTGAATACAACTGGTCAGAATAGCGGAAGCTTTGTATTTGAGTCCAAGGTTTTCTACAGTTTGTTCATACTACTAGTTATCCTCAATTAGTGACTAAAATTGGGTTACCTAAGCTAACAAAACATCATAATGTTATGATATTACTTCACTTTTCCTTTGCAGACCTGAAAAAGCTGTAAATGTGAGGTTTGGTTGCAAAATTACTTTTTTAACACTATCATAATTGCAAATGGTAGCTAAATCATGCAGTTGTTAAATGAGGACTATCTGTATGCGATATTAATTCATATGCACAAGTAGTAGTTTATGTAGTACGTAAAAGATTTAAATATTTCACAAGAAATTTTAAGTTTCCCACAATTTATGATTTAAGAAGTGCACATCAAAAAGCATTAGGTAGTTTGTGATGATATTTTAGCAAACAAAGTAGGGGATGAACACTATTTCAGTATTTATGCATCAGCTGCTTTTCAAGGAGGAAATACGTGAAATTCAGCACTCATTTGATCACTTAAATTTCAAAATTTAAAAACCAAGTTTCGGGATGAGGAATTTTGTTGGAATATTTTATTGTAATGCTGCTTCCTTTTTATTCAGGGTTCAGATACTTTACTACAATGGACCCCTGTGGAAGAATCTTCAGATGCTGCTCAAATTATGTACACTAAAAAGGTAAGCTTTCTGCTGATTTAATCTTCTACCTATAAGTATTAAATTCTTCAGTATATTTGCTCTCTATATTTTGGCAGAAACAAAATATACATTTTTTATATTAGTGGTTTTTCTTGTTTAATCACTGTATAGGTTGCTTGATCTTTACAAAACAATATGTTATGGTATCCTTCAGTTTATTTAAAAGTTTTTAAAAAGCCTCAGTCTTTTGAAGAAAATAGTTACAGGAATAAAGAATAATGCTAGGATTTCAACTATGCATGTTTAAAATGCTACTAGAATTACTATACAGGTAGTCCTTGAGTTATGATTGTAATGGAGCCTGCCAATCACAGTTGTAACTTGTAACAGTTGTAAAATGGGTCAGTCACATGTAAGACATAATTTTAACAGCCTTTTTCAGCAGTCATTAAGCAAATCAATGGTTTGCTATGGATACAATTTTGAACAGGACCTAAAGGAGCATTTATAAAGATACTATAAGGAACATATTTTAAAAAAATTGAAATGTCCTCTAATCTTGTTATCTCTTTACTAGGATACCATTGGGTCCCAAGTTGAGGAAGAACACTTTGATCCAGGATATGAACCAGACTGGGCCGTAATCAGTACAGTGGGGACGAGATCTCGGGTCCAGGAGGAAACAACTGGTAAATTGAAAGAAGAAGCATTAGTTTCCTCTTATGAATTTTGGTTGTATGTATCTAGGTTTACTGATGAAGTTGCAATAATGAATGAAAGATGGGGATGAGAAAAAGATAGTAGCTAGAAAGTGTGGGATTTTGTTTCTTCTGTCCTTTGTCACCATGCTTTTCCCATGTTTCTCCTACCAGTTTCTGGATCAAAATCTCCAGTCCCTCGAGGTCAGTGGGCCTTCTCTCTCAGCTTGTCTGACCTGAAATCCATCCGTAAGAGTAAACCAGGTCTCGGCTGGTCGTATCTTATCTTCATCACCAAAGAAGGTGTTTCCATTCAAGCTCTGCATTTCCACCGTGGAGGCACGAAGGCCCTTCTCAAAGCTCTTTGCAAATATGTTATATTAGCCACGTGAGTGAGATTACATCACAACCCCTGTTACATTAAAGAAATAAGATGTAGTCTCCACCTGGTTTAAACTTGTGTGGAATAGGGAAATGTTTTCTAATATCAGCTTCTGAAAATGAATTTTGAAAGCCTTTGTTAGATAACAGGATATTCCAAGGTTGTATATTAATTTAGGAAGTGAGGAAAAATATCCATGAGGAAAGCAACAGTAAATCACCTTTACATTGTTAGCAAGTAAATCATTTGAATTTGTCCCTGAAGTTACTGGGAGTCAAGGTTTCACGTTATTCTTTGTCTCATTGGATGCTTTGAGCAAAGTGCTTGCTAAGTTTCAAGTAAGACCCAAATATCTAGCAACAGCAAAAAAAATCTGCTTATCCTGGTTTGTTTGGGATTTCTTGTAGTCATCTGATGGGCATTATTAAAATGTCATGCTTGGTGATTATGGGGTAGCCTTTCTCCTTCTCCTTTTCAAATGAATCAAAGGCTTTCTTTGCAACTGAATAAGAACTAGCCTTAGATTGTAGAGACCATTCTATATAGCTCCAGATCAGTAGAGAAGATAGCATGCTACACACCTTATGGACTTTTTAAATAAGAGAAATGCAGTTTCTAAGCATTCTAATTACATAACATTTTGTTGCTGCATGTACAGTAAAGTGACCTTGCTCTATAATACTTAACAGAAATAAAGCAAAATTAATTTATCCAATATGCTAGTTTTTTTGTGTTGCAAAGAGCAGTTAAAATATAGGAGTCTCCAGCTGTAGTTAGAAGCAGAATAGTTCCAGAAGGACTTTATACTATATTATGGACACAACAGGAATCAGAAAAAAAAGGATTTGGAATGTTCGTTTGACAGCAGTGAGAATTCTATATACACAGAAATGAAAAGATGCATTAATCCCAAAACAGAAGAATGTACAGAAAAAATGATGGTGCTTGCAGAAATGGCAAAACTGACTATTTTAATAAACATATCCAGCATTGTTTCTACTTGGAAACTGTATCTAAATTTTGTGCTCAAGATAGAAATAATATTTATTTATTTATTTTATTAAACTTATATACCGCCCTCTTTCCCTGACAGGACTCAGGGCGGTGTATAGCCGATTAAAAATATCACAACAATACAAAATTAAAAAACAATTAAAATCAAATATATAGTGGCTGGAATAAAAGTATATAAAGGGGAATTAAAAAGATTAAAAACCAGATAAAACCAGATTAAAATTCTAAGAGAACTCTAGGCCAGATCGGCTTGGCGAAATAGATGAGTCTTCACTGCCTGTAATAAACTCTTGATGCCAGTTAATATAGTTTGTTTTTATAGAAATTGCTAATACTTGTTTAGCTGGTGAAGTAAAAAGTTGAGACTGTAATTCTATTCTGTATAGGTAGTCCTCAACTCACAACAGTTCATTTAGGGACTATTCACTGAAAAAGGTGATTTATGGTCACTTTTCATACTTACAAACAAGCTCTTCTATTATTATGTGATCAAAATTCAGATGCTTAGCAATTGCTTCATATTTGGTTCACACAATTGCTGTGTCCCAAGATCATGTAACTGTCCCTTTATGACCTTCTGACAAGCAAAATCAATGGAGGAGCCAGATTTGTTTAACAATCATATTACTAAATTATCAACTGCAATGATTCATTTAACAGCTGTGACAGGAAAGGTCATAAATGGGGCAAAACTCACTTAACAAATGTCTCAAATCAACGACTGAAAATTTGGGCTCAATTGTGGTCGTAAGTTAAGGACTACCTGTACTTTCCTGTACTGTAAAAAGTTGGAAGTCAATGCTTTCATTTTCTACGTTTGCCCTACAGCTTTTTTTCCTTCCCCGTTTTCCTGTCATATTGATTTCTATCTGTATTTTTACACTGTTATGATTTTAATTGTTGTAAACAAAAAAAATGTATAATGCCCCCGACAATTTATCGCAGTGTTGAAACCCTTTTCCAGATTTTTTTAAAAAATCATTTTTATTTCCTTTTGTGTTTTTTTTCTTGTAGCTCCCCCAAAGATTCTCGGCTCTACCTGGTTTATACACATGATTCAGATGCCCTTTCTCATTCCTTTGATGAGCTTCAGCTCTTTGATGACAGTTCATCAAATCTAGTATCGGTAAGACTGTTTTCTGAAGGGCCTTATCTGGAATCACATACTCTATAAAAGGAATGAAGGAAAACTAAAAGCACAATGTGGAAAAAAAGAACAAGCTGTTAATATGGGTTTTTTTTCCAGGCAGAAGCCTTTATTTAGGAATGTTTTGGGAACAGTTATGCGCATTATTTTGAACCAAAAGGGATCAAATGTACAATGAAGGTGTTGTGCACATTCTTAAGCAAGGATATGGAATTAGTTTAATGAGTTAGATCAGTGATTCTTGCCTTGGCAATTTTAAGATGGATTTCAATTCCCAGAATTCCCCAGCCAGCCATGATATTTGAGGAACTCTTGCAGCTGAAGTCCAGATATCTTAAAGTTGCCCAGGTTGAGAAACACTGTGTTAGATGATAAGCCAGCAAGTGAGAATCCAGAACTATGCCTTTAAACTTTTGAAAACTCAAACAGACTGGATATTTTTTATTTGTACTATGCTTTTCAATTCCTGCATCCAAAAATGATGTATAAGAATATCTATAAAGATTGCACAGAATTAGAAATATAGAACATAGAACATCACCAGAATTGGAAGGAACCTTGGAATCGTCTGGTCCAACCCCCTGCTCAAGCAGATCTATACCATTTCAGACAAATGGTTGTCTAGTCTCTTAAAAGCCTCTGGTGATGGAGCACTAACAGCTTCTGGAAGCAAGTTGTTCCACTGGTTAATTGTTCTCACTTTTAAAAAAATTTCTCCTTAATGCTTGGTTGCTTCTTTCCTTGGTTCATTTCTATCCATTGCTTCTGTCTTGCTTTCTGGTGCTTTGGAAAATGAGTTGACCCCCTCTTGTTGTGGTTAGCTGGCAGCAGTGACGACGAGGTTCCCGAGGAGCCTGTGCTAAGAGCACAGGATGATTTGTAGAAGAGAATAGCTGGAGCAGCACAGGCGACTCAGAATGCAACGTAATGGCCCCTTCCCTTCAGGGAATATAAGCCTAGTTTCAAAGGGTTTTTGCTTTTGACTCCGGATTATCTGAAGAATTCTGCCAAGGCTTTTCTGGTTGGACTAATTGGTTGCAAGCCATCTTTTATTTACAAAGAAGTTTATTTGTAGATTAAAGCTGTGAAGGTTTGAGTTACTGAGTTTGTTTGAGATTTTCTTGCTGGTAACAGGGTTGGGTCAGAACACTTCTTTGTGGCAGCCCCTCAAATATTGGAATACTGTATCATATTACCCCTAGTCCTTCTTTTCACCCGACTAGATATATCCAATTCCTACTGCCTTTCTTCTAGTCTCCTAATTATCTTTGCTGCATTTCTCTGTACTCTTCCCAAAATCTCAACATCTTTTTTATAATATGGTGATCGAAACTGAATGCAGTATTCCAGATGTGGTCTTACCAAAGTTTTATAAAGCAGTATTAACACATCATATGATCTTGATTCTATCCCTCTGTCAATGATTGAGTGTGTAAAGCTGCACTATCAAGTTCTCAGCAAACATGATTTGAGTTCAGATTTCAAGAAGTGGATTATAGACTGATAGATGAAAAAGAGATTTACCACTTCAGCAGCTATTCACACCACCAGCAGGTATTTACACTGGAAGAAAGTAAACTAGATTGGAGAGGGCTGCAACTATATCCTGAGTTTTGGATGCATGGGTACTGCTAAGACACTCCTAGACCACGGATTAATTAGGAACTATGAATAATATGCAACATGCATTTGATGCAGTGAAGTTTAATAGATAGTCCTTCCTTAATGCCCCAGAATTGGGACTGGCAATTCTATTGCCAAGGGCCATAATTACTAAGCGAAGCATCATGTGACCATGACTTAACGATTGTACTTCCACCTTCTCTATGAAGTCTGCTTATTGCAAGCCAGTTATGAAGCACACAAATGGTGATCACATGACTGGGATACTACAATGGTTGTAAATGCTTGTTGGTTGCAAAGCTATTTTTTTACACTGTTGTAACTTTGAATGGTTGCTAAATGAAGCAATAATTGAGGATTACCTGTAGCTGTAAACACCTTGTGGTTGTTTTTCCTCCTAGCGATTCCTGCAGGATCCTTATGCTGCCACCTTTGGTGGCTTCTCCAAAGTTACCAATTTCTTCCGTGGAGCTCTGCACCAGGAAGATGGACTCACCCACCATTCCCTTAGTGACTCAGCAACTGCCAATATGGAGGAAGAGACAGGCTTTGAAGTCATCACCTGTGTGAGTGTTGAAATAGGTTGGCAGAGATGGCAACCAGTCAAGGGGGAAGAGGTATTTTTCTGGCTCAGGGAGTGGTTGGTTATTCTTTCTGCCACCCATTTTCTCCAAGTGTTATAGAATTACTGAAGATGTGGTCATGTTGTAGCGGGAGCTTATAGAAATGCAACAACGACTGCCACTGTAGAAGTAGAAGTTTACAAGTGAACTCTTTGAAAGAAATCCCTTCCCCTTTATCAAAGAGCAACCAGCCAGTCTTTAAACACAGAAGCTTAAATGGACCAATGTCAACCTTAGAACAAATCCGTGAAATGATATGTAGAAGGAGTGGCAGCTAGTTTGTTAAAGTGACTTCTACTGCCTTGTCATGTTTAGACAGGCACCTGTCAGTTTTATATATTTGTGTATCATAACCTCAAAATTTTCTCGCCAGTGGAGTGATTACAACTGTGATTCATGAGGACTAAAAAAACTTCACACCCAGTGTAAAGCTACTGTAGTAGTAGCTAGTATCAAAGGTATCTTGACATTTTATGGAAACTTACTGGAGATTCCAAGTCACAAAGTTTTGTAGGACTGAGAAGATTCAGCTTCTGGCTGATAACCCTTAACATGCCAGATTTCTTCTAGCAAAAATGGCAGCTGTGGTTCCTCCCAAGAGGATTTCAAACCTTATATTTGTGCTTTCTGAACTTTAACTGAATGATATTTGTTGAAGGTATTTTAAAAATGTGTCATATTTGGAACTGATCTGAAGAGCTGGCTATATTGAAGATGGTTATATTATACTAATACGTTTACTCTATAAGATTCCTTCAAAAAATTATGCTCTTAAATGTAACTTTAAAATGATCCAATAAATGAAGATATAGTGGTACCTTGGTACTAGACTCCTTTAGAACTCATCGAATTTGGTACTCAATGCATTTTGACATGAACTATTTGTCCCAGTACTTAGTTATCATTTGTTTGGTACTCATGCAAGCTAGAACTTGTCGGTGTTGGCTGTCTTGTGACTCACAACCCTTTACAGCTGAAACTAAGGATCACACATTAATTATGTGGTTTGTTTGGAACTTGTTTGTTTGGAACTCGTATCTGTCGCACCTCCCAAAACCAGTGAATGATGAGGTACCACTGTAGTTAATGGATACATAACAGAATTTCTCCATTGTTTGCTAGATCTACTGCTGCAACGAAACTGGGAAGGTGCTTCTAAAATTTGTCAGTATGAAAAAAATTTGCAATATGTACACTCATTTGGCTATAGAAAGAGTTCTTTAGGCTCTTCAGCTTTACAGCGTCCCTTTAATTCAAAAGAAGGAAAGTTTAATCATTATCTCTCTCCCTCCTTCCCTCTTAAGGAACTTTTCTTCTTCAGATACAATTGTTTTTTTAGCTTACTTTGTTCCTAACAGCAGGCACAACTAGGAGAACGACCCTCTGTTCAAAGGGAGACCCCTGTTACAGAGCAGGAATGGGAACAGCATCTGGATCCTGATGGACGTGTACTAGATCCCATTGGATTGCGGAAGAGGATCTTTGCTGGGGTGAGATTTGTGGGACGGATGACAGCTGGATCAGTGTACTTTATGTTTCTGGAATAAAAAACAAGAAATTATTGTGTCTGTTTATTGGAATGTCCATGTAAATTTAGTAATATGATATTGGTTAGTCTTTGACATACGACTTTTTAATGGTGGTCATAAAGTGAATATGGCATTTGTAACGTAAGCACAGACCACATTTGGCATTACTTTGCTGGAAACTGGAAGTAAATGCCAGTTTCCGGCAAAAAAAAAAACACCCAATCATGGTCACGTGACTGCAGGACATTGCAAACAGCCATAAATGCAGACTGGTTGCCAGTGCCCAAATGTGATTACATGACTGCAAGGGCTGCCAGGCTATTTGAACTTTGAATTGGGGGGTCTGTCATAACATCAAACAGTTGTAAGTTGAGGTCCACCCGTACTGTGTGCTTCCTACCACTGATTTAAGCCCTAGAATTGATGCAAGGTAGATCCTTTCTTCTATAATGACTTGGATCTTTGCTTCCTTTCTTTGAACTATTTTTTTGTCCCTTTCAGGGTCTCAGCATGTCATTACGTAAGGAAGTGTGGAAGTACCTTTTGAACTATTATTCCTGGGGCAACACCAGTGAGGAGAACAAGGCGCAAGTGAGACGGAAAACGTAAGCCTAATTCTTCATCAGGGAGTGGCCTGTTTGAAGGAGAACTAATCCTGGGGCTTGGCAAGGATGATCTGAGTCTGAGCATTTTCCCATTCCATTCTTCAACCTTCTCCTCAGAGATGAATACTTCCGCATGAAGTTGCAGTGGAAGTCGGTCAGTGAGGAACAGGAGCTGCGGAACTCTTTACTGCGGGGCTATCGCAGCCTTATTGGTTGGTATAAATTCTACTTCTTTGCACGGTCACTTCTGCCCTCGTCATCTCCTGCCTAGACTACTGCAATGCTCTCTACATGGGGCTCTCCTTGAAGAGCATCCGGAGTCTTCAGCTGGTGCAGAGTGCGGCCGCGTGGGTGATTTTGGGGGCTCCTCGGAGCTCCCGTGTTACACCGCTCCTGCGCAAGCTGCACTGGCTTCCAGTGGCCTTCCGGGTGCGATTCAAGGTGTTGGTAGTCACCTTTAAAGCGCTTCATGGCTTGGGACCCGGGTACTTATGGGACCGCCTGCTGCCACCATCGGCCTCCCGCCGGCCAGTGCACTCCCACAGGGTGGGCCTCCTTGGGGTGCCGTCGGCTGGACAACGCCGGCTGGCGGCCCCAAGGGTGCGGGCCTTCTCTATGGGGGCACCCTCCCTCTGGAACGAATTACCTCCGGAGATGCGAGCCATTACTGACCTGCAAACCTTCCAGCGTGCACTAAAAACCCATCTCTTCCAACAGGCCGGTCTGGCCTAGTACCAATTATTAGGGTTTTAAAATTTTTTAAAATTTTTTTTGGTAATTTTAACTTTTCTATCTTGTTTTTACTGTTTTTCTCGGCCATTAATTTAATTCTTTTAAACCTTTTTTAAATTCTATTTATTGCGGGTTTTTTTATCTTGGCTGTATACCGCCCCGAGTCCCATTGCGGGAGAGGGGGCAGTATAAAAATTTAATAAAATAAATAAAATAAATAAATACTTGTTGGTTTTGAGATTTACTGTCATTCTGTAACAGCACCTGGCTGATTTGTTTTTGCCTGTCTTTTTTGCCAATGGCTGGATTCGCAGCTCCTGGATTTCTTAGCCATGGTGAGCTATTGGCCTAAAGCAGTATCATTCTATTCATACAATCTGCTCTTCTATTACAGCCAGATGTTTCTAAATACAGTCTTTTTCCCTTTATTGTTTCCCGGTATCTAATAATACAAACCATGTTTTCCCCTTGAATGTGGAGGTTTCTCCTATTATCTGCTCTGGTTAATAGTTAATAATCAGTGCACAAAAGACAGAATCTTTTAGAGCTTTCCAAGACAGCAGCCATCAACACTACTTCTGACAGTACATTGTATGAAGGAATTATGCAGTGGTGGTATTCAGCCGGTAGCAAGAATTTGGTGTGGATCGCTGAACCGGTAGCAACATCTAGCTGGCCACGCCCCTAACCCGGTCGCCTAGTTTCCACTCGCTTGCCCCGCCCGCCCAATGCTCGCTGCCTGTTTAAAGGAGGACTGCTCCTCTGCCCTAGCCATGCATTTTCAAGCCACTTGAAAACACATGATGTGGGCGGAGCAGTGGTCCGTTAACCTGCAAAATTGCTCCAAGGCTGGATTCTTCATGGACACTAGAAGTATCGCTTCCCCTTGTAAGTAAAGTGTCTGGAGTGAGAGGGAATAAAGGCTGGAGGAGAGGTGGGGAGGAAATCTAGCCACAGAGAAGTTTGAATGAGCTGTGCAAATGCGTGTTCCTTAACTTGCAAAACTTTCCCAATGCTGTATTCGATTCCCCTTGTGAGTAAAGTGTCTGGAGTGAAAGGGAATGAAGGCTGACAAAGATGTGTGTGTGTGTGTGAGAGAGAGAGAGAGGGAGAGAAGAAAGAAAGAACAAGAAAGAAAGAGGAAGGGAGAGAAAAAAAGAAATAGGGAGAGAGTGTGGTGTGTGTGTGTGTGAGAGAGAGAGAAAGAGAGAGATAGAAAGGAAGGGAGAGAAATAAGAAAGACAAAAAAAGAGAAAGAAAGAAAAATAGGAAGGAAGGGAGAGAAATTGACAGAGAAAACTGCTATTATTTTTAATTGTTCCATTATTTATCATGTGTTAATATTTTACACTGTCCCTACACCTAGAGTGATTCTACTGCCTTTCTTTTGCCCAGGGCTACTACATATTTTTTAGGGTTTACATGCATTCAATGTCTATAGTCCAGAGCCTAAATACATGTGTATTTAAAGGGACTTTGGAGGTCTTCTAGTCCAACCCCCTGCTCAGGCAGGAAAACTGAGGATGCCAAACTCTGAGTAGAGGTCCTGGGAAAGGTGTCAGAATAACAGAATAACACTTAGAAGGGACTTTAGAGGGAACCCTACACCATTTCAGAGAAATGGCTGTCCAGTTTTTTAATAATTTCCAATGATTGAGCACCCAGAACTTCCGGGGGCAAGCAGGTCCACTGGTTAATTGTTCTTACTGTCAGGAAGTTTCTCCTTAGTTCTAGGTTGCTTCTCTTGTTGTTCAGTTTCCATCCATTGCTTCTTGTTTGCCTTCTGGTGCTTTGGAAAATACATTCCCCCCCTTTCTTTCTGGCAGCCCCTTAAAAACCTGTTGCCTATCACATTCTTGGGCAAAGCATGTGAACCATTTCCTCCTGTCAGTGGTCCATGAAAATACATCTATAGTATGTAGATAATAAAATCAAAAAAAGGTGAACAACATTTTTACAGAACTATAGATAAGTTGAGGCTGGGTGTGACAAGGAATGATTGGGAAGGGAGGGGCCAAGCAAGGCAGCCCTTGACCTGTGTGACATTAAGTTGGCCACACCTACTCAGTCACATGACCACCAAGCCACGCCCACAGTCATATGACCACCAAGTCACACCCACCAAATAAGCCACACCCACAGAACCGGTAGTAAAAAAATTTGAATTCCACCACCGAAATTATGCATTATATAAATAAGTGCTTTCTTAAATATAGCCTAAATCTGTTGCCGGTCAAGTTCAGTGAGTGATTTCTAAGGGCTTGGTTTTATGTGCTAGATACACCCCATGGATGGGGCTTCACTTGTTTGCATGGCAGTTTCTGGCATGCCTTGGACACATGCCAGTCCATGAACCTGGGGATGGGGACCCTTGTGCTACATTATAGCAATAACACTTAGACTTATATCTCTCTCCATAGTGCTTTGCAGCATTCTGTAAGCAGATACAGAATCAGCATATTGCCCCAATAATCTAGGTCCTCATTTTTCCAACTTCAGAAAAATGGAAGATTGAGTCAACCTTGAGCTGGTCAGGATTGAACTCTTGGCAGTGAGCAAAGTCAGCCTGCAAGATGGCATTCTAACCTCTGCACCACCACAGCTCAATAAGACAACAATCTCTGTTTCTGCTTTCTCAGCACATCAGATTAATCACCTCAGTTGAATCTCACCAGTGCTTGTCCTATTATTTTGGAACACCTTTTTCTAAATCTAAATTGTCTAAGGTGTGTGTATGACCACTTGTTCTTTCCTTGGGATACAATGCCTCCACCTTTCCTCGTTGTTTTACTTTCCTGATTTAGTTTGCCTTTTTTTCATGAATCCCTTCACTAAGTTATCCTGAATGTCCTTTGAAAGGGGACAGTACAGGTGAGTTTTATAAACTTGTATTTGTGCCTTTGCAGAAAGAGATGTCAGTCGCACGGATAGAAACAACAAATTCTATGAGGGCAGTGAGAATCCAGGACTGGTACTTTTGAATGATGTGCTGATGACATATTGCATGTACAACTTTGATCTAGGTGAGTTCCAAGGAAGGGCACCAGTTCAAATCATCATGGCTTATGAAAGGGCTCATAGAAACATAGAAAACTGATGGCAAAAAAATACCAAATGCTCCATCATTCATTTATTTTTACTTGTAGTCATTATTTTTTACTTTTATTTATTTTATTTTCATCAGATGATAGTCATGTGTTTGTCCCAAACATGTTTAAATTCAGTTACTGATGATGAGCTACCTCAGTTGAAAGTTGGTTCCATGCTTCTACTCCTCTTGTCTATGAATTAATACTTTCTAACATTACTTTTGAACTTCCCTCCTGTCTGAGGTCATTCCCCCATGTTCTTGACTTTTGCTTAATATTAAAACTATTGGCTTCTGGAAGCTTAATAGACAAAGATGGAAGGAAGCAGAAATATAGGTAGAAAGGAATAGATACAATTCAATCATGTACAGCTACATGGATGTGAAAGGAGTGCTTCAGGGGGAATATGAGCATCTTATAACTGTCAGTGTTTCCGTAAAGAAACCACAAATTTGGGGAGGGGACCGAGCCAACAGCCATGTGGCCTAGGACTAGATGTGTTTGAGTTAGTGAGGCACTGCCAAGATGCAACACAATCTTTGTGTTCATTGTTGTTTTCTTAACATGTTTCTTGAAACTCTGAGTTCAGGAAAAGATACAGGTTCTTTTAAAGAGTCACCACATAAAAGACAAGCATTAATCTGAGGCTTGAAAAATCACCTCGAATTAAGAAATTAACACTCTCCATTATTTCTTTCGCTTGCCTGAATAGGCTACGTACAAGGTATGAGTGATCTCCTGTCCCCCATTCTCTATATCACCCAGAATGAAGTCGATGCCTTCTGGTGCTTTTGTGGTTTCATGGAACTGGTGGTGAGTACACTGTCTGGGTCAAAATAAAAACTCTTGGTAACTATAATTAATTAATATATCCTTAGCCTCAATTTAAGACATTTCTCAAACAAAGTTACAAATGACATTCAGGGAAGCTTTGGGTCTTTGACCTGACTTGCTACTAGTTTCATTTTTTAAAAAAATATATAAATTATTATAATCTTGGTTTTATATTTAACAAGTGCCTTGAAGATACTTTTAGGAAAGAGGCTGGTATACAGGTAGTCTTTGGCTTATCACCACATAATTGCTCAAAATTTCTGTTGCTAAGTGAGATACTTATTAAGAGATTTTCCCCCCATTGTATGACCTTTCTTGCCAAATTTGTTAAGTGAATCACTGCAATTAAGCTACTGACACAGTTAAGTGAATTCGACTTCCTTATTTATTTTGCTTGTTAGAAAGTCAGAAAAGAAGATCACATGACCTTGGGATATTGCAATTGTCATAACTATAAGTCATTTGCCAAGTGTCTGAATATTGATCACGTGACCATGGGAATATTGTAGCAATCATATTTGGGCAAAATGGTCATAAATCATATTTTCAGCGTTGTAATTTTGAACAGTCACTAAATGAACTGTTGTAAGTCAAGGACTATCTGTATACATTTACTTAATATTAATTACTTCTCCCCACCGGTTTTTTCATGGTCTTCTGTTTTCTGCTTGCAGCACCACAATTTTGAAGAAAGCCAGGAGTCCATGAAACGCCAGCTTTCCCAGCTCACCTTGCTTCTTAGAGTGCTGGATCCCCCACTCTGTGACTTCCTAGGTACAGGTGTATTACAGGTGTTACAGGTGTAGAGAGGTTAAAAATTAAGGGATTCCGTTTCTATGGAGAGAGAGATTATGTTTCTGTTCTTTGTTTCATGCAATGTTAAAAAAATTAAAACATTATTCAGGGACTTTTTTCTTTAATTTGACCTGCAAATAACTCAAAAAACGTATTTTACACCTGTTTGCATAATTCCATCTTTTGCTTTTGCTTCTGCTCTATTTTTTCTGCTTCCTAAAGACTCAAAGGAATCTGGCAGCTTATGTTTCTGTTTCCGATGGATCTTGATCTGGTTCAAGAGAGAATTTCCCTTCTCTGAAATTCTTCAGCTTTGGGAGGTGAGACTGGAAAAAGTAATTCTTACTCATGTCAAGAGGATTAGGGGAAATCTAGGTGATAATTCATTTCATTTTGGGGACTGGTGGACAGATCAGAGAAAACAGACTGATGAAGAGTAGAGTTTTGGGACTGCAGTACAGTGTTGAGGCTTGGGGAAATATCTGAGGGAAGATTTACAGATGCAAAACATCTTAGAAAGGCAGAGACTTGTAGGAATGTTTGGCAGCCATTCCTCTGACAAGTTTAGATTTTCATGTATATCATTCCCAGTTGGATATCTCAACATGCAGCTGTCAGTCCTCGTGCTGCAGAGAGCCCTTCCTTGGAGAGACTCGATAAGCCGAACAGAATCCCAGATACACATTGCAAAACAGTATAGCAGTGCCTGGATCTGCTCATTTGGAGTCTAAATCTAAGTGCATAATGTGCAGTGTTATTGGCAGATGCATGAAAGTCTTGCTCATTCTTCTCCAATGAGAAATGGGCCCTTTTGAATTAAGACATAATTAATTCAGAATTAAGACATAATTATTCCAGTCTAACTCTGCCCATAACAGTAGTTCAATTCTGTCCAGCTCAAGATTGACTCAGCCTTCCATCCTTCCGAGGTTGGTAAAATGGGGACCAAGATTGTTGAGGGCAATATACTCACTCTGTAAACCGCTTAGAGAGGGCTGAAAAGCAGAGTTCCCCAGCGTTTCCGGCTTTGCTGCCTGACAGGGGCAGGGAGGGGATAGTTTGCACAAATGGCTGGCAAATGCGCACCTGTGTACGCAGCTCCATCTGTGCATGTCAGTGCTCCCCATGGCAGTACGTGCATTCCTACTGTAAAGCACTATATGAAGTGGTATATAAGTGCTATTGCTATAATTGTCACAATGTACCATTCTATCAGTGAAGTAGCAGTGTTTCTCTTCTTAACCACTATGGTGTAGGCCCAGATATGTATCTGTAGTTAGCTTAGGTTATATTCAATCTTTCTCTAGCACTTCTCTAAGTGTACAGATAGTCCTTGGGGTTATGACGGCAACTTGGATTGGAATGACTAAGCAATGCGGTCATAAAGCATAATATAATGTGACTGCATTGCTTCGCGGTGGCAGTCTTGGAACTCAAGTGACTGGAATCCTAGACAAGCAGACTAACAGTTAAGAGTTGCAGATGGGCACTACAACATGGCTAGGCTGCAACAGAAGGTTCCTAATGATTGTAGCTCTCTGATGCTATAATTGTGAGTTGGGCACCTGGGCACCTAGCTTGCGATCACATGACTGCAGGGATACTGCAATGACTGCAACTTCATGGACCTGACATAAATCTCCCTCATTCATTGCCATTGTAGCATGGAATAGTTGCTAAACAAGGGTGGTAACCCAAGGACTTTCCACCAGAGCTCCTTCATAAGCCAAAAGGATCCTCAGAATTGATGCTCAGAAGCAGTCATGTCTAGTGCCCCTCTTATTTCGGAGTTCCAAGAATCAATATATTGTATGTATTGTAACTACCTGCTGTAAGATCACTCTAAAAATCAACAAGCATCTGCAGGAAATCACTTGATCCATAAGATTTCTAGGCTGGAGTAGTCTAATTGGAGATATACAATGGCAGTGACCTGACCATAGTAAAGATCCACATTTAGATCGATTTTACGTAGATAGGTCCAACCATTTGATCGGCCTCATTGTGTTGCTGCTGCCATGTGGATGCTGATGATGGTGGTAGAGTTTTAAGTTTTTATGTTGCGGATTTTCAATGTTGTGCGCTGCCCAGAGTTACCTGTGTGTGGCTCTGGGCAACAATATTAATTTGCTTAGTAAACAATAAAACAAAATAACTTAGCAGGGAGAGAACTGTGCAAAGTTCCTGAGGAGTTGAGTAAAGGGGGACAATAAATTCAGATGTATGACTATTACATCTCACTTTCCTGGCTGTAGATAAACCAGGCGAGTGTTATAAGTCTGTGAATTGAGAAAATCTTCACAATCAGCTCTTGATTTGGGCTTCTAAATCTATATTTCTTCCTGTCTGTTTGGCACAGAACTGTATTATAGAATTTAACAAGGATGGTCTTTAGGAGAGTCTGCTGACCTTCCCCAGTTTTGTTTTCTCACAGAGGCACTTGGTTGAAATCTGGCCCCATGGCAGAAAGTGATTTGAGAAGATCAAATGATAGAACCTGGCAAGCTACATCTTCTATTTTTTCACTGAAGAAGGTTCATCTTAGGGATAGGCTGGCCCAGCTGATGGTTGGAAAAGACAGAATATTGTGCTTAATTAGGCAATATGATCAATAATATTGCTAGTTGATATCCTTGCATGGTCTAAATTGTACCTCTCATTCCAGGTATTATGGACAGAATTACCTTGCCCCAATTTCCACCTGCTGGTGGCTTGTGGCATTCTGGATGCAGAAAGACAGACTCTTATGAATTCTGGTTTTGGCTTTAATGAGATTCTCAAGGTGAGGGCCAAGCAGATAAATGCTTTTTCCTATCACTCACTCATAAGGATAGGTTTGTGTTTGAACTCTACACATGTACCATTCACAGTTTCAAGTTTGCAGGAACGAATACTGAATTACGCAAATTAGTTGCTTCTGAAAAATGAATGGTTTATGCCACAAAACAATTCTTTTCTGCTCAGATTGTCTGTTGTTGTGCCCCCTACTGATATGAAAAGTTTCTGCTGCTTTGCTTGGTTAAGGAATAATGTATTTATTTCACTATACCTCATTCATTTTCTCAGAGGTTTCTCACTTTGACTTTTACATCCATAATTCTTACATATCATTTATAACAATTCCCCAATCTCAGAATATGCATTCTGGTTTACAGGAAAATACCTTATTCTGTAACATATTTCACACCGTCCATTCCTTTCCCTTCTGTCTAGTTGAATTTTACATTCATGTTTAACAGTGTGTCTTCTTTTTGTTTGTGTCTTCCCAAAGCATATTAATGAACTGACCATGAAGATGAGTGTGGAAGACATCTTATGCCGGGCTGAGGCAATCTACAGGCAGCTGGTTTCTACTCCAGTGAGTTTTTGCCAATGAGGCATGAAGCTTTCCTACTGCAGTCTCCTTTCTGGAGCCAATAGGCAAAACATCCACAATAAGAGGAATGTATAAAACAGTGCTAAAATAAAGGTCCAACTTTCACTGGATTGAAAGAATGTTCCCCAATTGGATATCTTAAATATTGGCCCTGTATTTCTAGCTAGCATAGCTGTTGGCTTTCACCTTGAGCACTTCCTGTGTTTGAGATTCATGCTGAGCAAAATGAAGAACATCCTGGTGGTTTTGGAACCTGATGTTATTGGGAGACTGAAATGTCCAGATGGAATGTTGTCCTCCCAAAAGCACAAGAAGTGTTCCTATCTGTCATGTGTGGTTAATGTGTGTGGTTATTAACAATAGTTCTTACAAGATCTATGGCAAAATATTGCAAGGAGAATTCCTGTTCAGCGTTAGAATTATGTGAACACTTCGCATGCTCAGTTTTCATCTTGCTATTGAGTGGCTTTTTCCACATTTTTATAAGCTGGTGATTTTTTGCTTTGTCTGCAAATGGCACATCGTCATTGTCATATTATTATATTATTGTTTATTGCATAGTCAACCAGATGTTCATACTGAATTTGGCATTTTATCTGCCTATCAAGTCCTTCCCAAAGTCCTGGAATAGGTAGATGTTTAGTACAAATCAAGGTATTATGTATAATGAGGTCTGGTGTGTGGGTGTTTGTATATCTACACCCTCATGCACCTGTGCCTTTGAGTCTATTGACTCCTGGAGCCTTCAAGGATAAGTCCCTGTGGTTTTCTTGGCAAGGTTTTTTAGAATTGGTTTGCCATTGCTTTTCTTGGGTTGAGAGAAAGTGCTGGCCCAAGATAGGACCAGAACTTCCAGTCTTCCCGTTTCTAGTCTGATGCCTTAATTTCTATATCAAACTGGTTATAGTATCCTGAAGTAATACATACAAATATACTTTATTCCCTTTTTACGTCTATCAAATCTAATGGTGATCACATACCTGATGACTGAATGGTGGCTTATATAGCATTGTATTAGTTCATTACACCCAGCCTAAAATTTAAGCACACAAACAGACTGCCCACTTGACTCTTTTATTGGAAAGCCAAGATTTGAAGCCTAGAATTTACATATTTCAAACAGGGCTTTGCCACTGAAGTATTTGGGGTATTTATATGCCATGGAAGCTGTGTAGGACGTAAGCATACCTAGGAGGTGTGTGATCGGGAAAATGCTGCCTATTAAAGTCTTGGGTTTTCTTTCTGTCAGGATTTACCACGTAACGTCCAGGAACTGCTGGGCCTCTCTGAGAGCAAATCTCCCACCTCCAGCACTGACACAGCCAGCTCCCCACAGCCACTGTCACCCAGTCAGGTGCAGGAGATGGACTTGACTGACAGCGTTTCCCCAAGCCAGCCGGACAGCAGCATCGAAATCCTGCCTGCAGAGGATGCCTCCACCTCTCAGAGCCTGTCTCCATGAAAATCTCACACCACTACAACCATCTTCTTAACACAAGCACTTTAATCAGAGCAGGGGGTGGGCTTGGAGGGAGGCGGGTCAGGGGGCCTTGCAAAGTTATTTTCTTCCTAGAGTTCAAATAGTTGTAGGAATATCAGGTCTCAATCACAGCCAGCGGGCTTAGTGTGCACAGTGAGCCTTTATCCATAACTTAAGGCTTTCTTGAAAAGTCCCAGGTCTTGGCCCGAAGTTGATTTTCCCTTTTGGTTTGTATAAAAAGATAGAAAGGAGCAGATTAGTAGTTGTTGTCCCAGTGGTTTTCTGATTTGTATTCTGAACCTCATAAATCCTGTTTTTGCTATCTGTCTTCCAACATTTATCTCCCCCCACTCCCAGTTTTATATGTTGAGATTGAGGGTTTTTTGGGCAGCAGCTATTGCTTCTGCCGATTTGAAGCCTCTGACTTGACTTACAGAATTTAATTGGAGATGCCCAAGCTATATGCTAAACAAAAATGCAGAAAAGCTGGTTGAAACAGTTCCTTGGTGGAAAACTGAATATTACAGAGATGTTCTCTCTGGGAAAAACACAGAATCAGAGATTTCCAGAACTAGAGGCTGGAAGGCCCAACTCCTAAGTTATTTAGTATTTTGCCAAGGAATTCCTGTTGATATGCTGCCTCGTGCTTCCTTACCATGGCTGAGGTTCATCTCATGACTTGCTTGCTGCTTTCTCTTTAAAACATGATTATAAACTAACTGCAATACATTGAAGAAGGATGTCAGACTTTGTTCTTCAGTGCCTCTAATCCAGCAGGCACATGGATTTGAAGCTTTGTGTGCATACGCAGACTCCTTCCCACCAAACAGTCTTTCTTGGCCCTTATCTTGCTTCCCTCCCCCTTTATAAAATACATTAAAAGTATTGTGTCATTCTTTTGAGTGTGCAGCTCTTTGGGGGTGAACATTCCTTAGCCTGAGCTATTTGTATTGAGTGGGCTGAGACTGGAGAGAGGAAGAATAAAAAAAGCCACTTCTTACCAGAATTGTGTAAGGCCTTTCTAAAAAAACATGCATTCCTTTTTTATCTTTCTATGCTGCGCCTTTTAAACTAGTGTGATTGTGGATTATTGATCATGAGACTCGCAGCCTCATCATCTCCCTTAGCAAGTTATTTTTTTTTAAATGAAAAGTAGATCTGACAAAGTGTCAGCAATTCAACCCAAACTGCATGAAATGTAAATACAAACTTGGAACAGACATAGATAGAAAAGAAAGCAAATAGAGAATAAAATTGTAAACAGATAAAAGGGTTGTCAGATTGATGTATTTTTCTACAGTACAAAAGGGTTAATGATACCTTAATACAAACTATGGTAGCTCAAGTTTTTAAATCACGATAGCTTAGAATCAATTATTTTTTATATATAGTAGATCTTTCTCTCAACATGAAGGCAGTCCAAAGGCTGGGGTTGACACATTTCATTAAATCTATCCTCTTGGAGCAAAAGTCATTATTATTTATTTATTTATAAAATTTCTATACCGCCCTTCTCCCTAGGGACTCAGGGCGGTGTACAGCCAATCCAAACCCCAACAGTAATACAAAAGTTAAAAGAAGATTAAATTAAATATTGGCCGAATAAGAAAAAACCCACCCCACACCCTTAAAACCCCAATTTAAAATTACAGAGCAAATGGAGACAAGTTAAAACCACCTCAGCCCAGGCCGGCCTACTCAAAAAGCCAGGTCTTCAGCGCGCGCCTGAAGGCCCTCAGGTCCGTGCCGGTACGTAGTTCTGGCGGCAGAGTGTTCCAGAGGGCAGGGGCCGCCACAGAGAAGGCCCTATCCCTCGGGGCCGCCAGGCGACACATGGTGGCCGACGGGACCCGGAGAAGGCCCTCCCTGTGTGAGTGCACCGGCCTGCTGGAGATCACTGGTAGGATGCGGTCCTGCAGGTAACCTGGCCCAATGCCATGGATCGCCCTAAAGGTCAAAACTAGAACCTTGAAGCGAACCCGGAGAGCCACCGGCAACCAATGCAGCTCGCGCAGGAGAGGCGTCACGTGGGCGCTACGCGACGCCCCCATGATCACCCGCGCGGCCGCATTTTGCACCAGTTGGAGTCTCCGGGTGCTCCCCGCAGGGAGCCCCATGTAGAGGGCATTACAATAGTCCAGGCGAGAGGTGACAAGGGCCTGAGTGACCGTGCGCAGGGCGTCCCGATCCAGAAAGGGCCGCAACCGGTAGATCCGACGGATCTGATGAAATGCCCCCCTGGAGACGGCCGCGACATGATGTTCAAGCGACAGCCGTACATCCAGGAGGACTCCCAGATTGCGAGCCCTCTCTGTGGGGGGCAAAATTTCCCCCCCAATAGCCAGCGAAGGAATCAGCTGGCTATATCGGGGCGCCGGGAACCACAGCCACTCGGTCTTGGATGGGTTGAGCCGAAGCCTGTTCCCGCCCATCCAGTCCCGCACGGCCTCCAGGCACCTAGACATAGCCCCCACAGCATCGTTGGGGTGGTCCGGGGTGGAGATGTACAACTGAGTGTCATCTGCATACAGATGACACTTCACCCCAAGACCACGGATGATCTCGCCCAGCGGCTTCATATAAATGTTGAACAAGAGAGGGGAGAGGACCGACCCCTGAGGCACCCCACAAACCAGGGGCCCAGAGGTGGACCTCTCCCCTCCCGCCAACACAAATTGCGAACGGTCGGAGAGGAAGGAGGAGAACCATCGAAAGACGGTTCCCCCAATTCCCAACCCCCCCAACCGTCGCAACAAGATACTATGGTCGATAGTATCGAAAGCCGCCGAGAGATCTAATAGGACCAGGACAGAGGAGAACCCTCTGTCACGAGCCCTCCAGAGATCATCAACCAACGCGACCAATGCCGTCTCAGTGCTATGCCCAGGCCTGAAGCCCGATTGGAACGGATCGAGGTAAGTTGTTTCCTCCAGGTACTGAGGGAGCTGACGTGCCACCACACTCTCAACAACCTTCGCCAGAAAGGGAAGGTTGGAGACTGGACGGTAGTTGTTTAAAACAGCTGGATCCAGGGAAGGCTTCTTGAGGAGGGGCCGCACCACCGCCGTCTTCAGGGCGGTAGGAAGCGACCCCTCTCTCAAAGAAGCATTGATAATCCCCTGGAGCCAGCCTCGTGTCGTCTCCCTGGCGGCCGAAACCAGCCAGGAAGGGCACGGGTCCAATAAACAGGTGGTGGCATTCAGACCCCCCAGCAACCTGTCCACACCCTCGGCGGTCACAGGGTCGAACTCCCCCCAAACAACATCCACAAGACCTGCCCCGGACACCTCCCCCGGGACCATCCAATTGGAGTCAAGCCCCTCCCGAATCTGAGCGATTTTGTCATGCAGGAATCGAGAAAACTCCTCCGCTCTACCCTGCAAGAAAAAGTCATTGATGAGAGCTATATTGGTTTGATCACCTTATATTTAAGGTATATCTGTAATTGAGTATGTGCAGAGGAGGCTCTATAAACTTGATATATAATTTCATCATTGCTGACTTCTATCTCAGTGTTGCTTTCTTCCCCCAATGAAGAATTCACTACCTATTAAATCATTTTATTATGCTGCTATATTTAGAAGTAATAGATTCAGTGGGTCAGCTTACATTATGAACTGTCATCAAAAGAAAAAGCAGTGATTGACTTATATCTGGTCAGATCATTGATCCATCAAACAGCATTGTTTACACTAAAGATTACGCTCCAGATGTTGGATTACAATTCACATTAATATTGTCAATCTGGGTAGAATTCATGGCAGGCTATAAGTTGACTGGGTTTAGCCTTCATTAAACAGTCAATGGCTATCCAAAATTTCAAAAACTTTTCCTGGTTCTACCTAGATTTTGGGACTAGTATGTACCATTGAGTAAGATTGGGATGGGAGTTCCTATTGCCGTATTTTTAAAAAATTCTGTCTGTTGTATTGATATAGGGAGGAAAAAAGGTGATTCCTGGCTTTATGAGATAATGAGTAGCGTCTTGCAGGAAAATCAGAGTTTTCTGATTATTAAAAAAGAAGACTCTCAAAAGAGTTCTCAACTTTGCTCAGAGAAGCAATGTTGAACTTCAAAAGCATGTCCCTTGGAGCTACTGGACAATGGTGCAGAATATAGTAGGCCACAGCTGCCTTCTGGGAATTTTTAAATAACTTCTTCAGTCTATGGTCTATGGTCAGATCATGCTCAGATTCTCAGTCTCTCTGGTACACCCACCTGTTAAGGTTTTTATTTTTATTTACACTTCATGTTTCTAAACCACCTATTTCCCTCAGAGGGAGGAGAGCAGTGGGCCAAGACAGGGCTTGGAGGAACAGAAAGCCAAATCCTCCAGAAAACTAAAGGAAGGAGCCAGGCACTTGTGGCATGCTGTGATAAGAAACATCCTCCCCATTTCTGTGTTTGTCAAGCCAACAAGCATTGATCTTGTGGGTTTTCATTGTGTAAGTTGCAAGTATTATCTAGGGAATGAAGTGTAGAGGATATTCCCTTAGGCCACCCAATCAAGCAAAAAAAAAAAAAGATGTCCTTTTTGCCAGCCAACTAACAAACATATGCAGGAAACACACAACAATAGTAATGGGAGATTTCAATTATCCTGATATCAATTGGAAAACTAACTGCACCAAGTGAGAAATCAAATATGTTCCTAACCAACTTAGCTGATAACTTTGTTGTTCAAAAGGTAGAGGATGAAACTAGAGGGACAGTCATACTGGACTTAATTCGTACAAACAGAGAAGAAGTGATAGAGGGAGTTGAAACTGCAGGAATCTTGGGTAAGAGTGACCATGTCATACTAGAATTCAACATAATACAAACACAAGCAACAGAACATAATGACAACAGAGTCTTGGATTTTAAAAGAGCTGATTTCAATAAACTCAGAACTTGGGTAAGATTCCATGGATGAAAATTCTAAAGGGGAAAACAACACAAGATTCTTGGGAAACTCTAAAAAATATGATCATAGAAGCCCAGACCAGCACAATACCACTGAGAAAGAAAAACAAGAAATCCAAGAAGAAACCAGCATGGCTGCACAAAAATCTCTGGCAAATTGAAAGAAAAAAAGGACAAGTACAAAAAATGGAAAGAATGACATACAACTAAGGCAGAATATTAGCAGATAGCCAGAATCTGCAAAGACGAAATCAGGATAGCAAAGGCTCAGAATGAACAAAGACTTGCAACAAAAGTCAAAGATAATAAAAAAAAATTCTTCCAACATATAAATAACAAGAAAAAAAATCAAGGAAACAGTCGGTCCACTAAAGAGAGAAGATGGCAAGGAAGTAACAGGCAACAGAGAGAAAGCAGAACTGCTTAACTCATTCTTTGTATCCGTCTTCATGCAAAAAGAAACTATAGCTCAACCCACCAAAAACATAACTAAAAGACAGACCAGAAATAAAAGTTAAGCAAAAAAATAGTAAGAGAACACCTGTCTGATCTTGATGAAAACAAATCACCTGAGCTTGATGGATTACATCCCAGAGTTTTAAAGGAGCTGGCAGAGGTCATCTCAGAACCACTGCACTATATCTTTCAAAAATCCTGGAGCACTGGGGAACTACCAGAGGACTGGAAAAGAGCTGATGTGGTTCCCATCTTCAAAAAAGGAAAAAAACAGACCAAGGAAACTATAGACCAATCAGCCTAACATCAATACCTGGGAAGATACTGGAAAAGATAATAAAAAACCAGATCTGCCAACATCTAGAAATAAAGTAATAACTAGCAATCAGCAGGGGTTTATTAAGAACAGATCATCCCAAGCTAATCTTATTTCATTCTTCAACACAGTGACTAAATTAGTAAACCAGCAAAATACTGTGGACAAAATACATTTAGATTTCAGCAAGGCATTCGACAAAGTAGAGCACAACCTACTTCTTAGTAAGCTAGAAAAAAGTGGAATAGATAGCACCACCACTAGATGGACTCGCAACTAGCTGGCAAACCGTACTCAATGAGTAGTCCTTAATGGGTTTAAATCTACATGGAGGAAAGTAAACAGTGGGGTGCCACAAGGTTCCATCTTAGGCCCAGTACTCTTCAATATCTTCATTAATGACTTAGATGAGGGAATAGAAGGAGAATTTACTGAATTTGCAGATTATACTAAGCTGGCAGGAATAGCTAACACCCAAGAATGGCTATTACTACGATTGGCGGGAGAGGCAGGTATGGCATTGACAGGGGGCCTTATCATATTGTGGGAGCTCGCCCCCGCTGTTTACAGGCGGTGGCGTGCTCTGACCCCCAGGTCATGTCCCGTTCCCGGGGTTACTCAAATGATTCGGCCCCGGGCCTTCGACTGATGTTATGCAACGCCAGGTCTGTAGTTAATAAAGCCCCCCTTGTTCACGATCTTATTATGGAAGTGGGAGTTGACCTGGTGGGCATTACCAAGACCTGGCTGGGACAGGAGGGGAGTGTTCCCCTGGTGGAGATGTGCCCAGCCAGGTTTCGGGTTTTTCATCAACCGAGGGCCCAGGGGAGGGACGGGGGAGTTGCAGTGGTTATTCAGGAGGATCTAGATCCTAGGGAATCCACTGATCCTCAGATGACCGGATATGAATCCCTCTTTGTAAAGTGTGGCTCCGGGGTTCAGATGGGCCTTCTGATCACATACCTGGCTCCCTGCTATGTGACGTCGGCCTTGCCTGAGCTCCTTGAGGTCATAGCCAGCTTGGCAATTGAGACCCCCAGACTGATGGTCTTGGGGGACTTCAACTTGCCGTTGGCTGGCGGGGCCCTGGGGATTGCTCAGGAGTTCTTGGCTTCCATGACAGCCTTGGACCTGACCCAATTAATTGGGAGCCCCACTCACACTGCGGGTCACATCCTGGATCTGGTTTTTGTCTCTGGAGAGTGGCAGGATGATCTCAGTATAGGGACATTGTTATTGAGCCCTGTCATGGTCGGATCATTCGCTCCTTAGGCTGGACTTCCAGGTCGCTCCCCGCCACCGCAGGGAGACGGACCAAATATGATGGTTCTGCCCCAGGCACCTGATGGATCCAGATAGGTTCCTGATGGAGCTTGGGCTGTGTTCCGATGTTCGAGCACACGACTTGGTTGAGGATCTGATGGCCACCTGGGAAAGGGTGGCGGCTGGGGCCCTTGATCGGGTCGTGCCCTTGTGGCCTCTGACCCGGCGCCGATTTCACTCGGCCCCTTGATTTTCCGAGGAGCTGCGGGAGATGAAGCGCTGGAAAAGATGCCTGGAGAGTATTTGAAGGACCACTCGCTCTGGATCTGACCGAACACTATTACAGTCTTAATATAAGACGTAACGTACGTATTTAGTGGCGATAAGGGTGACAAAGCGTTCTCATTTTTCCGCACTTATTGCATCTGCAGGAAATCGCCCAGCCGCCCTGTTTAGAGTGACCCACTCCCTCCTGGAAAGGGGAGTGTGGGAGGACCCCTTGCAGGGGCGGGCTGAGGACTTTTCGAATTTCCTGCTGGATAAAATCACTCACATCTGGGATGAGTTGGACTCTGAATGGGCAACTCTGGGTGGGGGGGACGGGGGCGGAATTTGAAGAGGTCATTTGGGAAGAGTTTGATCCTGTGACCCCCGAAGACGTAGACAGGATCCTGAGGGGGCTGAATGCTACCACATGTTTATTGGACCCGTGCACCTCCTGGCTGGTGTTGGCCACTCAGGAGGTGACACGAGGTTGGTTCCAGGGTATCATTAATGCTTCCTTGAGTGAGGGATATCTGCCCGCCTCCTTGAAAGAGGTGGCGGTGAGACCCCTCCTCAAGAAACTGTCCCTGGACCCAACTTTGTTATCTAATTATCATCCAGTCTCCAACCTTCGCTTTGTAGCGAAGGCTGTTGAGAGTGTAGTGGCACGACAGCTCCCCCAGCACCTGGATGAAGCTAACTATTTGGATCCACGCCAATCGGGCTTCAGGCCCGGGCACAGCACGGAGACGGCTTTGGTCGCATTGGTGGATGATCTCTGGAGGGCCCGTGACAGAGGCTATTCCTCTGTCTTGGTCCTACTAGATCTCTCGACGGCTTTCAATACTGTCAACCACAGTATCCTATTGCAGTGGCTGGGGGGGGTTAGGGGTGGGGGGCACTGTTTTGCAGTGGTTCTCCTTCTTCCTCTCCGGCCGTTTGCAATTTGTGTTGGCAGGGGGGCAGAGATCGGCCCCAAGAGCCCTGATTTGCGGGGTTCCTCAGGGGTCGGTGCTCTCGCCCCTTCTGTTCCAACATTTATATGAAGCCGCTGGGTGAGATCATCCGTGGCTGTGGGGTAGAATTCCATCAGTATGCTGATGACATCCAGTTGTACATTTCTACCCCGGGCCACCCCGATGAAGCCGTCGAAGTGATGGCCCGGTGCCTGGAGGCCGTGCGGTGTTGGATGGGGCGGAACAGACTTCGGCTCAACCCATCTAAGACCGAGTGGCTGTGCTTCTCGGCACCCCGATACAGCCAGCTAGTTCCATCACTGGCTGTGTGTGGGGGAAATTCTTGCCCCCACAGAGAAGGCGCGCAATCTGGGTGTCCTCCTGGATGTACAGCTGTCGTTGGAAGACCATGTGGCGGCCGTCGCCAGGGGGGCTTTTGGTCAGGTCCGTAGGATCTACCAGTTGCGGCCCTTTCTGGATCGGGATGCGCTTCGCACGGTCACTTCCGCCCTCGTAATCTCCCACCTAGACTATGCCAACGCCCTCTACATGGGGCTTCCCTTGAAGAGCACTCGGAGGCTCCAGCTGGTGCAGAATGCAGCTGCATGGGTGGTGTTGGGGACTCCTCGGGGCTCTCATGTCACGCCGCTCTTGTGTGAGCTGCATTGGCTCCCGGTGGTCCTCCGGGTGTGCTTCAAGGTTACTATCTTTAAAGTGCTTCATGGCTTGGGGCCGGGGTATCTACGGGACCGCCTCCTGCCATTATCGGCCTCCCGCTGGCCCATACGCTCCCATAGAGTGCGTCTCCTCGGGGTGCCGCCGGCTGGACGGCTGGCGACCCCGAGGGTGCGGGCCTTCTCGTTGGGGGCACCCTCCCTCTGGAACGAATTACTCTTGGAGATGAGGACCATCCCTGATCTTCTGACCTTCCGACAGGCGGTGAAGACTCATCTATTTCGCCAAGCCGGTCGGGCCTAGGATTCTCTTAGAGTTTTAATCTGATTTTATCTGGTTTTTAATCTTTTTAATTCCCCTTTATATGCTTTTATTTCAGCGACTTTATTTGATTTTAATTGTTTTTTTAATTTTGTATTGTTATGGTATTTTAATCGGCTGTACACCGCCCTGAGTCCTGTCAGGGAAAGAGGGTGGTATATAAGTTTAATAAAATAAATAAATAATAAATAAAGAAGATAGGCTCAAGATCCAGATGGATCTTGACAGACTAGAACACTGGGCCATATCTAACAAAATGAAATTCAATGTAGAGAAAAGTAAAGTCCTACACTAAGACAAGAAAAACCAAAAGTACACATATAGACTGGGTGAAACCAGGCTCAATAGCAGTAACTGTGAGAGGGATCTTGGAGTCTTAGTGGACAACCAGCTAAATATGAGCCAGCAGTGTGCAGCAGCAGCCAAAAAAGCTAATGCAATCCTAAGTTGTATTAACAGAGGGATACAATCAAGATCAAGGGAAGTACTAATACCACTCTATAAAGCCTTAGTAAGACCACATCTAGAGTACTGCATCTAGTTTTGTTCACCACATTATAAAAAAGATGTTGAGACTCTAGAAAAAGAACAACCAGGATGATTAGGGGACTGGAGGCTAAAACATACAACGAACGGTTGCAGGAACTGGGCTTGGCTAGTCTGGTAAAGAGAAGGACCAGGGGAGACATGATAGCAGTCTTCCAATATTTGAGGGGCTGCCACAGGGAGGAAGGGGTCAAGCTATTTTCTAAAGCACCTGTAGGCTAGACAAGGAATAATGGATGGAAACTGAACAAGGAGAGATTCAACCTGGAAAGAAGGAGAAACTTTCTGACAGTGAGAACAATCAACCAATGGAACAGAAGTTGCCCTCGGAAGTTGTGGGAGCACCATCACTTGAGACTTTCAAGAAGAGATTGGACTGCCATTTGTCAGAAATGGTGTAGGGTCTCCCACTTGGGCGGAGGGGTTGGACTAGATGACCTACAAGATCCCTTCCAACTCTGATTATCTGTTAGGGGGCTGATTTCAGGTGTGTTCTCTCCTGATGCAGGGGAGGGGGAGATGTCTGCAGTCCCTTGGGTTAACCCAATTCTGTGCCTTTACTTTAGAGAGTGCAGACCTGGGTCTCTGCAAAATCATTATGTAATTACTGCTGACCTTTCCCCTGCCCCATGGATGAAGGGTAAGGGCCACAGGAGCTTACATTTTCCAGCTTCTCTGCAGCAAACCAGATTCCACTGCAGTGAATGCAGCATTGCTCTCCTTGCTTCCCCCCCCCCCCCCCACCAAGCACTGCAGGAGAGCAATGCAGGGAGCTGGTGATGCAGTACTAAATGGCAATTTGTCCAGGATCACGAAGCTTGGCTGGCTGCTCCGTTTTTCTTGCACTTCTATGCCTTCCTCTTTTGTCTTGCTGAAACACCTAGCAGTGAGCATTGGGATTTTTTTTTTGTGGGGGGTGGGGATGGGGAGGACAGAGAATCAGGAAGCAGCTAGTTGGAAATAAAAGCATCTGCACAACCCTGCAGATGGGTTATCTTTTGGCTTCTCGTGCCCTCCTTCAGTGCTTGCTGTTGCATTAAAAAAAAAATCTCTGAGTTACATCAACCTGTTTTCCTATATATTATAGGGGGACTCTGGTAGCATCTTTTCTGATTAACAAATCTTGTTAAAAGGTATAAGCTATTAGACTCTTTTTAAATATACCATATCTTCTTACACATATATTACAGGAAGCAATATTCAGCCATGATGCAATACAATACTCAATTTCTCTCCTGAACAATATTTGGGAATCTTGCCACCTTTTTCTTCATGTCCGATACTGCCAGCCATCATCCGATAAATTATTTTCTCTCTTAAAAGTGTTTCCACAGTAACCTCCCTGATCGCCCTCCCTAACCAGCAGTCAAAATTACAATTTTCCTCTCAGCAAATGCTCCCAGCTGCTTTGCCGTTCCTATAAATATGGGAATCAGGAGTAAATAGTACAAATACCTCATTTCAGTTCCAGGAACGAATGTAAAATTACAACTAAGGTAGTTGGGCTGCAAAAATCCAAATAGCCACTAGATGAAGGCAGAGCCTAGCTTCAGTAGCTATAATGATCTTGCGTCTCACCTAACACAACAGAAATTGATGGAAGCCAAATGTATGTATCTTAGGCTCTATCAGACTGAACTGCAGTGAGACAGAGGTTTCTTAAAGGAGAAGGTTCATACCTTCAGTCTTAGTTTCTGCGTTGCACCAGCTTAAGGGTGGTGGAGCTTGCATTCTAGATCAAATGCTTCTCAACCATAGCAACTTTAAGATGTGCAGACTTCAACTCCCAGAATTCCCCAGGCAGTTGAAATTAACACATTTTACAGTTGCCGAGGTTGGAAAACGCTGTTCTGGATGCCCTGAATATTTCAGTGTCCCACTCCTGCTTTTTCTTCAAGATATTCCTGACATTATATATGGTATGTGTGTGTGTATGTGCGTTGTGAGATCCACATATAAAACCAACCTTAAGATCTATTTTTAAGTCTAGCGCTGTATGTAAATTCAATTTAATTGCTATGTGACAATTTGAATCTGATCTCCAGTTTAATAATCAGGGGAGTTATTATCTCTCCAAATTCAGGGAAAGCAGTAAGCTGTTCACATGCCTTTTCAGAATTAAAATTGGTTTGGGGTATTGGTTGGACTAGAAGACCTTCAAGGTCCCTTCCAACTCTGTTATTCTGTCATTCTGTTATCTTAAAAAAATAATAACATCTTGGTGCAAAGGTGTAAAAAAATCTTAGTTTTCCTGGTTTCCACATTTTCCTACTATCTCAACCCATTGAAAGTTTTATATACATGAATGAAACCAACTTGCCTTGCAATGATTTTTTTAAAAAATATTATTGTGGCAGAATATATACATTAACATCTATGTAAACCTAATTATAAACGGAACATAATCTTTATGGGTCAAGGTGGTATTTAAAATGGCAGAAGCAAATCCTTAAGATACACAACGTTCTTCCTTGAAATAGCTGAGGAATAAAATTATATGAGCAAAGCTATTAAGATTTACAGCAAGGACATGAAGGAGGATTAAAAAAAGTCAAGATGGTGGTTACATCTGTGCAGTGAAAAGCATCTTGACTATTTTTTGACCCCCTGCAGATGTCCCTGATTAGCATATTGATAGAAAGAACAAAAAAACAGTCTGATTCGGTGGAGAAGCTAGACTAGTTCACACTTGTATATACAGTATTGTATTATCTGCTTACTGCACACTTAAAGAGATTTAGGCCAGCTTATGCAAAACAATGTAAATGGTTGGTGGAAAGGATTATATATTTTTAGAATGTGATAGGCAAAAAAATAAATGCACCATGGGTTTTTCTAAAGTTAAATCATGGTCAGCTTATTTTGTATTCACATAGGGTCCTGCAAATTAAAAAAGTGGGATGGAAAGATAGAAAAGCAGAATAAAAATAAAACAGATATAAGCATGATTGTGAAATCAAAGGTTCTACATTATGGTGTTTCTATGGGTGCTAAGCAATGGGAACTATATTTGTATTATTTATTGCAATTTTGTTCAAACCAAATCATCACACAAAACAGGGAAAAAACCGGTTGGGGGGGTTTCCTCATGAAAATAATTGACTTGAGTGCATTTTAGTAGCAAGAACACAACTGTCTCTGAGAATTGATATACTGTATTTTGCAGATTGAAGTGATGCTCTGTGGAGGGCATGGTGACATATTATAGCAGGGGAATTTCCAAGTTCAGCCACTTGAGGGAAGAATAGAGGAAGATTGTACTTACGTGTGGATACTCATCCCTTCCTTTTCTGACTGACACATTTCATTAAAAGGCATAAGGTGCTAAATTATTTATTTGGTTAAGGTGCTATCAAACGCCTCCTGATGTTTGGTACTAGAGACTAACATGGCTCTCTTCCTCCTACAATTTCTCCCATATTGTCCTTCCTAGCTGCAGACACAGTGAGCCTTTTTTCTCCAGCAATTTAAATAAGAGTCTTTGATTTGGAGTCTGACATTTTTTCATAGGTGGGCACTGAGGGTTACTTGGTGAAATGATGCCAAGTGAATGGGGCTGAATCACTTTCTGGTGGGCCTTCAATTTTCAAGGCTTTAATTCTCATCTGGAGCTGGGGAGGTGGGATATTTTTTCATTGCCAAAATCTACTTTTTGGGGTGATGTTATTTTTAAAAATATATTTCCTGCCTCAAAATGATAGGAAGTCATGCCATTAGATTCATCTTTAGTGATCCAAAGGGTTGCAGAGATTTCAAAATAAGAATGTTAGCGGCTACAATTGCTACTTCTGCTTTAAATCAAGATGAAAAAACAGATCTAAGCCTTACACAATAAGAACAAGTGATCTATTTAGCCATAGATCTTCTTTTATATTAAAATTATTCTAGTTTATCTTTCAATAATACAGGAACATATAAAGCTACACAGTTGATTCTTTGCAATAACATTTCTATTGGTCCTTTGATCCTGGATATGTGTTGCTTCACTTCTATAAGCCAAATGAAACAAACAAAATATTAAAACATTATGATATTTATGTACTTACATATAAATTTTATTAAAATAACCAAAATATCTTTATAATCCCCAGGGCATGTCACACATTTTGAGTACTCCTAATGTTTGGAAATTGAAAGTTGAAAAACTTGACACGCCTTAGTAAGCCATGCTTTGATGCTGAAATTTTTAAAGGACAAATTTGCTTCTGAGAGCAATATGTTCCTTGGCCTTCTGGGGAGGGCTCAGCTCAAGGCCTTTTGCTGCGAGAGGTAAGGGGAGAAAATCCTATACTAAGATGACAGTATACTCGCAGTGAGATCCTAGTTTGCTATGGGCATCGCTGTCTCTCTGTAGTCCACTCTGTTTAGGCCTGCTCAGCAAATGCTGACACACAGAGATGCTGCCCCTGACAGTTGGGGGCACAGGTGATGGGAACAGGAGAGAGTGCCCTCTTTGAGTATTGTTTTCAGTAACTAGGAGTGTCTTTGATTAAGGTTTCCAGTTCTTTCAAGTAGCACAACATTCTCCATGTGGAATTTGGATTCTGATGACCTGCTAAAGACAAGGACTGGACAAAATAACAGAGTTGGAATGGACCTTGGAGTTCTTCTGATCCAACCCCTTGCTCAAGAAGGACACCCTATTCCATTTCAGACAAATAGGTTGTCCAATCTCTTCTGTAAAACTTCCAGTGTTGGAGCACCTGCAATTTCTTGAGGCATTCCACTGAATAATTGTTGTCACTGTCAGGAAATATTTTCCTTAATTCTAGGTTGGCTCTCTTCTTGATTAGTTTCCATCCATTGCTTCTTGTCCTGCCTTCAGGTGCTTTCTGGAGAACAGGTCACTTCTTTGTGGCAGTTCAAAAATGTGAATGCTAGTAACTTGTAAACTCATTATGCCCCATTATAAAAATCACACCACTGAATATGACAATGAATGTTAATAAAATCATATTAAGAATATTATGAGATGCTATGAAATGTTACAGGTACATACCGTATAAAGCTACTGAGCATGTGAAATGATGCTAACCAATAAAGGAATTCATTCCAATTGTATTTGAACTATGTATAAACTGCATGTAAACTCCTACCTTTTTAAGGGCCTGCTTAGCTTTTATCTTTAGGGTTCTGATGCATGGATAAAGAGATATTCCAGCTTGGATACTATATTTGGGCACTGGAGTAATGAATCTTACCAAAATTTATGACTAGCACAGGGGCTTTGTGGCCTGTGCACATCAGTTATGCTGAAGAGACTTATAAATGGTTAAGTTTTCCTCCCTGCTGCTGTTTCAAGGCCTTGCCCCAAAATTGTTTGTGATGTGCTGAGGGAGACAGCCAGCAGGCCTTCCTTTCTGCAAACAAGGTTTGCCACTGAATAAGAAGAATAATTCCTCAGTCTGCATGTTCATATGGCAGCAATATTTGGAAATAGAGGTGCCACCTTGCCTGTCAGAGGCGCCTATGGGCTGAGATTAAAAAAGTCAAGATTAAGGCCTCAGTGGTGGGATTGAAGTTCTGCCTGTTTTAAAATACATTGCACGTGCAAATGAGGTAGAGCTCCAATTGCAGCATCAAAGCTGACATCTTGCCTTTTTTGATCTCTGACATCCTTGCTGCCTGAAATGGCTCCCTCATTCTGTATTTAAAATTCCAATATAGTTCCCCCTCTTTAGATTGCTATCTGTAAAGATTGAATAATGTATATTAATTATTCACTGCCTTCAAAAGAAGGTTAGTTAGCCTCCCTCACTCTCTTTGAGGGAAGACGGCCTGCTAAATCTTCTGACCAGGGGTCCTTTATAGTACCCATCCTGGAAAAAAAAAAGGAAATGGAGAAGGGACAAATATTTAGAAATATGAGAACAAGTGGATAAGCTTGTTCTTTGTTCAAACTCTTTTGCATATGGTATGTAGAGCAGAACAATGAAATTAGACAGATGATTTGAAGACCTGTTCAGACAGTACGGGTAGGGAAAATAAAGTATTAGCAGTGCACTATTACTTAAACAAATAGAATTTCTGAAAGATAATCCCTCTACCATTAAAACAGATTTTAGAATGGTGATGGTTATAATCATAATTGTTCCACAATCTGTTTTAAAAACTGACCTGGTGGTTCAAATAATATGGGCATGGCTATGTGCTTTCCATCAAGAGATCTTTCGGTTCCAAAAAAATCTTAACTTGAATGAGTTGTCCGAAATAGGAAAAATACTTGCCTAAATCTGTTTAGGTTGTAGGTATCTTTATAGGCAGATTTAATTTATCGGATGGCAGACCTTGATTTACAACCACAATTTGGACCGGAATGTCTGTTACTAAGTAAGATGGTTGTTAAGTGAGTGGCATCCAGTTTTACAACCCTTTTTTTGGCCATGGATGTCATTAAGCGAATTACCATGACTGTTACCATGAATCACACAATCATTAAATGAATCTTGCTTCCCCCATTGATTTCACTTGTTGGAAGCTGGTTGGGAAGGTTGCAGGTGGTAATCACATAAACCCAAGATGCTGCAACCTTTGTAAACACGTCAGTTGCTAAGCCCAAATTTTGACCATATGACTGTGGGGATTCTGTGATAGTCATACGTGTGGGGGTTGGCTGTAAGTCCCTTTTTTTTTAGCACTGTTGTAATTTCAAATGGTTGTTAAATGAATGATGGGAAGTCAAGGACTACCTGTATTGAATTCTGAGCAATTTCTGAGCAGAGGGGCAATGGGCTATGACCTCCAATATAAGCAGCAGTGATTTTAAAATGGTGCTTAGACTTTGTTCCTTATGTAAAATGTGTGTACAGTGGTGACATATACTCTGGAGGGACTGTTGTGAGCTGGGTGAGATGGACTGCTGAGTGCCTTCCATCCTGAGGTTGCTCCTAAAATGGTAAAGGAAACAGTAATTCTGGCATAAAAAACTTCTAGGTTGAGAAGAGGGACTTTCTTACCTGCCTCAAAAAATACTTATGTTCTCTTTAAGAAATTGCACTGAGGTCTTTCTAGAGGAAAACTAGGTCAATCCAACAAAACTGCATCACACTATTTGAACCTCCTCTTTCATCACTGTCTCAACAGAAGGTTTTATTTCTGAATCTATGATCTTTTTATGAGGCCCACGAGAAAAAATCTATTTTATCCAAGCTGGGAACATGTGCAGTGTCATGCCCCTGGTGGAGACTGACTCTGAGGGAGAGGAGGAACAGCCAACAGGGAGTGGAAGTGTGGCTTCGGAGGTTGTGGAGGAGGCTGGGGAAGGGCAGAGGCCGGCTGGGCAGTCAGAGGAGGACCCAGGCCCATCCCCTATCCATCCTAGGGCACGCAGGAAGGAGAGGATAAGAGAGAGACATGGTCTACTCGGGAAGAGAGGGCCTTGATCCTCTTCATGGGCTGCAGCTGTAACAACTGAATAAGAATATGAACCTGAGTCCTGGCGAACGCTGGAAATAAAGCATGTAAATATCTCTAGTTCATAATTCCTCTCTGAGTTTGGCGTCCTTCCCAGTGTGTGTTATCTGTGAACATCCTCCAGCCCTTATCTTGCCTGTTTGGATTGCTTTTCTCCTTTGTGTAACTGTTTGCGTGGGAGTTTTTTTGTCTTCTGTCAAAGATATTCGGAACTTGGAAGCAAAGTGAAGGAATAAAAGGGGCTTCACCTGTTTTCTGTGTCTGTGTCTGTTTTGTATCCCACCCTGGGTCATCACATACAGTTTATATCTAGATGACTATGGTTCAACCCTCAAAGCTAAGCAGGATCATCCCTGGCTAATTAACAAGAGCAACTTAGACTTATATACCGCTTCCCAGTGCTTTACAGCTCTCTGAGTAGTTTAAGAGTCAGCATATTGCCCCCAACAATCTGAATCCTCATTTTACTGACCTTGGAAGGATGGAAGGCTGAGTCAACCTTGAGCCAGTGAGAATTGCAGGTAGTCAGCAGAAGTAGACTGCAGTACTGCATTCTAACCACTGTGCCACCATGGCTAATTCCTGGATGGGAGATGACTAGGAAATTCTAGAGCTATAGATTGGATTGGGAGTCAAGAATGTAAGGGCAGATGACTTTCACATGTTTGTGAAGAGCCCAGACTTGACAGCCAAGTCTTCTGTTGTGGCTTTCCATCAGTGCTACCAATCATGCTAAGCTCTAGATATTGACTGCACAGATTGTGGCTAGCTGCATTGGCAGAAAAAGTGCATTTGGAAGTTTGTATTGTCATTGTTCATTACATTTCATAAGTTTCATTTTGCCTTTATAAATAAAAAAGAGTTCCTTGGGGTCATTCTGCATATGCTCAGAGTATAATCACAAATCTATCTATATTAGATGTTATATATCTCATATATTTATTTTCCTCTAGTAAAGTGTTTCTTAACCTTACCAGTTTTAAGATGTGTGGACTTCAACTCCCAGAATTCCCCAAGTTGCTAAGGTTGAAAAACACTGATCTTGAAGACTAAAAAGCTAAGTCTTAGAACTAGGAATAAAACAATGTAAAAGAACAAACATTTGTTTATTAAAACAAAATTACCCAGGTCTAAGGAAAAGGGTTTTATACAAGAGTCATTAGGGTTCTTGCATGTGTTGTAATCTCTATTTATTTAATGTGGATTTAAATAATCCATATTTGGATTGCCATCAATATATTACTAATTAATATTAATAACAGTTATTAATATTAATAATACGGAATAGCCCATATTTCTGTCTTTTCAAGTTTTATCCTAAGAAATCAAGGCATGTACAAGAATTCCTGTCCCTTTTTATTTTCAGTATAAGCCTTTGGGGTATATTGGACTTGATGATAGTGACTAATTCAAAGAGATTTGGTTCTGTTTTTCCTCTGGCGCAGTCCAGTTGTATAAACCAGACTTCCACACTACAATGCTGTCCAAACAAATTTCAGCTCTCAGAACACTGAAAAACGTTGACATCCTGAACATGTCAGAAGGACAGCCATTTGGGTAAGCACTGTTTTAATCGCTAAACTAACTTGGTTCTCGTTTGTACCATTTAACAGGGGAGAATATTCTTCAAAGTTATGGGACCTACTGTTTTTTTAATTGGTTCCCCAGCAGCTACTGACTACAACCTGCTGCAAAAGATATATTTAGAATATATATCTTACAAAATTGCATTGAGTAATGAAACTGAATGAACTTCATAGATTTTTTTCATACCTAGAAATATACTCCTTTATTTCTCCAAAGATTTTTATGTCATTTGAATAATTGGAATTGCTCGTTTTGTGTCTGTGTCTGTGTGCTTTAGGGTCAGGGAAAGAATAATTTTTGTTATGACTATACCTAAGCAATTAGAAGTTTGAGGTCCCTGCTGACCTGCTAGAAATTATTAAGCACTGTACCAGTTAGATTGATATGTACTTGCTGACAATTCCTTAGTGTCAAAGTAAACGATAGCACAATCCTACCGGTATATAAATAAAGGATGGTGGGCTGCAGGGAGTGGGGTAAAAAAAAGTCAAGATGGCAGTCAAACCATGTGACCAAAGCCTTGCCTCTTTTTTCTGTGCAGTGGGTATAAAAAAGAAATTTAAAAAACACCACTCTGGGCAAAAGAGAAAGAAGATTCTTGCAGTTGAATGTGGGAGCCATGAAAAGAGAGCAAAATGTTGTTAAGGATATCATTATCCATAGAATAAAAAAAATAATTTAAATGTCAAGTGTTTTCTGCCTTTGAATCAGCATCAGACTGCAGCTGCAGAAAAGCAGTGTGGTTTCTGGAAAGCAATCTGAAGGCCAGCAAATGTCTTTACTATTTTGCTCAAGAAGGTCTCGTGTTTACTTCAAATTTCACACACTGACCGAGTTACAAGGTACCTAAAGGGAAATGACTTAATGAGTTGGTCTTTCCCCCTGCTCTTCCATTTAATTATATCTGATTCTCGGGACTGCCTGGACAAGCAAGACTGCTCTGTAGTCTTCTTGGCAAGGTTTTTCAGATGCAGTTTGCCATTGCCTCCTTCCTAGAGCTGAGAGAAAGTGACTGGCTCAAGGTCACTCATCTGGCTTTATGCAATAAGACAGGATTAAAACATATAGCTTCTTGGTTTCTAGCTTAATGCTTTAACTGCTACACCAAACTGGCTCTTGGTGGGCTGGTCTACTTGTTGGTCAGCACAGGTCCATGTTAATTGGCAGGTAGATTGGGCTGATCGGATTTTCGTGGAGCACAATCCAATTATGGGCTAATACACCTTTGGGTTAGCCAATAGGTAGTTTCAGCTGACAGCATCATTGTCTAACTGTCAAGATCCAGCTTTAATATCCCAATAAAAACCCAGGATCATTTCATTTCTGAAAAGCTTATTGTTTATTGAATACATTGCATTGTAATGGCAAGATAATACTGATATTCTCAGGCACTGCTACACAGTATTAAACAATGAATTTCCTAGCCTAACCCAAGGCTTCTATGTAGATCCTGTAAATGAGTTCTCTTTGTTATGGGAAACCTCTGCCTTCTTCTTCACACTTGTTAATATGTCCTTGAAAAATTTTCAGACTCTCATAAGCTTCAGTGGAATTGTAGAAGTTTTGTTTCTCCAACTAACCCTTTCCTAATCAACACCTCCTCTCCTTACTCTGACGAAAAGTTCAAATGAACAGGCACGTAGCAGTCAATGTTTCACTCTTGACATTAACGTTTAAGATTTGTGTGGTGACTTGCACTTTGCTTTTCTCAGATTAGTCAATACAGCAGATTATTTTCTTCTAAAACCACATTGTCCATCTCATTTTGCGTCTGTCCATCTCACTGCATCTCATTTTACAGGAAACTATCTGTAATATATTAATCTAGGACTGTATATTGGAGGTGGGGATAAGCTCCAAGTATAGTTGGGACCCTCAAATTCTTAAACCATCCTTGACTGACAGAAACACCAGGTCAAGCTAGGGAAGGCAGAAGCAACGGATCTTAATGCAGTCTATTCAAAATGGTGGCATTTATAGAATTGGCATCTCCACTAAGAGGTAAAATGAAGCCCTGAATTTTGAAATAAAAAAACTGGGTATCAATAGCATTTCAATACATGAGAAGAAGAAATTTAGAAGAAAACTACAAGAAAAATGTTTGAAGTACCTAATTATAATAAATATTGACTTTTTTTTTTTAGGTAAAATAGATTTGAACTGAATTGGCTATATGTGTAAAATACAAAGAGAAAATTCTTTATCAGGATTTCTTTAAGGTAAGTTTTTCAATCTTGGTAGTTTGATGACATATGGACTTCAACTCCCAGAATTCCCAGCCAGAATGCTCTAAGGCAGTGTTTCCCTGCCTTGGCAATTTTAAGTTATGTGGACTTCAACTCACAGAATTCCCCAGCCAGAATGCTCTAAGGCAGTGTTTCTCAACGTTGGCAATTTTAAGCTTCGTGGACCTCAACTTCCAGAATTCCCCAGCCAGAATGCTCTAAGGCAGTGTTTCTCAACCTTGGCAATTTTAAACTTCGTGGACTTCAACTCCCAGAATTCCCCAGCCAGAATGCTCTAAGGCAGTGTTTCTCAACCTTGGCAATTTTAAGCTTCGTGGACTTCAACTCCCAGAATTCCCCAGCCAGAATGCTCTAAGGCAGTGTTTCTCAACCTTGGCAATTTTAAGCTGTGTGGACTTCAACTCCCAGAATTCTCTGGGTGCTGAATTCCACACAACTTAAAGTTGCCAAGATTGAAAAGCTAGGGAATCAGTGCTCTAGGGAATCAGTGCATTCAACTCTCATTAACTCAATCTCTCAGGGTGAAGACATTTAATTAGCTATAAGAGAGGAGGGGAAAGGAAGCTATAAATGAGGAAGCTATAAACTGCTTTTCTGCTTTCTGCCTCCAGGAAAGATGGAAAATTTGTTGATGAGGGAGAAAAAAATGTTCTTCCCATGTTTCTTTCTCCTACAGCTCAGTCACATTTTGCTGTATAGGCAGACTTTTCAATGTGATGGGGGTTGAGCTATAGCCAGAAAGCCGATTAAAGTGTTCTCACAAATACCTTTTCCCTATAAATTAACAAGTTGCCATATCATTGAAGGAATATAATACCTCAGCTCCTTTACTGAATGTTAATGTTTTTGTTTGCCAGAATTATTATTCTATAGCTCTTCTATAGTTTTCTGTCTTATTCAGTTGGAAAACAAAGCTATTTAGGGATGGAGTTATTTAATGTTATTAAAAGATGCCTAGCAATTTTTTTTATGGAGATTCTAAGTCATCCAGGTCATGGTTGTCCAAAAAATGATTTTTCAAGAGGCAACTGGATTTTCTGGTTTTTCTTTTTTCTTTGAAGACGTTTTACTTCTCATCCAAGAAGCTTCTTTGGCTCTGACTGGATGTGGGGAATGAAAGGATTTATACTCCATACAGACTGCTGGTCATTTGCATTCGTTTTAGAGAGTTGTTGAGACCACCTGGAGGTTTATCTGTGTCGACAGAGTCACCTAAATAGTGCAAACAGGTGCAGAGTCTTCTTGGAACTATTGAAAGGATTATGTTATAGACTGGAGACTGGCATCTAGTAAGCGTCTAGATCAGGACTATCAAATTCAATTTCATTGTGGGCAGTATCAGGGTTGTGGTTGACCTTGGGGGGAGGGGGGTGGCTGACTGGGTGGGTGTGGCCAACTTGATGGGGGTGGCCAGATTGACATCACTCCCCAAACTGCTGGCATGCTTCTTCTTTGCACTGGGTAGACAAGGCTGAAACTATGCTAGCCCGATCTTTCCTCTTCGCATCAAGTAGACTGGGCTGAAGTGACATGGACCAGCCCTTACGTTTTCCAGAACGGACCTGCGGGCCAGATCTGACCACATTCGCGGGCTGGATGCGGGCCATGGGCCCTGTATTTGACACCCTCCTCTAGATTTTTGTAATAGATACTTGGAAGCCCACATTAAATGATTTTCTCCAAATAAGCCTTGTTTATTCTATTGAAATGAACGAAAATGCTAGTTCAACAACCAGAACACAGAAAACTGCATCTGAGGAGAGGAAAGAGATTTTAATTCCCTTCACTCTACACCCAGTTTTATCTTCAATAATACTTTGCCAACTCCATGACAAACAGTTGCCTCTATGTCTCATCTGGCATTCTGGAGAGGCTGAAAAAGTAGTCTGAAGCTGGATTATGAGCATATAAATTGGAATTTGTCTCTTTTTGTCTTATGATAACGTATTGGATAATAAAAATCAGATCATCTTACAAAGGGACTAATTTGATAGGCAACCTATTTAATAAGCAGGTACAGAGGACAAAAGTGTTATATGTACTATAGGGAATGACTCTTCAACTCTGGACCCCTGGGCCCTGCAGAGGGACAGATGTTCTTGACTGTCATACTTTGTTGAACATTTGGGTCTACTAAACATCTGGTTTTGGTACAGCTCAGGAAGATAAAAATACAGTTTAAAAGGCATAACTCAAGAGTTTTAGGTTGATCAGTTTCCAATGGAATACAATTTAACCATATATCAGATCCCTGCTCTTTATTTGCTTAGGTTCAGGCACCATGGCACCAAGCTACTTTTCCTGTCTTCTCTCTAAAAGAAGCAGATAACTTACAAGCTGCCCACCACTGCTACTTGGGTGTTATTTTTATAGTATGGGATACTGATAATGTAGGAGGACAAAAGGGATTTCAATGCTGGTTGCTTTATTTCTATGTTTTCCCCCTGTCCATTAGTTAGATATATGAGCTGATGGGCTCATGCCGAGAATTACAGGAATTCCTTGGAGAAAGAATGCAAAGACCATTAGTGAAATATTAAATGAGCCCAGAAAGACAAGATAACACAGCAAACTAAAGATTTACTGTCTTTGATATAAGAGGAAGGAAAGTCAAAACATTTCTAGATTAGTGTTTGTCAACCTTGGCAACTTTTAAAAGATATATGGGAACGGGAATTGAAGTCTACGTATCTTAAAGTTGCCAAGATTGAGAAATGCCAATGTAAACTGTGATCAGTCTTCCAAAAGCAGCCAAGTCCACAGATGAACTCTACAAGAAATCCTGAAACTCTACTTTATTGATACAGGCACTAATGCTAGACTTTTGAAATTTTATTTCAAAAAGAAGTTGGGATTAACTTTAATTTTGTACAATAAGTTAATAAAATATGTTGAGTGTGGCCACCATTCTGATTTCTTCACAGAATAGCTAATTGTCCCCTGCTTGACAATTGTCAATAAAAGTAAAGTCACTTCAGGGACCTTTAAATATCTTGTTTACATGTTCGCACATGTTCTTAGTCACCCAGAAATAGTTAAGTCTGGTCAATAACAACCTATTGCGTTTCCCTTCCTTGGAGGGCATCCATTCCATCCACCCCCCTTATCCTTGCTGTTTCCCCCACAATCTGTCTGCTCTTTTCTTGGCCAGCATCCTTGTCCAGGCCGGTGCTGAGGGAGCATCTCTGGCATAGAGATAGGGATTTGGAAAGCAGCCAGTTCTCTCTTCCTGCCAGCCTCTTTGCTAACCACTGAGGCATCAAAATCCCATCAGGGCTCCTTGAAAGGACACAGAGTCCATTTAACAGGGGTGCCGATTCATTAAGGCATAAAACAAGCTGGCTCAGGAACAAGAAGAGACAACGGAATTGCCTTCCATCACACAAAGATGCCATCTGAGGATGCATTGCTGGTTGGTCAAAGGGACATTTAAGTAATCTTTCCCATCTCCAACTTCAGTCTTTCCTGAGAAGCTCTTGTATCTCCATCCTGCAGGAGGTGCCAATGGGCAATACAAGTGGACTGTCTTGCTTTGACAAATTGACTTATTTCACCAATTGCTAACAAGCTCTTGGCTGAAACTTTAAAGTGTCATCTTTATCTGGTTCAGAGTATAGTCTTGTCTGGAGGAGCAGTTATTATAATTCAAAATGTATCTGGGAGTGCAGGAGGATGGTGGGGAGAGCACGAACGGCAATGAAACCAAAGCCCATTTGTCCAAACCAAGGAGCAGACATCCATGAATGCTATCGATTTAGGTATAATAGGTTCTAGGGGAGTTGGAGTAAGTAGGAAGTGAGTTTGGCTAGAAATAGGCAATTGGAGGGCAGAAAGACTGGCTGGAATAGCTGAAAGTAGTTAGTAGGAACTGGACTGATACTAGTCTTGTGTCATCAGAAACCTAGTTATCATGTCAATTCAGATAGAATTTACCATGTAAATTCAGGTAGACCTTGACTTATAACAATTCATTTGGTGACTGTTCAAAGTTATAGTCCCATTTATGACCATTGCAGTATCCCCATGGGCATGTGATCAAAATTCAGATGCTTGGGAACTGATTTATATTTATGATGGTTGCAATGTCCTGGGGTCATGTGATCATCTTTTGCAACCTTCTGGCAAGCAAAGTCAATGGGGAAGCTGCATTCACTTAACAACCATGTTGCTAACTTAACAACTTCAGTATTTCACTCAACAACTGTGGCAAAAAAGTCGTTAAGTGAGACAAAATTCACTTAAATGTTTCAACAGAAATGTTGGGCTCAATCGTAGTCGTAAATTTGTAGTAAGGCCTGCGTTGGAGGGAGATGGAAAGAACACTTGAATTTCAGTTTAGAAAAATATAAAATTAGTTAGCCTTTGGGGGTGTGTGAAAGGAATTTTATGTCAGGTAGGCATATCCTTCAAGAACAGTTATCCAAGCAACCTCAAACAGAAGTTAGTGGGATGTGCAGATGTATGCAAAGACTCTTCCATATTTTCACCAAATCTCAGGATTATGTGATGGTGGTGGAAAGGGATCACCCCAGTTAAAGCAACTGATCATGTATTTATGATCAGATGGCAGGGAATTTAGTCCCTGATCAGTGGGAAGTAGGAATATGTAGTTGCAGAGATACAGACAGGTTGCAGGCTAACAAAAGCAGGAATAATTGGAATAAAATATTCATTTAAAGAATATTAGTAAACAGTCATGGTGAATAAGAAGAGTAGATCCCTCCCTCCCTCCCCCTCCCTCCATCCCTCCTCCTCCTGTCTTATCAGCTTTCTATGTGAACCAAAGAAAATGCTAGTAAGAAAGCTTTCTAGTTTTTTTTTTCATTGCACAGCTTGGCAATCAAGCTAGATGGTGCAAAACCAGCCTAATCTGGAACTTCACAATTATGTGCAATCAGTCAGCTGAAAGTGACATAGAGATGAGGCAAAAGCTATTTGTAGTTTGTTCAAATCAGAACTGATTAAAAGCTATTCATTCCCTCCAGACATGTGTTATGGCCTACTAGCTTCTTGACAACCTCTGGTCTCTCCTGCCATAATCCCCACAAAGGAGGTTTATTGAGTTCATAGCCATCCATCCATGGCTAAGGACTGTTTTTTTTTTTTAAAAAAAGATCTAAGTAGGACCATGTTCTTCTGTATTTGATGACAATTCAGATTGAAAGTCTTGCAAGCAGCTGTCCAAATTCTGCTATTCGTAGACCTCTCAAATTTTTAGGGGTAGGATGATATCATTAAAAAAACATGTGTAAAGTTTTTCAGGCCTGCTTAGCTTTGCTCTGCAGGCATCACTCCTAGTGAGGATAACCAGTGGGTAGCATATTTTCAAGCAATTAAACTAGAGCAAAGTCATGATTAGCAAGTTTGCCCAGGCGATGATGGACAAGGCACCTTTTAGTCCTCTTTCAACATTTTCCCTCCTTTGCCTGGGCAGCTCGCACAGAGAAAGAGGAGGGAATTTGGCCAGATGTTTGCCTGAGGCAAAAGGAGAGCACAGGGGTAGCCATCTGACAAACCTGCTCCCTTTGTCCCCCCCCACCCCCCGCAAGAAAAGAGGGGGGAGTGAGTTATGTCAAGTAGTTAACCTCACACTCCTCCTTTCCCAATCTGGACAGCTACTTTCTGGGATTTTTTTTTTTTTTTGTAAACCGGCCAAGTTGCCTGGGTCAGGGTGCAAAATGGGAATATTCTTAGTCCAAGGGGCATTTGGGGTAATCCTAGATCCTCAAATATAGGTAGTGCTCAACTTATGATCACAACGGAACCCAAAATCTCTGTTCTTGAGACGTTTATTCAATGAGTTTTGCCCCCATTTTCCAACCTTTATTGCCACCCTTAAGTGAATCACTGTAGCTGTTAAGTTAGGAATACAGTTGTTAAGTAAATCTGGCTTCTCCATTGATTTTGCTTGTCAGAGGGTTGCAAAAAGTAATCACATGTTATAAATATGAGTTAGTTGCCATGCATCAGAATTTTGATCATGGGATCCCTGTGGGGATGCTGCAACGGGCGTAAGTGTGAGAAATGGTCATTTTTTTTCAGTGCTGTTGTAACTTTGAATGGCCACTAAATGAAGTGTTGTAATCGAGGACTATCTGTGTGACACATGCTGTGTTGAAACAAGGACAGAAAGCTTCACGGAGATTTTAATTGTGCTTGGAAAATGTGGGTGGTATCAAAATATGTCAGAATCCTGTTCTAACAAGCCAGCTTGGTCACCATTCGTTTACACATGAGCTGTGGTTCTTGCACATTGTTTGAATTGATTATTGTCAAATCTAGATCAGTGTTTCTCAATTTTAAGATGTGTAGACTTCAACTTTTAGCAAGGCTGGCTAGGGAATCCTGGGAGTTGAAGTCCAGACATCTTAAAGCTTGAGAAACACTGATCTAAATACTAGTGACATTTCTGAGATGTTACAGTGGAGAAAAACCCAACCATAAGAAAGATAGCGTCTTTAATAAATCAGAGGTAATGTTATATGTTTCAGACTCAAAGGACATTCACACATGGCATATTCCTAGATTGTGTTTGTGTTCATGTAGCTGCATAACATCATCTTTCTTCATAATGGAGCCAAATGATTTCCCAGTTCCTTCGCTGTTCAACATATTGATTTCAGTTTCCTAGCAAAAGTGCTGAAATTCTGTGAATCTTGGAGATGGGCATTTTGCCTTGTCAGACTTTGCTCTATCTGCTCCTGGTTTTGGACTTTGTCTTTTCCCCTCAGAAGTTAAACTACAGGTAATCCTCGACTTACAACAGTTCATTTAGTAACCATTCAAAGTTACAATAGCACAATTAGTAACTGTGTTACTAATTTAAGAACTGCAGTGATCCACTTAACAACTGTGGTAAGAAAGGTCGTAAAATGAGGCAAAATTTACTTAACAAATGTCTCAGCAACAGAAATTTTGGGGTCAGTTGTGGCTATAAGTCGAGGAGTATCTGTATTATAGTTTCATGGAATTTACCCCTTTGCTGTTTTAATAAATGAGGCCTAGAAATACCATCTTAGTAGCTTTGCAGCTGATTCTGAATGTGAAACACCAGATCTTTTAAATGCCAATCAAGAGAGAGGGAGGAGGGCAGCAATAACTGGATGCTGCTTTTTGTGTTTTTCTAGGGTCAGGAAGGGGCACTGATTGTCTCCTGGGGCATCCTCTGCATTTTAAAGTCAGCACCAATGAGATGAGAACAGCCGGAATCTCTTTTGCTGTTTTCCTTGGAGAACAGATACAGTGGTCCTATGGAAAGTCTCTTTTCCCAAAATGTCCTGTTTTCCATGTCTGGCTCAATTCTCCTGGTATGAGGTGGCTGGCTTCTCTGGTGTTGCACCTGCCTTGCAAACTGGGATAGGAAAACTTTCCATCATAGTTTGCTAATTTGGACAGATTGAAAAGGGAAGAAAGGAACAGAGCTGCCATTTTCCCTTTTGATTTCCCTACAGCCCCCCATCCCTTCTACAAACACAATTTGGTTCCCCTAGCAGCAAAATTGTTTTCATTAAGATTTGTATAATGCCACAGATACTGAATTGGTAATTGATGTAATACATATAATGAATATTTTCCCCCTCTCCAGAAGGGCCTGAAGACTTATAGGAAGTGCAATCCAACTCCATTTTTTAATCCTACTGGGGGGAGGGGGGAGGCTAAAGGGCCTTCCTTTCAATAGTATTTGTTTCAAATGTGCTCTTAATATTCAGCCTCTTCTTGGAAGTAGCCTGAGCATCATCACTAAAGCAAGAAGATTTAATGATGAAACTTGTAGACACATTTTTTGTTCCTTTTTCTTAGCCTCCTAGAGATTGCTCTCCAAGATAATGCCAGCATTCCAGAGAAATGGCTGGATACAGTGATGCATGTTGTGGACAATAGAAATGGGAGAAACAGATACTTGGCAATTCCAGCTGCTTAAGATTTGTTTTTGAGTTGGAGAGTAGCTTCATTGTTCCATCAGGTGAGCCCAATGTCCCTCCCTCCCACCTTCAGCCAATGAATAACACTCTGAATGCATCTGGTGGTTGGTTGGGTGTTTTTTTTTTTTTTGAAAGTTTTAAATGAAAAGGAAATAATTTTATTACATGCGGTAACCTCGGCATGTCAGCTCATGCAGACACTACTATGTCCCAGAGATTGAAGACCAGAGGACATGGGAGACATGGGAGGAGAGGATGGTGTGCTGACAGAGAAGAAAGCAGAGTGAGTGGAACAGAACAATGAGGAACATAATAAAGATCTTCGCAAATTTAACAAGAATCTGAACGGCACCTCCTTTTCAATGACCCTCAAGGGGAGATGCAAAGGAATGAGAGCAGGGCCAGATCTTAAGGAGTTTTCAGAAGAACCTAGCCCCAACCCTCATCCAGGAGTCCCTTGTAGCACCAGAGTTGAGTGGCAATGAAAAGATGGAAGGATCGGTGGTGGCGGCGAGCAGCTAAAACCAAGTAGCCCAATGGTTTCTTGTTTCAAGAGGTCTGGATTTTGCTGGTTAGTCTCTCCTTCCTCTCTGGGTAAACTGAAGTTCAAAACCAATTAGGCATCCAGGTGGGAAGAGACAGATGGTGATGAAAAATCAGAAAGGCTGTAAAAGAAGAATGGATCTTTTACACATTACACAGTGGATGGGTTATTGCTTCATGCTGGCGTCACAGGCTGATGAAGCAGGATGGAAAAGAGCACAGCGGAAACATAAATAAATGTGGATCTGCCCTGCAGGTCTATTGATATCTGAATTTGGAGAGCATAAACTGATAAGTTTATTAGCATGGATGGATAGAAATCATGATCTGCATTTCTGAAATAATCTGGTAAATTATCAAACATTAGCTTTATGGCCTTCCTACTTAAATTAGTGATATCTGCATCTCTTACTATTGCTTATCAGCTACACTTCATCTTAATATGCTGATGTTTGTTAACTAGAAGAGTTATGAAAAATAGAAGAAGGAATTGATGGAGAATGAAATTTTAGACTGATTAGTCGCCTAGATAGAGGGAAATGTGTTTGTTGGAATGAGAGCAAAGAAGAAAATAAGGAATGATTTTAGAATGACTAGGTTCTCTGGCTTTAAATTACAATGGAGGGAGAGAGGTAGGAAAAGAGTTGGCTAAGATAAAAGAGGATTATCTGGCTTTTGAAAGATTGGTGCCCTATGTGCCCTGTCACCACAAGGCAAAACATGTGAATTCACATTTGCGTTCTGGAAACTTCTTTGTTATCTGGAGGGGCTGGTGATGGGGACTGATTTTATTGCTTTCCGTATGAGATTGACCTGGAGGTATTTCTCCTATTAAGAGAGCAAGTGCAGAGTTTGGTGAAGAACAGGCTGTATAAATGTCTTTGAAAGAGGGCCAAAAGTAACCTCTTGAAGTGCAGCCCAAAATGGTTGCCTTCCTGTCCTTATAGCCCAGCTGCCGGAACATTAAATGGTTGATGACAATTGCAAAATAGGGAACTGATGGCCTGAATTGTATGAATATGCATCTCCTTATATAATTTACACATTGAACATGTGTGCTGTTGAGAAGCTCAGAGCACAATGATTGAGCACAACATTGTGATGCAGGAGAATCCATATTTACTTCCTACAACTATAGGTTGGGTGAGAAAAAGAACCCATGCTGCAAATTCTGGGTTATCATTCAAGGTCAACACACTGATTGAAAATGAGTAATTAACAAAGTCAATATAAGATAGATTCCTATTCTCTTTGATTTTTACTCTGTGTACACAGGCAGATACACACCTCTACCTCCATTTGGTTGTGTATGTGCAGAACAAGGGCACTCTCTACATCAGAGAACTGAAGCCTGGTTCAATAGTCATTACTTTTCTTTAGAGAAATTGGAGAATAGTAGTCTATGAACTGAATATGTGAGACTTTAAACAAAGCTGTCTTAGTGTCCTTATAAGGCTGTAACTCCCAGAATTCTTTGAAAGATGCCATGACAGCAAACAGATTAAGTTTAGAGTGTGAATAGGTCCTGATGATGTAATTCAATATTATGTGGGCAAATGTATGAGTCATCAGCCCAGACTTTGCATAGATGTGTTGAACTGTACGTAAATGCATGGGCTATACACCTCTAGGTATCGCCCCAAGTTTCAGTAGTGATTATGGAACAATGACTGGGATAATTAATGTTACCTACATATGAATGCACCATAAACCCAAGCCAGTAATATGTTAAGAGCCATGGCTTCTCCTAAAGAGCTCCAAGAAATTGAATTTGGCTATTTTAGACTCTTTTTTTTCTATGCTTGATCTATAATTGTCAGCACTATTTTATACTGTTGGAAGCCATGAAGGCTGTTGATCTTACCTAGTTGGGTAATGAAATGTCTGCAAGTGAACAGCTAAGCTCAGAGAGCACCAAGAAGTTATTATTAAGAGGTCTTTTGTAGGCAATGGTACTAAACACATGGGGCAGATTCTTAGAAGGAGCTAAATTGACTCAGTTTGAATGTGACAGAAGATAGATATGTTCTTAGTCCAATTTCTTGCTTCTCTGATATATCTTCTGGCAAGTATATTCTTTGAAATGAATTGGACTGAAGTGGCTGCATAGTATCCCATCAACTCCTTGCTTTCTTTCTAAAGATATTCTGGCCATTCTTTTTTATCTTCAAGGCAGGCTGGAATATGCAGGAGAGAAAATATGTTGTACCTCTCTTTGGAACCTGGAATGGTTTGAGAGTGTGTGAAATGAATATGGATAACATTTCAGTCCTTAGAAAGTCTCCTCAAGAAGCTGATAGAAGCTGAGAATAGATAGTAAGGACTTGAATACAGCAATGATGGAAATTGTTCACCTGACACCCTGAAGGTTAAATGGTTTTATTGAACTGACAATCTACTATCCTTGAAAGCCACTGCTACAATAACATTGTTTGATCATATCCAAATCAGATATTTAAACAAGTTAAATATTTAGCAGGGAATTTGTAATCCTGTAAAAGGGGAATCATACAATCTTCACCAAAGCATAATACATTTGGGGAAGCCATCCTTCTAAATCACCATAAATATAACCAATATGAATTTGCAATTATCTTCACTTTAAATTATGATATGATTTTAAAGGCATAAAAATGAGATTCTGTTTGGTGAAAAAATGAATATGGCTACTTCTCTAGGATGAAGAAGAATGGATACTGGGGTATGTTTAGGGGTGGTGTTTCATGTGAGGGGTGAACGGATAATAGGATGAGGGGAACAAAACAGAGGATCCAATACATTAATACAAACTTGAATTTTGTTCTTTTGACTCGCCAAACTCCTTCTCAACATTTAATAATTTAACATTTAAGAATTCTAAACATTTTTGGCACATCAATTCTACGTGAAGGAAGAAAATACCATGGGATATCAAGCAGACATTTGCATCTCTAGAAGAAAAACATTAATTGGCCCAATTAACTATCCCCCTTAACATATTTAATTTCCTCCCGCCTGATTTCTTTTTAAAATAATCAAATAAATTCTTTCTTTTTAAAAAGGTTGACATTTCTGGAAATTGAATGATTGGAACATGATTTATTTTGGAGGATTCTGTATCACCTACATTGAATAAGGAAATAAAATGTACATTCAAGTTTCAAGGCATTAAAATAGAGCTTTCCATATTAAAGCTTCTGATAAGGGAATGAAACATAGATAAGTGTTATTTAAATTGTATATTTTCAGGGAGTAAAAGTTAATAGTTTCATTTTTTTTCTTGAATTAGAAAAACTATAAAACATTTTTGTCCTCTTGACCTGGTTTAATATTTTTGCTCATTGTGAGCAGAAGATATAATTTCATTTGGGAGAAAAACATTGCGAAAATCACAAAGAAAACTTTCATATATAGATATATATATATATTTGGCAAAAGAACACCACTCTGTACTTTCACCAGCTATACTCTTCATGGTTCTCCTCCCCTTGACTGTCCCCATGGGAAATCCTTTTACCTCCATTACAGGTTAGGTTTTTTAAAATATTTCTCTGACAACTAGATGGGGGAGAGGAGAAGGGATTTATGAAAAATAGCATCAATTTCCATTTTTAAAAATTATAATCACTATAATACATCTGTTTTGAAAAAATAGTTCTGTGTCCCTCCCCCATCTTCCCTGAGCCCATCCATCATCAATAACTTTGGCACCAACATTTGCCAAACGTAAACCTCTCTGCCCTACCAGCAGTGGGGCAAAAATCACATTTCCACTCCCTACCCACCCAAACCCAATCTTTCCTGAGACAAAAATCACCCGTCTTTCCTCCACCTTTTTCCCACACTTGCTCCTAATTTCATACAACACTGGGGAGAAGCCTTGCTGGAAAGACAGTGCTAGAATATAATAAATTTCTTCTAAACATATCCTCTATTCTTCCTTCTCCTTTTAAGACTTCACATTCCCCTAAACATTGCAAGAGCAGGGCATTCATCACTTAACGTCTACTTCCTACTATCTGCTCTGTGGGAATGCATCTAAAGGCAGGTATCTAGCAAAAGTGAGAAGGAGATTGTCTTGTAGCAGACACAGCCAGTCAGTCATCTCCATAGATACACAATTATAAGGGTTTTCCCCTCCATGTAGCAGGGGATTGACAGAGGTAAAAAAAAACATTTGCTAAAAAAACAGCCCGACTTTTACACATACAGATTCTAATTGTGACTTTAATTTACTACAGTACTAGGCAAAATCAGATAGAATGAAAGCTAGGGCTAATCTGGCAACAAAGAGATGGAATTTAGCAAAACCCTTCCATTCTCAGGTGGCATATACATCTAAGACATTCATAAAGATTGATTTGTATGGAAAATTTAATCATTCATGGCTATTGCGCCCTAGAAGTCTTGATTTTACGTTACATGTTATCAGATAGCTGAAGCCCCTTTTCTCTGGCAGCACATTCAAGCAAAAGATCAGCACATTCAAGATAATAAAGATCAGTACAATAGATTTCTTCTCTGCCTCAACACCAACAGATTTTGGACTGGGTGTGAAATGGCTAGAAATGCATGGATTCAGAGATATTGAGCCATAAAGTGCTAGCTGGAAAATGCAGACCAATGAAATATTCAAATATACATGGACAGATCCATTAGTACCCACCTTACACTATAACCCCACTTAACAGTTGCAATGCCATCCAAACATTACATGTGAATGAAAGATTGTGCAAGAGGACCATGGGTTATATCAGTGACTCTAAAGGACACCTCTTGGTTTGAATATTATCCCTGGTGAAAATAAAAAGTGCATGTGGAAAAAAAATAAGTTTTGGATTGGACTGGTTCCTCTAGAAGTTTTCGATTGGAGGAAATACTATTCAAAGATCAAAATTCAACCATTAGGCTGTTTGCAGACTGAATATCTGATGATTTTGAGGACAAAAATGGAGAAAAGAATGTATGCAACTCACATGGAGGCTTTCCTGGAGCTGATTGCTATTTTGCCTAAGTAGGTGCTTTTCTATTTTTAAATCTGATTCTTTTTCTCTTGCAAGATCACTAGAATAAAGAATGTTTCTAAATGTGTGTAGAATGCATTTCCCTTGCAAATTTCTGTTCTTGAAATCATAATTTGGAATAAGATAAATTTCTAGAAAATGATAGCTGCTTTCACTCTTGCTCAAACTTTATCTACTTCCTCATTTATTTATCTGTCTATGTAAAAAAGAGGAAAATCTTCCACTATCATTGTCTGTGTGTTCAGCATTTATTTATTTATTTAATCGTATTTCTATACCACTCCCTCTCCCAAAAGGGACTCGGGGCGGTGTGACATACACTTTCTGTTATTTATCTTAAATTGGAGTCTGGGAAGAAAAGTGACATTCTTCCAGACTTAAAGCATCTGCATATATTCAAATATAATTACTTTAGCCCAGATTGTCCAATCTTACAACTTACAGGTTCATCATATAGGGCAGGAGTGGGTAACTAGAGCCCCTTTACAACCTGTGGATTTGTGAATTGAAATCTATGGCTTGTAAAGGACCCATGGTTGCTCACCCGATATAGGCTATACTTCCCCTTTTTTATAAGAAAGGGGAGAATCAGGAAATTGGCAATTCTTATTAGTACAGGAAAGGCACTCTGTACTTACACCGAGGAATTATTTATGAGATTCTGAGGCAACAGCAATGAACTCTGATCAAAAAGAAGACTTATGCATAACCATTCATAAGTGAAAGGCAGTTCATAAACCTATTGTAGATATGTCAGTACTTACAAACACTTACACAGATATCCAACTAGAAATGAAATTGTACAGGTTGAATGTTCACTCTTTTTCAATGCACAATTAAAGCCATGATTTAGATATTGTGAACGCATAGCAGTATATTTTTCAGAAGATCCACTATAACTAGAACCCCTCCTGATTCAACCTCCTCCTGATTTATTCCAGTTTTCCTCATTTCCCCCCTTTACATCCCTTTTCTAAACCAAAGGGACAGAGAAAACGTTAGAAAGGCTTTCTTCAAATGAATGATTACATCTTTTATACTCTTAAATATCCAACCTTCCATTTGTAACTGCACAGTTTTATAACAGCAATGGGTCTCTTGCATATGGAAAATGGAAAAATTAGCATAATGTGGCAAGTTTAAAAATGGTTATTAAAAATGCTGCCATAATTTAATTAACTGATTTTGTAAACACCTCAGAAAAAGCACTAATATAATTCATGTTTTTTTTACTTTGTGCTTATATTTGAATTCAAATGTCTGTTTCTATTATAGTAGAGGATCAGCAATGATAAACAGTATTTTATGTGTGGAAAATATTACTGATATTTAACATTACCAGATTATTTCCTTTGGAAAAGTTTCTATTTTCCCTCCCATGGTTTGGAATAGTTAAAAAAAATCTCTCAAACCTGGCTTCATTTCTTGCAAATAGACATGATATAATTAGTATTTTAAAATGAAAATTCTTTCTTTACTTGCATCAATGATAGTGAATTAAGCAACCACAAGTGTCCTCATTTAAAATACATCTAAAGCTTAAAGTGTTTCTGTTGACATATAAATGACCAATAACTTCTCAAGAACAACAATAACAACAAAACACAAGCAAGAAAATTATTCCAATGACAATATCTGAAATGGAAAAGCAAGCCAACGTCTGTTGCTAAGATAATTTTTCATACAAAATGGGTATTTTTTCATCTTATCAAGGAAGAAAATACTGCAAAGGAAGAGTGAAAAGAAATGACATAAGAGAAAGTGATATTGATCTTTAAATGGTACTATGATTCATTCATATCAATTCTACAAATATGTTATTTCAAGCTACTTATTCAGAGCCAATTATTTACTTGTAAAAGACAGATATTATGACTCTCCTGGGCCAATCCCAGTTCTGAATGCAAAAAGGTCTACAGGATTGTTGGCTGCAGTAAGAAGTTTGTCTTTCCTTACCAATGTCAAGCTTATAGATTAGTTTATTTACCTGACTTGCTAGTTTTCTAGAAACAATAGTTTATAATGTGGACTTGAATTCAAATACACAGATCAAGTCCAGATAGGTTACTAAGCCCTAACAAATATTATTAGCTAAGATTCTCATGCATAATACTAATATAATCAGGAAAAAAATCACGGACTTATTTTAATCTATTTCCAAAATTCCCCTGTCCTGACCATGTTATTTAAGCCGGAGAGATTAGCAATTTACAAGCCTGGGGAACATTCTTTCCACCAATTCATCTATTGAAATGGTACAATCCAGGAGAACTGGGTCACACAAACTGTCCTATGCAAACTCAATCAACGTCAATCAACTCTGACAAACCAGACAAATCAAATTATACAAATGAAAGCAATTAAAATAAATGAAACCCTTGCTAAAGGAAGTTGCGCTTTGACCCTGCTAAATGGGGTGGGAAGGGGACAGACAATATTTAAAATGCAACATAGCAGAAATGCTAAATGAGCCTGCCCCATCATCTTCTGCACCCACCTTTTAAAGCCAGAAGAACTCTTGGTGGAAAATCTACAATTAATATAAACATCTGTACATGAGCCTTTTGCTGTTGGAATCTCTGATTTAGAAAGCCTACTGTCATGTCTTTTATTCTTAGTCGTTCAGAGCATCCAGATAATGAGAAGACAAAATGGTCATATTAATGGAAAAGGAAAAATAGACAATATACAATCCTATGAATGTTCACTTAGAAACAATTAATGTAACTATTTTACTGTACTTACTAGATAGTACTGTATCCCCCTAATCACAGCTTTTGTCAAGACCACCCCTTTCTTAAATTTAAAGCCTCTTCATCTCCACAGTCTAACTATAATATACATACAAAATGACATATCCTTCAAAGAGATATATAGGTCAATATGACCAACTGAACAACTGTCCCCATTTTGGAAGCAGATTGTGTAATATGCACCACAAAAGGGAACTTTTTTTTAAAAAAAATAGTCATTTGCGTTAATTCATCCTTCCTATGTTTTTCCTATGCTCCCAACTGCCCTCCTGAATCTAGCCATTTTTTATATTTTTATTTGTTTATTTTGCATAGAAATCATTGCATAAAGAGCTTCCATCCTTTGAACTGTGCAAGTCTGGGGAGGGGGTGAACTCAAACAGGCACCCACAAAAATATTTGCATAGTATGTAAGATGGGTATGTTTGATTAGATGTGATGGGCTGCTGAAAGGTTTTTTCCCCTTCTCTTTTTGTATGGGCACAGAAATCTTTAAAGAAAAAGAAAAGTTTCAGAGCAAATTGTCTTATAATCTCTTATCATCAAATGCAACTTTGGGTACTTTCACCAGCTATGATTCTGTGCTACAGAATTACACTTTGCAAGAATAAACTTTTCAAATATTTCCCACAAATAAAAAAACTTAAGATGTGCAAAATGATAGTTGGCTAGGAATCCTGCTTTAGGTTTTTGGGGTACTAAACCTACGTTGTTTTTTTCCTGTAGTCTTATAGGGTCGAAAGTGGAATGCTACAGACATAGTTTATAGCTTCAATATAACCTAGGTTTTATATGTCACTACTGATATTTAATATTGTGAAAAAGCCTCCATTGATTTTAAGGGCAATTTTCATTGCCAGGACAATTTTTGTGACATTTTTAGCTATACTGGAAGGCACAAACCCTCTTTTTCTGCTAGAAGAAGAAACAACCCGGCTTTCTCAAACTCAAATTTCCCAGGTAAATAGAGGTGCAGCCATAATTATCTGAACCTAGTTGCATTCTTTTGAGAACTTAATTCTAAATTCTCTGCAGCAGTGTTTCTCAACCTTGGCTGCTTGAAGATGTATGGACTTCAGCTCTCAGAATTCTGGCTGGTTGGGAACTTCTGAGAGTTGAAATCCAAACATCTTCTATGATATATAATTTATTGTGATTATCATATATTTATTTGTTTTCGTAGATTTTCACGGGTACAGGTATGCAGGTCTTGCCGTGTTCGGGTTTTTTTCTGTGTAAGATTGAGAATATCTTGGCAACGTTTTGACGAGGTCCCACTCGCCATCTTCAGGCTGGTGCTTTATATGGTATTCAGCTTTGTTCGGGTATTTTCCTACATCATTATAGTTGTGCTTTTAAAGTTGTAGCGGCGTCTTATCTGTGACAGCCGTTTCTGTTTTAAATTTGGTGCTAGCCTACTGCTGTGTTAGAATGGTTTTTTTCTTCATCCTGATTGGTTGGGAGTCTTGGTCTGTGTTTGTTGGTCTTGGAGTTTGCTGTGTTCTGCTTGATTGGTGTTTTTAATATCTTCTGTCTGTTTTGTAGCATTTTTGTGTCTTGATTGGCTGGCAACATTGTGTTTCCTGTATTGGAAGTTTTTAGTGTGGCTTGGTTTCGGGTACTGACAGCTATCATTTATTAGGAAGCTAGGTTTCATCTGGGTGCCTGGCTGGGGTGTGTTTGGGCTGGAGGTATCGGGGTGGTGGTGGGGGAGTCTGTTTGTGCTCAGGTGTTTGCTTGGCTTGTGATGTGGAGATTTTTTTATTTGTGAGTGCAGGCTTCCAGATAATTGACAGTCTGGTGGAGTCAATCTCTCCTATTCATGCTTTCAGGTCGTTTTTCAATCTCTATGGCTTCTATGATGATTCTGTAGCTGGGTTTTCTATAGTGGCTAGGGTTTTGGTGCCACTGAAGTCGATGCTATGTCCTGTGACTTTCATGTGTTGGACTAGTGAGGAAGTGTGTTCCAACTTTTTAACTGCATTTTTGTTTTCATCCAGGCGGGTACTTATTCTCCTATTGGTCTGTCCAATGTATGTGGCAGAGCATTAAAAGCACAACTATAATGACATGGGAAAATACCCAAACAAAACTGAATACCATACATATAAATACCTGCAAAAACTTAAGAAAACACACACACACACACATATATATATATATATATATATATATATATATATATATATATATATACTGTAAAATAGTCCATAAATTATGATAATCACAAGTTCCAAATCACATTACCATGGAATTGTTGATCATCTCTAAAGTTCTTAACAAGCATCCTTGACTGCAAAAACAAGGAAATTGATTCTTTCACTGGTTATATCAGAATCAAAACTTTTAATTAAAACACGCTTACTATTGACATGACACTTTGGTGACATATATCATTTGCAGCCATCAAATATAGAGGACTTTGGAACTGACTTTTGATTGATTAAATCAAATTATGATTACATTATTAATTACTTTGCATTAATTCAGTGATATATTTTCCTATGAAATCATGTAATTTAGGGAGTGTATAGCAGACAAATAAATATGTGTGGCAGGAAATTTTTTTGTTGTTTCACCAACATACTAATATGCTTTTCATCTTTATTGTCTTTCAGGACAACTTTGTTTCATTTGGCCATGTAGCTTTTTCTTAATTGAGAGATTTCAATATAGTATGATGGGCAATTAATTTGATTTGATTGTTTTATTATTTATTGATTTGATATGCTGAGAAAGAAATTATGTTGGGAGTTTAAAAATACAATAGCAATTTCTACCAAAATCTTAATTACTTTAATTATTATGCTATATTAATTGACATATACCAACTTTAGGAATAATAATTTTATGGATGAGGAACAAATTGTAGAAACTCGATGGTTGTATTTAATGTTTTCTTATGTAGAAACTACAGCCTTATCTATCTAAGCTATCAAAATACACTAAAAAGATTTATTTCAATAAAATCCTGTCTAGTTCAGTTGTAATGACAAAATATTTTGTGTACAATGAGATTTGCATCATTTCTCTTCCTCATTCTGTCTTGCATATTCTGGGAGCTCTGATCCTTTGTTTTCGAACAAACCACTATCTCCTATCACTTCTAAATTGATCTCATAGCTTTTAACAAAGTCTATCTAGAGCAACTGTGATTTCCAAGTGGAGATATAATGGAGAACCATAGTTAGTTTCCAAAAATAGGTTAAAGAGGTCCCCGTGTGCAGGAAGAAGAAAGGAAATCAATGAACAAGCCTGAAGATTTTACAACTATAAATTTGCAAAGCAAGATGAAACAATTTTTATTCTATTTGAGTCTAATGGATTTCATTCAATTGTCACTGCATCTCATGTATATAAAATTCTTTCACTACAAAATCAATACCAAATATTCTTCAGATCTATTGGGGGCCAGTTTTATTGTTATAAAAACAATGTATACCCACACGCACACACACAAATCTAGAACCTTGACTTCATTATGAACCCTTCCATAATTTTGACCAGTCAAAAAATATTGTCAATGGGAACAATTTAAAAAATAGACTAAGAAAAGATGCTAGCTATTCTTTTCACTGATACAAACATAGCTTAATAAGCCAAAATATACTTTTAGCCATTTCCAACTCTTTATTCTAATTTAAGAACTTTGCCCCATAGACACTAGAAATTCTTAGTTCAGAGAAAAAAAAAAAGGAAGGGAAGGTGGGAGGGAGGGAGGAAGGAAGATTAAAGACTTCTAAATTTATATTATGGAACAATAAAAAAGGAGAGAAAAAAAATATACATGTTTGTTGTCTCACTTAGCAGAAATAGTATTATTCAAATACCTTTTTTGTCTCAATTTGTTTTCTGTCCATAAATATTTCAATCTCACCTCCTTTCACTTTTAGTTTTTTTTTAATCATCTTTGTTTTATTCAAAGATTTACCACTCTTGATAGTGAAGACTAGCACTTTTTTTTGCAAGTGCAGATGTAGATTGGGCATTAGGTCAAGTATTTCAAGAAGACAAGGCCCTTTCAAGTGTCAATTGAAATAATGACATATTAACGTAAACCTAGATCTATGAATTCTTTTGATCTGATGTCAGAAAAGTCTGTATCATTTTATCTCAATTGTTCACTATGTTATTTCCTTTGATCTATCAATATGTGGTAGCCATTAGCTAAAGAGAAAAATCAGTTTAGATATCCATGGTCTCCTAAGCCAGTGTTTTTAAACTAGACATTTTACTATATATGGACTTCAACTCCCAGATTTGTTGATTAGGGAATTCTGGGAGTTGGAGTCCAAATATCTTAAAATGGCCAAGTTTAAAAAAATGCTGGTCTAAGCTAAACAATTTTTGTCTAATATGACTAACAAAAAAGGAAAGCAATTTATGTTTTAGTTTTTTTTACTACTGAATATTACAACTTGTACCATCACACTTTTGTAGAGTGTTTTTTAGGGAGAAATGCTATGGAAGAGAAGGAAAGGCAGAACATTAATATGACCAAACAAACAAACAAATCTATATTAGCAGTGCTTCTAGACGGTCCTTCAGATAATTTATTAGCTCTCTGAACATACACTTACCATAATGATATGTAGCTACTGATGCTGGTTATTTTAACCACAAGGTCATAAAAAAGATTATTTAATGGAGATACCTATCCCTTTGCTAAGAAGCCATTCAGATGCTGAAAATGGTGTGATGCATTTAGTCATGTTCACAGACTTTACATGGACCAATAACAAAAAATAGTCGGATCACTGTTGACTAACTGTATTTCACAGAATAGCTTGGTTTGTGCCATTCGTTGCCTATATAGCCTGTCAATGACAAGCCTACCAACAAGAAGCATCAGAATAATGCATGATAATGGGACAACTATTGCTTCAGCTACTTGTGATATTTGGCCTTAGAAAGCTACATTTTTAGACTGCCTATGGAAGAAGCCATGTTGCTCCAGTTACAAATCTCCCCATTTAATTCACATTCTGATAATAAGCCAGATATATTTTGCTGCCAAAGTAATCAACCTGCCTGTGACATATGTTGTTGGTACAGTCAACTCCAGAACTATGCCCATAGGATGGGTAGACTTAAGAAATTCTTTTAAAAACTTCAAGAAACTAACATACTGCTAACTGTTCCCTCTTCGGTCCTGAGCATCTTGCAAAACATGATATTTTGCATTCCTCAAAAGTGCATTCATTGGAAAACTTGAGCTGTGCAAATCTGCAAATCTTTTCACTCACTTAAAAAAAAAGAAAGTTAACCAGACTGGTTGTGTATATTTTTGAACCACATTGAGGTGCTTAATTTTTCTCCTACAATTAATTGCTAGGAAAACAGGTTTTGAATGGAAGCTGAGGCACTGAAGGTTGGTAGCCTCCAATAAGATAACATCTACAAAAGGAACACACCGTTTGGAGTTTTACACCACTCTGATGAAACAGAATATATGTCAGCTAAAGATAATGCCTATATATACAAGGGATTGTAGTACAGCATTTCTCAATGTCGTATTCCCAGTTTGACCAAATTCTGCCTTTTATATTCCCGCCAAGCTACTTCCTCAATGTCCACACAATAAAATGCCAGCCTTGCTGCCCCACCCCCCACTTTTCCTCTGGAATTTACTATTTGAATTAGCAATGAGTATAAGCTATTCTTCCCCCTTGCATCATTTCAGAACATTTTCTTAACAAACAAGAAGCTTTTGGATTTTGCTCTAGGACAAAGGGCTCGCTCTGCCAGCATCTTATCGCCATCCGTGATACATGCCCAGGGAAGGAAAAAGCCCTTTAGGATACATCCACCTCCTACAATGTGCAGTGCTTGTTACCCCCTTGCAGGATGGAAACAGATCAGGGGAAGGGGGTACTTGCTAAATTTGGTGATGTTTTTTGTTGCAGGGGATTGCAAGTCCTGAAGGAAAATATACCTCTTTTTGCTTTTTTGTACTTCTTTTTTTGTCATTTTTTTTTCATTTGCTTTTGCATATAACATTAAATATTGTCGCTTACAGTATTACATGCAAATACATGCTGGCTTGAAAAATGCAGATTCTAAATAGTTTAGCTCGGTGGTGCTATTCCTTATGTTTTTTTTTTGTCCGTATCAGCAGCATTGCTTTGAAAAAACCAGGTGTCCCATACTCAAGTGCTCAGTGAAATGTCCTATATTTTCTTGTTCCAGAAGAAACATAGGGAAGATATCTTTCCCTGTACAGTTGCCAATAATTTTTCTGATCCTGTGGTTATTCTTTTTCGGTTGAAAAATAGATTTCTTTTTCCTGTGTTCTCTTGGTTGTTGTTCTCATATCTCTTTGTTTTCCCCACTCTTGTGGGTTTGTTTGTTTTTTTTGCAATCAGATCAAACAAGCATCCCATCTCAACTTTGGATGGAAACAGGAAAAAAAAAATCACAGTGAAAGCACCCACCTCAACAAGTAGTGCTCCGTTGTCCTTTTCTGTGTGTGGAAAAAGAAACAAACAAAAGAGAAGAAAGGAGAGAGAGGCAAAAGGAGGAGGAAGGTTCTCTAGCTTCTCCTTCAAACCTAGTCAGATGCTGGAGTTGCCTTCTCCCAGACCCCATCCTGGTCTCTGCGCTTACCTTCAGCTCTTTCATCTGTGGGAACTTGGTTATTCTTGGATTATCTACATCATAGGAAAGTCGTTATCATGCATCCAGGCAGAAGGGAGAGTCTGACCTTATTGCTTGTGATTGATGGAAGATCCGTGCACAGAACAGAAGAACAATTCCAAGGAACGACAGAAGACCCAAGGCAGATGAGTGGATGGCCTTCTTCAGAGGAACGGTGGAGGGTTCATGTGTTTAAAGAACCAGAACCGCTCATTAAGGAAATAAGGAAAGTTAAGAAAGAGACAGGTAGAGAGACTGGAAACATGTTATTTGTGAGGGAAGATTTAACAGAGAGATAGATTTTACTATGGGAAAAGTTCAGAGATAAATAGGAAGGACAGAGAAACCAAACATAGATAACAAGGTGCAGACCGAGAGACACAAAACAGAAGGAAAGGAAGGAAGGAAGGCTCTATGGCTCATTACAGTCCTGAGTAAGATGATGAAAAGGGAAAGAGCATTAAACAGAGAGAGAAAAACTGCAAAGCCAGGGTCAGAGAAATACTGTGCAGTCTGATAAGGTGGATGAAGGGAAGGATGCAGAGAATCCAGACAGGAGGGCCTTGGGCTCTTTCCTGCAACGTTTGTCCTTGACATATCTCCTCTCCTGCTTTTGGAGTGTTTGGATTTTCAGAGCAAACCATCCCTCACCCTTCCTCCTGCAGTAGATGCTTAAGCTGTACTCCTGATTCAAAGCTACAGGGATCGAAGGCTTCAGGCCTCAGAATTCTCATGGATGCTCCAGAAAGTGCAAATTTAGTGCAACACCACCTGTATGGGTGTCTCCCACATTTTGTGTGTTCCAATGCATTTGGCAGAGAGTGTTTTCTTTGCCTATAACTCTGCCCCCCTATTTTTTGGCATTACCTTTTCTTTTTCCTTCTTCTTTTTTTTTAAAGAAACAAACATACAAGCTAACCCCAAGCATTCCTGGTGTGTCTCTAGAGTATGGAAGGGATGGGCGAGTGAGGACGTCGGACGGAACCAGGTGAGCCAAAGGAAAGGGGTGCTGGAGATGGAGGTAGACCAGCAATGCTGTTCAGGCTGTGGGACTTCTCATAGCCTGTGGGGAGTGCTGTCAGAAAGGAAAGAGAGAGATGAGAGAAGTGAGTGAATGCACAAAACACAAGTCCAGTTAAGACTTAATGGCACTCTGTCAGACAATCTCAATAGCATACAGAGGGGAAAAAGCTACTTTCTGCTATGCTTCACTGATAACTTTACACTGATTCAGATCTGCTCCATTTACCGCAATGTTGGCTGTATTTAAAAAATCTGTGGTTTCATAATCATGATTTCTGAAACAGCAGCTTTTTCTCCTCCATTCCTAATTCTTCATCAGCTTCAGAGATGGTCGCTGTAGAGTCCAAACTGGGACACTCTGGTTTATTTTGTTTTAATTAAAGCAGCATTTCACTAATATTAAGTCACACTTTGTGAAGGTTTAGAACAGTCTTCTCACAATTTGGTACTCTTTAAAAATTTGCATTCTCAACACAATTGGACAATTGGGACCTTCAAAAACCAAACTGTGCTATTTCAGTACTTCCATACAGCTATCTAGACAGCTATAGGGCAGTTCCTAGATCAGCAGAGTTCGCTAAATACAACAGCTAACTAGCTGCATAAAACTGCTAAATCTGGTTGAAGGTATTGCCAGTGGAGTGACCTACTAAAGCCAATCAAAAACATTAGTGCAACAATTCCATCTTCTCTTTCATTCTTTTTTCAGTATTTTTTTAAAGTAGATAAAAAACAGGCTCATCTGGATTTCTGCTCCTTTAAAATGCTATGAATAAGGCAGAATAATTGTCCACTGAAAACATTGTCTGGAAATGCCCTGATTCCTTCACTTCAGACCTTAGCCTGCATCTTTACCAGCATCTCAAACCACCAACCATGACAAACCCATGTCATATTCTATATCAAAACTCAACTTTAAACTGTATAATAATTGATTTCAAAAAAACCTAAGTAACAATTATTGAAATCAAAACAATATCTAATGATTAGGCTAGTATGTATTGTTCCCTCTGGGCTTCAAATGAATTCTTGCTTACTTCCCAGTAGTACCATAAATTAATCTCTCCTCCAATCCCACAGACCTTTCAGAACACAGATTAACAAAGCAGGTGGTGTGGGTATGAGAATCCTACTAGCCTTGATTATTTGGTTGCTATCATTACAATCAAGGGGACAAACCTGGGATAGCAAATTTGGAAATGGGCTGCCCCTCTCCACCTGAATTGAAAACTTTTGTCTATTTTTATTTCCATTTTTGTTATGTGATTATTCCATCTCTTCTTGGTGGAATTGTATTTGGTTGAAATAGACCTGTCCCTCTTTTGTTTTAATGGTGTCACTCTCTAAGCAGCAAACTGAGTTCTGATTTTCCTGGCTATGGTTCAGCACTTCAGAAATTATACCTTATAGGAACATTTCTCAACTCTGGTTGTTTTCAAGATGTGTGGACTTCAATTTCAGAATTCCTTGTTGGCTGGGGAATTCTGGGAGTTGAAGTTCATGCATCTTAAAATGGCTAAGCTTAAAAAGACTGCCCTACAGGCTCTCACAGCACTGTTAGAGTGATGAGCAGCAGAGACTGTCATTCCCCTTTAGCTTTTCCTATTTACAAAGGACAATCTGTTCTGAGAAGCAGAACTTAGGAGTACAAGGCACTCTCTTTTCTTTTATCAATCTGTGGTGTCCTCAGAGGGGTTGTCAAAAAGTCAACATGGTGGCCACAAACATGTGAATTGAAGCCCTGCCCCTTTTAAGTTTGTTTCTAGCTACTAACTTGATTTTTTTAAAACTTCCCTCCTCTGGATACCTCTAGAATGGAGTTGTTACTGTTCCAGATGGGAATGGTTCCTCCAAATAAGATTCATCTTCATTCAAAAGTAGAATGCCAGAAAAAAAGCTAATTAAAAATACTCCTAGACACTGATTTTCCCTAATTCAATTTATAATGGCTAAACTTTATAATTCTGTTTGGCATCTATATAACACCCTCCCAACCCCAACCATTCCAAAATATATAAAATGCAGGCAGAAAAAATAAAAGGCATATCCTGCATAACAGAAGGAAAAAAAGTTTGCCGGTTTTAAAAAATGCACTTATCCTAAAGAAAGAAAGGCTGATAATTATAGGGATCACAGATTGTATAGAGGAGGAGGACTTTAATCTGAAAAACCCGCTTGCTGCCAAAGCAATTCCAACCATGACTTTCCATTCTGTCCCCTCTCCTAAAAACCTGTTTTTCCCCTTATTTTACACTTATTTATGTAGATGATCCTCACTGTCACCATTTACATAACACAACTCACAACCGATTGTGCAATACAGACAAAACCATGCAGGCCAAACTTGCTTCATACAACAATATACCAGTTGAGGAGATGCATGGGAATAGAACATGTTATGACTTAAATGTTTTGTGTATCTCATACAGGCAAGTAGCAACCAGCAAACTAAAGCCTGTTTTGGCTGGCAGCTTGTCATTACTTGCTTTTTATTTACAAAATTTATTGGCCACCCAGAGGACAGAGGCAGAATTGGGGAGGTAGGATCGATTGTTATTCGATCAACCCACTCCATTGTGCTATTCACCGATTGGGGCCCCAGGCCAACTGGAAGAGCCATGTCCTTAGGCCCTTACAAATAGCCCTTGACACACAACTTTAATGGAGTCTGGCCATTATGGTTGAAAGTTGTAATGGTCATTAAGGGAGGCAATTGCATGACCATTATGCTTAACAACCTCCACCCCTTCTTTTTCTGATGTGATCATTAAATGGAGGCCAAGCACAAATCCAGGCCTGCAGTGCAGTACTTTCCTAGTTCATATGCGGCCTACTCTGGGCCTCTCCCATCTCCTGCTTTGTTTCCCATCCCATAGGCCTTGGGGGCCTGCATCCTACCCTACAGGGCTCCATACTTTTGTCTCCACACATCTCCTCCCAACGGAAAGAACATTTCATTGTGCTCATCACGTTGGGAAAAAGCCATGATCCATTGTAGCTGCTCTGAACATGGTGTTGGTTCTGGGACGGAGTGAGGCAGCCTAAGAATGCTGAAAGGTGGAGAGGCCTCAATGCAAACTTTGAAGCTCTTCCAAAGGTAAATGCACGGTTATAAGATTCATTGGTATAACATTTGGTATAAGACTCTTGGTAGCATGATCTGTATTAAATGGGAGTTTATTCTAGATGGTGCATGTGAGGGTCAAACCATTGTAAGTATATTCATAATATTAATGTAGTGCATGTAATTAACATGCTGTTTGAAGAAGGGATATATGAAACATACTTTAAATATACCAGTATATTCCAGGTTAAACCTGGCTGACACATGAGTCATATAACTGAGGGTAGGAGGGTGGGTGTTCAATTTTTTTCAGGCTGTAGAACCTGTTAAAAAATTGGAATCCCTGATCAAGAGGCAAAACTCTAGGGATAAACATTGCTAATAAAACAAAGTTTGTGCATATAATTTAACTTTATATATTCAAGTTAGTTAAGGGTTTTTTTGCCTCTTAGTTTCTCAGGGGACCCCATCAAATTCAAAGAGAATTCAGTTTGAAAAACCCTGGTATAATGTATATACTACTGTTAATATGCATGGAATTTGTTTTATTTTTAATGTTTGTTTTATTAAAAACACTTCTATACTCCTTTCCATTAAAAGAAAGTAGCAGAGAACACAGAACCCACGGATGCTATTCTGAGTTGTTTACGGTATATTATGAAAATATAGTATGTATGTTTATTGGATATTGATCTGTTAGTCTGGCTATCATTCTATCCATCCACCTATCCATCTCCAACCTGATATTCTCTAGCTAAACTACTCATGCTTCTGGGAATTATGGAAGTTTTAATTTTATACATCTGAAGACCACCAAATAATAGAAGGCTGATCTAGACCAATACAAATGAATACCAGGAGATCCATTATTGTGCTTGTGTAGCCTATCTGCAGCACTTCAGTATACATATTGCAGACTGTTGTGAATTGGAACCTGATGATTCAAGGTATAGTACAATATATATGTAAAGTATACCACTCCATATACCAGTGTGCACTCTGCAGACGTATACTGTATGGTATACTGTATGGTATACAGTATGTAATCCTTTTGTATGTTTGCATGCAGGTAATAAGTCATTACATGTCATCCCAGGGATACTCTACAAAGCATGCTCCTATTATCAGATGATCATGCTTTTACATATTCAGTGTGTAACAGAGAGGCATTAGCTTTCTGATCAGAATATTGCACTAAATCTATTACAAATCTGGTGCAATTCCTTAGCTTGTGGAAGCCAAACTCCCTCCCTCCCTCTCTCTCTCTCATAACTCAGTACAGATAGCAGGGGTAGTACAATGGTCATATCAGTACATCTTTTTTGAGTCCATCATAACTATGAACAAAAGGTTGTAAATTGAGGGCTACTTGTACTTTCATGCAAAAGTGTTATTCTGTATCAGAGATGGTTGCTGTTCAGCCCTGCTACACACATGATGTGTTCACATGACACAATAAACAGAAACAAGGTCACAATGATTTAGCCTGACAATGATGTGCTAACCTAGCTAATTTGATTAGTTTATGATTCCATAAGTGACTTAATAAGTTAGCCAGAGGAGTCATGCAAACACATCCAAATAGACTTGGTGTGATACCTCAACTCAGTCCTGAGCAGGAGAGAGAAACCTGACTAAAGACAGAGAACCATGTCCTAAGGCCTCCTTATTTATTCGCCAGCAACCCCCAAACCACATGAAAAGCAACAAGTGAGATTGGAGTGAAAGCAGAGCAGGGCTGACCTCCTCCAGGGAGCGCTGGAGTTCACATGCCCAGCCAGTCTCAGGCGGTAATCAGAGCTGGGAACAAAGAAAGACACAAATACCTGATCACACGGGCTAGAAGTGCTAAGCAGGATAGCTTGTGCAAGCAAACATTCACTCCTTTGTGTGCAGACGAAGGAGAGTTTTGCATATAATCAGCATGTGCTCACCCTTTCTTTTGACACGTAGCATGGAGCAAAAGGAATAACAGCACGTGCAAAGTGCAGATTTCCTGTGCTCATCGGTTCATTTTTACCTACACAGGAACAGTTTGCACATTCTAAGGTTCGCTCACACCAAGCAAACTTCTACTTTTTACTGTACAATTCTCTAAAATTGTCCAGAATTACTTGAATGAAGCGAAACTTAAGAAGCAAGGAGACTATCCAGTTTATTTTCACGTGCAACTCTTTAAATTAAATGCAACTAAGCAGCAGATTGCACGCTTACTCTTTAGGTTCACTTGCAGCTCAAACCAGGTATGCATGCAAATACATTGTATTGTTTCTGTCCCATTAGCACTAGTTTTGAATGTGCAAATGGGAAGCCAAGCTTCCTTGGCATGCAATGATATCCAAACATTTCACCAGCCACTCCATTTACTTACCTGTTTTTGCACACACTGTTGTTGTCTACACCCAGAATTCAATTTTGCAACCAGGGCAAACCACTCCTTTATTTCCTTGGCCAAGATTTGGGGTTTTGCATATGTTCATAACACAGATGCTTAGGTAAACATATGCAAAACAATGGGCACATGGAAAAAAGAGAGGTGCACTGATTTGCACACAAAGGAAAATTAAAAAGTATGAATGGCAAGAATTGTACCAAGAATTTGGATGGACAAAATTGTTTGAATCTGTCCAATGGAAAGCATAAAGCGAGAACCATGGTACTGCTGGGCAATGAAACTGTGCAACCAACCCTAGGTTCCCCTAAGAATTGCATCTAGTGCACAGAATCTTCATGGTTTAATTTTTTCAATCCTTTGGGGCTACGCATATTGGCACAAGCAATTAGTCCATGACAGGAAGTCTAAAGGCTGTTTGATGGAATTGTTTTGGATTCTTGTCCTTCTCCACCCAATCCCTGAATCAGAGGCTGGCATGAAGCCTCAGCTTCATCCAGATATCTCTAACCAGTTGCTGTGAAAAATGGAAAATTTTCCCCATTAACCCCCAGGTGTATAAATAAGTAAGCTGAGGTGTATGGCACAAGATACGTACCTGGCTCACGCAGTCGGGGCGTTACGAGAATACAGGGTAGACCCTACAAGACGTATGAAATGGGCATTAATTGGAATCAAATATTGATGCAGCCCACCCCTGGGAAGAACACGAGGGAAGCCCCATCTCTGCCAGGAAGAAACTTTTCTCACCTGATGGATGGTATTGAGATGTTACGTATCTCTGTGACTCAGTGAAGCCATGGATTGTGTTGTCTGTATTTTTTAGCCTTTCAACAATTCAGCTCCTCCCAATTTCATCTCAATTCTGTACCCATAATCCCATGCTCCCTCAATTTGTTCCCCTAATGGTGTCCATCTTCAATGTCCCTTTAAAGGATGTTTTTCAAATTTGGCAATTTTAAGAGGTATGGACTTCAACTCCCAGAATTCCCAGCCAGCATGGCTGACTGAGGAATTCCGGTAATTGAAATGCACACATCTTAAAGTTGGCAGGTTTGAAAAATGCTGCTTTTTAACACATTTTCTTTTTTCCTCCACTCTATGCTTTAAGGATAGGTACTGTTTGACATCCCAACTCTCAGTTCTAGGGCTATGGGGCTCCCCATCGTTCTCTTCCATGGACAGGCGCAATATTTGCCCTGAAAATGAAAACAGATAATAATGAAATAAAGCCAAAGCACATAGGACATGGGAGCGGGGGAGGAGGGGGAATTAGGAAGGTATGTATGAATCTGTGTCTATATATATGATAGCTGAAAAGAATAGAAATGAAGATATTGGCACCCTACCCAAACTGGCAAAATTTTGAGTGACTTGACCCAGCTTTGCTGCTGTCTTTTGAATTTTAATCCTGATAAAAAAACAAAGGGATTGCAACTTGTCTGCATGCCTACTAAAGAAGCTTTTCCCCAACATGGTACCCTTTCCATGCGCTGAACTTTGACTCCTGTAATTCCCAACCCAGCCTCTGGAGGGCCTCACAAATCCGGAGCACCACTGGTTGAAGAAATACATGTATGGAATATACTACCTTGAGCTCTGAGACTGAAATTAACATCATGCCTAAAAATAACATTCTTACAATTTGTTCACATCTGCTCATGCTTGGTCGCTTTCCTTTCCTTGTTGATTCCCTTACTGTATGACTCCCTGGGTTTGAGGCTTTTTGTAGGTCTTCTGTTAAACACTAATAAACTCTTATAATTAATTTAAAAGTAAAAAGAAGGATCTGGTAAGGGACTAACATGATATGTTATGGCTTGTGATTAACCTGAAGTAGTTAATTGGTTTTTTTTATCTGTACCATAGAAGAGAAGAGAAGACAAGAATGAAGAGATAGCCTGATACATCTTTTTTGTATGATTTGTCTTTCAGAAATTGGAGAGGGAAAAAATTCCTTTGGTAACCTGTGCATATGTACATGTGTGCCCATGTCCCAGAGTTATATAAAATGGGGATGCAGTTAAGTGAACTGCCTAATACTAATACATTGCCTGATTGTGTGGATCTAAGTTCTTGACAGAGATTTACAGTGACAGTATAAATACTTCACTGTAAGCATCACTTCAATAATAGAAAAGCATTGCTTAAAAAGAGGATTTAAAAATCTGCTGGTTTGCAAGATATTTGCATATACTGCTGTATATTAGTGTTTCTCAAGTTCAGCAACTTTAAGATGTACAGAGTTCAACTCTCAGAATTCCCCAGTCTGTTCTACACATCTTAAATTTGCTGAGGTTAGAAACCCTCTATATAAATACACACATGGAAATCACTGCAGGTAGTCCTTGACTTATGAGCACAGCTGATCCCCAAATTTCTGTTGTGAGATATTTGTTAAGTGATTCCTCCCCATTTTACAACCTTTCTTGCAACAGTTGTTAAGTGAATCACTAGTTATTAAGTTAGTAACACAATTGTTAAGAGAATCTAGCTTTCCCATTGATTTTGATTGTCAGAAGGTTGCAAAAGATGATCACATAACCCCAGGACACAGCAACTGTGATAAATATGAACCAATTGCTAAGCATCTGAATTTTGATCACACAGTCATGGGGATGGTTGCAATGGTTGTAAGTGTGAAAAACAGCCACAAGTCACATTTTTCAGTACCATAGTAACTTCGAACGCTCACTAAAGGAACTGTTGTAAGTCGAGGACTACTTGTACTGTGAGGTTTCTCAAACTTTGTGGTATCTTGATCCTAGATAAAAAAGGAGACAGGATTTCAAACCCATTGTTGTGGCTGCCATCTTGGACTAATTTTTCACCATTTCCCTGTAGACACCCCAGCACAATCTCTTACAGTGATAAATGGATATGTGTAAATACCCTTTCTGCCTGAATAAAACCAATGAGCTTGTCTTCCATAGTAATGAACATGCCAGTTATCAATTCAGCACTGAACAGGTCCTGGTTTACTGTAAAAGAAAAAGAGTTTGTCAAGTATCCTGTGTATCCATCCTACATCCTAACTATTGATTGACAAAGTTATTGTCTTGCCCTTCTTAATTGGACACCATTTTTGGATTAGTAAGTTTTTCCAATGAAAGGTTTGGGAAGTTTCTGAATTTTCTCTAGTCCTAACTATAGCAGACCCTGCTTGACTTCCAAGCTCAAACAAAATTGTCCTAATGCTATTCCCTGTTAATATTCCAACAGAAGGTAGCCTCTGCAACTAATTCATTGTTTCTGAGACTTGGCAACTTTGTTTTGGCTAGGGAATTCTGGGAACTGGAGTGCATCTGTTTGAAAGTTGCCAACTCTGAGAAACACAGCTAATTAACAGAAAATGTGGATTGTTCTTTGACAGCTCTCCAAATACAATTTAACCTTTATTTGTGATATATTTGGCATATTAAAAAGTCTGTCATAAATTGTCAGTCCAACATAGTCCAAAATATATTACAGCTCAGTACAGCATATAATTTCTTAAAAGAAATAATAAACTCAATAGGTGGATATTTACGCTACAAATTCTATAGAATGTACAAAAATGGTTAGTCCAGGGGAAAAAAAACTGGATTGGGGGGGTTCTTCATCTGAACAAGCAGGTTTTCTAATCTAAAATTAAAAATTGTAAAACGAGAATGGCGTACAATTGATTACACAAAGGTTTTTCCTCTTTCCTATAATACTAGAAGGTCTCTTATTCAGGAGAACTATTTTTATAGTCATAAATAGGTTGACAGAGATTATATTCGGCTGTTAGTGGTACAAAAGATTATCACTTCCAATTTAAATGGCTTTAATGAGGATAAGGAATAACCTCATGGAAGTAACATTTTAATAGCCTTCGGCCATTGCAACGGAATGTAAATTCTATGTCCAATATAGTAGCAGCATATATTTAATTAGCATTGCTAGGGGGCAACAGGGTCAATGATCTAAAAAATGGCCTTTGAGGGAAAAAGGCTACAGGATTATATAAGAATAATAATTAGTCTTCTAATCAGGCAGTATACATGTAAAATAAAAAATGGTCTAATTTACAGGTAGTCCTCGACTTACAACAGTTCATTTAGTGACCATTCAAAGTTACAAGGGCAATGAAAAAAATGATTTCTGATTGTTTTTCATAGTTGCAGCATCCCCACGATCATGTAATCAAAATTCAGATGGTTCACACTTATGACTGTGGCTGTGTTCCAACATCATGTGATTGCCCTTTGTAACTTACTGACAAGCAAAGGAAATGGGGAAGCCAGATTCACTTAACAAGCCACTGTGGCACAGTGGTTAGAGTGCAGTACTGCAAGCTACTTCTGCAGCCAGCTGCCTACAATTTGACAGTTCAAATCGCACCAAGCTCAAGGTTGACTCAGCCTCCCATCCTTCCAAGGTGAGTAAAATGAGGACCCAGATTGTTGGGGGCAATGTGCTGACTCTGAAAACCGCTTAGAGAGGGCTGTAAAGCACTGTAAAGCGGTATATAAGTCTAAGTGCTATTGCTATTATCAATTGCAGTGATTCACTTAACAATTCTGGCAAGAAAGGACATTAAAATGGGGCAAAACTCACTTAACAACTGCTTCACTTAACAACAAATTTGGCTTAATTGTGATCATAAGTCGAGGACTACCTGTATTAGAAATCTTCTGTAAGAATAGCAGATATGGGTTTCAAATCAATCAATCAATCAATCAATCAATCAATCAATCAATCAATCCCCTATTCAACCACCGGAGGGAAGCAAGAAACAAATTTTCTGTATCTCTTTGCTGCCATCCGCTGCAGAGCTTTGCAATCCAGATCATGCAGGCCCCTATTTCAGTTATAGTTAGTCATATTTTTAAATTATTCCTAAAATTAATTAAAATTAAAATTCACTTTCCCATGAAATCATAACTATCTTGCACTAAGTAGAAGGTTTTATTAATGACTTACGAGATACCTTCATTAAAGTTCTGTGATCCCCTAAACATTACCCCAAGATTTAATGTTATATGTGGTCTGCTGTGCTAAAAAAAAAGGAATATGATTTGGTCCCATTTTACTTCACACAGGGGAACATCCGAAGGCTGGCTGAAATATGAAACAAGAATGAGATGCCAATGAGTTGAAAAGCTGATAGCATTGTATTAGACTCCTGTTCAGATAGTCCTTGACTTACAACCATTTGTTTAGTAATCGCTGAAAGTTATAGCGGCACTGAAAAATGTGATTTATGGCCAGTTTTCACCCTTGTTACCATTGCAATATCTCTATCATCATAAATAAAAGTTTGGATGTATGGCAACCAGTATGCATTTATAACAATTGTAGTGTTCTGGGTTCAGCCAGCTTCCAACAAGCAAAGTCAATGTGGGAGTGGGCAGATTTTCTTAATGACTACACAATTCCCTTAATAACTGCAGTGATTCACTTAGCAACGGTGGCAAAAACAGTCAAAAAATGAAGCAGAATGCACTTTACAACTGCCTCATTTAGCAACAGAATTGTAGACTAAATTATGGTCGTAAGTCGAAGACTACCTGTACAAAGAGGTGATTATATTTGTAATGCTTTCAAATGTCAAAAACTTTTTGCAAAAAGAAAACCAGCAAAAAAATTAAAAACAGTGTTTGTGTGGGACAATCTAGCCTAGCCTGTTGTTGCTTTTTGTTTCTCCTCAAATGGCTTCCCTGCAACAATGCAATTCTTATGGCCCCTTTTTGCTGTTCTACCACCAGAGAAGCCTAAATGAAATCAAGAACCTGAGTTGGAGGAAGAGGAGGAACCTTCAAAGTTATGTCAAATGTTATTTTGGAGGGGGTTGCTAGGTGCAAGTAGACCAAACTGAAAGTGTGAGTCAAGGGGATGGAGAGCAATGGGGAAAGCTTACTCACCAATTCCCTGTTTTCCAGGCCTCCTACTCATGCTTCCAAGGAGCTGCGTTGGCATTGTAGTCATGCAGGTACCAGGAGGTGGCAGAGGAGTCAAATGCTGTCGGTGTCAGGCGGCGGGCGCCTGTGGGGCCCAGATTTGGATGGCAGTGGAATAAAGGGAGGGATAGGGATAGGAGCAATGGATGGAGATGAAAAGGGGGTGGGGTGGGAAAAACAGACAGAGGTGATGTGAGGAGGAGGAGGCACTGAAAATGAGCATGTGATGAAGTCAAGGGAGGCATGGCTGTCGAAAACCACCTACCCGCTTACCTGCTCTGCTCCCAGACTGTTGCTTGACTCACCTGTTTTATCATATTATACCAATCCTTCTTAACCTGACAGCCCTCTAGAATGGTAATTTTCATGGTCTCTAGCAAAACTCTTGGCTGGAAAATTTGGGAGTTGCTGTTCCAGAAAATCTGGAAGGTGCCAGGTTGGAGAAAGCTGTTATTATTTTCCCCATTAATTTTAATATTTAACCTTCTCTTTCCTCCTGTTTAAATGGAATGATGCTATGGTCAGAAATGCTAGCTTTGATTCAGAGGGATCTGAGTTCAAATCCATTCTTGGCCCTGAAGGCTACTGGGGCAATATCCATTAAGTGGATTATGATTTTCCTCTGCTGCTTATGGAAGAAATGAATATGTATTCTCTAATATGTAATATTTAAAATAAAAATATTATTTTTCTGTCCAGAAAAATCTGCTCTCTCTCTTCTGGACTCCCAGGGGTTCCAATATCAAATCATCATTAATATTTTCTTTCTTTCAGAAAATATCCACCAGGCATGGTTTTGAGGAAGATTCATGAAAGTTTGAATTTAAATTATGCTAACCATTCCTTTTAAATATATTGTAATAGAGTATTGTGATTTTAACAGGAACATGACTGCTTGATAGTTCTTGAATTTCTTAATTTTATCTAACAAATCTTTTCCTTTAGATTTTTTAATGAAGTCTAAAACGATCTCAGCATCGTTTATTTATTGCTCTTTGCAACTTATCAGATCATGCCACACTAGTCTGAGGCAGCAGTTCACCCTCACTTGCTTGGGTCTAAATCTTCATTTATCTGAAATAACCAACAAATTTTCTATTAATTGCTTGCTAGGGAATTCTGGGAATTGAAGGCCATACATCTTAACATCACCGAAATTGAGAAACACTGTTTTAGAGTAATGGAGCCTATCTTGATACAGCTGCTATTGTTCAACCCAAAATATTCTTTATGATGCTGGTAAAAATAAAAACTATAAAAATAATGTAGGCAGTTTTTTAATTCTATCTTGGCCACCTTCGAAGATGGGCAGACTATAGTTTTGATAGGCCAAAACTGGGGATATCTCTGCCTTTTCTCCCAGCATTTTATAAATCTGTTGAAAGAAAACTATCCCATTATGCTTTTAACTATGCTTTTTAATGTTTAATGTAGCTATCTGGAGGAGAAGAGGAGGGAATCTCTCTTTTAATTTTTATTCTATGTTTTTTTTCTGTGGCACTCTGCAGAGAATCCGCAGCTTGGGGCAGGTTACAAATACTGTGAAATAGATATTTTTTTAAAAAAAGCAAGCAAGCAAAGAAATAAATATATAAATGCAAAATACAGACTAAGTCCTTGACTCTTGGTAGTTTTCTCTAAAAAGTCAATCTGGCTGGTGAAAAATTAAATCTTTAAACATTTTTAAAGAAATGAAAATCCAAACAGCCTCTCATCCCCTAATATAAGATTTAACCTACCAGCCCTTGCCTTAAGCTATATCTAAATTTTGTCTGCATACTCTTAGTCTTGGTGCTAAGCAATATGAATTTTCTTTTGCACATATGGATTATAAGAGTCATAACCTTGCCCTGAACATCAAAAAGACCAAAGAATTGATTATAGATTTCAGAAGATGCAAAGCAGAGCCTCTCCCACTATATATCAATGGAGACTGTGTGGAAAGAGTTCATAGTTTTAAATTTCTAGGAACTCATATTTCTGACAACCTTACTTGGTCAGTCCACACTATGGCCACTGCAAAGAAGGCCCAACAGTGCCTGCACTTTCTGAGGCTGCTGAAAAAGAGTGGTCTGGATGAGAAGTTGCTGGTTACTTTTTACCATTCTACCATCAAGAGCATTTTGGCATACTGTGCAATGGTGTGGTATGCTGGATGCTCTGTAGTGGATAAGAAGATGCTCCAGAGAATTATAAACACAGCACAAAAAATCATCGGTTGCTCTCTTTCTTCTTTGGAAGTGATTGCGAAAGCCAGACTCCTCTCTAGAGCACTAAAAATCTCCACAGACCATTCTCATCCTAGACATTCATATTTTAAACTGTTACCATCAGGGAGGCATTATAGGTGTCTTAAAATGAGGACTAATACACTGAGAAACAGTTTCTTTTCCAAGGCAATAATTGTCTTGAATTAAACAATGCATATGTGATTTAGCCCTACGTATATAGTGGCATTTTTAAATTATCTAACTTACTATATGTTTTAGATAGGTTTTAAACTAGGTTTTTAATTATTATTATTTTAATTATTTCAATTTTTAAATACTCTGTAGTGTGATTGTGATATGATGTTTGGGGCACTGTTCTGGAGTAGCTTTCAAATTTCATTGTATTTGTAGAATGCAATGACAATAAAGGTAGTCTATTCTATTAATCACCATATGCAAATCAACAATGATCTACTTCTCATTTTATTTTGGATTAAGATCCATAAGTACTTAATTTCTAAGTTGGGCTACAACTGAAGTCCATACCGCTGTCTCCAAGCGGTAGCGCGCTCCGACCCTCCCGACCCATCTGGCAGGCCTGGTTGTGCAGAGTCTCAGGCCCTGAGTACCCGGTTGATGTTGTGCAATGCCAGGTCCATTGTTAACAAGCCCCCCCTGATTTACGACCTTATTCAGGAGGAGGGCGTGGACCTGGTTGGCGTCACCAAAACCTGGCTGGGCCCAGAGGGTGGTGTTCCTCTGGTGGAGATGTGCCCACCAGGTTTCCAAGCATTCCATCAACCAAGGTCTCAGGGAAGGGATGGTGGGGTGGCGGCGATTATTAGAGAAGTTCTTTGTCCTAGGGAGGCCACTGTTCCTCAGACGGCTGGTTGTGAGTCTCTCTTTGTGAAGTGGGGGCAGGGAGTTCAGATGGGCCTTTTGATAATGTACCTGGCTCCCTGCCACATGTCATCGGCCCTGCCGGGCTCCTCAAGGTGATAGCCGGGCTGGCGGTTGAGACCCCTAGGCTTTTAGTCATGGGTGATTTCAACCTGCCTTCGCTCGGGGAAACCTCTGGGGTGGCTCGGGAGTTCCTGGCTTCCATGACGGCCATGGATCTGACCCAATTAGTTTCTGGCCCCACTCACACGGGGGGACACACACTGGACCTGATTTTTGCCTCTGGTCAGTGGTTGAATGATCGTTCTGGGGATCTAGTTATAAAGCCCTTGTCATGGTCCGATCATTCTCTTCTTAGACTTGACTTCTGTGCCGCCACCCCCCATCGCAGGGAGGCGGAACTGAGGAGATGGTTCCGCCCCAGGCGCCTGATGGATCCTGAACGGTTCCAGATGGAGCTTGGGCCATTCCCTGAAACTCTGGCTCATAACTCGGCCACAGACTTGGTGGCCACCTGGGATAGGTTGGCCGCTGAGGCTCTGGACCGAGTTGTGCCTTTGTGACCTCTGACCCAGCACAGATCCCATTTGGCTCTGTGGTTCACGGAGGAGCTGAGGGGGATGAAGTGCGGAAAAGTTGTCTGGAGGGCATCTGGAGGACCAGTCGTGCCGAGTCTGACCGGACATAGGTGAGGTCCTATATTAGGACCTACCTATTGGCGATAGAGGCAGCGAAACGTTCGCATTTCTCCGCCCTTATTGCATCGGCAGAAAATCAGCCTGCCACTCTGTTTAGAGTAACCCGCTCTCTGCTTGAGCCGGGGCGCAGGAGGACCTTTTGCAGGGTAGGGCAGAAGAGTTTTCCCGATTTCTGCATGATAAAATCGCTCAGATTCGGGATGGGTTGGACTCCAGTTGGGTGGTCCCGGGGGAGGTGTCTGGGCAAGTCTTGAGACGGTTATCTGGGAGGAGTTCGATCTTGTGACCACCGAGGGTGTGGACAGATTACTGGGGAGGCTGAATGCCACCACATGTTTACTGGACCCGTGCCCTTCCTGGTTGGTTTCTACCTCCAGGGAGGTGACACGAGGCTGGCTCCAGGGCATTGTCAACACTTCGTTGATGGAGGGGGCTCTTCCTACTGCCCTGAAAATGGCGGTGGTGCGACCCCTCCTCAAGAAGCCTTCCCTGGATCCAGCTCTTTTAAATAACTATCATCCTGTCTCCAACCTTCCCTTTCTGGCGAAAGTTGTTGAGAGTGTGGTGGCGCGTCAGCTCCCTCAGTACCTGGAGGAAGCATTCTACTTAGATCCGTTCCAGTCGGGCTTCAGGCCCAGGTACAGTACCGAAACAGCATTGGTCACGTTGGTCGATGATCTCTGGAGGGCCCGTGACAGAGGTTATTCCTCTGTCCTGGTCCTATTAGATCTATCAGCGGCTTTTGATACTATCGACCATAGTATCCTATTGCGGCGGTTGGAGGGGTTGGGAATGGGGGGCACCGTTTTGCCGTGGTTCTCCTCCTTCCTCTTGGACCGCTCGCAATTTGTGTTGAAGGGGGGGAGAGGTCCACCCCTAGGCCCCTCATTTGTGGGGTGTCTCAGGGGTCGGTCCTCTCCCCTCTTCAACATTTATGTGAAGCCGCTAGGAGAGATCATCTGTGGTTTTGGGGTGAAATCTCATCTCTATGCTGATGACACTCAGCTCTACATCTCCACCCCAAACCACCCCAACGATGCTGTGGAGGTCATGGCCCGTTGCCTGGAGGCTGTGCGGAACTGGATGGGTGGGAACAAGCTTCGACTCAACCCTTCCAAGACTGAGTGGCTGTGGTTTCCGGCAGCCCGATATAGTCAGCTGACTCCGTCGCTGGCTATTGGGGATGAGATTTTGACCCCTACAGAAAGGGCTCGCAATCTTGGTGTCCTCCTGGATGTACGGTTGTCCTTGGAAGATCACATCACGGCCGTCTCCAGGGGGGCTTTTTATCAGGTTCGCCTGATACGCCAGATGCGGCTCTTTCTTGATTGGGATGCCTTATGCACGGTCACCCATGCCCTGGTCACCTCCCGCCTGGATTACTGTAATGCCCTCTACATGGGGCTCCCTGCGGGAAGCACCCAGAGGTTCCAACTGGTACAAAATGCGGCCGCGCGGGTGGTTATGGGGGCGTCGAGATACTCCCATGTGACGCCTCTCCTGCGCAAGCTGCATTGGTTGCCGGTGGCCTTCCGGGTTCGCTTTAAAGTATTGGTTTTGGCCTTTAAAGCGCTCCATGGCATCGGACCAGGATACTTACAAGACCGCCTTCTGCCAGTAGTCTCCCACCGACCGGTGCGCTCCCACAGAGAGGGTCTCCTTTGGGTCCCGACGGCATCTATGTGCCGCCTAGTGACCCCGAGGAATAGGGCCTTCTCTGTGGGGGCACCCGCCCTTTGGAATGGGCTGCCCCCGGGGCTACGAACAAGCACTGACCTGAGGACATTCAGACGTGACCTGAAAACCTGGCTCTTTGAGCAGGCCGGCCTGAGCTGACTTCAAATGGGATTTTAAATAAGGGGTTTTAAGGGGTTTTAGATTTGATTGGTTGGGTTATGAAAGTTTTAGCTTATTTTAATCGGGGGTTTTAAATTTTTAATTGGCAGCCCATAATTTAATTCTTTTTAAATTGTATTTATATCTGTAATTTATATATATTTTAGTTGGCTGTTCACCGCTCTGAGTCCTTCGGGAGAAGGGCGGTATATAAAATTATTTAATAAATAAATAAATCTGAATTCCCCTATTTTTAAATTATGTTTGTTAATCATAAAAATGTAGTACAAGCAATTTCTTCAGTGTTTTTTAAAGTGTGCTCTCTTATGCTCATATACCTTTTCTTATTGTCTTGTCACTTTTTTCAGGAACAACTCCTTGAATTGAAATAAGATTGTATAGTTATCTTTTGCCAAATGACAGTTGGCCTTATTTTCAGTATGTTTTAAAATATGCACATGTACAAATAGAAAAATTAATGATTTTTCCCTCAGCTGTACATGCTTTCGTTTGCTCTGAAGAGCATAGGCAAATGCCTGGGGCTGACTTAAAACATGTTTCCATGTAGATTAAAATTTAAGAGAAGAAAGTGAAAAGTTTAGGAGCAAGCCTATGAAAGATATTGTTGGTTTCCTACACTTACCTAACTGCACCATTTATTTTATTTTGCTAAATAAATTTCAGCCTTCTTCATGTTACTCAAACTACGATCCTAGCTTTGCTAGTTTCTTTGGAAGCCAATCAGAAACTCTTCAGTGAAAATATCAGAATTATGGGATAAGCCTTCTTCCAAAAGCAATTTACAGGATATCTTTGACATGACCACTATTGGCACAGGAATTTCTGTTGCTAAGCAAGGCATTGTTACGTGTTGTGCCCAATTTTGCAACCATTTTTGCCATAGTTATTAAGCAAATCACTGCAAGGTCCTCAGCGCTCCCTGAGCTTGTTTTTTTTCTTGCAGACTGTAGTTATTAGAAACATTTTTCATTGAAAGCAACTCACCAATCTACACTTCCATTTGAATTGTATGTGTGGCTACATATGTTAAGAGTTCCACTGATGCTGCAGAAGTATGATGCTACTTCACTCATTTTGATGAAAACATTGCATTTTGCCAATGACTTTAAGGAGAAGCTATAATAATATTTATGTTTTACTTGAAGAAGATACAGGATCTCTGGTAAAAGTTACAATATTTTTGTTTCCTGATTCCTTCCTTGTAAGGCAGAAGAGAAATAGATTAAGAAAGAAAGTCCCCTCAAAGTCCCTCCCACCAATTTTGATTGTACCTTGATTCTGCTCCATCTGATTTTAGCCTATAAAGAGGCTCCAAACCGATGGTGTCTGCAATGAAAAAAGGTTGCAAATCAAGGAGACAACACTGGATAGTAGTAGGCTACCATACCTCACTGTTTACATCGGGTTTCCCACCTTGGCAACTTTATGACTTATGGACTTCAATTCCCAGAATTCTTCAGCCAGAATGGGTGGCCTGGGAATTCTGTGAGTTGAAATCCCCAGGTCTTAAAGTTGCCAAGATTGGACACTCCTTATTTACATAATGCCACATACAGCAAATTATTTATATTCATGTTCACTGGTGATAATATAGATTTACCACTAGTGCAGTGCATAAATATCCCTTCAAGGGAAGAAGTTAGCCTCTGAAAAAAGTCAATGTATGGAATGCATTCCACAAGCAATAACTTACATACTTCCTCATAACTATTAATATTGCATTAGTGTTCATCGAACACAACTATTTATTTGTTCATTTAGCAGTTGATCAAATTTATATGGCCATCCAACTTGCACACAGTAACTAACCACAAATAGGGATGTTCCTTGGGAAAGAGAAACCCATGCGACATAAATACTCATGCATTTATTGCAGCTGAGTTTGTGGCAAATGTACAGCAAACATGGAAGCCATGTTGGTAGGGAGAAGGTTTCTTGATTGCAAGATGTTGGAAGGCTACCAGGCAGCTTCATTAAATGCATTTAATCAGCACAAGCCAGTGGTGCACTAGTTAGTAGTCTGTCCGGTGTCAAATTAGATTTTGCACTTCAATTAATAAAAACCAGCATCTGAACAATACTTTATCCCCCTCTCAAGGTATAATCTGCATATATTTGGATTAATTAGTCATTGCATGTGAGCAGTTACCATGTTTTCTCCACTGCTAGTCAATTAACTAAAGTATGTAGGAAGCACATCACAATAGTAATGAGGGACTTTAACTACCCTGATATCAACCGGGAGACAAACTCTGTACCAAGTAGAAGATCAAACAGATTCCTGACAAACCTAGCAGTTGTCTCCCCCCACAAAAAAGAAGGGAACTAGGGAATCAGCCATATTGGACTTAATTCTCATTAACAGAGATGAAATGATAGAAGATGTTGAGGCTAAAGGAACCCTGGGGGGGAGTGATCATGCAATATTGGAATTCAAAATTATGCAAGCACAAGTCATAGAACAAAGTCAAAGTAGAATCTTAAACTTTAAGAGAACTAATTTTAGTAAACTTAGATAGAGTTTGGGAAGGATTCCATGAATGAGTATCCTCAAGGGGAAAACAACTCAAGAAGCTTGAGAAATTTTGAAAAGTGAGATTATAAAAGCCCAGTCTACCACAATACCAATGAAGAAGAAAATAACAGCTCTTAAATAAACCACCATGGCTGCGTAAAGAACTTTCTGATAAATTGAAAGATTCTTTTGTTTCTTCTTCACTAGCAATATGTGTGCTTAAAAAGTATGCCATCTATTCAGACAGGGAATCTGTCCATAGTGTATACTGAACAGACTTCGGTCTTAAAGCTGTTTTGTCATGAATTGAGGTCTATCCTGTAGTACTGAATGGTATTTCAATAACTGCATCACTTTTTTCATTCTTATCCAGACTTTTTTTCAATAGGGTGGCAAATTTGCTATGGACAAACCGGTATTAAAGCATATATCCAACCAGTGCATTATATGAATCCAACTTCCAACTAAAAAGGAGTATGGGCGATAGATAGTGATAGAGACAGGATGATAGAGATAGTTGTAGTAGATAGAGAGATAGAAAGAGAAATCAATACAGTAGATAGATGATAGATAGATAGGTAGAAAGTGATCAACACAGAGAGATAAATAAATACAGTTGATAGACAGAGATTATGCCAGACTAATCTTATTGCATTCTTTGACAAAGTGACAAAATCAATGGACTAGAGGAATGCCATCAAAATTATTTACTTGGACTTCAGTAAGGCGTTTGATAAAGTAGACCATAACCTACTATTTGATAAAATAGAAAAATGTGGGTTAGACAGCATCACCACCGGATGGATTCATAACTGGCTGACTAAGCTCATTCAACGTGTAGTCCTCAATGGAACTGCATCTACATAGAGGGAAGTATACAGTGCGGTACCTCAAGGCTCTGTTTTAGGTTCTCTTCAACAACTTCATCAATGATTTGGAAAAGGAGATGGGAACTCATCAAATTTGCAGACGACACCAAGCTAACAGGAATAGCCAACACTCCAGAAGATAGGCTTAAGATACAGAAGGATCTTGACAGACTTGAACATTGGGCGTTATCTAACAAAATGAAATTCAATGGTGGAAAAAAAAAGGTTCTACATTTAGGCAAAAAAAACAAAATGCACAGGTACAGTATATGTGGTACCTTGATCAATAGTAGTAACTGTGAGAGGGATCTTGGAGTCCTAGTGGACAATCACTTAAATAAGAGCCAGCAGTGTGCTGCAACTGCCAAAAAAGCCAACATAGTTCTAGGCTGCATAAACAGAGGGATACAATCAAGATCACGTGAAGTGTTAATACCATTTCATAATGCCTTGGAAAACTACACTTGGAATACTGCATCCAGTTTTGGTCGCCATGATGTAAAAAAGATGTTGAGACTCTAGAAAGAGTGCAGAGAAGAGCAACAAAGATGATTAGGGGACTGGAGACTAAAACATATAAAGAACGGTTGGTGGAACTGGGTATGTCTAGTCTGATGAAAGAAAGTTCTAGGGGAGACATGATAGCAGTGTTTCAATATCTCAAAGGCTGCCACAAAGAAGACGGAGTCGTTATTCTCCAAAGCACCAGAAGCTCGGACAAGAAGCATTGGATGGAAACTAATCAAGGAGCGAAGCAACTTAGAATTAAGGAGAAATTTCTGGATAGTTAGAACAATTAATCAGTGAACAACTTACCTCCAGAAGCTATAAATGCTCCAAAGGATCATTTTTCTGAAGTGGTGTAAGGTTCCCTGCCTAAATAGCAGGTTGAACTAGAAAATCTCCAGGGTCCAACTCTGTTATTCTGTTAAATGTCAAAGCATTTCCAATACTCTTTTTTAGCTGGATGTTGGGCTCATAGAATACAGTGGTTGGATTTACTCATCAATATTGGTTTGAGTATTAGACTACATTCCTGCAGGAAGAAGAGTCTGTCTGGATCCTGTGCAATTGTACTGGATATGCACATCCCACCTAAAATAAAAGGGAATCCTTTTTTTGCCTTCAGAACTTTTATCTCTCTTTTAACTGAGCTGATTGAAAACTGATTTGATTAACCCTATTTTCTTCCTTTATCTGGAGGACTGCCTTCATTCCACTCGATGAACTTAAAAGCCTGCTTACCCTTAATAAGGCCAATGAAAATATTTTGTAATCTACTTAATCCGGGGTTGAATGATTATGTCTCTGGCACAGAAAGGCAATTGTCAGAATTTGGACTTTGTGATGATTGTTTCACTTCTGTGCTTCTTCCTTGCCCATTGCTTGCTGATCTTCTCTAACTGTGCAATACCATGAAAGCTCTTGCTTCCTTGGTGGAATTAAAGTCATCATCAGTTTTCATTTGTTGTCACCTCCTGTTTTCCTGCTGTGACGGGGCAACCTTGTCTCTGTTTGAAAGTTTGCCTGCTGCTAAGATCAGTTTCTGACAGATGCTAGACCAGAACTTACATAGCACACAAACATGCTGACGATGACTCCTGGACTAGAGGGATCACAATCTCTTATTCTTTCTCACACAGAGAGATGAACACAATTAGGGTCAGGTCTCACCTAATGTAGAATGAAGGACTGCAAAGAACTGATGCAGTTCCATAAAAATAACCAATGACATTTCTAGCAATATTAATTTCAGATATCATTGATAGTCTAAAGTTAATTATAACTATATCCAGAGTTAACAACAGCAACAACCTAATATCTTCTTAACCATTTATTTGGTAATGCAGTTAGCATGAGTGATTAAAAAAAAAGCAGTGTGGACTCTGAGAATGTTTTAGAATAATAGAATTAATAAAGATTATGAAAAAAATTGCTGATTTATCCATAAACACTGATTTGGGGGTCAATCTTGAATACATGTAGTCCTTGTCCATTGTCCCAAAAGTGCTTTTCAAGAGGCAACTAATTTTTATTTCAAGATGTCTTGCTTCTATTCCAAGAAGCTTCTTCAGCTCTGGATGAGCTTTTTGGATGAGAAACGAAACATCTTCAAAGAAAAACCATAAAGTCTAGTTGCCTCTTGAAAAAGCACTTCTGGCACAACCATGACCTGGATGACTGAGAAGCTCCATAGCCATTTTCCTTGTTCATTGGTTTAGCAACTATTCAAAGTTACAAGAGCACTAAAAAAAGTGACTTATAACTACATTTACAAGCATTGTAATATTCCCATAGTCTTGTGATCCAAATTTGGGTGATTGGCAACTGGCATGTATTTATGATAGTTACAGTGTCCCTGGCTCATGTGATTGCCATTTGTGACCACCTCAGCCAGTTTCAACAAGCAAAGTCAATGGGGGAAGTTAGATTTAACAACTGCATCATTCATTTAACATCTATGGCAAGAAAGGTTCCAAACTCGGGCATGACTCACTTTACACCTTGCTTAGCAACAGCAATTCAAGGACTTCCTGTACTGCAGAGACTGTAAGCTGTAAAACTTTGGATGATGCCTAGGTGGCAGCCATAGAGTTAGAGTTTCTTGCCATGTAATGTCTATCTAGCCAGAGTTTTGCAAGCAGGATATTGTAGCCCTAATCCTAAAAGATATGAGATCTTGGTTTTTAGCCTTCTTGTAAAGATCCAAGTTGCTTGTCCAGCATGATACACAGTTCCTGGATAAGCACTAATTATGCAGCTTCCTGATTGTAAATTAGCAGTCTGGACTCTCCTGACATATGTCTCCTGAGACTTACCTGTGTCTAAAAACCAATAGAGGATTTGACAGGAAAACTCTTTGAAGGAAACAGAGAGGGAGGAACTGAGAAAGGAGCATTGTATGGGTATTGGTAGCAATTTCCTATCCAATTATATAAGTGCTGAATTTGTGACCCATCCCTGTTGAACTCAAGAGAGTTGGAGTCTGCAGGGTTTTTGAACAGAAAAGGGCAGGATACAGTTAGTCCTCAACTTACACTCACAATTGAGCCCAAAATTTATATTGCTAAGCAAGGCAGTTGTTAGGTGTTGTGTGCCACATTTTACAACTTTTTTTGCTATGGTTGTGAAGTGAATCATGCAGTCATTATCTAGCTTATCCCAGTGACTGCTTGCCAGAAGCTCCCTACAAAAGTTGCAAATGGCAGTCCCAGGAGCTCAGGACACTACAACCATACACGTTGATTGCCAAGCACCCAAAGTCTGATTATGTGACTATGAGATACTGAAATGGTCATCAGTGCGAGAACTGGTCATAAGTCATTTTTTTTCAGTGTGGTTTAATTCTGAGCATCCATTAAACAATTAGTTATAAGTCGAGGATTACCTGCAAGCAAGCTGAGTAGAAAGAACATGATTCTCTTTTTTATATGGAAATTTATTTGTTTTACAAAACAGTCAGCTATGGATGGCTAATACAGGAGTTGCCAAATTCCAGCTTAACCTCTTCATGAAGCTTCAGATTCTTCATTGAACCCCCCCCCATTTATTATATGGTAATGATTTAATATTTTTGTTGTTGTTCAGTTGTATCCGATTTTTTGTGGCCCCACGGACCATAGCATGCCTGTTTCCCCTGTTCTCCACACTGCCTCCTGGAGTGTGCCCAGATTCATGTTCATTGCGTGGATGACATTATCTAACCATCTCATCCTCTGCCATCCCCTTCTCCTTTGGCCTTCAGTCTTTCCCAGCCTTGGATCAAGCCCTTGGATGTTCCCCTCAATCCCTCAGGTAATGATTATTTTGGGAAACCTCAGGCTAGCAGTTCTTCAGTTAGGCCAGTAGTCTTCAATTAAGCTTATAGTCTTGCAGGAAGTTGGCACCCATCCCTCTCCTAGAAAATTGAAATAGCCTAGGAAATATTAAAAAGGCAGAATATTTCCTCTAAAAAAAGAAGTAGAAATTCAGAGAGGCAGAAACTTTGTCAATGGGCCATTAAGGCCCGAGCCTATTCTACATAACAACAGATAGGATTAGCCCTCAACGCATCTCACCACATGGCATCTGGGAAGATTACATCAGCCAGCACTCAAACAAGCCTGGGACACAGACAAAACCTACAAAGTTAGCTAAGACCTCTGCCCCCTGGGAGTCTGACAACCAGTGGGATACATCTCTTACACAGGAACAGGAAACACTAAGGTGGGGCCAACAAAGGTTATAAAACCCAGGCACTCTCAGCAACTCAGCCCTTCTTGACCTTCTCTTCTCACCTTTTTATTGATCTCTTCCCTTTCATTCTGGAGCTCCAGGCCTTGTAGTCCTGTCCACCATTAAACCTTCCAAGCAGCCTCCATGTTTCCAGTGTTTTTTTCCCCACTTGGAACTGAACCCAGAAGGATATTTCTTTCAACAGTCTAAAACAATGTTTCTCAAACTTGGCCACTTTAAGATGAGTGGACTTAAACTCCCAGAATTCCCCAACCAGCTGGCTGGGGAATTCTGGGTGTTGAAGTCCATTCATCTTAAAGTGGCCAAAGCTGAGAAACAATGGTCTAAAATGGTCTGTAAACCAGTCCAAGGTTTACAATGGGGAAAATTTTTCATTACAAGATCTCTGACTAGAGACTTATTATTTCTATGTTTGAGATGAAAATGTTGCAGGAATTTGATGCAAGTCAATTAATCCCAAGCTTTACTTTTTTTTCTATTTATACATATTTGGAGAATGGGAAATAACTTCAAACCTCTTATGGCCACTTCCACGTCCTTCCAATAAAACCCTGTAAAATAACTAGTTGTCATTTGGTGCAACCTCCCTTAAAAGAACAACCTGAAACAATGGAAGAGCAACTGCAGCCAAATATTGTGAGACAGAATGATAGATATGGGGAAAAAACATGGTGGGGTGGAGGATACTGATGAAAAAGCAAAAGCTGATAAGGGAAACATAACTTTCTTGTGGAGCATGAGGTAATGAAGCTGGGGAAGCATGCACATAATGTAATAGTTTTGAAAAGAATGGACTAGTGATGTTGGTGGAGAATCCAGCTTCTCTCCAAAATCTCAACTGCTCAAAATCAGCTGTGTTCATGGATTGTCCTCTGGAAGGAGGTATTGTGGCAGGTTTTCTCAGTCTGGAAAAGGCTGATCTAGATAGACTGGACTACAGCTCTCAGAATTCCCAATCAGTTTGGCCAATGGGTATTCTGGATTATGGTCCAACAGATCTGGAAGCTTCAGGTTGGGAAAGGTAATACGAGATAATGCTGTCCCACAAACAATGCATATTGTTATTAAGGTACTAGAGTGGAACAAATGGAGATCTTGGTAGTTGCTACGACATTATCTGTCCATTTTGATCTCAGGATTAGGCTTTTATTTAAGTCAGTTACATATTTGCAACTGTCTTCTTTATCCCCCCAAAGTAGTAGCTCTACATTTTACTAAGACAAAGATTATGGTGGTATTAGTGGTAAGGGTGAAAAATAATGTATTTGGATATAAGCTTAGAGGACGGAATGCAAGCTTTGCAGAAATAGGTAGGGGAAAATGATGTTGTACACATACCTTTTCGGATATTTCCATCAGGTGACTGCCCAAAATCACCTGTGGAGAGGAGGAAACAGGCTCGGTCACGATTATAGCGCTCTCGGCCACCAGGTGTAACAGGTGACTTCTCCTCAGGCGACAGGGCCTGATCAATTGTGGGGCAGTCTTCATTAGCCAGGGCTGCATTTGCTGCATCACCATTCTGCTTAGAATCTGGAAAGGGAAAGGGAAAAGGAAGGGAAAGAAAAAATGTAGAGCAGATTTAAGATCACTGAAATACCTTTGAAATCTAACTATCAACCAGTAGGGAATTCAAACCAAATTTGATGCTCGTGTTTTACAAATGTCTCAGAAGCTTCTGATAGTCTTTGAAAAAATGAATGCTTTTGGTACCTAATTCAGGAGAACTCTGGCTCTTCTTATGTTTTTAAAAGTACATTATATGTTTTGAAAATCTAGGGGAAAATTTAAACTGTTTCTCAGATTGCTTTGTAAAAAATCCAGTGATTAGTCTCCTAGCCCAAATACCTTAAACCTTTTTAAGGTAGTACATATTACTGGAAAGCGACACATTTAATTTTATTTCTTACAAAAATAAGATGTAAATGATTCCTTATAATTATAAGTGACAAGCAATTAACAGCCAAGTTTCAGCAGATTTTGGTCAAACATAACCTATGTTCAAAAATTAATGTTACCTATATTTCACTCTCAGAAAAAGGGGGAGTTTTATGTTTAATTGATTTGCTGTTATAGTTTGGCCTAGACTGTACTCAGTTCAGTTGATGTACATTAAATACCAATTTAGCCATGATTTTGCACCCTAGTCTGTGGCTCAAGAACACTAAAATGAAGGTATTTATCATTTCTTTCAATAGGATTTGTGTTGAGAATGGGTTCCCATCCATATTCTACTAAAACTCTTGTGTCTGTGACTGGGAGAATTGGTGCAAAACCTTTTCAACCAAAGTACCTCAAATGGATTAATTTACAGCATGCATCCCAAAAACCAGTACCCGTGACATCCATGGAATAGAAATTTGACCAACTTTATAAAATGTTTTATGACATAAACATGATCACAATGCAGTTTATGACATAATACAAAATGTCATAAAACATTCCCTGTGCTGATGTCTGACTGTACTATACGGTTCAACATGGGCTACCTTTAAGGCAGATATATCCATGAATATTTCCCTGAATTTTTAAGAAATTTTCAAGTATATTTAGAAACTGCAATTGTTGAAGACATAGAGGAATCTTATAAGCAAATACTGCTAAAGCAATGATCCAATAGGTCACGGCTCTTCTAATAGTTATTTTAAAATAATGATTAGGTCTCCAAGGAATCTACCTCAAAAACTACAGACTAATGTTACATCCTGTAGTGGAAATTATGACAGATAAACTTCTGTCCAGCTGTCTAATCAATTAAAATCTGTACTGAAGAAGGTTCCCTGAAAACAAGCAAGCCCAAAAGAGCATTTTTAGTATAATTCACTTATCAATTTCAAAAGAGACAAAACAATATGCCTGAAATTGTTAGGGCTACCAAATTTTAAAAATGTACAAATAAAAGTATCCTTGGGTAGGATGCAAATAAAATATGTATAATGATGTCATTATACAAATGCTGTGACTTATGTACTTGAACCAGACAGACATTATGATTCAAGTAAGTCATATTTGTGCGATGACATCATCACAACATACATAGTGTCACTGCAGTTTGCTGCATAGCATATATATAAGAGATTTTGGGTTTACTCAGAAATTATTATAGTGTGAAATAGAAAATTTATTTAAAGTTGCATTCTCGTATCTTGTCCTGATCTTTAATATAAGCTGCGTATAATCAGGCCCTTAGGTATAATCATACAATCCTGTGGAGGAATTTATTGCTGGTTTTATTTTTAACCTGATAATATAATTTGACATTTGAATGGATGAGGCTATCAGAGGTTACTTGTCATACATCATTATGTTGTAACTTGTAAGGGAATTATTCTAGAAAGATCCAAGGCTGATGGAACAATTTTTCTTAGGGAAGGGGGTGAAGTTTGTTGAAATGTTGAGACACTGTTGAATGCCAGGGCACTGCTTGGTACAGAATTAGGAGCTAGGTGACGTGCCCTTGTTCAACTGGTACAGTCTCTGATTTTAATGAACATAATGGGGTACAGCCTATGACCCTTATGCAATCACATTTTACACAACAATTGAAATAGCAACTGAAACGCTAGCTAAAGTTTCCATTTACCCAGTGACAAAATACATGCTTTAGCACTGGCAAGCACTCCGTGCTGAAAGAGATACGCTTCTTTGAGCAAAAATCTCTGGAAGGCTTTCGGGCCCCAATAAACAATTGTATGTATTCTGCACTTTCATCCACACTGACATGAAACCTCTGTCATTCCTAAATTTAATCGTATTACCTCTTTCCTTGCTCTTTTAGCAGATAGGATGAATAACTTTTTCATTCTTCCTTACATGAATAATTGTCTCATCTATGCTTCTCCTCCAGGCTTTCCCCCCAAACTAAAGTAATGGATTTCCTAGTTCTTGCCCTCCAGAAATCTTTCTGCAGCCTGCATTGATTTGTCAGCTGAGTAAACATTGCACATCTCCATTCCCTTATGCCAAAGAAAAGGCCCTGGAACAGTTTGAAAACTGCAAGCAGCCCTAAAGATATCTTGCTCTCAACTTTTTCTCGTATATTTGTCTTTTTGACCCTTTTAGCATATAGCTATTCTTAGAATTTCTTTCAACAACCTTCTTATGCACTTGTGCCCAAAGCTAAATAAGCTATTCTAACCGAACAGTAACTAAAATACATTATCTTTCTCCGTAACAAGATGTACATTAATCTCTCTTTAACGAGATGTGGAAAGAAGCAAGATATCCAGGTCATATTCAACTCTTTGTATCTCTTTGAAATCAATTCCATTCAATCTGAAATAGAAGAATGGTTTAATTATGGTACCACAATGGCATCATCATCAATTTTAATACATGGCAAACTAGAATGGTTTGGTCTCTTTGCAACTTTAAACAATAGATTGGATTGTACTATAAAACACTGTATCTGGTTTTTTGTGGGGAGAAGGGAGGGCTGGAGTGAGGAGGATTTGCTAACCTTGTGAAATGTTTTGATGAAGATATTCTAGCCCTAAGGTGAAGTTTGAAAAGATGGCTGCAATTTGAGAATTTTTTATAAGTCATCTGTACAATTGTTTTACTTGTTTGTTCATTTATTTATTAAATTTATGTGTAGAGTTTGTAAAGACTCATAGATCAAATTATGCCCCACTGTATTATGCTTTAATTGCATTCAAAGAGCCACATGTGTATTCAGTTACTATATCCATTGCTATTCAGATTACTGTGTTCCACAGAAGGCTGTATTAAGGCTACCAGAACTGGGATGCCAAATCCGGTCTGTGGTGGAGAGATGTAGTAAGCTCTCTGGTAATTGTCTAGTAGCCATAGGCAGTATGGACTCAAAGGAACTCATTAAATAAATCTTTGATATCTTCTGGAACCATTTTTACTATTCCTTTCCAAGTTCTTTTTACATTTTAATTCCCCCTTTCTTTTCAGATCCTTCCAAATAAGCACTCATTCGCTAAATGTTCATATATTTTTTTTTTTAATAACCATTCCAAATAGTAATATTTCCAAAATAAGTCCTGGCAGTTCTGTATTTATTTAGAATAACTTTCCTTTACAGAATTAGAGTGATTTTTTTTGTTTCAAATATAATTAAATAGATTGCATTAATTCACAACCTCAAGATTGCCCAATTTTATGATTATTGCAGTCCCTGTGAATAGCAGCCTGACATGCAGTCAGGGCTAGTCAAGGAAAATCTGTTGCCAAAGGAAGAAAATAAAAATTCCCATATATAAGCTCTCTGCTACATTTAATGGCTGCCCCTTAGAATATCAAAGGAGGCAAGACATTCAGATTACTACATCTTTGATCAATTTTGATCCACAAAAATTAGCATGTATAATAATAGTAAATAATGCTTGAAGGAAAGGCCTTCTGAAGCAATCCCACCTCTGATATTATTCATTTCATATTTTGAAATGTGAGCATAAATTGAGTTGAAGGAGTTGCAGGCAACTTGTTGCCATGGGAACCGAAAAGCATTGGGTTATCAGGCAACTCAAGTGGAAAATGTAAGGCTGTTAGTGAAGTAAAAAAGAGACTAAGGTAAAATTAAGCTGGGCATAAAGACTGAGGTTGCAGTTGTCAGATGCTGTTTGTGCCGTGCCCTGACAGCAATAGCTCCAACAACCACATCCCCTTTGGCCTCCCCTGCTATGCAGTGCATAGCCAAGAACCTGTTAAATTAAGTGAATCCTTGCTTCTCCGCTGTATTTGCTGCAAATGGGCTTCCTGGCCCATAGGACCTGGAGCAGATGGAAAGCAAACTAGGAACTGATTGCAGACACTGCAGGCCTCTCATCACATAGTCTTCTCTTCCTGCCACTTCTGCCTTGTGATCTGTCTTGAGGATCCATTTAATGAGTGAATCCCAAAGAGGTGTGTGGGTAAGGATGTGTAGTGGTTGTAGCAATTGCTTTGCTTCAGGTTGCAGTTGGGCTCCTCCACTGCAAACCAAATTTCTTCTGGGTCCGGATTGTTCCAGAGCTACTAAGTTTCCTGTCTACCCAACGCTGTTCTGCTTGAAATAATTATCCCTCTTTATTTATATTTTTTTCTATTAAGGCAGTCCTGTTTTAATCTTGAACTCAAAAGGCCTGGCTAATCAACCATAACTAACCCTCTTTCCAAAATAACAAACTATTGCTGAAAAACAGTAGTATAACGGTTAAGGGATTGACACTGAGGAAACCCATGTTCAAATCCATCCTCAACTACAGAAGCTCACTGGATAACTTCAGGTCAGCCTCTAACAACCCAAGTACAACAGAATTATTGTTGTTATTTGGGGGAAAGTAGGAGAGGAGTACTGTGCAACTCCTATTTAAGGTAGGATATAAATCTAAGAAATAAAGTGAATTGGTTACCTCTTGATCTTTTCTTCTTCTGTTGTTATGGAACCCAAACCAAATCAGTGTTTCTCAACCTTGGTGTGATTTGAAGATGTGCGGACTTCAATTCTCAGAATTGCTGTTTGTGGAATTCTGGGAAATGAAGTCTACACATCTTCAAGCAGCCAAGGTTGAGAAACACTGTTTCAACTCTCAGTGTTTATTAAGGATGTGCATTATACTTCCCTTCTGGGGTTTTATTAGTAAATTTTCTGTTCTTGCCAGCACATAACATACTGGTCCAGCCTTGAACATGCTGGTTATTTGGGATATTCTTTCCCAAGACAAGATTGTAGGCAAGATGTATTCTCTTGACTTTCTCAGAGCAATTACCCTGATCAGCAATCTTTTTTATCTATTGAAAGGAAAGAAGAGGCATTAAGAAGCATTGCATGTTTTGGCAAATGCTTTTCCATTTAAACTCAATACCTTTCTCAACAAATCAGAATAACAGAGTTAGAAGGGACCTTGGAGGTCTTCTAGTCTAACTATCTGCTCATGCAGGAAACCCTATATACCATTTCAGACAAATGGTTATCCAATCTCTTCTAAAAAATTGCCAGTATTGGAGCATCCACAACTTCTGGAGGCAAGTTGTTCCACTGATTAATTGTTCTAACAGTCAGGAAATTTTTCCTTACTTCTAGATTGCTTCTCTCCTTGATTAATTTCCATCCATTGCTTCTTGTCCTGCCTTCAGGTGCTTTGGAGAATAGCTTGGTCCTCTCTTTTGCAGCAGCCCCTTAGATATCAGAACAAGGCTATCATGTCACTCCCTTGTCCTTCTTTTCATTAAATTAGACATACCCAATTCCTGCAACCATTCTTGATATATATTAGCTCTATCACTAATGAATCCATTGTAGCTAAAATATTCCCATGAATCTAAGTCTGAGCATGATTGCCAATTTCTGAGCATGATTGCCAATATCATCCCCTTTTCTCCACAGAAGAAAAATAATAATGATTCCCAATCAAAAATAGCTTGAATTGCCAAAACAGGTTCTTTGATTTTTAAGTATGAGTCATTTTGGAAGGACAAATCCTTCCAAATCCGTAGCCAAGGTGGGATAACCTAAAGTGTTTTCTGGAACAACATGTAGGCCTTTTTTATGCAGCAGTAGTTTTTATGCCATCTCCAAGAGTCAGCAGTTCAAAATATAAAGAGAGAACATGGCTGGAGATTCAGGCAAATCGATAAAAGTCTTAAGAATACAACACCATTTTAAAGACCTGGGCTTGATTATCATGCTACCAATGGACAGAGGCTATCAGTTAAGAAGGTTTTCATAATGCACCTTCTCTTACGTAGTCTTTGCCAAAGTGAGAAGACCCAAATTCGTCTATTACAAAGACTGAGCCCAGACTTAATAATGCCAAAGGTCTATGGAGATTCTCAATCATCCAGGTCAGGGTTGTCCCCAATGTGCTTTTTCAAAAGGCAACTGGACTTTCTTTGTTTTTCCTTGAAGACGTTTCGCTTCTCATCCAAGAAGCTTCTTCACTTCTGAACGAAAGAAGTTTCTTGGATGAGAAGCAAAATGTCTTCAAGCAAAACAAAGATAGCCTAGTTGCCTTTTGAAAAAAATAAGCTTTATTGTCATTTTTTCCTGCAAAAAACGCACCCTTGAGACAATAATGCCAAAGATAATTTTTTTGCCTAACCTTTATCACCTTCCTATATTAGTATTAATTTTGATCTACTGCAGCCCAAATATTTTTTTTTAATAGGAGAAAGTCTTTTTAGCTGCCTTAGGGCTTTTCACAAGCTTGGCCCAAGATAATTTGGAATCCATTCTGATATTTCACCTACAGGAATTGAGTGAATTGCTGGTTGAGCATTATTTCACTCCTATCACCTGGGATGCAGGCCAAGGTCCTGAGCCAATGCATCTGTCTTGCAACAGAAGGGAACAGCTGTAGCCTTAAATGCCATTGCTGTTCCCCAGTATGTGCTATCTACCTGTTTGCCTAATTCTATCATATGGGTGTCAAACTCTCAGCATCACATTGCCATCATATGATGTATCACGTTTATCCCCTTTGTGGAACTTGGCATGGCCTACGCATGATGCATCAAATAATAGGTCAGATCTGTCTTTGGTCAACCTTAATATAACTATTCCTCCAATCCAAATTATATTAAATAAATAAGTCTAGGAAGCATTTCTAATTCAAATATCATCTTCATCATCCTTTCTCTTTCACTGGGGTGATATGATAAAATCTGTGGAATGTATTAAATTTATCAGCCTAGGAATAGTTTCTAATCCAAATACAGTCTTAATCATTCCCCCCCTTTTTTTCTGAAGAGATAAGATGTAATTTCTGGGCTTTATTATAAGACCATGAGGTGTTAATAATAAAGATAAGAAAGGAGCCTCAAGACCACTGTTTCTCAACCATGGCAACTTTAAAATGGGTGGATTTCAACTGGAGAATTCTGGGAGTTGAAGTCCACCTATCTTAACGTTGCCAAGGTTGAGAAATGCTGCTCAAGATAATATATTTTAGTGCCATTAAGTATGTCAGTATGGAAAACAGCCAGCTCTTGTATAATCCATGAAGAGGGCTTTGGTGCTCAATAGGTTTTGGTTTGTAGAAGGTTTTTGCTTCATATTTCCAGCATTTGCCTCATAGTTAATGAGTAAAGAAATCTATTGTTTTGCATTTGGGAGAACTCCAGTTTACCATGGGAAAGTAATTGGTGAGCTTTAAAGCTGGACATTTGAATTTTGAGGAAAGGATCAAAAATTGGCCTTGGCACTCTCTTGTCTCTGCTGTCCTCCAAGTAAGAGTTATCCAAGCTTGTGAGTTGGTTTCCAAATGTTTGGAAACTCTGCTGAAGATGTTACCTAGCCTGGTAACGAACCATTCAGAAACCAACCCACAAGCTCAGATCACCCTTATCCTACATCCGAGTACAGCCATTTGTCACTATTGCAATCCTCCAAGCAAGCCACAGTCAGGCTGGTACGCCTAAAACAGTGTCCTGCAAAACAGGAGTAATTCCATTTTGTGAACCAGTTGTAAAATATTCAGTGTTACAACTAACTTCTGTGTCAATGATTAATAACTGGGTTAGATTTAACACAGATTATGTGGTCTCATATTACTTATTGAATATTACTTATTGAATAAGAATCCATCTTTAATTTCCTGTAAAAACAATTATGATTAACAGAAAAACAGAAGTTTCAAATGGTTCCTCTTTAATGCCTTGAAAAGGGCAAAGTCACTTGTAAGGACTGCACCAATCCAATATTGCAGTCAATCTTCTTTGTCTGCATATTGTTGTGGCTCATGGAGATCTTCTCACATGAGGTGATCAGCAGATACTCCAAAAGATTACTGGGAGGAATAGTTTGGAAGCATTTTGAAGTGCTGCAGGTCAAGTAGCTTTCCATTGCCAGTAGATCCCAACTTGTCCGGCCCCCTATTTTTCATATTTCCCAACTTCCTCAAGGATACATGACAATATGGAGGATTTCCCTCCATCGTTCACAGTCCATAGGACCTGCTCAGTGGTTGGTAGTTGGTTGCTTTCTTTGCTACAAACAAAAAAATGTGCAAGAGTAGAATGAGAAATAGAATTCTGAGGGCATTTATGTCACTGTTTGAAAATGCTGTCAAGAGTAGGAAGGGTAAAGGAATTGTCCTTGGAAGCAAGGTGTAAGAACTAAAAATTCATCCTTGAGTCATGGAAAATTTTATTCTGTGTCTCTTTTACTGGGCAAGATCTTTCTACCTATGCCTTCATGATCTTAAATAGATATGGTCTCCAGATGTTTCTGAATTAAAACAACAGCTCTCAACATTAGTCACTATTGCCTAGGTTGGTGAATTTTAGCAAAATCTGGAGAGGCATGGATTCACTTAATGATGAGTAAAGATTAATAATTTGCTTTTAAAAATTAAACAGTTTCTTTTGCATAGAGAAGAAACTCTATGCAAACTGCATTTTCAACTTTTGCACTTGAGATACAAATAGAAGCTTATCATATATATGCTCACATACATAGGACATTATCTTTTTGCTCTTAATTATTGTTCCATTTTTATGATTAGCAACCTAATGCATTATATAACTCCATTCCAAAGCTGATTGAATAATTCCATTTTTGCTTGGAAGAAAGCACCGTTATCTTTGACTGTTTTTTTAAAAATCAAGTTATTTTAGAAATAGTGATAAAAAGCTTTTAAGTTCTTGCATGAATTTTTGGCACGCTCATACATGATTTTATGAGTATAGCATTCTTAGGCAAATCATACTTAAATCTTGCCAGGTTTTTATAATCTCACAAATTTTCAGCCATTAGAAAAAAAAACTAATGTAATTTGAGGGATTTCACAATAACTTTCTAAGGATGAAAATTGTGATCCTTGCAAGCACATGGTAGTTGATTTTTGACTTAAAATTTTATCACACATTTACCAAGATGTTTTCAATAAGAAGGATCAGTGCTAATGATAAACTCACCTGGAAAATTTTCCCTATTAAACTTTCCTGTGATATATAGCCCCAAACTAGCATATGCACCTGTGGGCAATCTTGGTATCTCAGACACTGTTGGATGTAACTCTCTTCACCTCCAGCCAGCTTGAGAAAGACTGGAAACAGGAATAATTCTTGGATGTGCTCCACTGTTTCCAAGAGGTACAAAAGTGAAACTCAACATATTAAAAGCCCACATGAACCAAAAACATGTTTAAGATTCTCAGGAATCCTCAATCTACCTGGCTCTGTATACAGGTAGTCCTCAACTTAACACTATTCATTTAACTACTATTTGAGCTTACGATTCAGAAAAAAAATGACAACAGGTCCTCACACTTATAACCATTTCAGCTTCCCCACAGTCAAATGATCAAAATTAAAGAGTTTGGTAACTGGCATATATTTTCAATGGTTGCAACTTCTTGGGATCATATGATTGTCAATTGTGACTTTTCCAGCCAGCTTCTGACAAGCAAAGTCAAGGGGATACAGGACTCAATTTGCTTAACAACCGCTGATTCACTTAACTACAGCGATTTGTTTTAACCAAGACAAAGAAGGTTGTAAAATTGGACACGACTCGTTTATAAACCACCTTGCTTAGCCACGGAAATTCTGGTCACAATTGTGGTTGTAAGTTGAGGACTACCTGTGCCTCCTTCCCTATAGTATTAATTTCTTAGCAGGAAGAGAATTGTTAGATGCCAAAATATTTGAAAATCACAAAGAGCATATAGATCTGACCCATATAGATGTAATTTTTAACTATTTCTGCCATTCTGTCTGCCCCTTACCTGCCCGATTAATCTCGATTATCTCCTCTTGAGCCAGGGGGCATGAGTCACCCTGGTTGCTGCGATGTGGGGACTGCATGTCCGGTTTGCAGTAGTTGGGTGAGCCAGGTTGGGGGGCCCGTGGGATGTGCTTGTTCTTTTTCTTTGGTAGTTTCTGCTTGGCCATAGCCAGCGAATAATACATGCCAAAGTTGTTGACGATGACTGGCACAGGCATGGCAATGGTCAACACACCAGCCAAGGCACACAGTGCTCCCACCAACATGCCTGACCAAGTCTCAGGATACATGTCACCATAGCCCAAAGTCGTCATGGTCACTACAGCCCACCAAAACCCAATGGGGATGTTCTTGAAGACGGTGTGCTTGCTGCCCGTTATGTCTTCTTTGTCAGCACCGATCCTTTCAGCATAATAGATCATGGTGGCAAAGATCAAGACCCCTAGGGCCAAGAAGATGATAAGGAGCAAGAACTCATTGGTGCTGGCCCTCAGTGTGTGACCTAGGACTCTCAGTCCTACGAAATGCCGGGTCAGCTTGAAGATCCTTAGGATCCGGACAAATCTTACCACCCTCAGGAAGCCCAACACATCCTTGGCTGCTTTGGATGAGAGGCCACTGAGACCCACTTCCAGGTAGAAGGGCAGGATGGCCACAAAGTCAATGATGTTGAGGGTGCTCTTGATGAATTCCATTTTGTCTGGGCAAAAGATGACCCGGATGAGGAACTCAAAGGTGAACCAGATGACGCACATCCCTTCCACGTAGGTGAGGAAGGGTTCTGTTTCCATTTCACAGGTCACCTTTATGCTGGTACTGTTCCCCATCTTTATGATTTCTGTCTTGTTTTTGAAGTGGTTGAAACGCTCATGGGTCTCTAAGCAGAAAGTGGTGATGGAGATGAGGATGAAGAAGAGGGAGGCAAAGGCCACATACTGGAGAGATGCAGAAGGACAAATGTACAGGGAAGAAGCAGACAAAGAGGAACAGCAGGGAGGCGAGGATGTCAAACAGGAAAGGATAGGGAAGGAAAACATTAGTGCTAACTCATAATTGTAAAAGAAGAAACTTCTAGAAAAGGAACAATCTATCCTACAAAAATCAGTCCCTTCCCAATCACTGCCCTCTCCTCAATAAATAGCTGTTAAGTATATCCCAAGAGACAACAAATACCCCACTTATCCCAATGTTATTGAGGGAAAACTGAGGTATGGGATAAGAGGGAAAGACATATTTCATTTTTTAAAATGTGGCCCACTTAAAAAAAAAACCAAACCTCATACTGCTAGACAATTAGATTAGATACTGATGTGTTAGCCTAGTTTTCTTCTTATGCAAAAAGGTTTTGTTTTTTTTAAGCAGATGAAAGGATCTGCATTTAAAAATGGTATCCTATCCCCTGCAGTCATTTCTGCCATGTTAATATACAGTATCTGTCAGGTCTAATAACCTTTGGGAGAGAAAAAACACACCAAATGACATAGTGATGAGTAATTATTTTTTTCTATTGTTTCTCTATTATTGTATATTAACCCCTACATTACAGAGACCTATTCTATTTTAAGTAGTATCCTGAGATGGTGGCTTATCTGCTTATTGTTCTCCATTCATTACACTCTACAACCTGTTAAATGGATAGATCTGCATCTGATTTATTATGGATCGGGGTGCTAACCATGTTTGTGTATGTATGTTGCATACTTATGCTTTCTTGTTGCTGTCCTAAAAGTCAAAAACTCTTACTGATCTATTGCATGTCTATAAAGATCTACCAATAAATCCAGATTGTTTTCCAACATCAATTCTAGATTGTTAGTGTCTGCCCTTTATTTTGGATCATGGTTGCTTGGTGGGGCTTGTTTCCCAATGTTTTCTTTCCATTTGACTGGACCCGGAGTTTTTGACAAATCTCCACTCAAAACAATGCCTCCTCCTTGAATTTGCAATAGCTGATCATCATGTTTAATAGCCATCAATTGAATGTTTGGCCAGATTCTAAAGCAGCCTTCTTCATTAGGATATCCTTCAAGTAAGGTAGGATGGAATTCCCACAATTCTGGCTAGCATGGCTGAAGCATTTAGGGGCCATAATTTGATTTAAAGCCATCAGAAACCAGGGGAATCACATCTTGTAGGGGTAGCCAGGCTTGAATCTGAGAAGGGATGGACAATTTTGTCTTCCTTGAAGAAAGTTTTTCTTAGAACTATAGTACGACCATTGCCCAATATCCTCATTTTTTTTTACATTTTTGTCTTATCTTTACTTCACAGAAACTGAGATGAGTCCATATTCTTCTATGCTTTATGTGCAATCGTTTTTGAAAAACTCTGAAATTATAAATCCAAGATCACCCAGGGAATTTATAACAAACAAAGAATCATAAGTATGTTTCCCCAGTCAAAACCTGATGCTCTAGCTCAGAGGCATCCAACCTTCAGAACTTTAAGACTTATGGACTTCAACTCCCAGAATTCCCCAGCCATGGCTGAGTGGGGAATTCTGGGATTTGAAGTCTACAAGTCTTAAAATTGCCAAGTTTGGACGCCTCTGGGCTAGCCATTCATTCTGTATTAATTCTCAGCTGATGGTGGAGTAGAGAAAAAATGGATTCCATTAGCTGCTCAGTTATGAAATTCATTCCATGATTTTGGGCAATTACTCTTTTTTCAGTCTAACCTACCTTGTAAAACGGATGCAATAAATGATTGTGTAGGGGAGAACCGAAAAGAACCTGCTTTATTCCTTAGAGGAACTGGAATCTATTATTACAATATAACACCTATTTAGCATTCATCCACTGACAGTTGTATTATGCAGGTACATAATTTGCTTAGGTGACACAAAAGTCAACATTTTTATTTGAGACTCTGAGCCTTGAATTAAAAAAAAAAAGGAAGTTTCTCACCCTTATGACTGTATTTGCTCTTTTATCTGCATAGTGAATGCAGGTTGCAGATATCTTCCCTCGGTGTGAATTTTGGTTTATTTTTGGGCAGAATTGCAGTGATTCTGTCACGGCTTTTTTGAGGTCAACTTTGCTCCATTTTTGGTTTCATTTTTAACCAGGTATTCTAGGTTGTAAAAGAATAGGAACTAAGCAACTTGCCCATAGACCATTGAGCCATTTAGGGAACAAGCAAGGGATTTAAAACCCCATTACAAGAAAATTTTGAGATGGTAAAACTTTTCCTTCCTCCTTCTTGAATTTTTACTCTTTTTCAGCAGAATTTTGAATGTTTTAACTGTCCTAACACCACTAATTTAGATGAATGAATAAAGAGCCCAGAACAGAAAGGATTCTGCTGAAATTTCAGGCTCGGCAGTCACGGGCCTTCTATTACACCATTCTCCTATTTTAGTCCCTTGAGAAAACAGTGAAAGCGAGCAATGACACAAAAGTCACGTGCTCCCTTGCACATATACTGAGCACTTCACATTCATTCACATTCCTCTATTGGTATTCATACGAGCTCTATTGTCCAGGAGTTTTACCTGCTAAATCATTACCAAACGTTTTGTCATGGCATATGACAGTGTCCTCCGAGGTACGGCCCATGTGCAATCACGTACAAGTAAATATTGGCATACAATTTTCAACTTACTTTTCCACAGGCTTTGAAATAATGCTCATGTGCACAAGTGTACGGAAATCATTTTCTCATTTCAACTTCATCTGCATGCATACACCACCCCCCCCGCAATCCCCTCCCTCCACAAATTGGTTTCTCCTAGCCATAGCCCGCCTACCACTAACACATTCATCTCAGTATGCAATTTTATAGCCCCTATATGAATATGGGCTCTGTGGAGATTATACCTATTTATGCATTCCTTCCACAACTCACTTTGAAAATTACAGAATACATTGCCTGTCCATATCTCTGCGGTTCTACACACGCACTACCATGCCAATCTACCTTACAGTACAAATAAGGTCATTGTTGAATGGAATTGTATTTACCAATTTCAATTAAATTTAAGTTGGTTTAACTGCAGACTGAGGTGCAAACAAAGTTTTCCATATATCTGCACTTAAATACAACTACACACTCCCTTTCATAGATATTAACACATTTTATATAAAATGTTTGTTGATACACTCGAACATTTCTGCGGGTATGTTTATATTAATGTGTGTGTGTGTGTGTGCATGCACACACACATACATATACACACTATATTTCCTACAAAGATGCATTTATATGATATATCCACATATACTGTTTGCTCTAATGCACCCAGAAAAGCTCTATGCTATGCACCAAATATGCCTTTATACATTCATAGAACAAAATCTTCTTTGGCAGCACAATTCTGCCCGAGGGTACGCATATACTTGAGCTTGCTACACACACAGAGATGCATGCGTGTCATAACACAATGCAAGCATGATTGCCTTTGCTTACACAACTATGTGCATAGATTCCCCATTCGTGTTTACATTTGTGTGCAAAACTCTCACTCTCTACTCTCAGCTCCTTTCTTGCAGGGCAAAATCTTGCTGCTTGTTTTCTGCACTGCATAGAATTCCCGTCCTGTCAGCACTTTCTACAAACAAATCCTAGAATCCTTTTTGAAGCGCAGTGCGGTGCCCAGGAACTGGAGGGAGGGTGAGAGCAGGAGGAGGAAAAGATGAAGGGGAAAGCCAAGGAATTCAAGGGAAGGGAGGGAGTTGAGGAGAATGAGAAAAGCGAGGATTAGATTGATGCTTTTACTGTAGAGAAACTATATGGGTAGAACCTTGTTTTTAAGAATGGCGCTCTCCATAGAAGGGAAACAAGGACAGATATTTTGAAGTCCCAAAGGAGTGCTTTTCCCAGAAACCATCTAGTGGTTCTGACCCACTTCCAGAGCTGTGTATATCACATACAGCTTTTCCAGCTGCTTGAGGTTTGGGGAAGCAGGCTGAATGGTGCCATCATCCCTTAATGCTACATGCTGTATTCTACATTCATTGCCCTTGCAAAAAGTAATGAAGAATAGTCTGTATGGGACCTCCTTCAGGCAGCGCTGGGAGTCCCAAATCATTTAGATGGAAATAATTATTTCTGTCTCCTGAGAACCATGGCATGGTTGGGGGCAGAGTACGTGGGAAAGAGAATAGATATGACTGATGTAACTGTTCCTGGAAGGTGTTTGTGAGGCAGGAAGGAGACCAGCACAATGTCATACAGCAAAGGCATGAAATGCTCAAAAAGACATGGTCAACTCACCACCATCTTTTTAACTTCTCTTCTTCCAGAGAACTCCCCAATATTTGGCCTTATGCATTCCCTCCATCCCATTAGGACCTTACTAGGGAACTCAGGATTCCTGTCACTTGTGACTGTCATTGGCCCTGCTGCCTTGGCTAGTCGACCCCTGCCTTCCATCTTTTCCCAGGGCTACGACTGGCCTTCTGTCAGTGCAGGAATAGTCCTCCGTTTTTGAAATAAATGAAGGAACATATTGCAGTAGCAGATGGAAGATCCAGCAGGGGTGGAAACGAGGAAAAAAATAAACGTACATGTATATGCATTTGGTATAGGGCACAAGGTCAAAAAAAAAAATAGAACTTTATTCTAACATCTCTGAAAAAAGCCCGACTTAGCCAGCATTATTCCCTGACATGACCTTATCTTTAATTTAGCTGTTCAAAGCTTCCGTTTTACAACTTGTGTGGAGAGGAAGGAAAAAAACCTAAGCATAGATCCAATGAATGTGGTGAGATATTCTTTGTGTATTAGGCAAAGTGTAAGCACTAGCTAATCACTATGTTTATATGAGAACCAAAATGGAAATTCTTTCTTTAGACACCTCTTTTCCATCTTTCTGTTTCTTGCCAACTGGATGCGGAGTGTGGAGCTTGAAATAGATGCGTATTATTTTGTGTGTGCACACACAATTATTTGGTTTCTAGGAAAGAGGAAACAATGAGAAAGAATAAGGCCAAATGGCCCCATTGGCCTTTAAATGGGATGTGGAATAGGTGCGTGTTCCAAAAAAATAATGGCCAGGACCAAAAGATATATTTGCCTTGATGTCACTTACATTTAAATTAACCATATTTGGAAGTCCATGAATGTACCTAAGGCTTTTTAGGCAACTCATGGTCTTAGATTGTTCTCCTTGGGATTAAAATATCAGTCAACTGGAGGAAAACCGTTGAAATAGTCTAAGTAGGAAATGAATATTCCTAAATATTCAGCAAAAAGCTGAGGCCTGTCTCATTAAAAGACAGGTAGCAGGCCTCAGGCTTTGCAGGAATCATTTTGCTAGAATCCTCCAGATTAACCAAATAAATCTCTGAGCCCAAGTTCAATTCAGAGTTTGTTTTTATCCCCAAATCATCAGACTTTCAACTCAAGCACTCTTCAGTTTCAGATTTAAGATGGAGGAGCCTTCTTATTATTATTGGGAATCAGAAACTTACTCTAAATTACCACTCATTTTAGCTTTCTTTCTGTTTACTGGAGATTAACTGAGGGTTGAGAAGTGTTGTAGACTGCTTGATAAGAATATACTTGGGTCATTAAGCTTGGATGCCTGGATATGTATGAGTACCTGAACTGATGCTGGTTTAACAAGACAGATTTGGAAAGCCCGGGGCTGGTGAAGTGGAGAGAAAGACCAGCAACTTATACAGATGGATAGATCATATTGAAAGGCTTGTAACATTCCTTGAAACAGGGAAATAAGCACAGACCTGTCAGAGATGAGCAGGTAACATTGCTTGGAAAGACAGTCTCTCCCCCTAGCCAGTTTGAGGTAAATTTGGATAATAGCTTATGACTGGAAATAATATAACGAAGTAGTGTTATGACTTTAAATCTCTACTGTAGGCAATGGTTGATCCTGAAAGTTGTACTTTCCATTCTTCAAGAAGATCTATTTTAATGGGGAGATAGGAAACAAAGTAAGTAGATGAATAAAAAGCGGGGGAAGATAGTGAAATATGTAAACATCAGGTGCAGTGCAGATGAAGGATATTGATGGCAATTAAACTATAATCCCTCTCCAATGATTTATTTGCAATGCCTCTATTCCCCCCTCCCCCCCCCCAAGAAAAATAATCTTTGGCTGTAAAAAAAACCATCCAGAGCCTTGTGTCAGCCTGATAAGAAGATCAATGTTGCAAAAGAAGAAATGAAGGTAGCAAACAAAGCTTTGGAAACATAGGATAGTTTCCAACTAAATCAGGGGTGGATAATGATGGCCCTTTTATGGACTTCAATTCCCAGAATTCCTGAACCAGCCATGCATGTCCACAAGTTATAAAAGGGCCATTTCCCCCAATCTGGCTCTAAGGGACCACTTTGTCCAAATGCTCTAGGATATCCCTACTCTTTCCACAAAGTTTGTTTTACAGGTATTCCTTGACTTACAACAGCTCATTTAGTGATCATTCAAAGTTACAAACGCACTGTAAAAAGTGACTTGTGATCATTTTTCACATTCATGACCATTGCAGTCCCCATGGTCACGTGATCAAAATCCAAATGCTTGGCAACTGGTTCATACTAATGACAATTGCAATGCCCTGGGGTCATGTGATCCTCTTTTGCACTCTTCTGACAAGCAAAGTCAATGGGGAAGCCAGATTAACTTAACAAATGTGGCAAGGAAAGCCATAAAATGGAGCAAAGCTCACTTAACAAATTTCTCACTTAGCAACGTAAGTGTTGGGCTCAGTTGTGGTCGTAAGTTGAGGACTACCTGTACATCCTTCCTTTTGTCACATCAAAAGAAAGAGTTCAGGAGTTAGAAAACTGGGATAAGAATGAGGTCAGTTTCTCCTCCTCCTCCTCCTCCTCCTCTTCTTCTTCTTTTCTTTTTTGATGTGCCATCATCCAGTTTGATTTCATTCTATTGTCCTATCTTTGTTTTTCTTTAACCAATGTTTTTATTTGTAGACTCGTATCAAAAAAATGTAATTATGCTGAAGTTACGATGTCCCCTGATTCCTTCACACATTTTTCAACAGTGGTTTAAACACACAACACAACACACACACACACACACACCAGAGCATATACATGAAACACACACACAAACAAATATTACTTTCCAGAACCTCACTGGCCTTATTTCTTTTTTACTCTTCTTCTTTGTAATAGCTGATTGGGATATTACATTTATCATCCTCATATGGCGCCTTACGCTAAATCATTAATATTATCTTATTTTTAATGCAAAGCACGATAAAGGATCCTCAGTCAGCAAGGTCTGGAAGTAGAACGTTTCTGCTTCTGTTTGTGTTCCTGTGTATTCTTTCCATCAGCTGCTGGATGCAATACTGCAGTTCAGTACCATGGAGAGTAACACAGAGAAGCCTGAATTAAAACCGCAATAGCCCAATTTTAGCTCCACAAAAAGGGTCATTTTTCTATATTCATCAGTGGGAGAGTTAGAAAGGAAAATATTTGCTTGGTATGGAAAATCTCAGAGTAAAGGAATCAGAAACTAGTTATTAAGCCATTCAAAAGAAGTTGGAACAAAAGACAATCAAATTTTATTTAAAGAAGGGAGTGGTACAAAGTTCTTGAAACATCTGTGAAAGCCATCTAAGGTCAAGCAAGTTTCTTGATGGCTGGAATCACATACCATACATGTCTCTAAACCCAGATTAGAGAGTTTAACGTGGTTTAACATTATGCAGTGGTCCTACAATATGTTAAAGTAATAACTGGATTTGTGCAACAATGAAAACTTTTAGCCTGATCTAGGGTATTGTGAAAAGCTAGTTGGTTGTACTGGGGATGAAAGATATCAAAGAAGTGATGCAAAATTACAACTTCTGAACTTTCAGAAATGAGAGGTTACATCTAGTCTTCTGGGAAAGTGAAGAACCTAATTAGATACGTTAAGGGTCTCAAGCAAACCAAGACAGAAATATATGTAATGGAATTCATCATCTTAGTGGAATCTAAACTATTCTGCATATTCGTTGATTTAAAGGAGAAAGAAATGAGTTGCAGGGTTCTGAATTTGAGGAAGGTAGCTCTTTCTGAGTCTTTAATGAAGTAGCAAAGAAGGATCATGGATCAAAACAAAGAAAAAAATGACATATACTGTGCAGTGGAATTGGAATTTGGGGAGAAAAGACTAGGAGAAGTGAATGAATATGAATAGCTTTTAAATTGGGGAAGTGGGATAAAATAGTCTGTGGGATAAATTAAAATCGCTAAAATCCCAATAGATTCTTTTGGAAAGTTTTTGAATAGTAGGACAATAAAATATGGAGAGCTTGCAGTGAGGACTGGGAAGTACGCCAGTCTTGCAGGTCAGAATGGTGGTCAGGAACTGAATTCAGAAAGTCGTGGAAGTAAAATGGAGACTGCTAAATTCTGACAAAGGCTGTTGGATGTCAAGACTTGTGGGTTCACTGAGTGAAGAAGTGTATAGCTAATCTGCTGGGAGAACCAAAATGCCTCTTGAGCCCTTCACTGTAATAAATAAGAATAACTGGTTCTTGCCAATGTTTGGAATCTATTATCTTTCTGCAGTCATTATTCACAAGCATCATTAAAAGCCTTTTTAAAATCCTCTTATTTATCTCCTTTCACATCCTTCCTCCTTTACATTTCCCAAGATCTTGAACCAGAAATTCTGCACCTCTGTTTAATCATGCAAGGAAGATTACATAGAAAAATTAATATAAAAGGGAATGCAGTTGGGTTGTTCAGGATTTGTGAAACAGAAAAAAGGAAAATATACACTGTCATGGGATTTGGGGCACTCCAAAGGCCCCAAGGACTTGCTTTTTCTTTCAGAGTTGAGAATTTTTTTTAAAAAAAAAACATATGATATTGTGAATGAGCAGGAGACAGAGAGGCAGAAGCAAATTTAGTTAAAAATACATAATTTTAGCTCCAGTAGATTTTATTCTGCTGGTCAAGTACTAGTATTGTGAGTGCCTCAATTACTCTTAGACCGAAATACAACTTCAGAATTAAATATATGGGTGGAATATATCAGGTATGAATTCTGACTGCAGGGCTATGTTAAAGGGAAAGACAGCCTTGTGTCAAGCTAGTTAGCAGTGCTTTGGATATAGTTTTCTATCAATATCTTCCTAATTTGTTTTTGAACTTTCCAGTACAAATGGCAGCTCTGGAATTTCTTAGTGATCTCCCACCCAAATACTATAACTAGGTGACTCTTTATTTTCTTTTAGATCAGCCAAGGTCAGCCAGGTACTGCAGAGGGGAAAATAACTGAGTTTTTTTTTATGATGCTAAAATTAGTGCTGGCTTCCTTATTTTAGTCAAAAGTGCAGATCTACTGTAAAAAAAAGAACCCCACTATTCAACAGTTGTAATATTAGGAAAGATAACTGTCTGTATTTGTTTTCCATCATGCAAATTTCTTGGCATATTGGATGACCTTTTTTTTTTTTAGTAAGTCCTCCATTTAACAGGAAACAGATTTGTTCTGAGATTTGTTCTGATGTTTCATCCTCCGTTTCTGTTCCTTTCCCCCCTTTCTCTTGCATATATTTCAAATAAAGTTTAAAAATGGCACATACCCTATCCTGAAAAAAAAAACACCTCAAAAAATCTCTTAAAGATAATCACTATAAATTGAGTTAATGAAAGATATTAAAGGGGGAGTTAAGGCTATTTAATTTGTGTTGTTTTCTTCATTCACTGTTTTCTTAGTGTCATTATATTCAAAACTGATGCGTTAAGGTGTGACTAGCTTCTGATTTTTTACCACCATCAACTAACTAACTAAGAGCTCTTCTTCTTTAATGTCTTCAGGGCACCTCAAAAAGTTTTTGCTGCTGAAATGATACAGATGACTGTAGGCACATTTTGATGGTGAACTGAACTCTCAAATTGCCTATCATCCGTAACTAAGATGTTATGATTCTGCTGTATAAAAGCAGTTAACAATTTTTGAGGACCCAGAAACTATACTTAATGGATATGGGGAAAGGTACAAGATCATTATAGAAGTAAAAGTATATACAACCCTGTAAATAACTGAGATCTGAGATCGGGTGGGATACACATTTAATGTATTATTGTTATAGTTAGTAGCACAGCCAGCCAAATGTTTAGATTGCATTTGACATTTTTGCCCATTTATTCAGTCTTTCCCAAAAATCTGGGACAGGCAGATGTTGTTAAAGGTATTGTCACAGGATGTAATCAACTGATGATGATTTTGTCAATTTCGATGGTATTCAAGTGGTGCTCCAGATGTTTTGAAATTGCACCTAAGGGGCTTATTACTGTTGGTGGTGTCTTTGTTTTCTTTTGCCACAGTTGCTTTATTATTATTATTTGGATTACACCTGACTTTTCCTGTTTATTTTAAAGAGTATGCTAAGCTTATGCCACATTTTCTATACATTCTTCACCTCAAAAGGGAGGTAAATTAAACTGGAACCTGCAAGAAAAGAAACTTGAGAGGTCCATGCAATCCTGTACTGAGTTGTCCATCCATAGTGTGGAGGAAATGCAATCTCTGGAGCCGTGAGATTTTTTCCCCCCTGTATATGCCTCCATTTTATGAAAACAAATATTTATATTCTGGAGAAGAAAACTTTGACGATAGCCTAAACCAATTTCTACTGAGAAGAAAATCCTACTGAGTATGATGGGATTTATTTTCCAATAACATGCTTATATTTTCAATACACAGTCTGTGAATTAATTGGTGTAATATGGCATAATATGTTCTATTCCCTTATCCACATTATTGGAAGGATATATTTACTGAAATAATTCTGGGATGAACATGATATAAAAAACAACTTGTCTATATTCTTTAAAGGAATTTTAAAAGTTTGAAAATTGAACACTGCCAGGAAAGAAGAAAGGAAAGAAGGAAGGAAGGAAGGAAGGAAGGAAGGAAGGAAGGAAGGAAGGAAGGAAGGAAGGAAGGAAGGAAGGAAGGAAGAGAAAAAGAGAAAAAGAAATAAAGGTAAGAAACTACAAAAACAGATGAAAAATCTGATAATTGGAGGGGATGAAAGATCTATCTACAGATATGCTGTCTTTATGAGCTGCTTAGAGTTCTCTCTATCTACACACTCAACTTTTCAGTATTCCAGTTGTTAAATACAGCTATCTGATAAGCGTTATCAAGTATACAGTTTTGAAGTTCCATCCTGCCTGTGCAGTGCCGTAAAATATCCATCATGGTTTTTAGATGGAAACTCGGCTAATGTGGCTTTGGATAGACCTTTACAGAAGAGTTTGGTCTATCTGCCTAACCTATATTCTGCTCCTTTAGCTAGTTGTCTACCTGTTCTTTCTAGCCCATCTTTCTTCCTTTTCTTTTTTCCACGTCAAAAAGTTGGTGCCAGCGGGTGGGATGTGTGTATGTATGTGTGTGTGTGTGTTGAGAAAGACAGAAGAAAGCTAAAATTGGGCTAATTAAAAGAATCTCTGCAGCTTTTTCCGTAGGCTTTTCATGCTGTATATTTCAGGAACAGTGGGCTAGGCAATGAAAAGTCTCCTTCCATAGTCTTCAGTAGGTATTAATTCCCATTATTTTTCTTCATTGAGTGAGCGGGGGGCCCCTCCAAAGCTGTAAATCAAATCTTTTAAAAATGCAATGAGAAGGGGGGGCAGTATTGTACAAAAGAGGGTGATCTCTAGTCTCCCAAATTGTTCTCCTCCATCCTGACTTGATGCCCGCCCAATGCAGCACCAGCTCATAATCTCAGCTCCTATCATCCACATCTGTGCCCCCACTCCCCGGTACTAAAATTCCTGCTTTCTCTCTTCATCTTCCTTCCCACTGCAACTTTTCCTGGCTTTGCTCCCAACTGTGTGGGGGAAGAAGGGGGGGGGGAATCGATGAGGATATCTGACAGTGTTTGCAGCTTTGAGATCCACTGCCTAGGAGGGAAGGGGGGGGAAGGGAGGGAGGGAAGCTGCCACAGGCTGCCAAATGCCTGCTTTGCACTGCAAACTCTGGGGTTTCCACACTGCACTGCGGTGCCCCCTTCCCCCCCCCCCTCAACCTGCTGTCTCTGCAGTTCAGAAGACAGCAAAGCTTTAAAATACAGTCCTAGAAATAATATGAAAGGGGAGACCAGGAAGGTGAGGGTCCTTGTCAGCAGCAGCCACTTGAGTTCCTGTGCAAAACTGTTTGATTGGGGGAGGAGGGTGTTCACTGCATAGAGAGAGGAAGCAAGGAAGCCAGCCAGCAGGCAAGCAGAGAAAGGAGTTCTAAACTGCAGTGTTTGGAAATGGAGAGGGGGGGGGTCACTTTGAGGAACATTGTTTCAGCTGGGGTGGGGTGGGGGGAGCGGTGAATCCAGAACTGCAATGCTGAGGAATGCTAGAGTTTCTCCCTGGCTGGGTAAAGGATTTGCATGTTGTCCAGAGACTTAAAGATCTTAGAGATTGGCCTTGGGGCAATGGGTATGTGAGAGCAAGGGGCCCAAACTTCTGTGTGGGATGGCAGGATTTTAAGAAGGGAAGGTATATCTGATTACAACCATGAGGGAAGGCAAAGAGAACACGAATGAGGACAGGAAATCTCAGTGTGGGGGACAAGGAGAAAATAGTTTGTAACAGGCTAGCAGCACCTCCTGCCGGGAACCAAGACATTCTCTCTTAACACTGGAGCATGCGTATTAGGGCCCTCCTGCCGCTACATATTACTACTTTCATTCACACATTTACGTACTGTGGCATTCAACTTAGGGTCTTCTCCCCCCACTATCTATTTGGCAACCTATTTTTGCTAGCTCACACAATCCTCATATTATTTCTGTGCTTCTCCATGCTTCCCGCCACCACCACACATACAAACACTTCTCCATTTCCTACTCTTGGCCTTTTGCATATTTTCCCCGAAACTCATATAACCTTCTCTCTCTCCACTCTAGGGCACACAACCATCCAGCTCCAAGCTCCATCCTTATTTCCTTGAGACAAGGAGCTTGGTTTAATCTTCGCTGCCAAATCCATTTCTTCTTCTCTGCCCTGCAGGGATGGATGCTGCTCGGTTCCTAATTCAATATCAGTTATTACCGTAACCTGATGCCCTCCAAATGTGCAAATGTGTTCAGATTACATTCCCCCCCCCATTGTCCCAGGCATCTTGTTCATGAAGCTGCTTTGTGGGGGGGGGGGTGTCATGAGAATTGTGGACCAACTTCTTTAAAGGCTTCCAGATTGAAAAAGAGTGCCCTAAGCATCTTGTCCTGATCCATTGTTCACTTTCTGGGCATGTCCTTTCCACATTATTTTTCCAAATTTGTGCATGAAATACAGCTGGTGCATCCTCCCCCTCCTTGAATGATTTCACTCCCCCCCCCCCCCATTCAGCACCACTCACACCTCCAAACTGGCACATCCTTTCATCCATATCAAGTGCTGCATGTATAGATTATATCCTTAGGATCTTGTTTTGTCTGTTACTGCTCAATCAGCATTTGAAAGAAGTTAGCAAATCACTGCATGCATGCCTACCGCTAAAGAACATTTATCCCAAGTAGCCCCTCTGTCTTTTTCACCTTTTTTGACACATCACCCTTCCCATCCACCCAAACACACACACACACACACACACACACACCTTTTCCTAAGAGTGCAGTTTCAAGGTTCAAGGACAAGTGCTGAAGATGCTATGGGAAGGGGGCGGGATTTGCAAGGTGAAAGGCCCGCTTGTGGAGGGAATCAAGATTCAATTACAAAATCAAACAACAGTTGTTGCTTTTTTGCCTGGGCCATTTCTCCAGCTCACTTTATAACCTGAGATAGTTGCAGAGTGTATACTTTACTTGGCAATGCCAAATTATGAACATGGGACTTGAGTTTGCTGCTTGCTTACATGAAAATTCTACAGCACCTACCCACTACAGCTTGGTATCCTTTGGGGTTGGTTTTGTGGTGTCAACACATCAATGCAATTCTGGCACCTGCAGTCTTAAGATCTGAACAGAGAGTACCAAGTTGGGGAAGACTGTCCTACAGAACTATTACTACTCTATGGAGATTTTTGGGCTACATGGAGCTAGGACTATATTTGAGTTAAGACTCTATCTGGAGAAAGGAATAGGATTTCCACCCATTTACCTGTTACACAACTTAAGCTTGGCAGTAATCCCGTGTCCCTCTTTGTGACATTAGCCCTATAGAATGTGATACATTTTCTTCTAGAATGTGCTACGCCAAAGATAATCCAACACATCCGTCTCCTCCCCCGAGCCTCTCTTGCACGTGGTTGTCTCTTCTAAGGTCTACATTTATAACTGCAAAATCCTAGGGGCTTCATTTACTTTGCCAACAAATTGAAAGAATCACAGAAGAATCAGGCTTATAGCAACTGTCTGGTGAACTGTCTATGTCTATTTCCCCTTAAACTATACTAAAGGGAGGGTGGGGGTGGAATCTTAGGAAATGCCAATGTGGAAGGAGGATACTTTCCTAGCAGGACATTCTCCAGATGTGCTGGAATTCAGCTCCCCTTCCACCTCCCCACTCCCACCCCAAAACAGGCATTCTAGATGTGGCGGTGAGGAGGAGAGGACCTCTAAAGGGTCTTGTCTGTAGGGGATCCCCACCCCGCCCGCCTCCTTTGGACTCACCCGGGCCATCTTGGAGGAGTAGGGGTCTTCGAAGAGCGCCCAGACCTTGGGCTGCCAGCTGGACCACCAGCCCAGCTTGCGCCTGTCCTCTTGCAGGCAGAGGCGCTTGAGATCGCCGCTGTCCTCATCTTCCTGGCTCTCGGGGGTCTCGAAGCTGTCCAGGGCTTCCTCGGCATCGCGGTGCTGCCGGTAGTTCATCCAGCAGCAGGCTTCCACGTCTGTCTCGTCGATGCCCCAGAAAGCCAGCTCTTCCTCGAAGAGCGGTCCGCAGACGTCGGCGGGACAGTGGAGCTTCCCGGTGCGGTAGTAATTGAGCACGTAGGCGAAGACCTGCGGGTGCCGGTCGAAAAAGAATTCGTCGGCTTTGGGGTCGTAGTCGAAGTTGCTGCAAGCGTCCGGCTCAGTGAGCCAGGACAACCGCGTGCCCGGCAGGGTCTTGAGGGTGCTGCGGTAAGTTTCATGCCGGATGCCGCCCACGTTGATGACGATCTTGTCGTTGTCTTCGTTCCGGCCCATCTCCCCTTTCAAACATGACTTGGACGGCGGCTTGTTCCCAGACTTGCGCCCGCGGAAAGAGGAGACGCACACTGAGCTCAGCATCGGGGGCGCGGGCCCGGCCGGGCCGGGGGGGGGAGCCGCCCCCGAGGCTGGGCAGGTGTCAAATCAGGGGACGAGGCGTCATCGCGGCGCCTCCTCCTCCTCCTCCTCCTTCTCCTCCCGCTCCCGCTCTTTCTAGACGGGGCGGGCGGGCAAACGAGAGGAGGGAGTCCGCGGCTCAGCGCCCGGCTCTGCAAAAGAGAGAAAGGAAGGGACAGGGAAGGTGAGTGCGGACGCTGCTCCGCCACCCTAACTCCCCCTCCCCACCATACCCGACTCGGGATTTCTCCCCCTTCACCCCTCCTGTCGCCTCCACTGTCCCCTCCATCCAACCACTCCGAGCGCGCCACCTGCACCCCTCGCTTTCGGCCGCCGCCGCCGCCCCGTCTTTTTTGGGCGGCCAGCCTGGTTCCCTCTGCTCTGCTGTGCACTTTTCCACAATCCGCGGTCCCCACCCCCACCTCGTCCCTATGCCACTCGGGATCTCCTCTACTGAAAACTGGTGACCTCGAGGGGGACCCTCGCAGCCTCCTTGAGCGCTATCCTGTCAACAGGCCGCTGGCGCAGCTCTGTCCCTTTGCAGGTCTTCCTTCATCTCTCCTCTCTCTCACTTTTATCTTCTTCCTGCAGTCTCCTCCTTTACTTTCCTTCCTTCCCCTTTTTCCTTCTTTCCATTCAATCTTTTCACTAAATTCTTCCCTTCTTCATTTCTTCTTTTCCATTCAGTCTTTTCATTCATTTCTTCCCTCCCTCTTTTCTTCTTTTCCATTCAATCTTTAACTTCCTTCCTTCCTTCCTTCCTTCCTTCCTTCCTTCCTTCCTTCCTTCCTTCCTTCTTGTCATTCATTCATTTATTTTCTTCCTTCCTTCCTCCCTCCTCCTCCCTCCTTTTACTTCTTGGTTTTTCATTTTTCCACTCTGTGCATCTTTTCCTCCCCCACCCACTCCAATCTTCTAAATATTTTCTCCTTTGCCTCCGAAGGTGCTACTGGTTTCCTCTTTGCCTGTTTCTCCTCTTCCTGGTTCCTACCTTAGATTTCCCAGCCCCCTTGCCTGGTTCCCTCATTTCCCACAATCACACTACTTCCTCTTGTCTCCTTTCTGTTCTTCTTTCACTCTTTCTTAGCTCTATCCAGTATTCCTTCATTCTGGGTGGTGGGAATCACATCAGGGTACGCTTTCCTGGAGGGAAGAGAGGAACCGCTGGGGTCTTTCTCCTAACAGGCAGGTGGGTGGAGGAGCAACCGAATGCCCAAGGCAAAAGAGACCCTTTGTCTGAGCAAGTCTTCCCTTCTCCCCACCTTTCTTTCCATTCCCTGCTTCACTCAGCCCTCCAGGTATCAAACTTTCTACTCCTCTCCTTTATTTCCATTTTCTCTCTTTCCTTCTTTCTTTCTTTGGCTTCCGCTTGAACCTATCTTTTGGGCCTCTCTTTCTTTTCCTTTTTCCATCTCTTCCCCTCTTTAGAATGTGCTGCTTAGCCTTCATCCATTTCCCCATTCATCTCCCCACTTCCCTCCCCTCTCCTCTCCAACATCTTTCCCTTGTTGAACCACTTTTTAGGATTCCTTTTCTGCTGCTTCTTCAATTCTTCTCCCCTTCCCAAGCGTTGCCATTTTTTTTCTATGCCCTTTCCCTGCATTGCTCTTTGGTTGGCGCTGTAATAACACTGCCCTGGCTCATACTATTTGCTGATTGAGCTGCCTTTGGCGCTGCCTTAAGCAAACACTCTGCTTTTGCTTCCAGGCAGCCATGCACAGCAGGGCCTGCTACTCTATCTCTGCCTAAGTTCTAGATCCCACCATGACCCACCCACCCTATTCCCACTGCCTTGTTTCTCCTATGCTTGACCAGATTTTCCTTGAAGCTCCTAGAATGGAGTTTTCCATATAATCCTCACTTGCTGGGTATACCAAACATGCCTAAGCAGTTAAAAACTGTGCAGCATGTTAAGCATAATTCAAGAAATCTTAGTTGGGTTTTTTTAATATGTTATGAAAACTCAGCTTGCTTAATTAATTTATGATCTGATGAATTGTGCAAATCCAAAAAATGGATTAATTCAGTAATCAAGTTGTGGGTTGTGTCAATCCAGCCACTAACTACATGTTATAGTCCTATATATGTTTTAGCAGTCGGTATGAGCTTAAATGGACTCCAGACGATGGTAGAGGACAGGAAGGCCTGGAGGAACGTTATCCATGGGGTCGCAGTGGGTTGGATATAACTTTGCAACTAACAACAAGAAATAGTTCTTTCAGCCCTCCTTCAGTGGCCTTTCTGCAATTGTTCTTTTCTCTTGATTTTTTTTTAACCTGTACTTTCCCTATAGAAGTCTTACAGATCTCTTCTCTTATTGATGAATGGTGGCTCTTACTGTTCTTCATGATGGGACAAACTGCAACCCCAAATTCTTCTTGGATCCTCAGTCTAACCAAGGCCCATATATCCTTGCTCTTGACCCCTTCCTTTGACCTCTCTCATGACCTCTGCTTCTATTTCAAATCCCGCTACCTCAGAGGTCCTCAATCTCTAATCTTTAGCTTTTTCCTACCTCCCTTCCTCTATATATTAATTTTGACTGGTTTTTCAAAAATTCCTTCCAATGTGTACTTCAACAATCCTCAAATCAGAGCCCTACAAGGTTAGCGTCCTATCTTTTTATTCCAGCCTTGTATTCCAACACATCTCAGAACTGCCAGGCTGGGAAAAACACTTTCTCCCTATTTTTCTTCCTGTATATGTCTGTATTTTTGTGTGTGATGTCCCTCTGGACCAGAAGAGTGTTGGCATGGCTAAGAATGAGGACTTCATTATACTTACTGGATTAAAGAAGTTGGAATAGCAAGTTGGGGTGAAAAGGGAGGAGGGACAATGGAAAGTTTGAATGAATGTATAAGGGAGATTTATCACTTTGAGAGCAAGCTGTATTCTTAGACAATTTCCCTTGGCCTGAATTGGCTTTTGTTCACCACCACCCCCCGCAAGTTTATATAACATTTCCTTTTATTTTATATTATTCTCTATACTGAGTCTAAAGCAATGCTTCTCAACATCAGCATGCTGTCTGGAGAATTCTGGGAGTTGAAGTCCATACATCTTAAACTTATCAAGGTTGAGAAACATTGCTCTAAAAGCACGTAATGTAAACCCCATAATGCAAGCTTGAGAAGTATTGGTCTAAAGCAAGGGTCTTCAAACTTGGTAAGACTTGTGGACTTCAATTCCCTGAATTCCTGAGCTAACATGACTAGAGGAGGAATTCTGGGAGTTGAAGTCCACAAGTCTTAAAACTGTCAAGTTTGAAGACCCTTGGTCTAAAGGCACATAATTCAGAGCTGGGCACATCTGCTCTTTACCTAGAAAGGAGAATGCAGGATTCTAGAATTCAGGTCCATATTCACATGAAGACCAATGTTTGGATTTTGGAGTCTTTGAAGATCAGTTGGGAGGAAATGAGGAATTTTAGCCAATGGATATTTAGCCTGACTGTATTAAACCTACATCTACAAGATTTCAGCAATTAGACATTTGTAAAGTGTCTCTCAGACACGATCCTGCATGTATTTGCTCAGAAGTGAATTCTGTATTTAATGGTGTTCTCCATATCAGTTCATAAGGCTGAAGCTCTGTTATTTTGAGAAATAGGGAAAGGGTTTCCTAACAGAGGCTTTTACCCAAAGGGCTATACAACCTTTAGGAATGGTTTTTTGATGTATGCTTGATGTCTCAGCACCAGCAAGACAGTAACCTCAATGTGTGAATAAGCCATAACAAATATAACACCACAGATGAAGTTTCCGAATATTTGAAATGCAATGTCACCCCGTGAACAGTTCACACATTCAGCTGCTAAGCATCAAGTTTCTCTCTCATCAAGTAACCTATACCTAGAGGAGACCCGGTCTGGCTAGTGACAATAAGGGAAAGCATGACAATGCAATTAAATGGGTACATGTATATTGTCAATAACATTTGTGCTGAGATTATTTTTGTTCAAGAACCAGATGGGGAATATTGGTTGGGTGAATACCAAAGAGGAGGGGAAAAAAGCCAGGAGTTTCAATCATTGCTGTTCCTTTTCTCATGGAGTGAGTAATTGTCCACGTACATTCAAATGCATGCTCATATGTACCTGAAACAGAGTTTAGGTATTTGTAAAGGGAATGTAAGCTTGTGTCTGTGAATTATGTCTCAAGTACTCCTAAATCAAAATGGCATTTAAGGTTGTGCAAGGAATAAAGATGCACAAATTATGGGAACAGATCTATAAAAACAACATGCAGGAAAGTAAATGGCTATCCCAATTTTGAGTCTGTCGTTTAGGAAAATTGGCACAACTAAATTCCTAATGAACAGTCCTTACCAAGAGCCTGAGTTCTGTCTTTTAAAATCCAAAATCCTGCACTTTCCATGTCAAAGTTAGCATTTTTTATAGTATGCATATGTTTGAAATATATTTGCCATTCCAAATACAGTGAAAGCTATAATCTGCTCCCTGGTATATTTCCAAAATCAAAATATATAAATGTTTTAGGAAGAATAACTAAGAAAGAATAAAGGTATAAGGTGAAGCATTTAGATTAATTGCCCTTCCAGTTATGCTCATCATTTCCAACCATTATGGTTACTGAAGTTGTGCAAAAGGTTGGAAGTATTCCACTGGGGTAAAGCTGTCTTGAAGGATATGGGAATGGAAGGAGCCAGCTTCCAAACCCCTCCACACAGAAACACCTTCAGAATTTTATTATTCAGATCTGCAACCTGTTCAGCCTGATGTAGACAGCAATTCCTGATGAATCTAGCTGGGATTCTGTCTGAGTAAATTCAGATAGGATTCGTCTGCCAATTTACTCAATGGCAAATTCTTACAATTTGCCTTCATCATAAGCTTTATTGGGAAAGACTGTGACTGAAAATTTATTTTTTATTATTTTAAAATATAGTTAATTAACACATTAGTAATATCCTGAATTGCTTTTCTATATGTCTATTCAAAGCTGAAATTTTCTGTTTTTGGATGCAATTTAATTTTTCATAATTATACATGAAGGCAAAATGCAAAGAAGTTAGCAACAACCTCATGTGAATTTGGAATGAATGTTCCCAAGCAGAAATATAGATTATAAATTGAAATAATGCTAATCTTAATAAAGCACATGTAGCTAGCAATGGTGCAAGGCTGTTTTCAAGGGCAGGAGCCAATCTGTTATTTTTAAAGGCTTCCATGCCCTAATATTTGTGGGACCATCTGGTTCTTACAGCTTTCTTTTTATGCTTTCCTGTGAGGAAGTATGTCAATGTGTTTGGCTTTTTCTTACAGAAATAATCTCATTCTAACTCCCCCCCCCCTCTTTTTTTCTCTCCCCACATTTTCTGTCCTACCACAACAGCAGAGCAATGGATAGCACACAAAACAAAAGCTGAGGACATCATCAACACAATCACCATACAGTAATGCAATGACACCACCAAATTGTTGCCTCTTTTTCATGTGCTGCTATGCATGCAAACATTTCCCAATTGCTGACCATATTTTGGCATGGTAGTTTCTCTTATGTGTCAATTTCAAATAAACATACCTTATTTCCCTTTGGAGTCATAATCCTAGAGACACACTTTCATACACGCTGACCATTCAATCATATTAATACCTCTCTTTTTGCATACACTTGAACTGATTATTCCTCTGCTTTCATATTCCTCTAAACCTACCTTCCTTCCTTCCTTGAAATGGAATTGACTATGGCTTCCATACTTTCCATACAGCAAATGTTCTCCTAAGCTGATGGGACTTGTAGTCCAGCATGTCTGGAGGGCCTGAAATTGGGGGTGATTGAGCTATCCTTGAAGCCATGGCCCATGAATTCACACACTGCAGTGCATAGATTAGACAAATCAAGATCTCTCTCTCTCCCTCCCTCTCCCCCTCTCCCTCCTTCCCTCTCTCCCTCCCTCTCTCCCCCTCTCTCTCTCACACACAAAACACAAAACACTCACATACACACACACAAAGATGTGAGCAGTCAAATAATCACCAAACTGAAAACCAGACCTGTATCCTCCAGAAGATGGTAAAGCAGTAAGTATCAATAGAGCACAAGCCATCCTTGCGTTCTGTCTATTTTTAACATGCCGCTGTCCAGTCACAGGTGCTGAAACTCTTACTCCTCCCCCACCTTCGTCTCTGGCCCAATATGCTCTCTATGAGCTCCTTTTTTTGGGGGGGGGGGGGGAAAACAACCTGCACATATTTTGCCCCCCATCCAGATTTTTGACTATAGTCACCCCCCTTCCTCTGCCACCCAACAGAGAAAACAAACACACACTGACACACACCAATAGAGCCACTAAAGGCCCATACTTACCTGCTAAATCAACCCTTTTGGCTTAGTGTTATTTTTGAGAGAGGGAGACAGAGACAGAGGAAAGCCTGTGATGGAGGGAATTACCCCTGCCTCTCCGCCAAAAAAATAAAAATAAATAAAAATCAGGGAGCAGGAGAGAGGTTATGGAATGCTTCCCAACCACCACCTTCTGGGGACTGTGATATCTCTGTAGCAGCGCAGAAGGATGTAGTCGATAATGGTGAGGTGGAGGGGGGGAGAAGGAGACGCAGGATGTTGCTGAATAGAGTCACTCTGTCTGCTTCTTCCCCCCACACACCTTGTGTGTTTCTGCTTTCTACCCCCCCTCCACCCTTGGTCTCCGGATGCAGGGCTGCGCCTTCTGGTACTGCAGACCCTGTGATGACATCACTACCTCTTAAGGTGGAATTTTGGGGCATCTCTTAGGCTGTCTTTGGATTAGGTTGGGTTGGGTTGGGTTGGAATGGATTGGATTAGATTGGATTGGAGGTGGGGGAATGTTTCATTTTCTGTGATTGGAGAGAGCTAAGATTCAGAGAAGCACAACACAATTTTGCTCACAGGGAATTGCAAAAGAAATAAATAACACCCCCATCCCAGCTTTTCCACTTGTGGCTGCCACCAGAGATAAACAAGTGATTACTGGATGGGGAATAAATTTGGGACTATGGCCTGAAGCGCTATGTTCCCCGGAGATGCCATATAAACATCCATCCCTCCATCCATGCTTTTTCTGAACCAGGGTATCTCAAGTTATGATGCCTAAGAGATAACTTATTCTACTCTAAAAACATTATAACCTTTTGAGAGAGTAAAAGTACACATGGTGAAGGTAGCCACCTTAAAGAGAAAGAGGGTTTAAATACTGGGGTGAGTTGGGCAGATTGTTCCTGAACTGCTGAGCTGATGGTTGTGAGGACATCCACAGACCAGGATATGATAGGATTTGCTATAGGAAGAGGTTGACTTTTATTTCAGGTGTGCGCTACCTTTCAGGAAACACAAAAGAAGCTAACATGCAAGGGCCACAATACTCCCTCCCTACATGCTGCTCTTAAGAATATTGTTGCTGTTTTGAAACTGAGGCACTTTTCCTACATCCTGTATGATCAAGCATATTGTATGATCAGAAAACTCAACTTTCCTTCTGGTGGGCTAGGTTGCGCTCAGGTGTTTGAGGATCAGTTTACTCTCTTTTTTCTCCCCACATCTCAGTCCAGACAATACTGAGAGGATATTTTTAAAAAATCAATTCCAATCATCCAGATTCATTGAGAAAAGACAGTATTAATCTATGGGGCATTAAAAGGCCACCCTTCTGGCTTACATCCTATTTCTGTCATCGTAACTAAAGTCTGTTCTAAAATCCATTGCCACTAACTGCTGAACATGCAAAACAAGCAGTCATGGGAATTTTGCCCAGTGTGTCACAGGCTCTTCCAGCCCAGAAGTTCAACAATTTAGCAGGTAACCTATTGGATACAAGGCTGAATCTGGTTTCTTATTCCCAGATCTGAATATGACATCAAGGTAGCTTCAAGGAAACAAGAGGTTGGATGGGGTATTGATTAGGGGACTGGACCAATCCCAGGGGATGGAGGTTGAAATTCACATCTAATTATTATTCTCAGTGGGTGAAATTTAGTCAATTGCTATTTATCAACCTAATCAACCACAGCAGAAAAGAGGGAAGACAATCTTCACTTATGTTCCTTGAAAGAAAGGCAGTATTTAAACTAATCAAGGAGGGAAGCAACCTAGAACTAAGAAGAAATTTCCTGACAGAACATTGAATCAATGGAATGACTTGCCTCCAGAAGTTGTAAATGCCCCAACGCTGGAAGTTTTAAAGAAGAGATTGGATAACCATTTGTCTGAAATGGTATAGTTTCCTGCCTTAGCAGGGGACCTCCAAGGTCCCTTCCCACTCTATTATTCTATTCCATTCCATCCAATTCCATGTAAAGCTCTCCTTGAATCTTGATGACGTTAGGGATAAACACAACCATGAAGTTCTAATAGCAATAATTTAAAACAGTTGCCTTCTTCCAAAAACTTCTGATGCTCCCTTGCAATCTCCTATCCCTGTTTTAAGAATATCAGGTCCTGCTTAATTTTCAAGATTAGCTAAGGGCTGCCACCTACTGTAGATAAGAGCAATGCATAAACAACCAACAACCAAATATTGGAAGAAACAGGGTAAACATGTAAGAATCAATGCTAGGACCTACTCATGTTGTGGCCAATTGGAATTAATATGGCAGAAGTTCTTATCACTTTCCAGAAAGTGCCTTTAAAAATGCTGTTTAAAAATTTAAAGTAGCATTTAATATATTGGAGAGCAATGGGGCAGGCAGACATCTGTCTGAATGGCTTTTGCAAAGGAAAAGTCTGAGCCTCTTGTGCTTACAATCTAAAGTGGAATGAAAGAGAAACAATTGAGGAAGGGCAGGAAAATTTTGTCCAGTCTGGTTCCCTTTAAATCTCTTCTTTGGGATTTCTTGCCAGTAGCTGATGTGCCCAGAACCATTGCCCATTTTTGTCTAGTGACAGCCTACCTTCTATCTTTCTGTCAGCATTCATGCCCGTACAAAGATGCAAACATGATTGCAATCTATGCCTTCCTCCTCCCCTCCCTGCTTCTCCTCATTCCCTCCCCTCCCTTCTCCTCTCATCTCTCCTCTTCTTTTCCACTCTCCTCTTCTCCTCCCTTCCCTTCCCTTCCCCTCTTCTCCTCTCCTTTTTCCCCTTTCCCTTTTCCTTTCTTTCCCCTGTTCTCTTTCTCCTGCCTTTTCTTTGTTGCTCCCTGCTAAAGCATAGCACACAATAACACATATACTTTCTTTAGGAGATGTCCCGCCCTTAACCTTTGCCCAGTGTTCTGTGCAACAGACAGTTTCATTTCACTCTATGCTTCAGAAAACAGCGGTCAGATGAAAAACATCTGCTCTAGTTTTCTTCTCACAATATATTTCTCCAAGTTGCACTGACTATGCCCTTCCATCTTCACAAAAAAAGAAAATAAAGAAAGAAATAGGCAAGGAATCTACAAGTCCTCCTCTCCCCCTTCACCACCCACCCATTCTCCTTTGAAATCCCATGAACTCAGCAATTATTTGGCCAGTATCTCAAAGGAGTGTCAGCTGCTGTAGTTAAATTTATAGTCCTGAGTAATATGATTGGTGAAACTCCATGGAAAAACGTGTCACATACTGCTGACAGCCATTGCAAAGACCCACCTATGATTACAAGACAGCAGCAAATAAATGTTTTCTGATGATCAAACAGGAATTCATAGAACAAACAAAACTACTATACTTACAGAAATATTGACATGCATGGAAATCTGAGCAACCCAGTTTGACTTTCTATTTGTCTGTTGCCTCTTTCCCTGTTGCCTTTTGGATGGTGCTCTTTTTGTCCAAGAAAAATAGAAGATTTTTTTTTCACATGCAACTTAAGGCAGTAAACATACTTGTCCCAAAGGTGCTTTTTCAAAAGGCAACTGAACTTTGTTTTTCCTTGAAGATGTTTTATTTATTTTTATTTTATTTTATTTTACCATACATTTATATGCCGCCCTTCTCGGGAGACTCAGGGCGGCTTGCAGTCTTTAGAGCACCATGCTAAGTGCTCGGCAATAGCCTTCATTCCATTGTATATGCCTGCTTATTACTAGGGCTTTTTGCCCCCCTCCCCCAAAGCGGCATTCTTTACAAAGTCAGCTTATTGCCCCCAATAATCTTGGGTCCTCAATTTACCTACCACGAGAGGATGGAAGACTGAGTCAACCTTGAGCCTGGTGGGATTTGAACCTGCACTAATTGCAGGCAATTGAGCTAAGTGCTAGATGATTAACAGCCTGCACCACCAAGGTTTTAGTTCTTCTGAAGAAATGAAGAAGCTTCTTGAATGACAAGACACCTTTGGGACAACCATAACCTGATCACTGAGAATTTCCAAAGACATATCTAATACTTCTTCCTCTTACTTTCCCCAAGCAACAACCCTGTGAGGTGCATTGGGCTGAGAGAGAGTAACTGGCCAGGGGTGATCATACCAGTTTTCATGCCTACAATGGGACTAGAACTCACAGTCTCCTGGTTTCTATGCCAACACCTTAACCACAAGGATTGCATTGTAAGCAGGGTGCCCTGAGACATTAAAGGGAATAAAAATAAATGCATCTCCTCAACTTAGATTGCCAGATTGACTTTGACATAATGATATTCATCTTCCTACAAAATATATGCAAATAGAGTATAATACAGATAGTCCTTGAGTTATAATCAGTCATTTAGCAACTATTTAAAGTTATGAGGGACCTCACCCAAATTAGGACCCAATTTCAAAGTTGTCATTGCTCCCCTTTGATCACATGAATTGATTGTTAAGTAAGTCACACTCAATTTTAAGATCTTTGTTAAGTGAATCACTGCAGTGAAGGGCATCATTCAGTCAGTAAGCAGATCTGACTTTTCCTATTGACTTTGCTTGTGGAAAGCTGTCTAGGAAGATTGCAATTGGCGATCACATGACCTATAGGACTCTGCATGCCAACTGGCCAAATTTTGATCATGTGACCATGGGGTTGCTGTGAAGGTTGTACATGGATTTGTCAAAAGTCATATTTTTCTAGCCCTTTGTTAGGCATGAAAGTCAGCTGGATGATTTTGGGCCATTCATTTTTTTTCAGCTCAATGTACCTCACAGGGTTGTTGTAGGAAAAATAGGAGGAAGAAGAACATTAGGTTTTCTGTCTTGAATTGTATACGTAAAAAAAAGGCAGGATAAAAATCTAAAGAATAAAAAATGCTACAGAACAGGGACCCTGTTTAGGTGATCTCACTGCCTAATATGTGCGCAGAATAGGGGCGTCTTTATTAAGAACAATAAAGGCAATGTAAAGGGATCTAAATGAAATAAGCAGCATATTTATTTTGGAAAAGCAGAACAGACTATATGAATAACCTGGAGAAAACAAAGCCAAAGCCAGCACCCTAACTGGCCAGCTGGCTTTGCTGTCAATACAATAAGTTTACACCAGGGTAAGAGGCTTAGAAGTTACCAAAGCTTTCTCTCTCTGGTGGGAGCTTCAGCTGATTACTCAAGGAGCCACAGCTTGTCTGCTTCTTGTTAAAAAAAAGCTGCTAAACTTTCCTGTAGTTCCTGTCATGTCTAAAAAGCTTCAAGAAGGATTATCTCCAAAGTGCTATGTTCTAATGGCTCTGGAGTCAGGTGAAGAGAGCTATAAAAACAATGTCCTTTCTGAAGGAAATGCATCTGGATTTTGTGGCCAGGATAAGGGTTACATACCACTGTTCAGGCGGATCCAGTGGTGAGGACAATGTGCTTCCATTTTCAGACAATAAAAAACTCTGTCTTGCAGCATCCAATTCATCTGATTCAGAGGCGATGTCTGACTGAAGCAATTGAATGCTTCGAGCTGTTTTGAGCCAAGACTCATAGATGAGTCATCAGGAAAGGGGGGGAAGGAAAGTAACAACCCAACATAAAAATGCATAAATCATGGTCCTCTGAGTGCTGAACCATGAGATCCCAGAAGATTCAACAGCATAGTGAGCAGTGAAGAATGCTGGGAAAGGTAGTTCTGCAACATAAGGAGGACTATATGGTCATATCTAGTCCAGAAATATTTCACAAGAGGAATTCTACACTCCTCTATTCGTTGCAGAATACCTTATGCCACCAGACTTGAAATTCTAGACCTAGAAAACCTATGCTGTCTTCGGTCCGATGTAAGTATACTATATAAAATCATACATTGCAATGTCCTACCGGTCAATGAATACTTCAGCTTCAACCATAACAATATAAGAGCACACAATAGATACAAACTCAAGGTTAATCGCACCAAATTTGATTGCAGGAAATACGACTTCAGCAACAGAGTGGTCAATATCTGGAATACTCTACCTGACTCTGTGGTTTCTTCCCCAAACCCCAAAATCTTTAACCTTAGACTGTCTACTATTGACCTCACCCCTTTCCTAAGAGGTCTGCAGGGGGCGTGCATAAGTTCACCAAAGTGCCTACCGTCCCTGTCCTATTGTTTCTTTTTTATTTTTCTTATATGTATTCATTTCATGTATTCATAACTATATTTATCCTCATACTTATTATATTGTAAGCGATTGACAAATCAAATAAATAAATAAAAAATAAATATCCATTTTAATGCTTTCCTTCATTCCCACATACCACTACGAGGTTTGAACTGAACTGAAACCTACACACATGTATGTCCAAATCATTTGGAAGTAACAAAGTGTATTTTGGAATGGACAGTTTACACTTAAATGTGCATGCTGCATAATAGTTTAAAACTGGTATCCAAATTAATTACTGAAGCAAATATATATCTACCATATTGCCACGAATAAACCTGCAGCAGATAATCAGAAATAAAATAATTAGAAAAATGCACAGATAAGGGTAAAGACCTGGGAACACTCCCCTCATCTGCAAACAATAGTGGGATAAAGTCATTGCAAAGTTTTTGTTCAACCAGATATTGTTTTCTCAACATAACACTACCAGAATAAGTGGCGGAAATGCTCTACATTTCTATCATCCTTCAAATTTTTGGGAATCTACAATCCCTTTTCCTGAAGAATAAAAATTTAAGTCTTCAGCTAATTTTCATTTAGAATATTTGACCCCAAAAATTAAAACATTTAAACTGAAACCAGATGTTTTCCTTTTAAGCCTAGGTAACACAGGTAAGCTGACTGAAGAAAAGATGAGAGTTTGCTTTTATTCATGGCAGTGGCAGCAAGATTTTTATATGCACAGAGTTGGAAAGATACAAAAATTCTCATAACTGAAGAGTGCACTGTGAAGCTAATGGAACTGGCACAGATAGAAAAATTGAATACTTTGATGAAAGACAAAAGTTTTTCTAGGTTTGTTTCTACTGGGAGATCATGTTGAACATCTTGGTTGAGTGAGATAAAAATGAAGTTTTGGTTTTAGAATTTGATGATTAGATTTGTTATAACTATATAAATATTGGGCATTTTTATTATAATTACTAAATGTTTATTTTTAATGGTTATATTTAAACAGAAATTGTTATTTTTATATGTGTAATTTTTATGTTTTGATGATTATTTGGTGTATATTGTATATATGATATTTTTATTTTAATTTAGAGTAAGGTTATTTTGTTATATAATTGTATCTGTATTGAAGTCAAAAGTAATTTTTTTATCTCCCCCTTTTTTTTTCTTGTCACTTTTTAATTTTTTTCCTTTGATCCCTTTCTCTTTTTTTAATCTTTTAATATTTGTTATTTTGTATTTTAATTTTCTTTGAAAATGAATAAAGTTTATTTTTAAAAAACCAAATAAAGCATTGAGCAACAATATAATCTAATAGCATCACATCAATTTTACCTCCACACAAACAACACAATAGCTCTGTCATGTCCCAGTGACAATTGTGAAGGTCTGTGGGAATCTGAGTTGTGGAATTCATCTAAGATAGGAATCCTTTAAACCAGTGTTTCTCAACCTTAGGAACTTTAAGTGATCTGGAATTCAAATCCCAGAATTCCCTCACCAATATGCTAGAGAATTCTGGGAGCTCAAGTCCATATATCTTGCCAAAGTTGAGAAACACTGCTTTAAACATTGCAATATTCTTTATTACCTATATTAATATCTATTAATATTAATAGATAGTAAGCAAATCATAGAAGCAACAGAGGTTGCCGTTTGTTAAAGTTATTGAATAAAAATTGATTATATATCTGATCAGTTTTATTATACTCTGTGATTGCAAACTCTACAAGACTGTTGTGATTAGCCGGCTGCAGGTGTGGAGCAGTCTTGATGAGGAGGTTCCCAAGGAGCCTGTGCCAAATGCGCGTGCACGCAGGATTAATTGTAGAAGAGAGCAATTACAGCAGCACAGGCGACTTGGAAGTAAGGCTGCAAGGTAATGGCCCTTCCCTCAAGAGGATAAAAGCCAGGTTTGAAAAAGCATTCTTTGCAGAAGGCAAAGAAGCTCTGAAGCTCACCCTCGTGGACATCATAGTTCGTGTTTGGAAAATCTTGTAAATTAGCTCTTATCTCTGGGTTTTTGGCAGCCTTGACAAACAACTCGGCAAGGCTCTTTCTTGTCGGAGCTAATTAGTGGGAAGCAGCTTTTTATCTGTAAAGGAACAGAATTCATGATTAAACCTTAAAAGGTGGGGGCTGCTGCCTTTGTCTGTGTTTGCTCTCTTGGAACCTGGTTGGGTCAGAACAAAGACACCAGTAAAAGGATTAAGTGTTTTATTCCACATGATAGAAGACATAAAAGTAAATATCAGGATAGTAAATATCCTAGGACTTCATTCAAATGCAGCTGGATTTGGTGAATAATTCAGTTTCCTGTGAATGCACATTATTTCATTTTAAAGCAAACATTTATGTCACTCAGAGGTGGAAAAACAAACTATACATAATCCCCAAGGAAATATTAGAAATTTGACATAGAATTAGATTTCTATTGGACAGGAAGGGGGAAATAGTTTTGTGGGATTATTTAATTCCTTTTGTGCAATTAATGGAATCAGAAAAAAATGAAGCATTAGATGCTCATTTATTTGCATAAACTAATGAAGAATGTAGAACAGTGTATTATTAGTACAGGACTAGTAGAAAACATGCCTTTTTAGTAGAATATAATGCAAGTAAGATGTAACACCTAATCCACTCCTTATTGCTGGAGGGTCACCAACAGAAAGCTATCCATTTGATCACGAAAGCATCAAGTAAGAAAAATCTTATGATTGTCAGTCAGAATAGTCAAAAATCTATGACAGAGAAAAGTGAATTGACCCTGTTATGAAAATATCTGGCCTTTTCCTTGAAATGCTCAGTTGGTTATTGAATTATTGTTTTTTTAAAGATATGTCTCAAAGACCTTTAACTTAAATGCATGTAAGTAATGTTATGAAGATGCAATTTGTTGCTTCCTCGGAAACAAATGAGCTCTGTCTTTTAATCGTTTGGCCAACAGGGCCCAAACCACTGGAATAACAACTGATTATGCTGAAATTTACTCTAGGACAATGAGAAAACAGACATATTATGGATAAGCATACGAAGCTATTATTTTGATTTCAGCTGTTCTCTCATTATTCTTCCACCCTGCCTCACAACATTGTTTATATTATTTTATTTATTAAATGTATATGTCACCCATCTCACTATCCAAAGCAACTCTGGATGGTTGTTACTAGTTATTATCCTGGTGACCAAATAGGAAGGAAGCTAAAGATGGTTGACTTGACAATATTTGTACATGTTGGGAAGCTGCCATCAAATATTGGTTTTGTAGCTCAGCAGCAGAGCGGAGAGATTCTCTGAAGTTCAGGCTTGAATCTTCCAACCGTCTCTGAAGATATTAGGAGGTTGTACCTGGAAGCTTTTGCATGCCAAGGTCATAACTCTTCCACTGAGCGATACTCCCAGCTAAATGAGCCCAGCTGCCTAATGAACAGTCTATTTCATTATTGACTTTTCTCAGGGGAAAAGGGACTTTTTCTGCTCTGCTATGGAGGTTTTTCTTAAAGGGAGGGTTACCAATGCCACCCATATGCAAAAAAGGTTTTCTCTAAACTTGTAGCTCGGAGGAGTTACATCATTTCTAATACATAAAATCATAAGGATGGAAGAGACCTTGGAGATCTTTTAGTTTAAAGTCCTCCCCAAGTCAGGATACTTATACAGATAGTCCTCAACTTACAACTATACTCTTAATGATCATTCAAAGTTACAACTTTGAAAAGTGACTAAATGACAATTTTTCACACTTACAATCATTGCAGCATCCTCACGGTCACATGATCAAAATTTGGACACTTGGCAACTGGTTCATATTTATCTTGGGATCATGAGACCATCTTTTGTGACCTTCTGACAACCAAAGTCAATGGGGAAGCCAGATTCACTTAACAACTGTATTGCTAACAACTGCAGTGATTTATCTAACAACTGTGGCAAGAAAGGGGCACAAATCACTTTTGATTTGGTTGTAAGTTGAGGAATATCTGTAACATCTTAAAAATAGTTGTGAGTTATCTGGCTTTTTTGACATTAGGGCTGTTATCCAGGAACCTAGACTTCAAGAAATGGGGCAACCCTGCTTTCTGTCTCCTTCCTTTCTAACCCACTCCCCTTTTCTTTCTTTCTTTTGCCTTAATTCTCTGATATTTAGTATAGGGCATGGGTGTCAAACTTGCTACGTCATGTTGCTGTCACGTGATGTTTTATTTTCCCCCTTTACGTAGCCGGGGTGGGTGTGGCCTTCATGTAACGCAATTGCCCCATGGGCCGCCAATTTGACACCCCTAGTATAGGAAGAAGGACTCTATAGGCTGAAATCCTATGATTGATTACTTGAGAGTAAGACTATGCAGAATTACTATTGAACTGGCATGTGTAACATCAGGTTGTCCAAGAAACAAAAAGCAGGAGGTCAGGAAGAAAGAAATGGAGGAGGAGAAGACAGGTAAAGTGAGTGGCAATTAACTTCTGGACTCAGAAATACATTAGGAATTATTAGGAGAATTTCCAGGTTGGAGTCTGGAAACATAATGGTTCTTCTTCTTCATCATCATCATCATGACTGGAAACTTGTTTTTGTGTTTTAAAAGTGGAGTTATTCCATAAAGTATGGTAAATGCAGATACCATACTTATACTGGTAAGAAAATAAATCCTTGCAGAGCTTCTTAAGTTCTTAATGGCAGGAAACAAATGATAGCTATTATTTTCGGACCACTCTTCAGGAAGTGGAATTTTCTGCTGCAGCCATGATGTTTAAACTTTTCCATCAGAACCACATGAAGATTGTTTAGAAAGAGCTAAGCCAACTCGGTCATGATCTCGGTCAAAGACTGAGTAGTATCGTCGGAGGAAAACATCTCCCAGGATCCAGAGTGGTCCTGTGGGCTTTGGGATGTCAAGGGTCATGAATCCACTGATGCAAGCAGTCACCTTTGCCTGTCTTACCTGTGGAAGAAAGGAGACACCTGAATGATGAGCTTATGAACCACAAGATTTCACATTTTCATCATTGCACGTCTTTCCCCTGAGCATAACAAGGACTCCTGCTGATCCATGACAGCTGAAGAACAGAGAATCTTTTTTTCCTCCTAACATAATATGGGTTATTCTGTCTGACAGAAATATAGAGATTTTTCCACTCCTCAATTTCTTGCACATTTGTAATCAAAGATGTCAACAACTGAACTTTCAACTGTTTGGACAGATAGCCACATCCAGTGAGGTCACAATGACAAATTTGGCCCCATGATTGGGGTCCAATCCAACTGGAGCATTCCAGACTGGAGAAGTTGTGCTGAGGTAAATAGTTCTTGGAAACATGTATGTATCCCAGCTCTTCATTGTATATGTTGATCATCAACAACAATAAAACTCTAACCCTAACCCAGGATGATCCAGTGATATTTTATTATTTTAATTTAGATTCTGGATTGGAAGGATTCAGAGAAAACATGACCTGCTTTTGAACACCTCTTCCTGTTATGAAGCCTTCAAAGTAACCTCAAATTCTGATTTGATGAAATTATTTTTTATTTTGTTTTATATTTTATGTCATTAAATCTCCCCATTTTTTTAAAAAAAAAGGGCCATTATATATGGGGAATAATGACATTATCATGTTATATCTGGTTTTATTTATTTATTTTTTAATTTATAAAATGAAATATGTTTTCTAGAGGAACAAATTCTCTGCCCTTGATTTTATAGGACTTTCCTTTAGGTATTCATGATATTATGAGATCAGGATTCCACTGGTTTTAGATTTCCAAGGGGTACAGTAATAAAATTCAAGATAGAATCGTGTGACAGTGTGATTGATTTTATATACATTGAGCCACCATCTTGACATTTTTCTTCATATTGTGGACACCCTTGTTTCAAAATATGCTCAGCCATCACTACTGTATTTGGGGACCTTTTTTTTTTGAGTAGGCCCTTAGCCTTCTGCTCTGATCATGATCTGGTTCCATCATCAAAACATTCTAATCTGGAGAACTGCATCATAATTTCAATTTTAAAATCTTGGAAAAATTCTTCATTGACTGAAGGCTCATTTCTAGCACCAGCAAAATGGTAACTATCTACTTTCATCTTAACAATAAAGTTGCATATGAAGCCCCAAAGGTCTACTTAAACAACAATTTACTCCCCTATAATCCCCATCCAAAAACATTGGACTGGACTCTCTTCTATAAGATATACCTAGAGCGGGTGGTGGTGGTCAAACTCAATTTCAGTGGGCTGGCCAGCTTGATGTCACTGATGTCGGGAGGGGCACCTGTGATGGCCCGAGAGCTTTGCCAGTTAAAATGGGCACCACGGCTACATTTTTGGCTATGCTGGCTTCCTGCAACCCTCTGCTAGCAAAAATGGAGCTTGGGGTGCGGTGCGTGTGGCCCTCATGAGCTCTGTTTTCAGTTGGATCGGCCTCCTGCAAGCCTCTGTCACTGAAAATGGAGCTTGGGAGGATCGCATGTGACCCTCTAGAGTTCCATTTTTGTTGGTAGAGGCACCATGGGCCAATCCTTTGCTATTTTCAGGACGGCCTGACAGACCTGATTTAAGCACCCCGCAGGCTGAATCTGGCCCCTGAGCCTTAAGTTTGACAGACCTGACTTAGAGAATATGATGGCAAAAATCAATACTAGGAACAACCTACTCCAGAAATTGTATGGAACTAAACAGGGACCTTCAGCTTCCATCCTCAGGACATCAACACTAGAGTTGGTCTATTCCGCAGCAGAACACTGTGCCCTGTATTTATTTATTTATTTTATTTTATTTCAACATTTATATGCCGCCCTTCTCCGGAGACTCAGGGCGGCTTACAGTCTATGGAACACCATGCTAAGTGCTCGGCAACAGCCTTCATTCCATTGTATATGCCTGCTTATTTGTATGGCTTTTGGCCCCCCCAAGCGGCATTTTTACAAAGTCAGCTTATTGCCCCCAACAATCTTGGGTCCTCAATTTACCTACCCCGAGAGGATGGAAGGCTGAGTCAACCTTGAGGTATGGCTTAACAGCTGCCATAGTAGTAAGCTAGACCCCAGACTGAATGACATCATGAGCATTATAAGTAGATATATTATAATCACTCCAACTTGCTGGCTTCCTCTTTTGAGCCATATAGCATTGTCTGCTTTAAAAGGCAAGATATACTAGTGAGGGAATACAGACAAATAATGAACAACGCACTCCTACCAATAGTGCATGCCGACCTTTCTCATTTATCAGCTGGAAGACACAAATACAGGAAGCCCCCATTGGCACTTGCACAACATCTGCCAAACAACTTTAACATAAATTCCCAATGGAAAGCCAAATGGGCTGCTGAACACCCAGACATAGGAAGACATATAATTGACCCCACAAAAAAGATGCCAGCTAGCTTTGAATTACCATATCAGCAATGGACAATCTTGAATAGGATTCGCACCTCATACGGTGTCTGCTGGGCCTCTCTGTATAAATGGGACATAGTATTCTCTCCTCAGTGGGACTCCCATGTCAAACTGTAGATCACATTGTGATCAGTTGTAAGTTGAGGGCATACAGATAGTCCTTGATTTATCACAGTTCTTTTAGTGACTGTTCAAAGTTGCAATGGCACTGAAAAATGTGGCTTATGACTGATTTTTACACTGACGACCTTTGTAGCAGCTCCATGATCATGTGATCAAAACTCAGATGTTTGGCAACTGGTTCATACTTATGACTGTTGCTGTGTCCCATGGTCATGTGATCACCTTTTGCGACCCACTGATGAGCAAAATCAAGGGGGAAACCACATTCACTTAACAACTGGCTTACTAACTTATCAACTGCAATGATTCACTTAACAACTGTGGCAAGAAAGGTCGTAAAAAAGGTGGAAATTCGCTTAATAAAAGTCTCACTTAACAACAGAAATTTGGGGCTCAGTGGTGGTGGTAAGTGGAGTACTACCTATATGCTGGTCCAGTATTTTTTAAAAATAGAAATGATGCTGCACTTCTGTGGTTGGATGACCTAGAGATTGGGATTTGAACACAGATCTTTTTAATATTTATATTTTATTGTGTTTTATTAATCTTGGTGTAATGTTAATATATATTGCTGGTCCCTGTATGATATGCATGCATTAAATAAATAATAAATTTCAGTATAAATTGAACTTAACCTTGTGTTGAGATCAGAAAAACAAACCCAAGAAAATGTGATTTTACCGCTGCGTATTAAGAATCCCACCCCACCCCATTTTCTCATGTGGATTTCATTGGCTTATCTCACCTGAAGAGTGTATTCTTCGGGGGTCAGGGTGTAGGGTTTGCCATCCAGATGAAAAGTGATACTGGGCATCTCAGATATTTTCTCACAATCTATTATGTACTGGGAGAAGGAAAGGGAGACAGGCATAAATAAGAAAAGGTTTGATATCACTCATACGCTTACACAAAAGTGCTGGGGTTTTTTCTTCTTCTCCTGGGCCAATCGCCTGCTGATTCCCATCACATTCTCTGTCTGAGACAGGTGGAAAAAAACTGTCACCATTGAACATGACAATCTTGTTTCTTGGTTTTTTTCCTTCCCTCTCCACTCCAGCACAATTCAGCAGGTGACATAATGCCATCGTGCAGTGACTTTGCTGCCGACAGGAGAGGGAACATCAAAAAGCAATAACTTCAGGCCACCAAGTCCATTTCAATACCTCTTATAGACCTCTTTGCAACCTAAAGGAAATTCCTCTGAAAGGAAAACCTGCCTGGTGTCTTGTCCACAGTGAGTATTTTTGTTGGAAATCAGAACCTCGCACCAATTTCCAGCAAAAAAGTAATAAATCGCAGTCATGTGACCTTGGGCTGCTGCAAACACACGCCAGTTCCCAAGCACCCAAAATGCAACCATATGACTGCAGAAGAGATGGGCAGCTATCAGGATTTTGAATCCAGGCCATAAGTATCTTGTACTATTGTAATTGTGAACAGTTGCTAAGCGACTATTCATAAGTCGAAGACTACCTGTATAAGAGTCTATGAAGTGTCATTTCTGCATTTTTCCAATATATTTTCTATATATATGTTTTCTATAACCTCCTCCATCACTTCATCTTGAAGAGAGCAAAGTTTTAGCTTTGCAAACTTTCCACTTAGAGCTTGGGTATTGAAAATAGAGGCAAACAGTACTAAATTGATGGTAATGGAGCTTCATGGAGGAGAGGAAGGAAGACCCCTTTGGTGGTATCTTGGTACTCAACTGCTTTGAATTGGACAATTGAATTGGTCAATCTCTTAAACATGAGCCAGCAGTGTGTGGCAGCAGCCAAAAAAATTAATGCAATCCTTGGTTTGTCTATATTGTCAAAATAACATGGAGTATTAGTACCGATTTGTAAATCAGCCTTAGTATGACCACTAAGACCTGGAATATGCAGTACAAAAAAGATGTTGAGATGTTGAAAAAAAAATGAGAGAAGAGCAACTAAGATGTTTAAAGGCCTGGAGATTAAAACATATGAAGAACGGTTGCAGGATTTGGTTTTGGCTGGTCTAGAAAAAAGGACTGGGGGGCACATGATAGCAACATTCCAGTGTTTGAGAGGCTGCCATAAAGAGGGCGGGGGGAATCAACCTATTCTCCAAAGCACCAGAAGGCAGGACAAGAAGCAATGGATGGAAACTAATCAAGGAGAGAAGCAACTTGGAATTAAAGAGAAAGTTCCTGAATTAACCAGAGGACCAGCTTGCCTTCCGAAGTTGTAGGGGCTTCATTGCTGGAGGGTTTTAAAAGACTGGACAGCCACTTGTCTGAAATGTATAGAATCTCCTGCTTAAGTAGGAGATTGGACTCGATGACATCCAAGGTCCCTTCCAGCTCTATTCTGAATTGAATTGTATTGAAATGATACAATGTATTTTGACATTAAAATTATGTCCTGGTAGTCATTGTTTGTTGGGTACTCAATACATAAACTAAAACTTGTCAGTGACAACTGCCTTGTGACTCACTGTATTATTCCTTATGGGAAAATTTATTTGATACTCATTGTTTTTGATATTTATCATGCCTCCTTCAATTAATTAACAATGAGTACCAAGGTTCCACTGTAGAAGGAAAGAGACAGTGAACACTTCCCCCAGCCCCAAGATTCCTATCAGCACCACTTTAAGGGTTAGTGTTTGACTACTATTAGACTGCACAGATGCATTTGCAGACTCGCTAAGTTTGAAAAAAAGATGAGTTTGGCCTCAGCCCCTGAAAATGGGGCTTACTCTGAGTGTTCCTTTCTGAGTCGTGTTTCTTGTTTGTTCTAAAATGAAGAGGAATGTCAGTTTGCCATTGGCAGGTCAGCTGGAGAGCAAAAGGCAAAGTCTGTGATGGGCAAATGTGCTACTCTTGGGTGTCATGCCCCTGTTGGAATCTGACTCTGAGGGAGAGATGGAACAGCTGAAAGGGAGTGGAAGTGTGGCTCCAGTGGTTGTGGAGGAAACTGGGGAAAGGCACAGGCCGGATGGGCATTCAGAGGAAGACTCAGGCCCATTCTCTCTTCATCCTAGGGCATGCAGGGAGGAGTGGATAAGGGAGAAATGTGAGTAGCATGTGTATGGGGGAGGAAGGGGCCCTGATCCCCTTCATGGCTGCAGGAGGGAGGACTGGTTAAAAGGACAAAGTGCACATGGCAAAGTTGCTGGAAGCAAAACATGTTTTATTCTTGTTGGAGCTTATTGGTATTTTGGCTTCCTCCCAATTGTGGTTGCTGCATTATCTGGCAGAAGTCTGCAATTAACCATCCTTGCCTGCCATAGTAACTCCTGCAGTGTGGTGTCTTGGGTTTTTTATTTCGAATTAACTTTACTTTGGCTGTGGACTGCATTTACTCCCTCCGTAAACTGTTTTCTTTAAGAATTTGATATCCAGCCGAGGATAATTGAACATTGGGGCCAAGTTGGGAGCATTAAATGGACTTTCTTCTATTTTTGTGACTTGGATATTTTTGTGTCATGCCCCGGGTCATCACACTTGGGCCTCACCAACGTTCGCTGGGTGGAGCTTTCCATCCATCTGATTTTCATTTTTAAATATTCTTTTAAGAAAATTATATAAACCAGGAGCAGACATACTGTGAAGAAAGATCACCAGCCTCCAGCACACTGTTTCTCAGTCATGTCAATTTTAAGATGTGTGTACTTCATCTCCCAGAATTCCCCAGCCAGCATAGAGAGCTAAAGTCCGCACATCTTACAGCTGTCAAGGTTGAGATATATTGTTAAAATCATCATTATTTCTAAGAAACCTTTTGGGCAATAGTTGGGGCATTGTTTGCCAGCACATAGTTCCAAAATGAGCTGTGAAATTGGGTTTTAGAACCTTAAAAACAGTGACAGGAGGGCAGCCTTGAACAATAATACCATTTAGGGAATAGCCAAGGTGCAACAACTATTTTGAGACATTGTCCCTGGTCCCCGAAAGTTGCCTGCTACAATAATGAAATCAAGGCTAAGGTTATCAGATCTGAGTTACAAACATTTGAAAGACCACCAGGTGACAGCAAAGTGTTGGTGCTTGGGAAACTCACTTGCTGGTGTCTAGTGGTCATCTGGGGTTTTGCAACCCAGATGTGGTCATTCTAGGATGCATCCTCAAAGGAACGTCTCTTCCTTACCTGTCCACCGAAAGCATGTTGAGCACCAATAGCTTCATGCAGAGCCTTTATGTCCGCACTTGGCCCTGTAATAAGAGAGGTCCCGGTGTCCACAATGCCTTGACAACTGTCCTTGCAGAGAGTGGATGAATTGGTTGTCTCAAGCAGGTTCCACGGCCAACATGTCTTCTTCTTGGGTTGTTCTTTCTTTATGGTTATCCTAAACAGAGTGTTTGGAAAAGGACAGGGATTTGGAACTTGGTTTCGATTGGAGAAAAGTCTCAGTGGCAGGTGAGAAAAAGTGCCAGAACATTAAAGGCAGGGAGGCTATACAGTTTGAAGGGTTTGTGCCCAGCAATGTCTTCCAGTTCTCTTGCAAAGAACGTGGGAGAACATATAATCTTTGACTTACAACCACAATTGGGATTGGTCGTTATATGAATTGTACCTCATTTTATGGCCTTTTGCTACAGTCATTAAGCAAATCATTGTGTTTGTTAAGGAATATCGACTTTGTTGGAAGCTCCCTGGAAAGGTCACCAATGGCAACCTTTGTAAATATACGATGGTTGCAAAGTGCCCTTATTTTGATCATGTATAACAGTTCTAATTGTGAGGCCTGGTTGCACATCCCTTTTTTCAATGTCATTATAATTTTGAAGGGTTGTTAAATGAATGGTCATAGTTCTTGGAGCATTTGTATCTGGATTGTGCCACTTTTAAAGTCTGGTGGGAATGTTGTCTGACTGCCTGCTGCTTAATTCTAAAACCAACCACTACTTTAATCCTGTACGCATCTCTGCGTTAGGGAAGAGGATGTAGCCTCCTCTTCTTGTTGAGGTGGTACATTTTTATGTCCTGGAATCACATCAGATTAACCCTCAGCTAAATCCAAATGCAAACTGACCACATTATCTGCAGCTTGAAAAGGCGTTCATAGAGTCACGGCCTTTTAAAGCCTGGAGATGGGTCACTGCAAACTGGCCTTTTTTAAAATTAAAATTTGACTGTTCAAATTAAGTGATTAACATAAACATGAAGCGAGCCAGCCAAGAAAGATCAATGGCAGCAATTTCCTTTCATTAACATGGTTAATATTTGGGGAGAAGGAACAGAGGACAGGACTGGCAGTTGCCTTGCGGAGACAAAATAACTGTGCCCAATGTAGGCCAGATGATTGATATCCTTGGCCTCTGTTAGTAAGGATGACCAAAGCACTTTGGAAGAAAAAAACAGTATATCAAGTGAGATGTAAGAGAAAAAGTGAGTCTGCCTTTTCTACAGATGGGCTATAAAAGAGTCAGTTGGATCCAGTGGTTAAGGCAGCAGGCTAGAAACCAGGATAGTGTGAGTTCTAGTCTCATCTTAGGTATGAAAATTGGCTGGGTGATTGAGCCAGTGACTTATCCTCTCAGCCCTATGCATCTCACAGTGTTGTTGTTGTGGACAAAATAAGAGGAAGAAGGAATATTATGCATGTTGTTGCCTTGAGTTACTTTTAAAATAATAAAGGCAGGATAAAAATCTAATAATGGTTTCTACACAGAGTTCCCAATACATCTCTTATACATCTGTTAACAGGTGAAATACGGATTGTCTAAGGCAGGATGTACAATCCTGGCTAAAAAAAATTATCTTTCATACATCCTCTTGACATTTTCACCCAACTTTGGTGTCCTTCCAGAAGGTGAAATATGTAACCCATAATATATACATATGAGGGACAATTATGCTGGGGAAAGCTGCTCTACCTAGTCTGCCTTTTTCTAAACCGCCATTATCAATCTGGTGCTTTCCAGGTCTATTAGACTACAATACCCCTTGCCCCAGATTGGTCATGCAGTTCACCAGATCTGGAGAGAACACTAAGTTGGGGGAAATTGTGCTTAGTGATCAGAGAAGAGAGTTGGAGGGGACTGCTTGTTTCTTTCTGATGCCTTTGTTTAAGCTCTTGCAGGAATATCACGTCGTAGGACAAGAAAAGAAAAAAAATGAAGAAAATAGCACAATAAAGGATAGCAGACCTCAATGTCATTTTTAAAAATACTACAGCATTGCCCTCTAGTGTTGAGGGGCGTCATTGCAAACAGCTAAACTCAGCTGGCACCAATATCTATGTACTTACAAGTAGTCCTCAACTTACACCATTCGTTTATTAGTGATGTTTTGAAGTTTCAATGGTATTTTAAAAAGTGACTTATGACCAGTTCTCAGATTGATGACTGTTGCAACATCTCCATACTAATGTGATCAAAATTTGGGCATTTGTCAAACAGCATGTATTTATGATGGTTGCAGCATTCTGAGAGTATCATTCAGTTCATTGCAGTGATTTGCTTAGCAACTGAATGAGTAAAAAAGGTGATACAATGGAATATGACTCATTTAATAGTTGTCTTGCTTAGCAATGGAACTTTTGGGCTCGCTTGTGATCGTAAGTTAAGGATACCTCTCATTTTTTCAAAGATGAAGGAAGCCCTCTGAGGTTTTTATGAATGTGTCTACAAAATCATAATTTCTTGCATGTGTGGCAATCCAGTATGGGGGATGTAAAAGTGTACTTACTTGTCCATCTTGATCTGCCAGTAGGCTTTGCGTGACACTGGGATGTAGTGAAGTTTTCCCACATAGGCGTTGTGGTTGATGCCTCCGAAAATAACTTCACCTCCACTGTCTTGTTGTGAGGTCTTGTTGGTGCTAAGAGAAATGTTGCAAAAGTTAAAACAGCTGTCTTAAGCCCCAGTGTCATTTACTGCAGGAAAGTTCACTTTTCCAAGATGGCTTTTCCAAGATTTTCTTGAGGTTTCAAGAAATGCAGAAAGGAGTGATTATGGTACACGGAGCATGTTAATTTTCCTTATTATATTATAAGTTGCACCCAGGATCAGTTTTAAGTGTGTCTAGTGCCTAGGGGATAGGAATAGAAACTAGGACAACATCAAAACATTTTGGGTAATTAAAAGCCCAATCCAATAATTGTATTTCCTTGTTTACCCTTATTAAGGCTTTAGGTGCCTATGCTAGTCCTATTATGGCTATCGAGCCACCCACCCAATATTTCATTATTCTATTCCAATGTTTTTTCTAACTTGGGTACTTTAAGCATTCTTTTAAGCATTCTGCTGGAGGAATTCTGGGAGCCACATATCTTCAAGTGACTTAATTTTGAAAAACACTGTTCTTTCCATCAATATTCTAGTTAGAACCACCATACCTGAGCTGAACAAAATCACACAACCACTAGATTGTCTACTAAAGAGATAATTTTTCATCTGAACATTGTGAAAAAAATTCACTGGGAGTGTTATATCTTTCCCCACAAGATCAATTGTCCCATTAGCTGAAAAGAGACATTTTCATTAGGGAAGGGAAGCATTAATACCGTCCTCCCTGTATTCTTTGGCAATTCCAAAGAAAATTGTCGTCTAGTTTAAAAATTAAAAACAGGCAAAAAAGTATTAATCATTTGACCAAACCATTCAATCAAGGTAACATTTAGCAAAGGTTGGGAGCATGCTTAATTTTGCCACAAAAAAACAGGTATTCACAAAGAACACTATCTTGAATACTCTTTCTTCCATACAAAAACATATATACTATTATTTTGGCAGAGGAACAGGTCCATAGCCCTTCAGGACAACACTATTGATTCTTATATGATACATTTCAAGATTAAATCCAGATACTGCACGCAGCACTTGATCAATACCATCAAGTGGGATGATGAGAAGAAACAGGATCAGGTTGCATAACAAGCCAGAACAGATGCCTGTTGATTTGGCACTATTCCTATTTCTGAGAAAGTTTGGTTTTGTTGTACTACAAAGAAATTTTGTTTTCTTTCGTTCAGTCCCCTTTTACTCTATTCCTTTTTCACATCATAAACTTCAAGTACTAGGGCAGTGTTTCTCAATCTTGGCAACTTGGCAATCTGTGTAGACTTCAAGTCCCAGAATTCCCCAGTGAGCATGCTGGCTGAGGAATTCTGGAATTTGACATCCAGGTTCATAGACACTGATCTAGTACTCCCCAAATGCTCTTTTTGAACCTTGATAAGAGACAGAGCTTCTTATCTACATTACATTGTGATATTTAGGGGTCAAAAGCAGAACAAGAATCATATGGGGAGGGATATAATATTTTTTAAAAGATTTTCTGTTAATTCTTCTTCAAATATAAGCTATGTGTTTTCTAGTGGTAACCAACTAAACCCATTACAAAGACTCATGGGAAATTGAGTTTTTATAATGTGCCAAGAATAATGTTGTAAGCCACTGTTTCTTAACTTGGCAACATCTTAGTGTGCACTTTGACTCCCAGGATCCCCCACCTAGCATGTTGGCTGAGGAATTCTGGAAATCAAAGCCCACACATTTTAGAATTGCCAAGATTGAGAAACACTGTTGTAAGTGATCCCTAGCCAACTTTTCAGTACTGGAAAGGAATAGAATAGTTAAATTAATTGATGAGATCAAGAACCCAGAAACCAAATATGAAAAAGTAATAGGGCAGTGCCAAAAGTGCTTTTTCAAGAGGCAGCTGGTTTTGCTTCTCATCCAAGAAGCTGCTTCAGCTCTTGAAGAAGCTTCATGGATGTGAAATGAAACATCTTCAAACAAAGAAAAAATAAACAAGAAAGGCCAGCTGCCTCTTGAAAAAGCACTTTTGGGACAACCATGTTGATTGAGAATCTCCATAGACTTTTTTTCAGTGCCACTGAAATTTTGAACGGTTGCTAAATGAATGGTTGTGATCCTACCTGTAATCAGAAAGATTACTCTCAGTTCTGTCAGAAGAGTAAAAAAAAGTCAGGATGGTAGCCAGGACCTCACAACGAAGCCTCACTCTTTTAATTTGCATTGCACAAACAACAGGTAATAAAATGGGAGGAGCTTTGGCTGCACACTGGCAGTCTCTATCTTGACATTTTTGACCCCTGTCCCTACATACCCTGGGAAAACACAAGAGTGTATCCCTGCTGTGGATCCAGTGCCAGAGTGGTGGATCAGGGAAGAAATCAACCTGACTGGCCAGTTAGAGAGAGGACCTGGGCCAAGAAACATGAGAAGCAGTCCCCCAGAGCTGATGGCTGAGAGAGTGACTGCTGGAAGGCTGGTGATAATATTTTTATCACCAGCCTTCCACTACAGATAGTCCTCAACTAATAATCAATTGCTTAATGACTGTTCAAAGTTATATGACAGATTCTCCAATGCCCCAAATGGTACTTACAACCTAGCACTGAAGTTCTAATAGCTGGGCTTTCCCCTATAGTCACATAATTACATGTCAGTGTTTGGCAACCACTTGGTATTTATGGCCATTTGCAACATCCAGTGATTACGTGACTGCATTTTCCGATGTTTTTGCTGAAAACTGGTTTCCAGTTTTTGACAAAAATGGCCCATAATGAACAATGGGCTTTCTTTATAATTGAAATGTTTGCTTTATGACCATGGCATTTGCTTTACCACATCAGCTTAGGGACTCCTATAAAAAAAGATTAAAGAAACAGGGCTGGTTACATGATGACCTGTTTTACAACCGTCATGATGTAATGTTGTAATGGGCAGGTTCCATTACTGTCATAAGTCAACGAATACCTTTCTCATATCCACATACAGCCCGGCTCTTGACCGGGGTGGGGTTAATCTGGAAACTGAAAAAATCCATTGCAAAAGGAGAGTCTCTGTGGCAGAAGACTTCATAAGACGAAACTGAGAGACTAAAGGAATGACCCAATATTTGAAGAGAGACAGTTAAGAATAAATGGAGATGTTCAACACCCCATACTTATATAAAATATATTGTCTGCTACTCTATATAACATGGTAATGCTCACATCATATTCAACAGCTGATAATTATGTATGGTGAGATGTTCTGAAATCCTGAATTGCTCTTGGTGAGTCAGTTGGAAGTAGACTATTAAACCAAATATAAAACAAACGATCCTCCTGAATAAGAGGGATAGGTGGTGTATTCCAACACATCTGGAAGGCAATAGGTCAAGAGCTTGGTCTTTATCTTTATGCAGGAAGGAAGGAAGGAAGGGAAGGAAGGAAGGAAGGAAGGAAGGAAGGAAGGAAGGAAGGGAGAGAGGGAGGGAGAGAAGGAAGATGGGAAAGAAAGGGGAGAGGAGGGAAAGGAAGGAAGGAAAGAGGAAGGGAGGGAAGGGAGAAGGAGGAGAAGGGGAGGGGAAAGAAGGAAGGACGGAGGGGAGGGGTGATAGAGGGAGAGGGAGAAAGAGAGAACTAGTTCTGAGCTACTAGTTTGATGTGACTTTACCTTATCCTAATAATTTTACACCCTACTGAACTAAGGCTGAGGTTATTCAGAAAGAAAAGAATGTTTCCTATAGTACAGGGCTATATAGATTGGATGCTAATTGCTGAGGATGAGGAAGGGATTCCCCCCTCTCCCCAAACTTTCATAAAAATGAAACCCAGAGGAGGGGGCTTGAGAAGTCTTCTGCTTTGGACAATATCATGGAGGAGGTAATGTTGATAATAGAGAGGTCCATACTTGCAAAGATGGAATGAGAAGACATTGTTTTTCAGAAGTTTCGCCTTCATCATGTTATCAAAGGGTGGGGTGATGTTGTTTACTGAGATGGAGGGATAACCCAATCCCATGATACCATCAAATTTGGCAGCCACAAAAACCAAGCCTGGCAAATCAGTAGCCTCAGCAAAGGTCTGGTTCTTAACGGTGAGGTTGCCAATCTGAAGAGAAAAAAAAAAATACACAGCATTTTGTCTTTTGTTTCATCTATCAAGGGGTGTCCATAAGATACAAATCACAACAAGTGCAATGAAAACTGCTTGATTTTTATGTTCATCGTATGATCAGTTAACCCAGGTATATGACTTGCCAAAGTTTACTGCAATGCATATAAAAATGGGCAAAGCCACAATCAAGTCTTCATGACCACCAATTTGACTTATTTTCACCACACATGATAGACATCCCTTACTTTTATTATATACATATAATTATATTATTATTTCTTAAGTATAACCAATTTGATCCTTCACCAACCAGGAGTTAAGGTTTTCAGTGTTTTAGAAAATAAGCAGTGATATACACAGGGAGTGGTCAAAAAGTCAAAATGGCAGAGATGACGTGAGATTAAAAAAACAGTGCTATTGTGGCTGCCATCTTGATTTTTTTTTTTACCACACCTTCTTATGGTTCCCCCAAAATGATGCTGGAGTCCACATTTTGGCCAAACACCAGTGTCTCACAATAGCTGGTATCTTAAAAATATATAAAGGCTGATGATATTAATTTAACGTAATGAAAAAATCCTGCAAATATTTCAAAACTGCTTCTTTGAACTGATCACAAGCTTCATAAGTCTTTAGTAAAAGTTAAAAGTTATCTAAGAATTGCAGAGAAACCACTTTCTTCTGTCTTAGGTTGCATGTTACAGATCTGAGACTTGGAAAAGGAAAGAGAATATAAAATAAATGGTATAAAAATCTTGTTCAGAAGAAAACTGAGTTTTATCTTCAGAAAAGGAAAAATATGCCCTTGTATTTCTTCTTAACCTCTCCCCTCCAACATTAAACATATCTATTTCTGAGAGTTAGATTCTGTCAGCTTCTAATACTCACTCTGAGGACATCTCGGCTTAAGAATCCTTTAAGGCTACCACTTCCATAATGAATTTCAAATTTACTTTTATCGGTCTTGTGGGTACAGGAAAACAGAGAACGGTAATGTTTGTGTACCCCTGATGGAAAAAAGGCAGTTAATTGTGTACAGGTCACAATATGGTCACATTTTTTTTCAAAAAATAACTCAGTCGTTTGGATGTAAAAGATTTCATTTGCACAAAGGTTTCCCCTAACTGGAGCATAAGACCAAACCTAGCATGTGATTAACAGTATGCTTCACAATCCTAACACTCAACACTCACTGGGAAAAGCTGCAGTTTTCATGGCTGCTATGAATTCCCAGGCTATAAGAGACAAGCAAGTCCCAAAAATTACTCAGTATCAGAAACCTATGTGATTTTCAACAGTAGTTATATTGACTGAACTGGGCAAGCAATTACATCTCAGTTTTGAAACCGAGTATTTATTTATTTATTTATTGATCGTATTTCTATACCGCTCCCTCTCCGAAAAGGGACTCGGGGCGGTGTACAGCCTAATAAATACATAAAATACAAGAATACAAAATTAAATAGAGTTTAAAACCGAATTAAACATAAATATGGCTGCATCCCGAAAGTTTAAAAATGAAGTTAAAATTTTAAAAACCCTATTAACTTAAAACCCCTTAAACCCTTACTGGGCCAGGCCAGCCTGTTTAAAAAATAGGGTCTTAACTGTGCGCCGGAAGGAGAGGATATCTGTCATGGCTCGTATCTCCGGGGGGAGATCATTCCACAGGGAGGGCGCTCCCACAGAGAAAGCACGCACCCTCGGGGCCGCCAGCCGACAACGATCAGGTGGCGGTACCCCAAGTAGGGCGACCCTGTGGGAGCGTACTGGGCGGCGGGAGGTTGTTGATGGCAGCAGGCGGTCCCGTAAGTACCCAGGTCCCGAGCCATGGAGCACTTTAAATACCGTCAGTACCACCTTGAATCGAATCCGGAAGGCCACAGGAAGCCAGTGCAGCCTGCGGAGAAGTGGTGTTACGTGTGCGCCCCGAGGGGCGCCCACGATCACCCACAGCGGCTGCATTCTGAACTAACTGCAGCCTCCGGAGACTCTTCAAGGGGAGCCCCATGTAGAGAGCATTGCAATAATCCAAGCGGGAGATAACGAGGGCAGAAGTGACTGTGCGAAGTGCGCCCAGATCCAGAAAGGGCCGCAACTGGTAAATCAGATGAATTTGGTAAAAAGTACATGGTTTTTTGCTCTGATTTCAAGCTGATCTATCTTTCCAGCAGGAGAGAAAGGCATCTGGCCCTTCTAAATTTTTCCTGGTGTTGGATTCATACAGTACATTACTGTGGCTTCTTTGTTTGATGCTGCCTGTGAAACAGGCCATAAGGAAACTGTTCTCTTACCATTAAGTTGACAACTGACAAGAATTTGGTTGACCAAGTAATCCTTCTACTTCTCTAAGAGAGAAATGGATTACTGTAACAATTGTTATCTCTCTAATTTTCTCAGCTGATTCATTCTACTTCTAGTTTGTGATTTTAAGAAAAGCCTGCATAACATTTTGGATGCATTAGCATGCACATTTCTCTTGAGCAACTCCTCCCCATGCATTTCCACTCCATTCCCGAAAATCAGTTGAAGGTATGATGTCTTACAGCATGCCAAATGTATTAGGCAACATTTGGAAGAAGGCACCCACAGGTTGGACGAGCCAGTATCAAAGACAACATTGAAGCATTGTTTGGGGGTTCCAAGACAGATTTCACCATAGTATTGGGCCTGGGATATAGCAAGAAAAGAAGAAGAAAACAAAAGGGTCAGCATTTCATAATGAACCAATGTCTTTATTATTTTATCCAGTTATTGTCTTTATCTATTTGTTTATCATTCTTAAATAGAGAGAACCAATTTGGTGCTGAAACAGAATCGGGGGATTCAAGTTCAGATCTTTGTTGGATGATTTTGGAGTAAACATTCTCTCCTAGTCCAAGCTATCTCACAAAGTCCCCCCCCCCCCCATTGCCATGTAGGTTACCTTGATTGTCTAATGCAGTATTACTCAACCTTGGTAACTTTAAGATGTGTGGATTTCAACTCATGGTGAAGTCTACATATGCTAGTTGAGGCATTCTGAGAGTTGCAGTCCACAAGTGCTAGGTGAGGCATTGTGGGAGTTCAAGTCCACATATTTTAAAATTGTCAAGGGTGAAAAATATTGGTCTAGAGAAAAAAACAAATAAAAAGGTAATTGTAAATTAAGTAAATACACCAATGTCAAATTCATTCTGAGTGCCAATCTTTTTGTATCCAACATGGCAGTCACCAAAGGCAAAACAGAGATATAGCAGCAGACACAGAAAAACTGACATTTGCAGAAGAATTCAAGCACTTCAGAAATATTAATCTTAAAGAAGAGGAAAAGGAGAAGAACAGCAAATGAGGAACAAGCACACCAGAGTTCAGCAGGTTTTGACCCGTTCTGAAGAACCGGTAGCAGAAATTTTTAGTAGTTCAGAGATCTGGCAAATACCACCTCTGACTGAAGATTTTACTGTAGCCTTCCCTTGCCATGCCCACCAAACAATGCCCACAGAACCAGTAGTAAAAATTTTTGAATCCCACCACTGAAGCACGCTCAGTAATTACTTGATAAGGTCAACTAAAAAAAAACATGAGGAGAAAGAGAAGAAATAAATATAGAATTCTTGAGGAGAACAAAGCACAGCTGACTCTCCCATACTGCAACATTTAATTGACAGGTTTTTTGGTCTTTGGTTTTTTATCTTAATTTGCTTGATTGGCAGGATGGTTTATTAAGGTCATGTGGAAGTTATCTAGAAAAAAGGATTTACCCTCATTCTAATAGTAGATATCCTTGAATCCTGCCTCATTGTGGCAGGGTAAGAGGTGTTCTTTGGAGGGAATGTATGCCAAGCACATTCTTTCATTAAGGTCACCCCAGTTACTCAACTAAAGAGAGTAAGCACCTAAATTTGGCAGCAGTGATACAGGAAGATGCAGGAGATGGATGATCATCTTAACCACAACAGGAAGGGCGTCATTTTAAGTTGTGTTAGAGAAGGCAGTGGTTAGCCACTTCTGTATTTTACTGGGAAAAACTTACATGGATAAATAAGGTAGAAGTGATTGATGACATAATGCCTGGATGATGAGCACTCTGGTCAAATTGTACTTGACATACTAGTGAGGATATTTCTGAACACTAATGATGTTTATGATTGGGTTAGATTAGAAATGGCCTCCCAGATGTTTAGTTGCTGGTGTTGATGCAGAAAAAATATCTGAAGCTGCAAAGAATTGACCACGGGAATATGGATTGCAAGAATCATGAACATGGAAAAGTTTACAGTGGTATGAAATAAACTGCATATAAATAATATATGAGGTATCAGTAAATTGAAATGGATTGGAGAATCAGGTGATCATACTATTAACTATTCAGGATATGAAAAGCAAAGAAGGAATGCCCTTGCTTTCATAGAAAGGAATAGTACAGGCAGTCCTCCAATTATGACTGAAGAAGGGGCCTGACTGTTGGAATTTTGAATCTGGATTGTAAATACTCCCAGACAGATCTCTCAGAGCTTTGAATGGTCATTATGTGACTGGTTGTAAGTTGAGAACTACTGTACATTGGAACAATATAATCATTAGGACATCACAGACGACACTTTAATATTATGATTATTATCTAAGTTCATTCTTCTATCATGGATGCTGAAGAAGAAGGCAAGTTTTATGGTTAAGTTTAATTTGAAATTTATAGAACATAGTTAGATGTGCTGATTGTGTTTTGGAAGCTACAGATAGTAGAAAAAAACCACCGTTCGTTTGTACAATCTAGGGAACAAAAATTAAGCAAGAAAGTTATTTATCTCAATCTGTAAATCCTATAATATCTTCACTGTTAATACAGTCTTCAACCAACTAATACTGTGCAAATTCCAAGTCAAAAACATTAGAAAAATAAAATCAGCCACTTTCCATAATGTAATCTTGAAAACATCCCTACCCCTTAAAGAGAACATTGGAAATTCTGAACCTCATTGATAAAGTAGCTAGAGAAATTATGGAGTAAACAAAGAAGGATTATACAGTATAAAAAGAGATTGCCAAAGATAAAGAAATAGAAGAAAACAAGTTGGATTTCAGAACAAAGGATGGAAATCACCAAGAAGCAAAGCCAAGAAAGATAGGAAGGAACATAACAAAGATATTCCAAGAACTGTTAAAGAGACAAAAACAGTATTTGTCATTACAGCTAATCCTCGAGTTACAAGCGTTCATTTAGTGCCCGTTCAAAGTTACGATATAAGTGCCCCCAGTGTTTGCAAGCAAGTCCCAAAATTATGAATATTGCAGCACCACAGCAGTTGTTCACCCTTACAAATGATTGCAGAGATCTACAAATTCCCCCTATTCCCCCTTCCCCCCCCATTCCCCGCAAGTGCTTCACCCTCCCATCCTGCCACACCAGATTCACTTACCTGACAAGAGCTCTTTGCTGCAGTTTCTTTGCTTTTGAGGGAGAGGAGAGGTGAATTTCCTGGGTGCCATAATATCGCGTAGGTTCAGGCACCCATCCTCTTTTGCAGAGACTGGATGCTCAAACTCTTGTGAGATCACGGACCCCAGAAATGTTCATTCAGTGTTTGTGGTGCCTGTCTCCTATTCCTCCCCCACAACTCCTTTTTGCTGACACTGGGACACTTCTTGCCCAGATGGAGACCTGATAAAGACTGGAAGCTTCATCTGTGTGCAAATGGGGCCTTTGAGAATGGGAGGATTCACTCCATTTTTAAACATCCATAGGCACCTATGAGGCCTTTGAAAATGGAGCAAATCCCTCAGTTTTCAAAGGGCCAATTTGCATGCAGTTGAAGCTTCCAATCTCTGTCAGGTCTCCGTCTGAGTGAAAAGTATCCCAATGATGGTGGAAAGGAGTTGGGGGAAGTGGAAGGAGTGGAAGGAGTAGGAGACAGACACTGCAAACATTTTTTTTTTTGTGCCCAGGAGCTTCTATCAACTCTCCTTTCCCTCAAGGGGAAAGAAACCATGGCAGAGAGGAGATAGTTTACTTTACAAGGTAAGTGAATCTGGAGTGGCAGAGAGGGGGAAGTATGAGGTATCTTAGCGGGTTGGGGAGGCCTTGAAGGCCTGTTCCATCACTTGCCCCCCCCCCCAATGGTCTTCCCCACCCTGAGATACCTCATGTGCACATAATGAACTATGTGTTTGCCCAAGCATTATATTAACAAATGCATGGGCGAAAGCAGGGAGTGATCTCGATCAAGGAATGAGATTCGCTCCTACGAATCCTCAAGGTACAAATGGCAGTCTTCATTACATTTGTAACTCGGGGACTACTATATATCTGCAAAGACATTGAAGATAGAAACTGACATAAAAATCCAAGGAAAGTCTTTCAAAATATTTCCAAACTCAGAAGGAGATTTAAATTAATCTAGTAAAGGATGTCAATGTACATACAGTAACTGATTCAAAGAAGATCAAACAAAGATGAAAGGAATTTTGGGATCTCAAAAAGAAATACATTTTTCAAGGTATTTCCAAGAATCTCTAGTACTAAAATTTGCCGTTAAATCAACGCTTCGAATATTATCAAGTGGAAAGAATTGATATAATATCCACATAAAAACAGCAATCAAGAGGAGGAGAATCTGTAAAGATTCTGACCAAATTATGCCAGCAAATCTGGAGGAAGATTTGATTGGGCTCAAGTTATCGTATTTTGGACACATTATGCAAAGACCTAGTTCTCACAGGAAGCTTTTTACCAAAAGTGAAAGGAAAAAGAAAAAAAGTTACCAAGAACAAGAAGGATGGACTCAGTTACAATGGCACTAGGTGCACCATTGGGAGACCTGAAGGGTCATGTTGGGGACAGACCATCCTAGAGAAATTCTATCTATGTGGTAATTAAGAGTGAAGGATACGGTTAGGGTTTGGAATGGATACTTTATGGCAGTAAAGCACTTCCAGCCATTGTAAAATACCTCCTCCTCACTGTGGTTCTGCATTTTGAGTGCTTAGCAACTGGCTCACCTTTATGACCAATCACAGCATCCCATGATCACATGACCATGTTTGCAACATTTTGCTGGAGTTGCTTTAATATTAACTGTGGTGATTTTTTTGAGGTCCACTATAGATGTCAACAAATGGGTCAGGTCACATGGGTACTTGACTTACAAGTGTAATGACTTATGATTGGATTTCTAGTCCCAACTGAAGTCATAAATTGAGAACTACCTGTAAGATGTCCTTGTTTAATCCAGCAACACTTATATTTGGTTAGTTAGTTTAGTTTATTTTACTTTATTGTCATTGCACCTCATACCACGAAATCAAACACAAGCTTCAGTGTACATCATGACCATGACCATGAAAATAAACACAAACACACATCCTTCACCCTTCACACATTGAACCGGAAACCACATCACACCACACCAACACTGCGTTACACAGCAGAATTCAAAAGAGCTACTGCCTTGGGATAGAAGCTGTTTTTCAGCCTATTTGTCCTTGTTTTTATTATTCTGTACCATCTGCCAGATGGTAATAGTTCAAAAAAAGGGTTCCCGGGATGAGATGGATCTCTGAGAATGTTTTGAACTTACTTAAGGCAATGGGAACTATAAAGCTCTTCCAAAGAGGGGAGAGGGCAACCAATGATCTTCTGAGCAATGACATTAACCCTCTGGAGTGCTTTCCTACCTGCCACTGTGCAATTGGCAAACCATACAGAGGTGCAATATGTTAAAATGGTCTCTATGATGCAGTTTTTCATTCGGTTGTTGTTTTCTGAAAAGTCTCAGATAATATAATCTCTGCTGAGCCCTTTTGACCAGGGCTGCAATGTGAGCACCCCAGGTCAAGTCCTCTTTTAGGGCAACATCCAGAAACTTAAAACTGGCCACTTGCTCCACTGGGTCTCCATTGATAAGCAGGGGCTGGAGGTCTGATCTGTTCCTTCTATAATCCACTGTAAGCTCCTTAGTCTTATTGGTGTTGAGGACCAAATTATTGTCTCCACACCACAAAAGCAACTGGTCCACCTCATCTCGGTAGGCAGACTCATCCCCCCCAGAGATAAGTCCCACCACTGTTGTATGATCTGCAAATTTAGCAATAGTATTACTAGCATGAGTGGGAATGCAGTCATGCACATAGTATAAGAGTATAGAGTAAAGAACTCAACACACAACCCTGTGGTGTACCAGTGTTAAAAATAAGGACTGAAAAGGTATGATTACCTAATCTACCCTCTGTGAGTTGCCAGACAGGAAATCCATAATCCAAAGGCAGATTGAATTAAAAAGCCCAAGATCCTGAAGTTTAGACACTAGTCTATGTGGAAGAATTGTGTTAAACGCAGAACTAAAATCCACAAAAAGCATCCTCACATAGCCCCCACACTGTTCTAGATGAGTCAGACCAGTGTGAAGAGTGATGACTATAGCGTCCTCCGTAGATCTATTTTTTCTGTATGCAAAGTTGGTTGGTTTATATAGTACACCTCACAACATTACTATTCGTTGAAGTGTCATCTACTCTACTGAGTATTACAAGGGACAAAAACAATTCACTAACTATAGTGACTGAATTCCCACAGCACATCTAACCAAAATCAAAGAAATCACTGTGGGTTATCTCTATGGCTTGAACAAAGGCACAGTCCTTGAGACTCTATCCAGCAGTTAAGTTTCCCTTGCTCATAAACCCATCAATTTATTTGGTAGATTTGTAACTTGCTTTTCCTCCAGAACTCCAGAAGACATAGAGTCTTTCTTCAATTTAACCCACAACAATAGTCCACAGAGTAGATTGGGCTTAAAGAGATTAAACTTTCCAAATTTATCCAATGATTTGACCCTCCATATTTTGGCATCATCATACCTGGGTTCAGAGACCCTTCATTTACCACTGCAACACTCTGAATTTTAATCATAAACTTATGCCCTCTATTAAGAAAACATACATCCATGTAGTTGTGGAGACGCTGACGAGTGACAAAAGCTGTAGCTGGTGGCTTTCCAGTCTTTAATCCACCTCGCCGTAATACTTCAGCGATGGGAAGTCCTGACTGGCCAAACCGGTTTCGGACAGATGGAAATTTCTGCAGAGGGATCCTGCCAGGGAACAGAAAGCAGATAGAAGAGGGGGGAGTTAAAAGTAATGGAAGATGTGATATTCTTGCCATCAGGCATCACCATTATAATACATCAATGGGCCTGATGTTTGACAGAAATGAAAAATATAAATCCTAGTAGGTTCACATGATTTCCCAGAACCCCAAAGATTAGATACAACTAACGATATGGATTCTTTCCTTATAGGGGATGGGTGGGATTTAAAATATCCCTTTCACCCTTTAGCATTCTTCCTCACTTGAAATTGAATTATTTGCAGCCTCTTCCCTCATGAAATACAGTTCTCTGGATGATGAAAGCTGTACAGATCCGATTGATGGCATACTATCTACAAACTGAAATTATTTTGTTCAGTCAAATGGTCCTACAGGGTGGGATTTATTAAAAAAAACTATAATTGATCAGATTCACACTGCCTGCTGAGCTATGAAAAATGAAACAATATTATGGTTTAGGAATAGTGGTGGTATTCATCAGAACCGGTAGTAAAAATCACTACCGGTTCTAATCAGCTGAGAGGAGAGAGAAAAAAGCCTCTGACACTTAGCTGAGATGATAAATGACCGAAAAACACATGGGAGGGTTGCTTCTAGCTTTTCGGTTCTTCATCCTCTCAGCTGATTGGCTTGTTAGGTGAACGCACATTAGGGGGGCACATGCGATCACCCACCAAACTGGTAGCAACTAAGCAGGGGTGGGATTCTACCAGTTCGCACCTATTCGCTAGAACCAGTTGTTAACACTCTAAGCAGTTCGGAGAACCGGTTGTTAGAAGAAATTACTGGCTTAATCCTGTAAGGAAGGCAGGAAGGAAACATTCTGGTGTTGCTTACAGAAACTCTCTCAGTTAATCCTTATTACATTCTTGGCAGGATTAGACTTCCTGTCTCTGGAACTTCTCTGGAGTTTTTTCCCCATCCTTCGCTGGTACTTTGCTTGTGTGGAGTGACCATTTAAAGTTACAATGGCACTGAAAAAAGTGATTTATGATCCTTTTTCACACTTACAACTGTTGCAGCATCCCCACAGTCATGAGAGGCCAGGCAAGGAGATGCATGCCTTGATGTGAGTGATGCTGAGTTGGCCACACCCAGCCAATAACATGACCACCAAGCCATGTTCACCCAGTCACATGACCACCAAGCCACACCCAGCAACTAAGCCATGTCCACAGAACCGGTTGTTAAAAATTTTGAATCCCACCCCTGCAACTAAGATAGTATCCCACTATTGTTTAGGTTGAAGTAAATTCAAGCAAGGTTTGCTTTCTTGTAGTGTATGTTGTTTGGACAGATGTTAAAGATACAAGAATATTTCAAAAGTAAAATGGGCAAACTGTAGTTTATTATTTCCTTGGATTGGGATTTTAAATCATCGCATTAGAGTCATAAATTTCTTGTCCATCTGACATTACTGTGCTCAAAACTCTGTAGAGTTAGCTTGACATTTTTCATACAACATTCCTCAACCCTCTCTCACCCACCTACATGAGAGAATATTAGCATAGAGGGAGAGAGATAAATCCTTACACATGTAGTGAGAGATTTTTTAATTAACACTGATACTTGGGTATCACCCACCTGTAGGCAGCAACAGGGCTGGGCAGGCGAACTAATTGTAACTATCTAGTGTCCCTAATCAGTGCTGAGTAACTCATTGACTAGTGTGCTCCAGCATCAGGTTGACACTTTATAAGACACCAGGTGTCTTCTCATAACTGCCTAGGAGGAGCCAAATACTAGTCAATCTCTTATTTTGTATCAGATGTATCTAATTTTTAGAGAGAAAGATGAGCCAGAACTGGTGGATGCAAATGGGGTTATTCTGGAAGAATTAAGTTGTATTATCAACCGGATAACTTATCTCTTCAACATACAGGAAAGTGAATTGAACTGGTACCCTCCACTTTGCTCATATATGCTACCAGGCTGACTGCCAGATCTAGATTGCTGCCTCACCTTATGTCTACATCATCCTTGAATCATAGATCTCAGCAATATTTGATTCTTATTATTTTAGAGCAGGAGGGGAAATCTTGAATCAGCGAGTCAGATATTCCCATGTTTAATGCCATCCAGCTTGGGCAAATCCACGGTACTTGTTTCCCAAAAGGGAATGCCCCTCAAAAGAGATAAATTGATTGGATGATGACCCTGAAAGTGTTCTATTTACAAGTACAAGTAGTCCTTGATTTACTACCACAATTGACATCAGAATTTCTGTTATTAAACATTATTTACTGAGTCATACCCAATTTTACAGCCTTTTTTTGCCACAGTTGTTAAGCAAATCACTGCAGTTGTTATGCGAGCGCAGCTTCTCCTATTGATTTTGCTTGTCAGAAGTCAGCTGGTGACAAGTGGTGACAAGTAACCATTGTAAATACATGCCAGCTGTCAAGTACCCAAATTTTGATACATGAGCATGGGAATGCTGTGACCGTGAAAACTTTAAAAAGTGTGAAAATCAGTCATAAGTTACTTCAGTGTCATTGTTGCTTTCAATTATCACTAAAGGACTACCTATATTGCTTTGTGTTGGAATTCGTTGCTGGAATGTATTTCTATGCAACAACTACAATAGTATTCAGTCAGTAGATGGAAGTATTTACAAGTTTGGATTGTTGGCATATATTCTATGCTATTTTGTTTTAAGTAGAGTTTCCTGTTACAGTTAAATAGTTGGGCGGTAAAGTACATGGTGACTGTACTCTTTGTTTGCTCTGTGGTGCTTTATATAAACAGAATTTCTAACACTTACCATGTTTCCTTGAAAATAAGACTGATAAATCGAAAATAAGAAATAATATTTTCGAGGAAATACGGTACTAAATGCATCCATCTGGGGCTTGTTTTTGGGCTAGGGCTTATACTACAAGCATCCTGAAAAATCATGCTAGGGCTTATTTTCCAGTTGGGTCTTATTTTCGGGAAAACATGCTAATTGTCATATCCAAGCATCACCCCATGTCTTTCCTATTCCAGAAGAAAAACAACAGATGAGTTTCTTTAGCTTCCTCCCATTCCAGGGTTAGTTGTAGGTTGGTTTCACAACCTACAATAAGCCATTAGATGACTTTTTTGGTTTAGTATGTTGTGTGAACCCTGTCTTAGTGGATAAGCCATGGATAAGACAAAGTTATAGGTATCTTAAAGCCACTACTTATGTAACACTACATAAAGCTACCAGATTTGATCGCAACTTCCAAAAATTTGAGTATAACTAAAAAAAAAGTGGTTTTACAGTGACTGGCTTTTTGAGGTCGGAAGCTCACAAGTATTGTAAACCCTAACATTTAAAATTAAACTTAAAAAGTCTCCCTTGAAGTGAACACATCTTCATGAATGTGTCTGTGAACTTGTCTTGGCAACAGTGCAAAAATGGTGTTGTCTTATTTTGGGATTTTTTTTTAGTGATTCACCCTCTAAATACTAACTTGGTTTGATCCTACATAATTTTTTTTTCACATTGAGCAAACGCCAGCTAGCTGCTTGTCACTGCTGTAGCAAAACCTAAAAGAGGCTTAACTGCATTCTGAAAAAAGCCTATCCCAGCCCCCGCTCCCCCACCCAAATTTCAAATATTCACTTCCCAAACCGAAAAGACCACACATCAGTTCTGGACACACACACACACTCTTGATATATGTGTCATGAGCCCACTGACTTTACATCCTCGGTCTGTCTGTATTCAAATGTCAGGTGTAGCATCCAGTCTACAAAAGATTTCCCATTCATTGTCACTAGGTAAATCCACTCTAATAGCTACTCAGTTTGTCATTGTTTAAGTAGCAATAAACGTAGTTTTCAACTTACAGATATTGATTTAGTGACAGTTCGAAGTTACAACAAAAGTAACTTATGCCTGGCCCTTGCACTTCTGACTGTCACAGCATCCCCACAGACACAAGATCAAACTTTGAATGCTTGGCAATCTCTTTTCTTGTCCCTCACCTAACAATAAGACTTTATTGATTTGATTGTGTCAAGTTAGTATCAACCTTAGTGACCACATAAGAATTCTCAAGGAGAATCTATCCTCAATTTGGTCCTTCAGATTTTCCAACAAACGATGCCTACTTTACAAATAACTAATATAATTACATAATAAATTGGTCAATTGTTGTGCATCTTTGTTTTCCTCCTGAGTTTTTGAGAGGAAAAATTATTTCCTACTTCTAGTACAACAGTGAGTAGATTTCAAATACAGTTGGTTGGATTTAATGCTTTTGATTAGGCCTTAATATGAACCAGATATGGCTATTGTGCAAATGAGGACAAGCCCTGTAAAGTATGATCATCATAAAAATCAAACTCTGTTCCTGGTTTTCCTCAAATGTCCTTAGGGGTTAGGATTGATAGAGAAATGTTTTGTTCTTTTTCATTTTAAGATATTTCTGGATGTATTATTCTCATACTCAATACAACATGAAAATTCTACATAGCATTGCAAATCGCACTGAAATTTTTGGCTAATTGTGTGATATTCTAGTATTTACTCACCAGAAACACTTTACAGTATTTGCCAACTAATCTTTGGGTATTCTATGTAGAGTAAAACCCCAGTGATGACCAAAAACTGTTCTGAGAATTTGGTCGTCGCTGGAAGTGCATGTGCATAAAAAAAATGGCATGGCGCAGAAGGGCAAATTGGCGTGGAAGGGCAAATCTCCGTAGCTGTGTTTGGTCACCACCTGAGGACCTGTTCGTGACCAGAGGTGAAAATTTTTGGTCGTCACCCGATTTGGTTGTGAATGGAAGTTATTGCAACCAGAAGTTCTACTTGTATTTGTTTCATTTCAGACAGCTTCTTTGTTTTTATTTAGGTTAAAGAACAAAATATATTTAACTATTTTTTCCAGAGTTGATACTACAATGGATTTCTGTTAATTGTTACTACAGAGCTTTTCCCCTAATTTGTCTGATGGATGGATGCATGGAAAAGTGCACAAATTTCACCAATTCAAACAATAACATCAACAACACGCTAGTATTTCTCTTTATATTCCTAATCTCCAGTAATGTATTGTTGATATCCAAGAGACTCCAGACCTGTCTTAAATGGGATAATGAGAATTTTCAATATCCTCTAAAGCAGGGTTGTCAAACTCAGTTTCATTGAGAGCCATGTCAGGGTTGTGTTTGACTTCAGGGGGCTGGGTGGCGTGGCTGGAGTGGGCATGGCCAGCTCAATGTGTCAGGGGTGCCTGTGGTGAGCTAGGCGGGGCTGGGGGGATCCATTGGAGGAAGGTGAGGCCAGGGAGAGCACCAAACCCTTGTCCTTCAGAGGAGCCTTACCATCCCTCTCAAGCCGTGTGGAGAATCCCTGGATGGTGGCGCAAGCTGTCCAGATCCCTAGGCAGCAGAGGGCAAGTACCCAGCCCAGTCCTCAAACTCCCAGGGCACCAGGACCCCATAACCCAGCCCAGCCCTGCTTCCCCAAGTGTGTGCCCAGTGGCACTTACCTCCTCCTCGAGGCTGCTGCTGCTGTTCTCACTCTCCTTGGCCAGGTTTCTCATGGTGTGTACAGGAGGACAAAGTGTGTGGGTCAGAGGGAGGCCCACTCCCTCTCCACGCAAGTAGACCTGGCTTTGTAACCAAAGCATCCTCAACGATAGGATGGGAGACCACCAGGAGAGGTCAGCAGGAGGAGACACGGGAATGGCAAAAGGGCAGCAGGGCTGCTAGTGGCCAAGTGCTAAGGCAGGGCTTCCCTCCCTCCCTCCCTCCTTTCCTTCCTTCTTTTTCCTTCCCTCTTCCTTCTCCTTCCTTCTTCCTCTTTCCTTCTTTTTCCTTCCTTGCTCTCTTCCCATCTTTCCTTTTTTTTTCTATGTCTTTCTTCTTTCCTTTTCTCCTTTCCTGTCTCTTCTTGGATGCTCAAATGCAAAATGGGAAACATTTCTCCTTTTGTTTTGTTTTGCTTTTAATTTGTTTTGCTAGCTCTCTGCCAGCAAAATTGGAACTCCGATGGGGGCGGGGAGGGGATAGAGGGCTGCAGGATGCCATCACAACCAAAAACAGAGCCTGGGAGGGTCACATGCACCAGTCCCAAGTTCTGTTTTTGCTGACAGAGGCACTGCAGGCCAGTCTGCTGTTTCCAGAGGTACCTTACAGTAGCAATGTGCTATTGGAAGTTGCAACACCTCTCCTGAGTCAAGATCAACTCTTGTTTATTTTGTAATCATGCTAATGCAGTGTTTCTCAACCCTGGCAATTTAAAACTGTATAGACTTCAACTTCCAGAATTTTAACCCTATGGATTCTAAAATTTCATACCTCTATCAAAAGTGGGAGAAATCTACATTAAACCTAAGGAAAACTCTTACCTATCATGAAAAAAGATGAAGGACAAACCTGAAAGAGGACAAATGTATATTTGTGTAAATTTGGACTTGCAAATTGGCCTGTACAATAATTTAAGTAAAAACGTAATCCATTTCAGTTTTGTTTGGAAGAGAATAACCATGTTTCTGCTTTGCTACTCAGCTGCTTAATATGGATGGGTAATTTCAAGGCCATTGTTTTACCTTGAAACTGGACACATGCTAGAGGGATTTTCTGTTAAGAGGGGACTCTCAGTTGGGTCCATTAGCACCCTAATCTAGCAATTTGTTTTCTGGCCAACTGCAAGCCTAAAATTCAATTTAACCCTTCCTTATTCTTTTAAAGAAACAAAGAGTTCTGGTTTGCACAAGTTTTATTCTTTTTACAGACTTTCGGAATGTAAAGAATTTATATTTTTAAACCCAGTCCTATAGCTATTTTTTTATCTCTTCTGACTCGTTTAATTTCATTTCTTTTCAAGTGCTTGAGACATCCCAAGTTTTAAAGTCTTTGTTAAGGCAGGGTGTCCTTTTACTACCAATTGTTTATTCAGTATATCAGTGTTTTTCAACCTTGGCAGCTGGAAGATGGACTTCAACTCCCAGAATTTCCTTGCCAACCTAGCTGAAGGCTAGCTGGCTGAGGATTCTGGGAGTTGAAATCCACTCTCTTCCAGCTGCCAAGGTTGAGAAACACTGCAATATATACTTTTTATTTTTATCTGGACTCTGCATTTTTATTTATCCTACCTCCTTTGAGGACACTTTCCTGCATATGATGGAAAGTCCCTTTTTTTTCTATCTCACATCTGAAATTTCAAATATGGCTTTTCCAGATATTACTAAGGTACAACTGCCAACATGCTGGTTAAAGCTGTTGAGAATTAGAGTCCAACCATATATGGACAGCCACACGTGTTAAGCTATCAATACCCTTCAAGAAAGAGAAGAGTCCTGATCATAATATTATCTGTTGGTTTGACTGATAACTATTGTTTTACTCTAAGTTTCCACAATCAGGTGATGTCCAGATTTATAGGAACTACAAATTCCACAATTTCTAGCCAGGACCACCCTCTGTAGCCCAGCACAAAGAAAAGGAAAAAATAGAAGATCATTATATTAATTTCACAGAGACCTCTTTTCTAATTACTAGACCTCTTTATTTTTCAAATTACCTCTAGCTATCCTAGATCCCATATTCTGTATTCACAGTTGGTGGTTTGCATAGACCTCTTCCTTGAAATGCAAGCTGTGTGCCCCTATAGCTTGATTCTTCAAATTCTCTGCAATCATATTCTTCTTTCTCGATCAAAGGTCCCTCAAGTCACAAACTTCTAAATCCCCCCCTAAGCTAACCTCCAAAGGATGAGGACTACAGCTTAAAGAATTCATTAGGTTAGCTAGGAAGTTGGGAACTACTGTAACTGGTCCAACCCAGCCAGAGCATCCGAAATTAAAAGAAGCTATCCCATCTTCTATGAGGATCTAAATTCCTAGATACTCTTCTGCAGCCCAGAGTTCAATAACCATCTTGCATTATCTCACCGGATTTGCCCTTCAATCCCAATTGCCAGCAGCATTATGATCCAGATTCTGCCTCCCATCTTCTGTTGGTTCAGTCCTTCAGTTTCCTTCAGTTCAGTTTCCAGCAGGAATTCCTCCCGTGTGTCCTTACTGCACCTGGATTATTCTTCCTGGGGATGGAGAAGTTGTATATTTGCACTGGCTGGGGAGTAGCATTAGTGCCTCGCCCACAAGGCCAGGAATGTGGGTTGTAGATCCTGACTGGTTAGGACTGCTGGGTTTACCTCCTCTATTCTATGTAATTATTGGGGTTCATGTTTCAATTGGCTAAGAGCACCTGAGCAAAAATGCTTTGCCATTCTGATTAATGAGCAGTGAACTTTGATAGCTCTCAATCTATTTGGTCATCAGATGAGCTCAGTCAGAAAGAAGATCTCTGTATTGTTTCACTAGCATTTGTGGGGTTCCATGTTTATGACATGCAAAACTTTAGGGTTCAGAAACAAAATGATTTTCCTTGAAGCCCTTAAACAGATAGAGCCATCGTAGGTGCGATAATATGTCTCTTGCCCTCAAGACAGAGAGATTAATTTGACAGCAGAAAATATTATATGAGTCAGTAGAGAAAAGCTGGGAAATCCCCCTTTGTTTTCTGTGTTTACTTTCTTAAAAAATAACAGGTAACTACACTTACACAAATCCAAGATACAAAGGCATAGGTACTCTACATACAAAAATTATCTCTCTCTCTTTCTCTCTCTCTCTCTCTCTCTCTCTGTGCCTCTCACCAGACTAATCTAGCCATTGAGATAAACCATAAAACCCATCCAAGTTTGATAAAATAATTATAATTAAGGAGACAGAATTCTGATGTCTCCTTACTTATGATGTCTCCTTAATTTAATTTTGTAATTTTTTTTCTATTGTAACAATTGACAAGGCCTTATTAATCCACCCCCTCTTTTTTTCTGTTGTCCCAGATGTTGTATCTTTTGTTCTCAGATGAGAACAAAAACTGCATTTCATTATAATGAAGTTACTGCAACGATCCCCAGTGTATTTATTATTTTATCTCAATCTCACTTCAAAATATTTATGGCCACTAAGGAAGGGCTTGAGAAAAACTTAAGGCTTTTGGAGACAAGTGATTGTGAACTGCTTGCCTATGAGACAGCTGCAGTTGCTGATTATGTTAGGCAGAATGAAACAGCTACCCAAAAAGGACTTGAGAATGACTCACTTTTTCATTCTGCAAATTAAAGTCTTTCTTGAGCTTAAAGCCAATATTAGCATCTGTTTTGCCTGAAAGCCCCATTCTCTTCTGTGTAGATAGTCCTTGACTTACATCTATAATTGAGATGGGAATTATAGTTATAAATTGTGCTTATTGTTAAGCTGGTCACCAACTGACTGTTCCTAATTTTATGATCTTTTTTGTGATGGTCATTAAGTGAATCCATTTTCTTTAATGGATATTTTTACCAGAAACTGATAATAAATGCCAGCTTCTGACTAAAAAAAAAAAATCCATCAGAAAGGACAGTCATTTGACCAGGGAATGCTGTAAACAGCTGTAAATGCAGGCTTGTTGCCAAGCAGCCAAAATATGATCACATGACTATGGCCCCTGCGAGGGATGGGCCACCATAGAAACTTCGAATCTGGATTGTAAGTAGTTCTGGGGGGGTCAGTTGTAACTTCACTAAGTCACTAAGTAATCGTATGGAAGTCGAGGGCTATCTGTAATACAGTTAGTCTTTGATTTATAGCAGTTCATTTAATAACCGTTCAAAGTTACAACACTAAAAAAGTGACATGACCGTTTTTCATAGTTGCAACCCTTGCAGCTTTCCTATGGTCACGTGAAGAAAATTCAGACACTTGCCAATGGACTCCTATTTATGATGGTTGCAGTGTCTTGGGTCACATGATTCCCTTTTGTGCAAAGAAAAAAAAAACTGCTACAAACTCTACATGGTGTCAGGAAGGGTATCTGGCCAATAAATGTTCAGCTCCATCAAATTGAATTAAAGGAATAGACTCATGAAAAGGGACTTTTAAGCAGACCCTGCCATAGCGCGGGAATAACGCTAGGGACTTTTCTCAAAAGTTGTTTGGATTCAGTCTTTGGTGGTGTCTGTTGTTGGTGATTTCAAAACACCCACATCAGCTTCCAACTAATCAAGAAGGGAATGCAAAGAACATAATAGTCAATAGTTCTCCCCTATGGTGTCTGTTATGTACATGTGTACTTGCAAAAAAAAAAAAATTGAAATATTTCTAAAAGGGAGAGCTAAAAGGAAATCCAGGCAGCATCCTTCTATTGCTCTGAAAATATCTGTGAATTAATACTGCTCAGTGTGATTTATAATGTCTTGGTAGGACCACACTTGGAATATTGCATCCAGTTTTGGTCACCATGATATGAAAAAAAAAATGTTCAGACCCTGGAAAGAGTGCAGAGAGAAACAATAAAGATTATTAGGAGGCTTGAGGCTAAAACATGTGAAGAACAGTTGTATGAATTGGGTATGTCTTGTCTAATGAAAAGAAGGAATGGGATGACATGCTAGTAGTGTTCCAATATTTGAGGGGCTGCTGCTGCAAAAAAAGGGGGGGTCAGACTGTTCTCCAAAGCACCTGAAGGCAGGACAAGAAGCAATAGATGGAAACTAATCAAGGAGAGAACCAATTTAGAAATAAGGAGAAAGTTCCTTATAGTTGGAATCAGTGGAACAGTTCGTCTTTAGAAGTTATGGGTGCTCCATCACTAGAGGTTTTTAAGAACAGATTGGATGGGTAAAGGATCTCCTGTTGTAGCTTTCAACTCTATTATTCTGTTGCTATAACACATGAACTTCTATGAGGAAGGAAGTTCATTTGAACCCATGATCTGGGAGGCAGATTGAGTTGAGTAGTGTTTCTGCATAGTAGCCCTCACCTCAAAAGAAAAAAAATATCCCCATCTGTGATTTTCAAATGCATCATAGCTGCGCTGGAACTAACTTAGCTCAGTTGCTGAACATAGATGGTGGCATTGCTCAGGCCAGGAGCTGATGCTGAAGGCGCAGGCAAGACTGTGTGTGCAAATGCCCCAATTCATCCTAGGAAGTTATGTTAGTGCAACTCACTGCAAATCATAAGGTGTGACGAACGAGTGATTATAGTCCTCAAATTATAACAACCATTCAAACAGCCTTGAAAAAGGTGATTTATGATGGGTCCTCGCATTAAAAAGCATCACAGCATCCTCAATGTCATGTGATCAAAATTTGGGCATTTAGCAGCAGACATATATTTATGATAATTGCAACATCCTGGGATCACATGCCTGCTAATTGCAACCTTCCCAGTTGGCTTCCAACAAGCAAAGTTAATGGGGGAATCTGAATTCATTTTATGGCCACCTGATTCAATTAATAATTTGCAGTGATTCACTTAACAACCATGGCAAAAAATCAAGTGTGACTCACTTAACAGCTGCTTTGTCAGCAATAAAAATTCTGATCTCAACTGTAGTAATAAGTTGAGGGCTACTTGCAGTTAGTTTTTTTTTTTCCAGCAGGGAGAATGGATACCATGCTGCTATGCCAGCCCTGTGCAACAGCATTCCCTGGAGATTTGGATGGTGCATCCTGTCGATCTTTTGCAAAATATTAAGACCTGAAGGTTTCCATACACAACTTTGGACTGGGAGGTATGGGTGCCCCACTGGCTGGTTGTTTCAGTAATTGTACTAGAGTTATTACCTTTTTTATTTATATCTTTGCCCCAAGCTTTGTTAGTGCTCCTATTGCTTTTGTACTTTATTTTATTCCATATATTGTACATTATTTTGTGATCTTTTTAGTAGTTTAATTAATAAAATTAAAGTTAATTAACAATTTAATTAACACAATTAACATAGCTAATGGCAGAGTTAAATAGTTAATGTATTTAATTCCGCCCTCCACATTTTATCATTATTATTTGGCAGAATCTTGGCGAGATTTTCTATGGCTGACACCTAAGGGTGGTTCCCCTTGGTTTATGTTTCCCTGTTATGATTTTATTCAGGGGAGATTCAGAATGTTTCCTGGGGTAGAAAAATGCCTTGTAATGCTTCTTTTAATGTTTAAAGAGAGATTTATTTAATCTGAAGTGGGAAAATCAAATGAAAGTTGACTATGAGGCAAAGCTCAGCTGAGATATGTTCTTCTTTGAGCCTAATTAAAATTTGCTAAGTCCATCTCCATGCAGTTTTCTTACAATACAGAAGTGCTTTATCATTATCTTCTTCAATCATGTTTTTTCAACTTTTAGTCTTGTCTATAGCCTTGGATTTCCTGATGTTTTTTGTCTGAGTTCTAACCAGCTTTAAACCCCATTTAGCTTTTGGAGATCAACCACATTGGCTAGGACTGGCATGACATACATAATGTATCTTAATTCAGCTTCTGGATTATTATCAATTAAACTGGCAATAGATATCTTGAGAAAAGAGTAAATAAAATGCTGGAACAAGTCGCAAGTAGACCAACTGGATTTCATCAGCCCTGCCCATATATTTTGTAAGATTAAATTTGTGTCGTAAGAACTAGAAGCTTGGAAACAAAAAGGAAACAAACTGGCCACCACACTTATTTATTTCTTTATTTTCCAAAATCCACAGATGCTAAGTATCGTTTAAACAAAATCCATTCATCTTAGTTGTCTCAGCCTTGTTTTCACACTTTGACGGATGGAGTGTACTTCTATAGGTGGAGCGCAGTTGTCTCTGAATACTTTTCTTCCCCAAATATCAGTCATCCAGGGGTGTGTTGAAACAATGGTATGATTGGGTCCTACAAATTTCCCATACTTCACTAACTTGCCATCCATCTCACATCTGGCAGATCTTTGGATTAAGATATGACTAAAGAGAATTTGTGGGATTGTGAGACATCTTTCTTGTTCTGCTTCTCGTGAAGTTTGACCAGCCCTTCAGGGCAGGGTGCTTTCAATCTCTGTGGCAAATAAAGGAGAGCTTTAAGGTACCTTGATTTGTTTGTGTGTCAGAGAAACAAGAAGAAAGAATGAATAACTATGTAAGTACATAAAAATCTGCAGGCATACCAAGTAAATCAGACCGGATGTATGTGTCCAGTAGATATATGTGAGTATGTGTTTGTATTTACTTATAAATGGTAGGAATTTGGTGACTATACCTTTACACAGCTTTGTTTCTGAGTCTTTATTACTTGGGTCTATTTTACCAATTTGTGCCACTCTCAAAACAACAAAAGGCTTCCTTTCTATGAGTACAATATGTAAATGGAGCTTCAGAGGGCTTGCGTTGCAATTCATTTATTCTACAGCTAAAGGGAGGGACAAAAAGCTATGCTGAATGCAGAAGCCAGAGCTACCCATGTGAGGTTTCATGTGAACCCACCCACCAACCCACAGCAGCTTCTGAGATTTCACTAGCATTTCCCACACAGTTTTCAGGGTGAATTTTGCACCTGCATAGGCTAAGAACTTGCAAGACTATCAAAATGCAACTGGATCTCTGAAGGGAACTGAATTTTGCATCTTTCTATCTTGGAAAATGTGACCTCAGACATGCAAACTATACATAGATGTAATTTTACTGATTGGGTAAGTCCGCCCAACCCCCTGTTTTTGCGCATTCTATCTAACCCTGTATGGGTTCCACGTAGTTGGCAGGATAGAGGCCCACACGTCCACTGTCAGTCACTCCTTTGCACCAGCCTTGTTCATCCTCATCTTCCAATTTGGTTAGAAGCTCTCCTGAAAAGAAAGGGCAGGGGAGGAAATTATTACAGATAAGGGGAAGGATGAAATAGTTTGAGTCAATGAACTGATCTGCCATCAACTTACATAAATACAGGTAGTCCTCAACTTACAACAGTTCCTTTAGTGACCATTCTAAGTTGCAATGGCACTGAAAAAGTGACTCGTGACCATTTTTCATACTTACGACCATTGCAGCATCCCAATAGTCAAGTGATCAAAATTTGGATACTTGGCAGCTGATTCATATTTATAATGGTTGCAGTGTCCCAGGGTCATGAGATCACCTTTTGCAACCTTCTGACAAGCAAATCAATGGGGAAGCTTAACAACTGGTTACAAGTTTAACAACTGTAGCAAGAGGTCGTAAAATAGTCCAAAATTCACTTAGCAACAGAAATTTTGGACTGAATTGTGGTTGTACGTCAAGGACTACCTGTATTAGAGAATAGTTTGGTACATATTCTAAAATAATTCAAGGATTCCTTGGTTAGGTTGCTTTTCAGATTTTTTTCAACATGGTATCCAAATTCAGTGAAAATGTTATTGTAACGAATGAATTAGTTGAAGATATGTATCAAATAGATACATAAAACAATACTGCTATTAATACTAGCCTTGTTCTGCTATTGTTACATTTAGGTAGGACTGTTAATATGATTTTGGGTTGATAACTATGTGTTGGGAACGCATTTGTTTTCTCTTGGCTATATTCCCAGCGATTAATTTAGAATCTATTAAAGCAAAAAGGTGGATTGTGCAAGCATGGAGACTTACCAAAAGAATTAACATATAGTGCTGGAGGAAAAATTGTACATCTGATTTAAAGTAATGATTTTTCTTTTAACAAAAGATTAAGATAAAATATTTTTGATGGTAATATTTGTTTAGTCATTTTGTTTATTACATCCTTTTTCAGGCCCATCTTCCTCTCTGCATTTTATTAACATGAAATTTAAGTATTTTACACACACACACACAAACACACACACACACACTCATATACAATTTCAAAGCCAGCCATCTCATCTCAAGTTCTAACATGTCAAAAATAAGCAGTTACAATACTCCACCTATTTTTGCTAACTAAAAGCAGACTGAAATCAATCAGATTTTAGAATTGTCTTTCCCATCCTGGAACTCTTCAGTTCTGGTGGATTGTCACTTCCTTAATTCCCAATTCCGGTTAGATATTACTCAAGGGAGCAAACATGCCCACCAATTTCAATTATACCTACGAGTAGGCAACTATAGCTAAACTCGTTCTTGTGGTGTTACAGTACTTTCACAATAGCATTGTGGTTGCTGGCTAGCCATGCCTTTGTTGAGAAGATTGCTTGTTAATGGCCCAGAGTCTTGATGTTTCCTTAAGGAAAACTAATGTTTGGGGAAGATCTCTTGAGAATCAGCCCCCACAGCTTTGAGAAAATGAGCCACATGTGCCTTGCTGAGCGTTAATGAGTAAGAGGATGAAATGATGTGTACGCATGAATCTATGTTCTGGAACAAGAGACAGAGATGCCGGTTACTTGAGGCTTGAAGTATTTTGTAGATCTGGTATACAATAACAGCTCTGACGCTGGAAGGAGTAGGCATGATGTTTGCCTTCTATGTTTGGTTTGTAAGGCATTTTGTCTTGTTCATAAATGTAATCCTTGATTTATGACCACAATTGAATCCAAAATTTCTGTTGCTAAGCAAGACATTTGTTAAGTGAGTTTTGCCTCATTTTATAACAGTTTTCGTCACATTTACTAAGTGAATCACTACAGTTGTTAAGTAAGTAACACAGTAGTTACGTGAATTTGGTTTCCCCATTACTTGGTTTACCGGATGGTTGCAAAAGGAGATTACAATACTCAGGGATACAGTAAACATTGTAAATATGAGTCAGTTGCCAAAGTCTGAATTTTGACCAGGTAATCTTGGGGATGCTGCAACAATAGTAAGTGTGGAATATAGTTGTAAGTCACTTTTTTTCAGTGCCATTGTGACTTTAAATATCACTAAATGAACTGTTGTAAGTCGAGGATTATTTGTATTAGTGTTTCCCTCTCCTCACAAAAAGGAAGAGAAAATCCTTGATCATGGTCTCCTGTCAAACTCAGCTTCTCTGCTGATCAGCCACAGTTGGACAAAGGGGAACAGATTTCCCATTAGAATCAGCATAAATAAATATTCAACAGGAGGAGGAATATTTTAATCTTACCCCCTTATGCAAATCCAAATTAAAATTCCTACTGTAGTGAAGATAAAGCACTTTTGAGTACTGCAAAGGTGGGGATGGATAAAGTTTAAGTCTAGCCTGTCTCCCAAGAATCCTAATGATGATTTGGCTGCCCTCTTCTGCTGCAACCCCTCTCAGCCTTAGTAGTAGGTCTCCAGACTGAGTGAATTGTAGAGATGGAAGGAGTCAAGTCTTTACCCACCCAGTGGACAATTAATGAGTGCCATAGATTGAGGCTAGTGAAAAAAAGATAGCTCTTCCTTTCTCCTGCCACCTGTATTTATTTATTTGCTTGTCCGTTTATTTATTATTTGATTTGTATATTGCCCACCTTGTCTACATGGTATGGAGGAATGACTTTAGAAGGGAGAATCTCAGATGGGACAATTGCTATGTAAAAGATATCAGCCACCGAAGGGGAAATGGTGTGGGAGATGTTTCAGAAGAGACCCTCCCTAGTTTTCTGGAAATTAAAGAAGGGGAGAATACTTTCATCTCCCAAGATGATTCTTTTAATGTAACATTACAATACAGAGCCAGTTTGGTGAAGTAAGGCACTAGGCCAGCTGGATGACCTTGGACCAATCATACCTTTTCAGCCCTAAGAAGCACGTAATGACATACCATTTCCGAAATCTTGCCAAGAAAATTGCAGGGACTAGTCCAGGCAAATGGTTAGCATCAACAATGACTCAAAAGGTACAAAAAATAATGATCAAAACCCAAATTCAAACACCTTACAATAAAGATTGAGCTAGCACTCCTGGTTGCGTTTCTTGTCTGAGTAAAATTAGGCTTAATACCACCCAGGGGTGGGATTCAATTTTTTTAACAACCGGTTCTGTGAACGTGGCTTAGTTGGTGGGTGTGGCTTGGTGGTCATGTGATTGGGTGGGTGTGGCCAACTCGACATTACTCATGTCAAGGGGTGCTTCTCCTCGCCTGCCCTCTCATGACAGTGGGAATGCTGCAATGGTCATAAGTGTGAAAAATGGTCATATGTCATTTTTTCAGTACCATTGTAACTTTGAATGGTCACTAAATGAATCAAGGATTACCTGTACAAAAATACAAAAAGCTTCTTTGCTTGCAAAAAGCTGCCCTAAATACTAATCATTAGATTAAAAATACCTGCAAGCAAGAGTTACAAATCAGGCAGGGTGCCAGAGCACCTTGAAGAATTAAAATAGTGATAACTATCAGCAGCCAACTATTGCTCATAAAGTGAAACCTTTTAGCAGAGAGGTTATTTAAGCTCTCCAGAAAAAGGATATCCAGGAAATGCAATCCTTAGATCCAGTTGCACCATTTAAAGATATCAGCTGATCTCACTTACCTCACAAGATATCCTAAGGAAACCATCCAGATTTAAGGAAAAGTCACATGCCTCTCAGAAAGGCAGTAAAAAAATCAGTGCAAACATGCATCCTGCCTCTTGGAAGTACACCCCAAAAGGGCAGTGCCAGATACTACTAAAGCAGTGAAAGAAGACCCCCTCCCCAGATAAAAAAGAAACCATGAGGCAGGAAAAAATTCAAACACAATACAAATAATTAAATCACAACAGTCGCTGTTGCTTGTTGAAGCTGAATAAGGAAAATTTCCCATCAATAAACATAGGATTAAATGTCACCAAGCACAGAATTAACCTTCACCAAAAACCAGTTTTAGACCAAAACTCAGAAGGGGAATGTAAACTCGTGTTTGAATGTCAATCTTTCTAGCTAGCCAAGAAGCCTTGCTGAATGTCACTCATCTTGGTTCCTTGTCATTGAAAGCTTCTTTCTGACAGCTCTGCTTCATTATTCAATTATTTCTTCAAAGTGCTGATTGTTCAAGGAATTATTTCCTCCCAACAGCAGTGTAAAAATCTCAAGACAACCCTTCCCCTTTAAGAAGCCCCAGAAGCTCTGGAGACAGGAAGTCTAGGTGTATTGGCAAGAATGTAATAAGGGTGGAAAAAAACAAAAGGAGATTGCTTCTAACTACCAGTTCTCTGAACTATTTAGAAAGTTAACAAGGGGTTCTATAGAACTGGTCAGAACTGGTAGTATCCCACTCCTGATACCACCCCTTTCAGCCCTGGTTGGAATAACTTCTGACAGACAGAACCCCCTCTTTGATCAAGTCTTCCATCAAAACTGTTACCCTGCCTCAACCGATTCAACTATATTGGCTGATATGTTTAGTGTGACAGAAGGAAATCAAAATCAGTAGAGCCCTCCATGCCCTTTCCTTAATTTACTGTAAACAAGGATGCTATTTATTGGTATTCTTCTGTGACAGAATAAAGTTCAACAGTGGGACAACAACTGTTATACTAGTATCGTTTTCTGTCATCTGAAGAGTTGGTAGATAACACTGTATCTTAGCTGCATGGAGTAGCTTTGAGGAGAGGCAGGACTATTCTCAATTAATCCTGATCACTTTGGTATAGGGGAAAATAATATTAGATGAATAAGACTGTACCCATCACCTTCGTAACTGGAAACACCATTATCTCTTGATCCTTGTTAAGTGCAAGCAGTCAGAGCCCATTTATGAATAAGAAAAATCAGTAACTTTATCATCTAGCATTATGTTACAAGAAACTCACCAGAATGCTTGCCTTCCCTTGGGAACAACTAGAGAAGGCTTCATGGATCTTGGGAGTGGGTGGGGGATGTCAAACTTATTTCACTTGCAGCTGCCCAAGAATTCCAAGCTAGGCCCTTGCTTGACTCCTCCTTCCAGCCTAGCTGGCAGTTTTCCAACAGTCCTTAAATAATTGATTGCTTATCCCCACCCTTAGAATTTCATATAGGAAAATGAAGAGAATGGAAGAATACAGATGACAAGAGAAGAGAAATTGGAGTCCATTTTAGGAGGTTTGAACAGATTCATATCCATTTTAATAATACCAGCCAGTCTCTGTGGAGATGAGACTTTCTTTCGAAGAATGACATTGTGTGGAAGGATTATGAAGATAACACTCACCTGCCTTGAAACTTAGCTCATCTGCTTCCTGGCCAATATAATCGTACACAGCACGAACCCTCTGGCCTGCTATTGGCACAGGTGCTGGCTTGGGACTATAGAAAGGAGGGAGAATGTAACTATAAGTGACCTTGTTCAACCTTTGCTTATTATACCTACCCTAGTCTTTCTACATCTCCTACAAGAGTCTAAGGCAATGTACATAGTAAACCACAAATAAACACATTATGTGCTATTATATTATAGCTTAATGTGAAGTATGAAGATCTGACACTGACTTACTGAAGATCCCCAAGTGAATTTCATGTCCAAATGGAGATATGCATCTGAATTTCTGTAGAGCCATTGCAAATGTTAGCATCTGGTCATTTCTTTGCTTAATCATGTGAGAGACAATTATAAATGTAGAAACTAACAAAAAACTGAACATCTATAAATACTGATAGTTAAAGGGATTTTTAATCTTGGATGGCCTGCTAGCTAGCTGAACTCTCTTAAGGACTCTGTAAATACAGGAACTGTCTTTCCAAGATGCAGTTTCAGGAAGAGGAAGTTAGAAATTCTAAATAATCCTTGACTTATGGATCACAATTGGGATCAGAATTTCCACTGCAAAGCAAGGTGGTTATTAAATGAAATTAAATTTGCAGATGATACTAAGCTGGTAGGAATAGCTAACACCCAAAAAGATAGGCTCAAGATCCAGATGGATCTTCACAGACTAGAACATTGGGTCATATTTTACAAAATGTAATTCAATGTAGAGAAAAGTAAAGTCCCATACTTAGGGAAGAAAAACCAAAAGTACACATATAGACTGGGTGAAACCAGGCTTAATAGCAGTAACTGTCTTAGTGGACAACCAGCTAAATATAAGCCAGCAATGTGTGGCGGCAGCCAAAAAAGCTAATGTAATCCTAAATTGCATCAACAGATGGATACAATCAACTTCAAGTGAGGAACTAATAACACTCTATAAAGCCTTAGTAAGACCACTCCTAGAGTACTGCATCCAATTTTGGTCACCACACTATAAAAAAGATGTTGAGACTATAGAAAAAGTACAGAGAAGAGTAACAAGGATGATTAGGGGACTGGAAACTAAAACATATGAAGAACAGTTACAGGAACTGGGCATGGTTAGTCTAGTGAAGAGAAGGACCAGGGAAGACATGATAACATTGTTCCAGTATTTGAGGGGCTGCCACAGAGAGGAAGAGGTCAAGCTATTTTCTAAAGCGCCTGTAGGCCAGACAAGGAATAATGGATGGAAACTGAACAAGGAGAAATTTAACTTGGAAATAAGGAGAAACTTTCTGACAAAAAGAACAATCAACCAATGGAACAGCTTGCCTTTGGAAGTTGTGGGAACATCTTTACTTGAGACTTTCAAGAAGAGATTGGACTGCCATCTGTCAGAAATAGTGTAGGGTCTCCTGCATGGGCAGGGGGTTGGATTAGATGACCTATAAGGTCCCTTCCAATTCTGATTATCTGTTATCTATTATCTGTTTGTTATCTGAATCATGCCCAATTTTACAATCTTTGTTGCAATATTTATGTTATTAATTGAACACTGGAGTTGGTAAGCGAATCATGTGATCCTTAAGCAGATTTGGCTTCCTACATTGACTTTACGTGTTAGAAGTTAGTTGAGAAAGTCACAAATGGTGATCCCATGACCTTGGGATGCTGCAACCCTCATAAATACATGCCAGTTGCCAAATGCCTGAATTTTGATCCCAAAGATACACTAATGATCATCTGTGTGAAAACTTGTTGTAAGTTACTTTTTTTCAAGTTCCGTTGTAACTTTGAACAGTCATTAAACAAATTATTATAAGTTGACAACTACTTGTAATTTCTTTGTTTTAATCTTGGTTTGTTGGTTTGCAAGAATGGATCACTAGTCCCTGAGAACAGATTAAATGTCTCTGGGCCTAGAAAACCAGGAAGTAGGTAAAATTGTGAAGACTGCTTAATTAGTCTTCTGAAGGATATTTCATTATTTACAAGAGTAATTTTATATACATTTTAATTCTCTCTCTTTGTTTGCTTGGGTTACTAATTACAAGCAGATCTCAGCTTCATAGAACTGCTTGCAGTTTCATAAAAGGTTAAATCATGGCAAGTGGACCAACATTTATTAACACTTAGACTTTTGGCCTGAATGATTGAATCTTCACTTACAATCTGGTTGCAATGAAACTATTCTTGCAAATCTTTTCTTTGTTGTCTCCATTAAATTAAAAAAAATTTTTTATGATTATTAAACTATTGGGTTTGTAATCTCTCATTTTATATTCCAAAGCTGTTTGGGCCTGGTAATCCTGCTAAGAGGGGAAGTGCTTATTCCTGGGGAAAAATGGTTCCTGTCAGTATAAATTTAGAACAATGTAATATTGAAGTTAGCATTTTATTCTGTTTAGCTTCCGGCTCTTTTACTGGTAGTCCTCAATTTACAACTGATTGCTTTGTGACTATTTGAAGTTACAACGGCCTCTGCCAAAACCTGTTTATGACCAGGTTCCAAATTCTGATATTTGTCCCCCCCCACCCCGCCATGGTCACATGACTGAATTTTGACTGTTTGGCAACTTACCCACATCTATGGCAGTCTGCAGTGCCCTGCGGTCACCCAACCATGATTTACAATCATTTTGCTGGGAACCAGTTTACTTTTTGTTTCTGGCAATAACTGCCCCATGGAGAACAATGGGTTCACTTAATGACCTCAATGTTCGCTTAATGACCACCATGAAAATTGTTGTAAAATCAGACTTGGTTATGACTCAGATTCTGATTATCACAATTTATGGCCATAATTGTAGGGCTCCATTATGATTGTGACTCAAGGACTACCTGTACTTTTGCAAGTGTTCTTGATGTGGCTAAGCAGAAAGAATATATTTCACCTCTATAATTGCAGGGCTGCATTAGAGAGTAGATATTGCTCTCTTAAGTAAAGAAGCAACATTAGTCTTCAAATATTCCTTGACCCTGAAAGCAAACTTAAAGTCTCAATTCTTTGAAAAGTGAAGTTGTCTTTTTAGTAAATCATAAACATTCAAAATCACGTAGAAAAGTAATCAGGACAAATTTCTAAAATGGCTGTAGAGCATTTGGTTGTATTATGAAATAGTTAAGCTCAGCCTGTAAATAAAGTTTGTAAATAAAGTTTTATAAAATGCCACAACATGAAAGATGCCTTCCAAATAAAACTAAATCCCAACCAGAAGTATTGTCTTCTTGTCATCACTCATGTTATAATAACAATACAGCAACCAATCTTTTTAATTATTACATTCATGTCCTATCACATATTATAAAATTTGCTGAATACTTGAAAGGGTATTCAGAAGTCTTGTTTGGATCAAACCACAGATGATTCAAGTCTTGATACTAATGTTTAATTTTTTTCCCTAAAAAGCATTTTCAGAGGTTCAAAATCTGACTGGAGAAGGACAAACAGCATAGAAATTGAATAAACCCACGTCCCCACTAAAGAGCTGCTGTTGGCACAGATAAGTTATGATTTCTGTGTTCTTTCTAGTGGGCTCAATACACATTTGGGAGCTATAATAAAAGCACAATAAGAAACGTTTAACTATGCATGTGACCTTATAATAGAGATATAGCATGTACACTGCAGTAACTGTTTTAAAATAATGGTTTATGAAATACAGTTGGCTACATAAGTAGCTAAACCCTAATCATGGTTACCAACCCAAGCAGTTGACATCACCTATCATGTCATGATATAGTTTTTAAAATGAATAAACCATATTTGAGTGGGTACCACAGCTCACCACATTTGATAAATTAATAAATTGCATAGTTGTGAAATGTTCCCTCTCTTATCAACCACAGATTCTTACAGATGCCTTATCAAATAGCAACTAAAAATATCAAGAGATCAGATCATAGGTCTCCTCTGCCCTTCTCATGCCCATTTTAGTTCTCATATTACCTGCAGGACCGCATTCTACCAGTGATCTCCAGCAGGCTGGTGCGTTCACATAGAGAGGGTCTGCTCCGGGTGCTGTCGGCCGCTATGTGTTGTCTGGCGGCACCGAGGAGTAGGGCCTTCTCTGTGGGGGCCCCCGCCCTCTGGAATACTCTGCCACCAGAGCTTCGTACCGGCACGGACCTGAGGGCCTTCAGGCGCGCGTTGAAGACCTGGCTCTTCGAGCAGGCCGGCCTGGGCTGAGATGGTTTTAATTGGTCTCCATATTATTCTTAATTTTAATTGGGGTTTTAAGGGGGGGGGGGGGGGGGGGGGCTTTTTTATTTTTATTAACCAGCCAACATCAAATTTAATACTTTTTTAACTTTTGTATTGTTTGTGGGGTTTTAGACGGGCTGTGCACTGCCCTGAGTCCCTCGAGAGAAGGGCGGTGTATAAATTGAGATAATAATAATAATAATAATAATAATAATAATAATAATAATAATAATAATAATAATAATAATAATAATAATAATAATATAATAATAATACGTTAAACCTGAAAGAACTTCATATGTAGGACTGGAGAGCTATTTTTGAAGTGTATGTTTTCTGGCTGACCTCAATTTGATTATCTTCTTTCAGGTCAATTGAAGTTTTATGCATTCAGAAATAAATAAAAATGCCCCATATGGGGACAAGTGGAACTGTCTCAAAGAACTGGGCTTCCAAGCAGGTTGATGGTCAAGGCAAGCCCAGCAACTAAACAGAACTTCTTTAAAAATGCAAACAAACCTGTAGATGGTCAGCATATAAATTGAAAAAGGAGAGAGAAATGAAAAAGATAATGCAACTAATAGTTGATCAAGGAATGGTTTGCAATGGGAATGAAGAAAAGAAAAAAATAGTACAGAAGTACTATGAGAAATTATACAATTAAGAGAAAGTTAAAGAAGGAAAAATTAAACAATGTTTCCAAAGAGCGGAGTTACCCCAAATACTGGAGGATATTAAGATAATGTTAGAAGGGAAAATAACAATGATGGAATTGGCGGAGGCACTAAATAGACAAAATACTGGAAAGGCTCTGGGCCCAGATGGGCTATCAGCAGAATTTTACAAAACTTTACAGGAATCCTTAAGTATCTCAATGTTTGAAATGATGAATGTGGTTTTGTCAAAAACTAAAATACCTAATTCATGGATAGAGGCATATATTACTCTCATACCAAAAGAGGATACTGACCTACAACAAATAAAAATTATAGACCTATCTCCTTGCTAAATGCAGATTATAAAATTTTTGCCTCAATAATGGCAGAAAGACTTAAAAGATATTTGAACAATTTTATACATGTTGATCAAAATAGATTTTTGCCAAAGAGGCAAATCAAAGACAATATGAGAATAATCTTGAATACATTGGAATACTATGAAACATATCTAGAGAAGCAAATGGCCTTGGTATTTTTAGATGTGCAAAAAGCCTTTGATAATATAAATTGGCAGTTTATGATATCACAAATGGAACAAATGGGCTTTGGAGAAAGATTTATTAAAGCTATTGAGGCAGTATATCACAAGCAATCTGTTAAAGTAATGATAAATGGAGATTTGGCAGACAATATTAATATTAAAAAAGAAACTAGACAAGGATGTCCATTGTCACCTCTGTTGTTTGTATTGACCTTGGAGGAGTTAAACAGAAATATTAGAGATAATAGTAGAATAAAGGGAATGAAAATAAAAAAGGGGAATTTAAATTATAAGCATTAGCAGATGATCTGGTTTTTATATTAGAGGAACCATTGAAAGCATCTAAATTGTTAGAAAAGATTGAAGAATATGAATATAGTTGGCAGGACTGAAAATAAATAAAGATAAAACTAAGATTTTAGTTAAACTATGATTGAAAAACTAAAGAAAGAATTGACAGAGAGATTGAATATCCAGAGCACAAATACAGTAAAATATTTAGGAATACAATTAACAGCAAGATGTGGAACACTAAAGGAAGATAATTATTATAAATTAAAACAACAGATTGTGGCAGACTTGAAAAAATGGGAAAATCTACAATTATCTCTAACAGGGAGAATATCTACAATCAAAATGAATATACTACCAAGAATATTATATTTGTTCCAGACAACTCCAATTAAACTAAGGAAAGAATATTTTGAGGACTTAAATAAAATAATACTGAAATATATAAGGCAGAGAAAGAAGGCAAGAATTAAATTAAAATTGTTACAAGATGCTAGAATAAGAGGAGGCTTTGGATTACCCAATTGGGAATTATATTATCAGGCGGTAACATTGATATGGGTGAAAGAATGGATTGTTTTGAGGAACACTAGGTTATTAATGTTAGAAGGTCATGATTTGTTATTGGGATGGCATGCATTTTTATGGTATAAGGAAAGTAAAACACATGGGTATTTTAGGAGACATTATATTCGAGATGCATTACTGTCAATATGGGAAAAAATAAGAAAAAAACATTACATGAAAATATCAGTCTGGTTGTCAATGATAAAGGCATTTGCTTATCCAATTGTTTATAAAATGGAATGTACAGTTAGATATGGTGAAATATTAAATGAAATGGGTGAACTCAAATCTAAACAAGAATTAGAGGGGCAAGGAATAAAGATGAACTGGTATTCATATGTGCAAATACATTCTGGATATGATAAAGATAATAAGACAAAAGGGTTTTACAATGAACTTACTGGAATTTTAACAGGTACTGATGAGAGGATGATTAAAAAATTATATGGTTATTTACCTGGAGTGAAATTATAAGAAGAACAAGTTAAAGAAACAATGATTGCTTGGGGGGGAATTTTGGATACGGGATAGATCTAGAAAAATGGCAGAAATTATGGACTCGAAACTGTAAAATAACAATGTCAACAGCATATAAGGAGAATTTGTATAAGATGTTTTACAAGTGGCATTTACCCCCCCACAAGAATAGCAAGGATGTTCAAGAACAATTCGGAGAAATGTTGGAAATGTCATCAGATACCTGGATCATATTACCATATGTGGTGGACATATGAGGAAGCCAAAAGATACTAGACTAAAATTCATACATGGCTGGAAAGAATGACAAAACAACATATAGACTTGAGATATTTTTATTGGGTATCTTGCCTGAAGGATACAGAATTGATATATTTGATTATTAATGTTTTAACAGCAGCTAGAATTGTATTTGCTCAAAAATGGAAAAATGAAAAAATTCTGATAGAAGAAGAGGTGATAAAGAAAATAACGGAATGTGCAGAAATGAGTTGATTGACATTAGCAATTAGAGAGCAAGAAGAAAAAGAATATTATAAAATATGGGATTTATTTTATCAATGATTAGATAGGAAAATAGAGAAATGAAATACTATAATATAAACAAAAAAACAATAGTAACTATAATACAATGAAATGATATAATTGTGTATTAAGGAAGGAATTTTAATATGAACTAGGATTTGTAAAAATTGAGATTTACTCGTAAAGGATTATGTGAATTTGCAATTAAAGTCTAATGATGATTTAATAATAATGTAATAGGAAATGAATAGTTGATCTATATAATATGAATTTTAATTTAATTGAAGAGGGAAAGACTGTTGATATTGTGCACAAGAAATATGTACCAACCGACACACTGTACAACTGAAAGGTTTTATTTGTTGTTTTGTATTTGTTTATGTTTGTTGTTAAAAATAAAAAAAGGCAAAAAAAAAAAAGGCAAGCCCAGCAGCCAATCAGGGATGGCCTTTGGGAAGAGAAGAGACTTCATTAGATCCAAAATTTTCAATATCAGGTTTTAGGATGGAATATCTGTGGTAGTGACAAGGAAGGCATCCTTTAACTTTGCTCAGATTTCCACTCATACCTGTTAATCACAAGTGGAAACTATGAGAAAATATGATGTAACAGACTGACTGGGAGAATTCTGGGAGTTGAAATCCACAAAACTTAAAAGTTGAGGAACTTGAAAATCACTGGACTAGACTATCAGTCAGGGAAGGTCTGGCTCAATTCTTTTTCTTTTCTTTTTTTCTTTGGTGATGAAATTTAATGGTTTCACAGCTACTAAGCCCAAACCACACACACATATTGGGTGAATCCAACCATTCTGTTTTTGTATACTGTGCTTTATGATTCAGCATGGAGTTTGAACCCAGCCAAATGTAGCTTATTTGATAATGATTAAGCAAATCATAGGTTGGTGTGGTGCCTTAATCAGATAAGTAAGCGGCTGTAGGCAAATCACCCTTTCTCAATTACAGGCTTCCTGCTGTTGTCCTGTACTATTCTCTTGCTTTACGAGGTTGCAAGAATTCCAACAGAAGAGTGTCTTGATTACCAAGGGTATAAAGTCTACCCTGTTGTATCACACCACAACTTTCCAGTGGTCAGCCAGATGTCCCTGAAGACCTTGTTCCTCTCTCTCCCCATTATTCCTCTGATGCTACCCACCCCCAGCAAGATAAGGTATTGATCGAATCTGATAAATATCCAAAGACTTTTAAAACCATCCAAATCTGTGGCTGTCACAGTAACTCAGAGATAGCCACATATTTTAATTATATAGTCTATTAAGAAGCTTTTGCTTTTTTTCTGTTCTAAATCTCCTCAGTTTTACTGGGTGACCCCTGATCCTAAGGTTTAAGAGTTAGGATTTTCTTATCCCACATGTTATTTTCAAATATCCAATCAGGCCCCTTCCTTCTCTTTTCAAGTTCAAATATTCCAGCAGGAAGAATATTTGATTCCACAGATTATTTGAGTGTTCTCTTTTGCACTTTTTTTTTTAGTTTACTGTATCCTTTTTAAACCTGGCAGCTGGGACTATATGTGGTATTTCAGCTGTAGACGTAACGTAGATTTGTGTTATTGCTTTACAATGTTGACAATTTTCAATCCATTTCCTTGTGGTCCTTAACATGGAATTTGCTATATTGCATTACAATGTTGGCAAGTTTCCTTTTCCTTGTGGTCCTTACTGATGGAATTTGATCTTTTTCACCAGCATTACATGTTGAATTGATGTTTTCACCAAGTTCTCCATTTGAGGCCAATATCTTTTTTCAGTTAGTCACAAGCAACTTAAATCATCTCTGGGTTTATGCAAAGTTAGGGTTTTCTGCCCACTGGGGTATTACATTACACTTACTTAAACTGGACTATAGTTACTATTTGACCATTCAATCATTTCATAATTTTTTCAGTCTTCACCATCTTGTTTGTAATCATATCTGCAAATTGTAGTTCACTCAAAATCATTCCAGCTCCTTTTCCCCCTTTCCCCCCATTGGGAAAAGTGCCCATCCATTTCTATTTTGTACTTTCTGATTTTTAACTAATTTACAATCCTTGAAAGGAGGATTACTTCTCTTATCCTGATAAGATGAGGTTTACTAAGTTCGGAGGATGGGCACTACAAGTTAAACGCCCAACATTATTTTATTGTTTCAGCTCTTTCACTGATTTTGGAGGGTGAGAAGGAAGAGGAAGGTGGAGATACAACAACTCACCAGCTCTGGGTGGGGGAGATGCTGCAGGGTGTCACTTTCTCTGGTTCTTTAGTTTTCTTGATTTTCACTTGTGGCCGCTCATGATCAGGACTCCAATCCTGGAGAGCAGGAGAGGAGAGGAAAAAGGGAAAACATGAAATCTGAACTTGGGCTGCACTTCTTGACAGCATCCCATTCAGAATGAAAAAGAAGAAGAAAAGTTGAAAATGGTTAGGAATCAAAAGGGCAGCCTTGCAATAGATAGAACTTTGTTGATATTGATACCTTTTTGGGTGGTTGGATCTGTCAGTCACCTGCAGGAAGTCTCTAATCACCACAACAAGAAAAGCATTATAATACCGGTATTTTGGAGCAAGATGAAATGGGTTTTCCAGTAAGACATTATCTCAAGAGATGGATGGTAGCTAGTCCAAAGAAGAAATATAAAATCTGCTGTCCCAAAAAAGTATTGAAAATTGTACAGGAACTTTTAATAAAGTAATACATTTACTCTGAGAAAAAATTTCCATCAAAACCTGCTGGCAATTTTTTTAGTGTTTTTTTTTTTAGCGCTCCCAACAATTTTTAGTATTACTTCGCAAAATTTTCCTCTTGACTTATATGTGTAGAATAAAAATAGACCTCAACTTACAATCATTTGTTTAGTGACTGTTCAGTTAAGAAGGTGCTGGGAAAAGTGATTTCCAACTGGTCCTTGCAGTTATGACTGTCACAGTGTCCCCATGGTGATGTGATCAAAATTTGGGCACTTGGCAACTGTCATATATTTACAACAGCTGCAGTGTCTCAGGATGTGATTTCCATTTGCAATTTACTCAGTCAGTTTCCGACAAACAAATTCAATGGTGGAAGCTGGATTCACTTAACAACTATGTGATTCACTTAATGGCCCTGCAAAAAAGGTCATAAAATTGGGCACAACTCACTTAATGATTGACTCACTTAGCAATGAATGTTCTGCTCCCAATTATGGTCGTAAGTCAAGAACTACCAGTAGTCACTATTTCTCAAAAGCCATTAATAATTCTCAAAAACAATTAATTAGTGGAACAGCCTGCCTCTGGAAGTTGTGGGTACTCCATGATTGGAGTGATATTTCATTTGGTGCCAATAATTTTTTATAGTAAAATCCTATGATTTACCTTGAAAGAAATACAAAGGTAAATAACATAATTAATTAAACGAGATTGTCAGCTTGAAGGGTCTGAAGATTCCTAAACCAAGCTATGGGGTTTAGCTCTAATTTTTAACTCATAATCTAATTTTTATGGCACTGTCATAATTGTTAAGAGGTGTAAATGGGATGTTAAATGAAAGCAAAAATCTTTACTTCTTTCAAGATATTTCTGGTAGCTTGTCAAAAAAAGGACAAAGGAGATAACTGCTGTTATCAAACAATCTGAAATATTTCCCTACTTATCAGCTGAATTGTTTTGTCATAGAGGATGTTAAAAACAACAGTTGGCTGACAGCCTGGAGGCTCTGAAGAGAAATAAATCTTTGTTTCTGAGGGAAAAAATAACACCGAGAAGTAAGAATATCTGGATTTAGAATCAACTGAACAGTGGATTTATTTTTTTCTTATTGGAAACTACAGGCAGAACTTGATTTATGAACATAATTGAGCCCCAGATTTCTGTTGTTAAGTGAGTTTTGGCCCATTTTGTGACCTGTCTTGCCACAGTTCTTAAGTGAATCCCTGCAGTTGTTAAATTAGTAATATGGTTGTTAAGTGCATCTGGCTTTCCCATTGACTTTGCTTGTTAAAAGGCTGCAAAAACTGATCAAATTACCCCAAGACACTGCAGGCATCATCAATGTGAATCGGTTGCCAAGTGTCTGAATTTTGATCACATGACCGTGGGAATGCCACGGTCATAAGTGTGAAAAATGATCATTACTCACTTTTTGCAGTGCCACTGTAACTGTGAATGATCACTAAATGAATTGTTCTAAGTTGAGGATTACCTGTTGGGACGTTTTTCTCACTGTGTGTAAATGGAAACCAGAAGGATTCTGAGAACATGCAGCCTGCTCTTCTCCTATCCTTAAAGAAGAAATGCTTCCCACCTCAAATTTTGGCCAGTTCATGGGCATTCCTGGACCATTTCGGTTACGCCACCATTTAAGATCCTCTTGGTCATTTATCTCCTCAATGGCCTGATGCAAGTCACTATAAACAGCTTGGACACTGAAGAAAAGGAGAAACAGAAATGAGAATATTCTCACACATACAAGCACACACACATGCACAAAACATTCCCACTTAGGAGCAATGTGTATAAAACAAGTCTGACCGAGGATGCTTCCCTCAAGGCGTTTACAATGTTGTGAAACTGATTTACAGGTTTTTACAGAATGTACTGAGTTGCAACATTTGCCGCGTGGGATTCTACTGTGCTTTCCAACCATTAAAAATATATATATCCAAGAGAGAAAGATTGAAGAATCTTATGTTCTGATTGATAGCACAATCTGGTGCTTTTCAGGAAAGTTGGCTACAAGGCAAGGCAGAGTGCAATTTTAGCAGCTAGATTGCAGGATGTAGGAAAGAAGATCTGATGGGTGGAAGGCGAATGGAGGTACATATTTTGGGAAGAGATAAGGTTTTCCTTGGAGAGATGCCAAGATATAGTTTAACTAGCTCCAGTTTTAAAGGTCATGCCATGAGATGGCGGATAGTGTAGAATGAAGACTTTCTTGTGAAGACAAGAACAGGTTAGGCATTGATTGTCATAGAGATAATCTCTCTGTGGTCACTAAGCAGAATGGGACAACTTGCCATGGCCAACTCACCCCAGCCAGACTTGTCCTGGCTGTCTTCCTGAGACTGACTTACCACAGCCAACTTCCTGTGCCCAACTTGCCATGGGAGAACTCACAGTAGGACAATTCAACATGGGATAACTCAAGAGAGGGACAAAAGAGGGACAAATGACTCAAGCTCTGGCTCACTCCAGCCTCAAGGATATCTAACTTGAAAAGGTTCAAACCTAAAGTTGTCCTAGATTCATCATGAAGTGTTGGGCTTGATGGTGCATTCTTGATCCTATAAACAACTAGCTATGAGAAGTTTCATCTATGAGAAGCTGAGAAGTTGGGAGAGGTAGCTCAAGAATAAGAAATTTGGATGAGAGGGAAAGGAAAAGGAGAAATGGAGGACTTACCTAAGCCTTAACACTAAGGGATTTAGGGCAACTCACTGCAGCCGACTAACTGTGGCTGATTTACCCCAACTGTCTCAACCCGGCTGACTCACCCCAGCCAACTCGTTTCAACCAATTCACCATGGGATAGCTCACTGTGGGACAATTCAATGTGAGATAACTCAAGAGAGGGACAAGAAAATTGCCTTGTCTTGCTTTAGGTTTGAAACTTCTCAAATTAGAAGTCCTCAAGGCTGTGGAGTCATAGTCTCTCTTGTCCCTCTCTTGAATTGTCTTACGATGAATTGTCCCATGGTGAGAGCTGGCCACAAAAAGCTGTCCCACGGGGAGTTGTCCATGGAGGGTCTGCCACAGCAAGAAGGCTAGGGCGAGTTAGCCAGGGTAAGCTGGCTGTGTCAAGTTGTCCCATTTCAACACCAAGTGTCCAGCTGCAGGAAAAATGGGCAGAGACAATTACAGTAGAGTGAGCAGATTTTAGAAGGGTGGGGAAGGGGAGCTGTTTAGTTCTGGGCAGTTTATTCAATAGTTCAGTATAACATTCATGTGCTTGTAAATTGTTGCCTAATAATATTAGTAGAAGTTGTAGAACATTGACAATTGTGATTTTTTTTTTTCTGCCGGGGGAATGGAAGTAACCTGAATGAGATTCCTTATTAATGGAAAGTTCAGGACATCTGTGATAAGAATATATTCTATAGGATAGGCAATGGGGAAGGAGTTTTTGAACCCAGGACTGGCACCAAAATTGTAGCTAGGGCAGAAGTAGTATTCATCAGGTTCTGACCAGTTCTGGAGAATCGGTAGCGGAAATTTTGAGTAGTTTGGAGAACCGGCAAATACCACCTCTGATTGGCCCCACCCCCATCTGTTCTCTTCCTCCCAAGTCCCAACTGATTGGCTGGGTCTTCTTTTGTTGCTCTGCACAGGATCTGGAAAGAAGGTTAGTGGGGTGGGGAGGGATGGGATTTTGCAGTAGTCTTCCCTCAGGAATGGCAGGGAAATGGAGATTTTGCAGTATCCTTCCCCTGCCACGCCCACCAAGTTGCGCCTGCTCACCAAGCTATCCCCACAGAACCAGTAGTAAAAATTTTTGAATCCCATCACTGAGCTAGGGCTATAATATCATTATAGTATTTATCTGGAAACATCCTCTGAGTCCCTAACTGTAAATCAATTATAAGTTCTTTGGTGATGTAATGTGGCACTCGGGTAAAAAGGCAGAGGATATCTATAGCTGCTAGAGATAGATTGAAGGGAATGAAGGAAGCATCAGGTCATCTGGTGATCTAAAAAGTCAAGATGATAGTTTAACTGTACAATTAAAGTTGGCATCTTGATTTTTTTTATCCCTCCTCAATGGCTTTATTCCTCCATCTAATGGCAAATGGTGGTACTGCACATCAGGAGGAGGGGCCTTTCATCGCTTTTTAGCGGTAATCCATATCTGACACCCATGAGGATAGAGAGAGTAGATCACTGTTTCTCAGCCTTAGCAACTTTAAGATGTGTGGACTTCAACTCTCAGAATTCCTCAGTCAGGTATAAAGTAGATAAATTGCATAAATAACTAAAAAAACGTCCCTGGTGTCCAACAAAGGCCGTTTTACCACCCCTTTCAATGAGAAATGGCTTCTTTCATGAGAGGAAATCCTGCTGCATGAAGCTTAACATCAACATCTTCAATTTAACAAATGGATCTGAACAACATGAGACTAGCTGTATGAGTTATATAGCCCTCAAGTTATGGTGGAATGTAGTTACAGTCACAGGAGGAAGAGGTTGCTTTCCAAAGGGCAGTGAAGTTTGGAATATCTAGTAGGCAGAAAGAGGACAAAGATGGACCTTTCTAGCAGTTCACAGGAATATATCCGTAGCTATGCAGATTGTGGTTTTAGTCAGGCAGGGTCCTGTCTGAAGGCCAACAACAATAAAGAAACTATAAAGAAATAACACCACATTATTCTTGGGCCCTGATGCAAGACTCCTTTTTCCACACCTGGAATCTGCAGTGACATCCAGACGCCGATGCAGGGCGAGGAAGGCACTTTTGAGAAAGACAATCCGTCTCTGCTCCAGAGCTTGCCCCTGCTCAAACACAGACTCCATTTCTTCCATGTAGCGAGGGCTGCAACGGTCGAGCTCTTGCAGGGCCTTCTCGTAACGTTCACGGACCTGTTGACCAGAGCCAAGAAAATGCATATGCTTTCAGATTCTCCAATCTTTGGGATCTCCATCCCTAAGCATTATGCTCTCAGATGTCTTGGACAACACAATGCTTTTTCACCTGCAGGCCATTCCTGTGACCCACACTAACCAGACCGGTTGGTTTTGCTGCATTGCAGGGAGAGAGAGGAAGAAACTCATTTGCTTTGGGGAGCTGAATAAGATTGATGGGTTATCTCCTGCCTTAGAGCAGGGAACCTGAATGAATGTAGGTGCCTGTGGGTGTTAGAATATGCACTCCCACTCAAATCGTATCATACCACTCCCAATTAAATTAGCATTTAATGTGTGTGTGTGTGTGTGTGTGTGTGTGTCTATAATTGTTTATGAAATCTCACAAGATTCTGGCAGTCTCGAGCTTTCTGAGATCTTGGGATAAAGTTGTCAACATTTTGTAATATTTGAAACCATTTTAGTGGGGACACTAACTTTTATGTGAAATGTTTTATCTCTGATATTTGTTATATATACATCATATGTGTAGAATTGTGTTCTTCACATTGTAATATGTATTTGTAACTTGCTCTTACTGTTCTGCAATTCTGGGTAAAAAAACCTCTGCACACCTAGCATCTAGATGAGCAAAAAGGAGGCTTGAATTGGCTGACTTGAAAAAAATCTGCAATTCATAATTATTTAATTTTCTTTTTGAACCCAATCCAGAATATTAAAAGGTCACACTGTTCTTCAAACAGATATTGTATTTAGTTTGCTGCACTCAGGCGACAACAGTATTGTTCTGCATAATTGCATTTCCAATCAAAGAAAGGAAAAACTGTTTGCTTTAAATCATAGTGGATTTTTTATTCCAGATAAATCTCCAAGCCCCAAACATTACTCAGAAATCAGCAAAAGATCTCAATCATTGCTGCACAGTAAAAATACTTTAAAGTGGGAAGCAGGATCTATTTAACAACTACCTGATCTACCTAACAGATGCAGTGATTTGCTTGAAGTTGTGGCAAAAAAGGATAGAAAATTGAGTATGACTAACTTAATTGCTTTGCTTAGGAATGGAAATTCTGGTCCCAATTGTATCCTAAGTCCAAGACTGAAGGCACAAGAGAGGGACCTGTTCTCTAACCCCACCAGTCAATTGATATATTTGATAAAAGTATCAGGGAACTGTTAATTCTCTAGATCAGGGGTGTCAAACTCGATTTCATTGAGGGCCGCATCAGGGTTGTGTTTGACTTTGATGGAGGGATGAGGGGGCATGGCCAGCTCAACGTCACTCATGTCGGGGGCACCTGTGGTAGCCTGGGCAGGGCTGGGAGAGATGCTTTGTCTCCAGTGGAGGAAGGTGAGACCAGGGAGAAGGCCAAATCCTTGTCCTCTAGAGGAGCTTCGCCATCCCTCACAGACCATACAGAGGACACTTGGACGGAGGCGTAGGCTGACCAGAGCCCTAGGCTTCCTGCAGACAGCCTCCTGCAGCCCTCTGCCAGCAAAAATGGAGCACAGGGAGAGGCATGTATGCCCCCCAAGCTCTGTTTTTGGCTGCGATGGCCTTCTGCAGCCCTTTGCCAGTGGAAACGGAGCTCCCCCCAAACTTTATTTTTGCTGGCAAAGGAACCATGGGTTGGACCTTCCCTGTTTCCAGGGCAGCCCCACGGGCCAGATCTAAACATCCTGGGAACAGATCTGGCCTGCGGGCCTTGAATTTGACAGCCCTGCTCTAGATATTACTAAAATATAACTCAGGACAACTTCTGCCACTCTGGTCTAAAATGAAGAATGCTGGGAACTGTAGTTCTGTTTCTGCTTTATATTTTAAACAAAATATACAGGTAGTGTCAGCCTTCAAGATTTTCTTCCTTTGCTTTGCATCTTTCGACTTTCATAAGTAAGGGGGGGGGGACATGGTTATGGGAAGCGAGCTGGAGGTGTTACAAAACAGAACTGTATAAGTTGGGGGGGGAGATTCTTGCTTAGGCTTCTATCCTATGCGCAGCCGCAACTCTTTATCAAAATATGTCAAGGTCAGTGGACAGAGGCCACATCACCACCTGGAGATGCCCACATGATGCTATACATAACTTTTAATTGGATGAGCCAATTGAACTATTGGGGGTGGGAACGTTGCCATTACTTTGTATATGTGATTTACGCGCTCATTTTCTCAGATTCAGAATTCTTTTGTTGCTACCACTTGATTTCCAGTAAAAGATATCTTTTCTCTAACTAATGGAGTCTAAGTATTTCTTTCTTGGATTTTGAATGGAGCACCAGCTGACAGGTAGTCCTTGACTTACAACAGTTCATTTAGTGACCGTTCAAAATAACAATGGCAGTGAAAAAAATGACACATGGCATCGGACCAGGATATTTACAAGACCGCATTCTGCCATTTTCCTCCCACCGTCCGGTGCGCTCCCACAGGGAGGGTCTCCTGCGGGTCCCGTCGGCATCTATGTGCCGGCTGGTGAACCTCGAGGAATAGAGCCTTCTCTGTGGGACGTCTGCCCTCTGGAATGGGTTGCCCCCGGAGTTACGGACAGCCACTGGACCTGGGGACCTTTAGGCGTGCTTTGAAAATCTGGCTTTTTGATCAGGCCGGCTTGGGCTGATTTTAGTTTTGGGGTGTTTTGTTTTTATTAAATTTTAGGGTTTTAGAGTATGGTTTTAAATTTGTTTATAGCCAGGGTTGGGTTTCATTTAGTTTTATTGTTTCACATATTTATTGTTTTAATCTGTACGGCTGTGCACCACTCTGAGTCCTTCGGGAGAGGAGCGGTATATAAATAAATATTTATTATTATTATTATTATTATTATTATTATTATTATTTTTCATACTGATGGCTGTTGAAGCCTCCCCATGGTCATGTGATCAAAATTCAGACACTTGGCAACTGACTCTCATATTGATGGTTGCAGTTTCCTGGGGTTACATGATCCCCTTTCACAACCTACTGACAAGCCATGTCACTGGGGAGGTGAGATTCACTTAACAACCAGGTTACTAACTTAACACCTCTAGCGATTCACCTAAAAACTGTAGCAAGAAAGGCTGTAAAATGGGGCAAAAGTCACTTAACAAATGCTTCACTTAGCAACAGAAATCTTGGTCTCAATTGTGGTCGTCAACTGAGGATTACCTGTCGTGGCCAGCTGATGGTGAAGCCAACGGTAGCATATAATAGATGGATATACCAGACACAATTTTGGCTAATGTTGTTGGCTTATCTGACAAACTGCCCCACTAGCCAGGAACAATGAAGAAGATAGAGAAGTAGGGAAAATCCCCTACCTTGTTGGTTTCTTGGCTACAACGTTGATGTTCTTCACGCAAAGTACGTTGCCGATCTGGAGATACTTCAGCCCCAGATGCTGCCTGAATTCCACTCTCCCGCAGTGTTGCAATGTGCTCTTTGCGGCAGGCCTTGTGATAAAGAGTTTTGGCCTTCTCTGCCTGAAAGTAGAAGTTGAAGAGGATGAGGAGGAAAGGGCAGTTGGGATCCAGTAATCCCAGAAATCCTGCTTCTCAGTTTCCATATACCCTTAATTTATGGAGTCAGTGGGAAGGAAATAAGTCTGCGTAGGCAGCCAATGCTAACTTCTACTATGCATAAACTGAGGACTCTATCCAACCTCATTTTATTGCTTCATGTTGGATCTGGTTGCAAAAGGATAGGGATCAGGAGTAAAGGGAAAAAGAGGCACAAGCTTGCAATAAAGATAAACCTGATTCCTTTGCTTCCTAAACAAACCTAAATCCTTGGATTCTATTTCTCCATGTCTTTACCTATCTCTATACCTAGAGAACTCCCAAAGGGCATGTTCTTCCTCCTACCTTCTTGAGCTTCTTAGTCCAGGGTTTCTGAGCCCGCTGGAAACCATTTTCTAGCTCGCAAGCCTCCTTGAAGCCCCCAAAGAGCTTGCGGTGATAGGAGTCGTGCTGCCAGGATCGGATACGTCCAGCATCCTCAGAAACCAAAGCCCTTTGCATCTCCATGTGTAGGCGGCTTAACCGCTCAGAAGCCCCCAGGAAAGCTTGCCACGCATGGAGTAGGGAACCATATACCGGGCCTAGAAGTGAAGGGAGAAGGGTAAGGAATGACAGGATAAATTCCTTCACTGCAGCAAAATTGAGAACAACTGATTTCTTGGGATTTGAAGAATGCAACTTTGATGCTTTATTGAGGAACTGGAAAAGTGATTTAGGTAGAGAAGCCAATAAAAAAATTGACTTTGCCAGCAACTTTCACTCTGCTATAACCATGTGCAGGATTTTCTCCACTAACACAGATGTTTGTGCATAGGTGGTAACTGAGGGTGGGCAGAAATCCATGTTTAGACTGGTAGACAGAAAATTGGCCTACTCTAAATGAGTCTTTTTCAACCTTGGCCACATTTGGACTTCAACTCCCAGAATTCCTCAGCCACTTGTGGTGTCCACACATTTTGAAGGGAGCAACATTGAGAAGCACTGCTTTACCACAAGAACCATGGTGGTGCAGTGCTTAGAATGTAGTATTGCAGGCTAATTCTGCCTACTGCCAGAAATTTAATTCTGATCAGCTCAAGGTTGACTCAACTTACCCTCCTTCTGAGGTTGGTAAAATGAGGCCCCAGATTGTTGGGGACAATATGATGACTCTGTAAACCACTTAGAGGGGGCTGTAAAGCACTGTGAAGTGCTATGTAAGTCTAAGTACTATTGCTATCTAAGTGGAATCAACCAGATAAATATACGGCAGCTGTAGGAGTGTCTTGGAACTAATCGTATTGGCTCTGCTGCTCCATTAGACTATTTCAGTGACGTGGAGAGGGGGAATCTGCTGCTTGGGTAACAGTTTATCCTCCATATTAAATTACCCAGACCTCATGCTCTGGAGAGGACACTCCACAGCATTGAAACAACATGGGAAGTGGCAGTTACCAGTTTTATAGCATTATAGTCTATTTATAACACTATAGTCTCTTGAGACTGAAGGATGCCAATTCCAGGAGTGTCCATAGAATACAATTAAAAAAGTCAAGATGGCAGCTATGACTGTGTAATTGAAACTCCACTTGTTTTTTTATGTTCATCATGGTGCTTTGCTTGCCTTATCACATCCAACACTTGATTTTTTTTTAAATCACACCTTGCAAACATCACTGGCTAACCAGCAGCTATGAATTTTATATCAGGAATTTCAGCTATGTTCACAAGCTACAGAAATGGGCCTCATGATGTTCTATAGTGCAATGTTTAGTGCAACTGATTTTTGGCAGGACACTTCCTGACCGCAGACTACCCAATTATGAGTTACAGTCTATAATAATATGACAGCATCCTTTGGAATGACATCACCTGGACTAGGAGATAATTCCAAAAAATATATGTATCCTGAATTATTTGCAGATGAGTCCCAGCATTTTACTAATTGCTCAAGACTGCAGTTTCAGGTGCGTTAAAAACAAAAGAAAACCTAGCAACATTCTCATATAATAGATGCTAAAATGCCGCAGGACAAGTCTCTGGAATATAGAGCATCTAGATTTTCTTAGATAACTTTTAGAAGGCACGGTTTATTCAGCTTTTCAATTGCACAGGTTGTCAACAGCAACTATCCATGGAAAAACCAGTTTCTTCTGTAGACTTCAAAGCAAAGATATTACCATCCCATCAGAAATATTTATCCTCCCATACACTTTAGCAAGATGAAATCATTACTTCAAATGGGAAAAAAATCACCCAGTCCCATATCATGGGAATTATCTATCTTTTGAAGGGGCTAGTTTTAGGAAATGCATTATAGCATTATGACTAGCTATATCAGTGATAGTGAACCTTTTTGTTGTGGTGTGCCTAAGGCACGTGCATGCGTTCTGGCACCCACAATGCAATGCACCCCCCCTGTGTATGTGTGTGCAACACTCCTGTCCCCTTACCTGCACTGCGCATGCACACGCCTCCCAGCTGATTTTCAGCCCGTTTGAGGCTGTTTTCACTCTCCTAGAGGCTCGAGGGAAGCCTCTGCAGCCTCGGGAGGCTGAAAAATGGGCCTTCCAGAAATACTGGAAGTACTCGTTTTCAGCCTCCTGAGGGCCTCTGGAGCCCGTTTTGGTATTTCCGGAAGGCCTGTTTTTCGGCTTCCAATGCAGAGGTTTCTCTCAAGCCTCTGGGAAAGCGAAAACGGCCTCCCCCGAGCTCCAGAGGCCCTCTAGAAGCTGAAAATGGGCACTTCCGGTATTTCCAGAAGGCACGTTTTTTGGCCTCCTGAGGCTGCAGAGGCTTCCCTTGAGCCTCTGGGAGGGAAAAAAGGCCTCAAATAGGCCAAAAATCAGGTGGGAGCGCACACATGTGCAGTGCAGGTAAATTTGGATAGGGCTTGCGTGCCTGCACAAATGGTTCTGCGTGCCACCTGTGGCACACATGCCATAGATTCGCCATCACTGAGCTATATCAACATTCAAAATAAATACAGCAGGGCAGGGAAAGTTGAAAGGAGAATTTTCCTTAAATAGTTTTTGAAATGGTTCCATAGTATATTCTAGGAATAAAAATAATGAACTAAAAGTTTATGGCAAGAATAAACTTTAGTGGATCTTGAAATAGAAAAAAAGAGACTTTTCCTGCTGCTGAGCTGAAGTATTTTACATCCATGTGATCTCTAGAAAACTGTACATTTGCTGTCCTTTATTTCCATCATTCCTAACCACTGCAATGACCATTTATGTGTAACATAATTGGTGACAAAATCTGATTTTATATATCTTGAGTTTGGCCTTGAATGATTTTGGACCTTTTAACATAGTAAGGAATAATAGATTTCACACATGGACTGGGGATAAATTGAAAGCAGCATCAAGGACACATGGCAGGAAAAAGATGTTGCAAGGATGCTTTGGGGGCAATAGTTAGTTATAAGTGGGGAAAGACCCAAAAAGGCTGGTGGGATAATAATTAATTCTCCTAACCCCAGTAATGCTTTCTGTTTTTGTGATGGGCTGATGCTTTGCCTACAGAAATAAATCAGGGTAAAACTGCATAACTCAGAATACGGAGACAACACATGGACATCATAGACAGAAGGAACAGAGTTGGATTTACAATGCACTCTAGTAATGTTGCAAATAACTTGAGAATAAACATTTTAGGTGTGGCAAGGTTTTGGCCTTAATCCGAAAGGAAATAGCAAGCATACTAATTTACTGTCAGAACATACATTTCTACCAGGTTTTTTTTTCCTGATCCCAAGTTCTTTCAAATGAAACCTGCATATAAAGCAGACCAGAATTTGGAACATCCACAGAAAAAGGATGAAACCACTCACTTGCATCAACAAGGGGCCGCCATTTGCGAGTCCATTCATCCATCATCAAAGCATAATTACGTTCAATCTTTGCCCGTTCCTGGAAACAGGCTACAATCTGGTCGCAGACACGGTACCCATCATCCAGACGTTTGACTGTGTTCTGGTAGTGATTGGGCTGCAGGAGAAGGGATGGGAAGAAGGGATGGAGAGTGGTCTCAGTCTCATGGTGAAGGAATGCCCCTTCAAAACAATGCCTACCGCCTTTCCTTCCAAATTCCACAGAGTTCTACCTCCACCTGGGGTTGTCCTGTGAATTCCAACCAGAATCAAATCAACCCTGTTTAGCGGTTTTTGAAAAATAGAGAATCCCAAGCACTATCATTAAGTGTTCTAGAAAAACAGGCATAAATTAGGTATTATGGCTTTAATTGTTTTAAGAGAGTATGGGGTAATGGGATAAATGTGTTTTCAAAACTGGAAGTCTTTGCACAACATGCTAATCCATAATTTACCAAATTACAGCGTGCTCAATTAACTCAGTTCTCTGAATTTGCACAAAACATAGAACCATAAATTATGAGTTGGGTTCACTCAACACACTAGGCTAAAATATGAGTAGCTAGTCTAAAGTTCAAGGAACATTGCTTTTAAGTCACCATTTATTTTTAAAAACTCTAGAGGGGAAATGTAGCCAGACATAACAGAAAATTTTGATAGTAAAGTTTGCAGTGCTGTGGTCAAGTTCTTTTTTCCTGTTTAAGATCAAGTAATGTGATGATGAAAAATCCACATTAAGAGAAAGGGAAATCTTGAATATGCAGACTGCTGATGTCTTAATGTGATTTTTTTCACAGCAATTTGGGACTGTTATTGCTTTCTTCTATTTTTTTTTTCAACTTTCCAATCTAGCCTACAACTTGGATAGGACTTCATTGTCTTTAGAAAAATCAAAACCTTCAGCACCTCAGCTCTCCCAATTTATCTTTTTGTTCTCCTTTCGTCAATGTTATACGGTCTTGACTTCACTGATATTTATCCCAAGGAATTCATGTGGAAAATAGAAGAAAGCCCTTGTAGCCAGTTCAGAATATAGCAGAATGTGCAGCTTACAGGTGGACTTTGGGATGCCCATGTTACACTTCTCCTCTGAGATCTGCACAGGCTTCCAGTATGCTTCTGGATGAAATTCTGCATCAGTTTGGTCTGGTGATTATGGCAAGAAGCTAGAAAGAATGAGACCATGAGTTCAGATCTTCCACTTAGGCCTAAAAACTAACTGGGTGACTTTGGGCCAGTCAGTTTCTTTCGGCCCAGCTCTTCCCACACGGATGTTGTGGAAAAATAGGAGGAGGAACCGTGTTGGATATGTTTGCCACCCTGATCTAGCTGTAAAAATAATAATTATATTATTATATAATAATAATGATGATGATGATGCAAATAAGCAAACAAACAAATAAATTTAAAAACCTGAAGTGCTGTTACCCTAACCCTAATCCATTATATGAGGTTGCATTATTTGCCTATTCCTGATTGTTTCTACACACCCCACTAGGTCTGATAAGGGGGAGCACACTCTGGATCCTTCAATTAAAGAAGGTGAATTTTTAATTTTTTTAAATTAATTTGTATAGTGTCTGCTCTCTGGAACAATATATCCTCCTGAGATTAGATTAGCCCTGATCTTTCTGGCCTTTCATAAAACATTAAAACCCTGGAGAGAAGTGAAGATTGGAAGGTTAGATGGCTTGTTGAGAGGTCTGTTTTAACAATATGTTCATCATCCAGAATAACATTCATGGGTTGGTCAGCCCAATAGGAGGAAGGAGGGAAGGAGGGAGAGAGGGCTTGGAAGGGAGGAAAAAAAGAAGGGGAGGGATAAGAGGAGTCAGGAAGGGAAGAAGGAAGGAAAGAAAGAAAGAAGGAAGGTCACTTGAAACACCTTCCATCGTTCTCAGATGCCAGGTTCACACAATATGCTCCACTAGATCATAATGTCTCTATTCACATACCAGTTAACATAGTTTTCACCCCAATTAGAATATTGTTTTGTATTTTTGTTTTATAGTTCGGCATGTACTGCAAACTCAGCCCATTTGGTTATTTAAGATTCAAGGTATTCTAGTGATTAAAGCTCAGTAAATGAGACAAACGTGTTGCATAAACATAAATTGAACCTCTTCCCCTCCTGCTATCAGCTACTCACCATCCAGAAGCTGTTGGTAGTTGGCTCATCGGCAGCCACCTCACTGTATATCACAGACATGGTGTCACCTGTTTAGAGGGAACAGGTCTCATAGTGCATTCAAAAGTATCAAATAAAGTTCTTATCTTCAACAATTGTTTTGGAACCATATTCCAGATGTAATCATGAAGAACCTACTTTAATAGTATGTGAGAATGAATTTGGAAGACAGAAGGGAGAACCACAGACTGAGCAACTGGCAGATAAAAGGTATCTCAGCCCACCAAAGAAGGATGTGGGAAGTGTTTCAGAAGGATCCCTCTCTATTTTTTGGAGAGTAAAAAGAAAAGGGGAAAAATAAAAAGTTGTATTTTATTTTATTATTTATCGAATTTATTGGACCATAAGGTAACTCTGGATGGCTTACAGACACAAAAAATACATTTACATTAAAACATGAATAAATTAAAACCAAAAATTAAAATCAAGGGTACATGGGGAGAGTGGGGGCAGAATGGGGGGGAGGTGGGATCTGTAGTTACTCAATCAACCACCTCCTCTGGGCTGTTCGCCCATTGGGGCCCAGGCCAACTGGCAGAGCCAGATCTTTAAATCTTTACAAAAGGATATCAGGGTTAGGGCCAATCTCACATCAGAGGGCAAGGTCTTCAAGACAGAGGGAAAAAGCCACAGTAGAGAAGACCCTCCTCCTTGGCTGAGGGGACCCCCTGCATGCCTCCTCTGTTGGCACAAGTGGGACAGGCCAATCCCAGTGGGGTGGTGCAGTCCCTCAAATAACCTGGGTCCATGCCATGAAGGGGTTTAAAGGTAATCACCAGTTTTGCAAGATTCTGGTACTGTGATCTTACAATAAAGACATAATTAGTTCTCGTGATTGTGCTTGTTTGGACTACTTTGAAGAGCTAACATTAATCTTTAGGTTATATACTGTAGGTAACAACATGTTCCCTCTTTACTTTGTTCCCTTGTCCAGAGTTCTTTGGACCCTGGACTTTTAAAAAATGTAAGGAGAGAATGTGCTCCCTGCATAAATAATAGATCCTTTTGATTTAAATATAAGCTAATGGTTAATATAAGTTAAAGGCAGATATACCATCTAATCTACATGCAACATTTTCAAGTAAAACATTATTTTTTAAAAACCCTCTTTTCTCTGAGTTCCAAGGGTTTCCTCATAAACCAAAGCATTGGGTAGAACACCCAGATCCTGTGTTTATAGAATATAATTTCATTTATTTTCCTTGGATTAGTTTGTATAAAAACCCTGAATAATAAACTAACCCCAAACTAATAGTTGCTTTGGCTATTACTTTGCCTGGTCAGTCTAAGAGTATCGTGTTAACATAGTACAGCTTCCTTTCTCTCAGGCAACCTTTTGGTAAATGGAGGTACTCTTTTTTGGAAGTGGAAGTCTCCAGAGACGAAAAGTTTGTAGAAAGTGGAAGGTGCGTTGTTATTCATATTGAGGGTGCCTCAGTTTTCTAATTTCCCTCCTGTCCTGGGGCATTTGATGAGAATGAACTTCTTTGAATTTAAAATTATATCTTTCTACCTCTACCTCTTTACCTCCCTACCTAATATCTAGGGCTTCCATTACAGTTTTCACATGTTTTTGATAGCCAAATCTGACCCTAGGTTCTGCCTCGATTTACCTTCCAAATAAGCAACCAGTTGGAAGTTCATTTAAAAGCAGTTTATTAGGGTATCCTGAGAAAATGAAATCTCCTTATGGAAAGGGAGAATTTCAAGACCCATCTTACATTTATTTGCCTTTCATTCTTTCTTCCAAATGTGTTCTGTTCAAATAACAGGAAGATGCCAAGCTGGTTTTTACAGATGTTTTGTAAAGGACTCTGAAGACCATTAAAATGGGGCTGAAAATGACCTACGGATATGTTTGCCCCAGGGATGGGATTTTACCAGTTCTCACCGATTCGCTGGAACCGGTTGTTAACATTCTAAGCAGTTCGGAGAACTGGTTGTTAGAAGAAATTACTGGCCTAATCCTGTAAGGAAGGTGGGAAGGAAACATGCTGGTGTTACTTACAGAAACTGCCTCTCAGTTAACCCTTATTACATTCTTGGCAGGACTAGACTTCCTGTCTGAGGAGTTTTTCCCCCCTCCTTTGCTGGTACTTTGTTTGTGTTGAGTGACCATTCAAACTTACAATGGCACTGAAAAAAATGACTTATGATCATTTTTCACACTTATGACTATTGCAGCATCCCTACAGTCATGAGAGGCCAGGCGAGGAGATGCATGCCTCAATGTGAGTGATATTGAATTGGCAACGCTCAGCCAATAACATAACTACCTAGCCACGCCCACCAACAAAGCCACACCCACAGAACCAGTTGTTAAAAAATTTGAATCCCACCCCTGGTTTACCACCAGTGATGTCTATCCATCCTGTTAGATCAGGCAGGAGTTATATTCCTGGTCCTATTACCAAATTTAAAAAAAAAAAAAATTCATCTGCTGGGTTTCTGGGTTTTTTTTTTAACTAGGATGCCTGCCTTTTGGAACATCATCCCAGAAGTTAGACTTGCCCTAATCCTGTTGGCCTTACACAAGGATCTAAAAAACTGATTTTGCATTGAGCCTGGAGCCTTGATTACATGGATAAGCCGGTATCATGGCTTGTTAGAGTATTTGTGAATCTCCTTGACTGCTATTTTTATATTATTATTTTTGTTGTTTTTTTACTATGGTTATTATTTATTGTTTTTCATTCTGTTTTATTGTGAGATATTCAGCTATGTATGTGAGATAGGTGGCCAAAAATTTATTAAATTTGAAGTTAATCTTCTGAAAGCAGAAGAAAACTGCAAGTATTTGCTCCTGAATGTTCAAAAGGGCCTTACATTGAATTAGAGCAACTTCATTCATATAGACACCTCTAAGTATGTTGGGACTGGAAGTTTTTAAGAATGGACTGGACAGTCACTTGTCTGAAATGATACAGCATCTCTGGCTTGACCGGGGGGTAGACTAGAAGACCTCCAAGGTCCCTTCCAGCTCTGTTCTGATTCAGTGACTAAAAGTCCCACCAGCTGGGAAAAGCTGGATGTTTTTTTGCCCAAGTTCCTTCGCTTGTCTCATGCAGATAGACAGACTTGCCCAGGGGTGGGATTCAAATTTTTTAACAACCGATTCTGTGGGCATGGCTTAGGTGGTGGGCATGGCTTGGTGGTCATATGACTGGGTCATATGACCACCTCATATCACTCACATCAAGGCATGCATCTCCTTGCCTGGCCTCTCATGACTGTGGGGATGCTGCAACAGTCGTTAAGTGTGAAAAATGGTCATAAGACACTTTTTTTAGTGCCATTGTAACTTTGAATGGTCACTCCACACAAAGTACCAGCAAAGGAGGAGAAAAAAACTCCAAAGATGTTCCTGAGACATCTGCCAAGAATGTAATAAGGGTTAACTGAGAGGCAGTTTCTGTAAGCAATACCAGAATCTTTCCTTCCTGCCTTCCTTACAGGATTAAGCCAGTAATTTCTTCTAACAACCGGTTCTCCGAACTACTTAGAATGTTAACAACTGCTTCTAGCGAATAGGTGCAAACTGGTAAGAATCCCATCCTTGAACTTGCCCCATATGAAATAAGGTAGATCTCCCTCTCTGTTTATGAAATAAACGACTCCATTTAATCAGATTTCAGAAAACGGAGGAAGAAAATACACCTGCACACACATACTTGTCATAATAAGCACTCTTTTTACAATTCTAATTGCAATCAAGTTTCAAACCAAGTAGATTATATAAAAGTTGGTGCATTAGCAGCATAGAAGATTTGGAATAAATGAACTATAGCAGAAATGTAACAGAACTTTTAATTAAATCCATAGCTACTTATTTGAATTCAATTCAGTCATTCAGTCTTGGATTTCATAAAGCAATAGATAAAATCCTTGGGAGTTGCCTGATCACTTTGACAATCTGAGGATCTATCCTTCATATGTTTAATTCTCAAGTCTTGAGCAAATGACAAAAGATCTACAATAAATCTTAAGAAATCATCTTTCTCCATATATTATCTTCTGATCTTTTAGAAGTTGTTTTTCCTGACTAGAACAATTAACATTGTATGACGTGCATTATTTCAACATTCTTTTTTCAGAAGTATAGAAGAGGCTCTTTTAGAAATTGTAAATTTCTAAATAGTACTTATATAGCTCAACACTGCCCCTAGTGTATTTGGTGAGTTTTATACAGTATAAGAAAACCTGAATAACACTCCAAATCTTTTTTCAATTGCTGTATTGATTTTGGTGTCACTTTCCATGCTTGTCTTTAAGATGCATCCACACTCTTTTTTTTTTGCAACGAATGATCCCATTGCAAATAGATCTATTTTATTAGCAATCAATTGAAGGATCTATTAAGAGTCTAAGTTCAGCTATTAACTTGCTGATCAAAAAAGTTAGGATGCTGTTCTGGATATAAAAACAGCTAATGTTCACAAAATAGTTGTTTCTCTATCAGAGTTCTATATCTATATATATATTTACTTAGAACCCTGGCCAGTCAGTCAAACAATTTAGGATTGCATGGCTCAGAAAAAGAGAGCTTTATATGGTGCGGTAAAATAAAGTTTTGTGTCAGTTGGCAATCCAATGCCTATCATGGTTGACTGCAGTCCAGATCCCACTCTGAATTTTATCATCCCACACAAAGATTCTCCCTGGATTTTTGGAGATCATTATTTTTTCCTTCCAAGTTTAATCATCCAGGCAAAAAAAGAGAACCCTTTTAGTTTATGGCTGGATCTGGGGCAGGAAGAAAAGTAAGGGATAACTAATGAAAATTCTCTTTAAGAATGATGGTGATTAGCTGAACTCAAAGCTTCAAGCCATATATGGAAAAATAATGGCGACGGGATACTAGGGTAATCTGAGCTTAAAATTAGCATCTAAATTGCATCTCTCAAATACTGCAATTTGGAATCAACTCTGTTCTGATGAAGCTGTTTTTTTTTTTTTTTTAAATTGCAGCATTAAAAATGAGTTTAATTTATTCCTGAGTGTTTTTTGGCAGTTGATTCAACTTAGGAGTTTGCTCTTTGTTTAGTTAGTCCAGATGCTTTTGCTGCATCTGGAGTTTCACAGGAGGAATTAACTGTGACCTGGCTCCAATCGTTTTTTTTATAGAAGCAGATAAAATTTATATTAGTCATACATGTCACCTCTAGAATAACAGGTTTGAATGTCCTGTGCTAGCACTAATGGAAATTGTTTGGTCAGAGCTTTAAGATGGAGTAGAGGAAGTGTCAATCTTTCAGCAGATTAAGCACTGAAGGTATTCATCTCATTTTAAGATCAGAATGTTTCCTGTGATCTAAAATTAGGCATATATTGGACACTTCAGGGAATGTTTAATAAAGGATTGATTTTGACTGTAATTGGAGAGACACACAGGATATGGAGCATTAACATATATGGTTTGATCAGGAATGGAACAACTTGCGACAATCAACTTGCTGTGACCAACTCGCCATGGCCAACTCATTGCACCCAATTCACCGCGGGACAACTTGCCACAGACAACTTGCTGCGGGACAATTCACTGCAGGACAATTTAACAATTTAATTTAATTATTTAAAATAAATAATAATTATTTTAATTTTTGCCATTCACATTTCATTCTGTCCCCCCTTTTCCAACCTTTTTTTAATGATTCTGTTTCACCATTTCTTTGATATTAATATAATTCTTGTCCTGCAGTGAGTTGGCTGTGGCGAGTTGGCCATGGCAAATGGTCATACAGATCCAGTTTGATCTTGTCACATATGGGGCTGAAATCAACAGGACGGCTGCTATAAATATGGATTGATTATTGTATTAATAAATCACATGTTCTTCTGAGATATTAATTCCTGTATTTGGAATCAATTAATATACAAAGATATATATGACTAGAAGTAAGTATCTACACCTTATTTTAGCAATGAATTGTTAATATGTGCTGTTTGTCAATATTTGCATATTTTCTTTTACAAAGGAGCAAAGAAGAATACTCAAATAATATGTCTTAAAATTAGTATTTAGTAATATTCCAAACCCTTTCCTTTTTTATTTTTATAATTAATTATACTTATATTTTTGTCATGACTGTTATATGTAACAATAGCACTTAGACTTATATATCACTTTACAGTGCTTTATAGCACTCTCTAAGCAGTATACAGAGTCAGAATATTCCCCCAACAATTTGGGTCTTCATTTTACCCATCTTGGAAGGATGGAAGGTTGAGTCAACCTTGAGCCTGGTAAGATTTGAACTGCCAAATTGCAGGCAACTGGCAGGCAGGAGAAGTAGCCTGCAGTACTACACTCTAACCACTATGTCATAGTGGCTCATGGTGGCTCATATATCTATGCTTTTCTTTACATTAGTTTAGCTATTTTTTAATAAAATGAATGGTGCTGAGTTATATGATAATCCATATAACCACAATTAATTCAATAAACATTTATTCACACAATACATAAACTACAACTTAAGAGGTGGGCATCCTGCAGCCATTTGCATTTCCCAATACCAAAAATTGACCTTGTCCTGTTTATAGCATCCCTAAAAACTCTCATGTGGCCTTTTAAGATCAAGAGATTAAAGTGAAGCCCAAAATTTTCCAACTTATTCAACAATAGATAGATTAATATCATATACTAAAACTTAAGAGGTGCACCCTTAATTACCAGGTGCCTAAATATGCTTGATTAGACAGACTTCTAGTTTGAAATGTTTCAGATCTTTTCTTAGGTATTGTACAAGATTCTAAGCTTAATTGTACATTGTCAATTCAGCTAATCCTGACAATTTATAGTTAACCTAAATAGAAAATTAGTAAAATAATTATAGACATTCATACTGTTGATGTGACATATTTTAATGATTGATTTTTCCTTCTTTGAAACCTTTCAGGAAATATAGGGTTCCTATTTATCAAGTAAGATTTATTATGGATCAGGATTAAAAACAAGCCTTCTTGTTGCATTTTGCCAGAACGAACACATTTTATATAGGGCTGAAAATCATGACACAAAATCATAAAGCAATCATTTCAAAAAAATAAATCCTTAGGGGGAAGCATAAAAAGAAGGGGGCAGAACTTCAAAAACCATTGGATGTAATTACTCAATTGAAAAGTAATTGTATACAACTTTGTGATATTTTTTACAGGTATATTTGCTACCTGATGTATTTTAACAAAAACTGTCATATATTGAAAATGTATATATCACCATTCTGGTAGAGCAAATAAACTATTACTGAAAATAGGGAGGGACTTGACAGGTCAAATATAATCAGCTTACTTTTGTGAGCTAGAGAGCAACCAGAATTTTGGTGCAGGAATGTCTCACTTTTTCTGGGCCAATGCCATACTTCACTTTTAAGTGGTGTATTGGGACCTATAAAACAATTATGTCCAATTTAATCAAATTTAGATTTATATTATCATTAAATTCAGTTGTTATATATTTCATTATTTCCCACTTCTATTGCATGAAAATTATAATGTTGTAATAACCATTAGAGGTCTCCGATAGTCTTGTTCAAGGCATCTGAGGGCTATTTCTGATCCCTGGGGCTCTGATTACGCACTTACCATGTACAGTCTTGTTCAACCATATCCACTTCCCTATCTTGATCTGAGTTGATTTTTAAAACAATGGCTTATTGATTAATCTGTGACTGGCTGAATATATAACACTAAGCCATAAACTAAAACCCATTTTGGATGAGTCCACATAACTTGCTAATCCAAAATCAAATAAACCACTGATGTGATGATTCAGCAGTATGGACTGGTTTGTTGTCTAACGTTGGAGACAGTTCTGATTAACTATTGCGTTTTTGAGTTTCTATAGCCAAACAAGTGACATCTAATGCAACTGCCTTCTTCACCCTGGTTCCTTCCAGATGTTCTGCATTGCTATTCCCAAAATGTTGAAATCTAACACATTTAGAAACCACAGATTTTCTTCTTCAACATTAGATTCAAAATCTTCAACATTAGATTCAAAATCTTCAACGTTAGACTGTCTACTATTGACCTCACCCCTTTCCTAAGAGGTCTGTAGGGGGCGTGCATAAGCGCACCAAAACGTGCCTACTATCCCTGTCCTATTGTTTCTTTTTCTTATTCGTATCCATTTCATGTATTTATAACCATGTTTATACTTATACCTGTTATCTAATAATTGTTTGACAAAATAAAATAAAATAAAAAATAAATAAAAGATTTAATAGAGAATAATTCTTTTTTTACTTCTGAAGTAATATTGAACTGATTGGGGCTAGAAAGCGTTTCTTCTATTTAATTTCCTGCCAAAAAGTCATTTCACTACTGTAATTTTTGGCATAACTTTTGAAGATTTAGAGATCCATCCTTGAGGTAATACACTGAAGCCTGATTTTTCCTTTCCTCCACCATAAAACTCTAACCATGCACATTTTGGGATTTGTATATTGCCTTTTTATTCTCCTTGCCTTATGCATCTGCTTTATTTAAGATCTTTATCAGATGAAGAGATCTGAAAACCATATAATCTTGCCCATAATTGTACTTGGTTGGACCCAATAAAAGTCTTGCCTGATTGTGGTTTCCATTTTCTTTCCTTGGCTTTGTTTGTGTTTCTCCTTCTCATCCCCCACCATTCCTCTCACTGAACTTCCAGCCAGCCTGCCAAGGGATTTTGGACAGCACAGCTTGAAAACGGACGAATCCATTGTACACTGGATGGAAAAGCCATTTGAAAAAAGAGGAATGTGGGATGTGAAAAGCTGCAGATGGGAGAACATGTGTTTGCAGTTAACTGGGACTGCGGGCTGGAAAATAAATAGCATATTGCAGAGAAGAGCACAGCAGTAGCATCAACCCAGCAAGGATGCAAAGAGCAAAATCAGGATCTGTTCAGCTCTATAAAATGAAATGTGCTGTGTAGACAACTGAATTTTCTGAATGTCTGAAATCTATTCCTTCTCTGAAAGTGATTTTAATCTCAAATAACGAATCAGGAACACACTTTTTTGGGAAACATAAAAGTCAGCATTTCCTGGATTCTTATGCATTTAAACATTAATGTTTGTTTGATTTAGGGTTTACTGTGCCTCTAAACCTACCAATTGTGGTTAATTAAAAAATTAAGGAAACCCTGGGTTAGCAAAATGAGTGGTTAATGCCAGGTTAGTACAATTTCCTATGAGTCAAAGGGAAGAAGGAACTGGTTTTTGAACCTACCCGCTGGTCTCCATTCAATAGCAATAACTACCAAAGACCTCAAAAATGCTTTTTCAAAAGGCAACTGGACTGCTTTTTCCTTGAGAAAGAAGATGTTTCATTTTCAAGATGAAGCTTCTCAGAACTGACCAAGTTTCTTGGATGAGAAGCAAAACATCTTCTTCCTCAAGGAAAAAACAATCCAGTTGCCTTTTGAGAAAGCACCTTTGAGACAACTATGACCTGGATGACTGAGAATCTACATAGATACTAGAGACACTAGGCACCTGGAATTTTGCAGGTGTGATTACTAAGCTAGAAAAAAGTCATCATGTGTTTTTTGAGGAGTTTTGTTCTAGGATAGTTTTTTCCATCCTGGTTTTCTGCAGAGGTATTAGATTACAGCTATCAGAATTCCAAATCAGCCTGGCCAATAGAGTTGTATTCCACCCTATCTAGAGGTTCTTTTAAATGGGGGGTGCAGCTCCAATGGTAGGCCAGATCATATCGACCCTATGATCTCTTTTTTATTATATTTTTATTTTGTATCAATATAAAGAGCAACATTTTCAAAATCCATATAAACAGTATGTTGTCTGGTTACAATTCTTTTGAGTAATATTCATCGTAGTAATAATAATAGTGTTTTTTAATAGTAATCTTATAATAACAGTGCTTTTCCCTCATAATATTGATACGTATTATTAATAATCAAAAATAATTAAAATGAATAAGTTACAGTGATCAACTCTAATATTAAAATTAACCTTTCTCTTGTAGTTTTCAAAGTTCCAATTTCTGTTTCTCTTGTTTAACCATTGATAAAATAGATCCCATACATCAAAATATTCAGTGTCTTCCTTTAATTTCAAATGTTAATTTATTCATTTCTGCACATTCTAAGATTTTTGTTATCTTTTCTTCTGTGGGAATCTCCTCACCCTTCCATATGACCTCGTAACTGGATCAATCAATCAATCAATCAGAATAGAGCTGGAAGGGATCTTGGAGGTCTTCTAGTCCAACTCCTGCTAAAACATTTCTGACAAATGATTGTCCAATCTCTTCTTTAAAACGTTGTACCTTTGTGATATCTGGGAGCCTATCCACAGAGGAAATTCAGCTGCAAGGAGAACTGTGAGGAAGTGGATTGACATCAATATCAGAATTGGGGGACAGGTGTTTTCATTTTTTTTCCTGATGTCCAATATTTGCTTTGACACTTATAATCTTTCCCAACCAGCAGATTTCAAAGAAGGGATAAATGATTCTTATTGGAAATCTGAATTAGTCTCTTGTGTAGGGATTTTAAGCTTAGCTGGTAGACTGGCCAAGATGTCCACCCTTAATTTATCTAATTATTTCTGAGTGACCAGAGAGTTATGTTAGGGGCTTCCTAGCAATTAGCCCATTATCCCACATTCTTATTGTTTATCTTCTGCTATGCAGCTGTCAGCATGCCACAGACAAGTTTTCCACGCCCTATCCTGCTTCTACCCCATTCCTTCAATTTCAGGCTTAATCTAAATAAGAGAAGTGTCAGAAACTGGTATTCCTTTCCTTCACTTGGGAGACCTAGAAATAGTAAATCTGCTAAAACTGCAAGAACAAGAAAACAATTTTGTCCTGTAATAGGATAGGTTTCAAAATAAGTCTTCAGATTAGACATGAAACTAAGTAGGACAAAACTGGACACAAATATTGGGGAATTAGTATTTTCCTGTGAACGCAGAATCTTCGTTTCTACATGGACGGTGGTTATTACAGCCTGCAAATTGTTCCATGCTTGGCACCTGACTTTTCTTAAATCCTGGGATTGCATATGGACTGTTTCCATGGCCTGGCCTGCAACTGCTAGCTTGTCTATCATGATGACAACTCCCAAGATATGAATACTGCACAATTGGTCTGTGAACTTCCCTGAAGGCCATTCAGACAAGTGAGTGACATTAAACTATGAAATGGTTGCCTCAGTCTTGGTTTAGCAGCTTTGTTGTTTGCAAATCATGGCTTATGCTATAGTGTATAGTGCAAACTCGGCCATTATAACTTATCATTCATATAATATTTACGTGGTCTTAAGGAAAAGCACGAATATTTTAAAGATCTATATTCAATGTATTTATCCAGAAAGATGTATGTACAGATGAAGATATTATTTAAAGAAACCACAGTTAAAAGGCTAAGAAATTGAAACTGGTTTTGGATAATTCTTTGCTGTTGTGGTAATAGGAATAGCCATATTTTAAATACTATAAATATATAAAAAGATGCACAATATTTTTCTAGTGATTTGCTATTGCAAATCACTAGAAAAATATTGTGCATCTTTTTATGGCAATTTATGGCATCTTTTTATGGCAATTAAAAAAAGGAGTATTTATAAATGTTGAATTGGTGTTTCTTCCTTTTAAAAATGGACCCCAAACCAACAAATACAATACAGTATAAATCAGAATTGTACAGAGTTGAAGATGCTGGATTAGGTGCAAAGACCGATCCTCACCAAGTCACTTTCTCAACCCAACCCACCATACAGAGTTGTATTTGTAGGGAGAGATGGAGAAGGGATCAACATAGGATGATCTTGAACTCCTAAATTCAAAGTGAGATATGATTCTAATAAATTGTCCAATATTATTTGGTAACTGTTTTGATTTCTTAAATATTGTAATTGTCTGTTTGCATCAAAGTTAGTAAGAGAACTAATTTGCTGTAGTGGTTAAGACATCAGGCTAGAAACCGGGAGACTGGAAGTTCCAGTCCCACTTTAGGTAGGAAGCTAGCTTAGGCCTCTCACTCTCTCTCAGCCCTGGGAAGGAGGCAATAGCACTTCTGAAAAACTTTAAGAAAACTGTAGAGATTAATCCACCCAGTTGTCAGGGATCAAAAGCTGACTCAAAGGCACAAACAGACAAGTCTAGCATGTATTAATTTGCTTAAAATATCATCAAAACTGTGTAGAAAGGTATAATGTACATAATTAATTTTGGTAGGCTATAGTGCTGTTTTGTGGATTATTTTTGTAATAATTGCTAAAGGATACTGAAACTGATTCAAAATCAATTTATGGCACAAAGAATTTTATTACATTCAGACCTCAAATCCCCCTCCTGAATTTTTGTAATTCTCAAAAGAACCTATGCATAATATTTTATTATGAAAGTTTCTGTGTATTATTTTTGCACAGGTTATAATATTATAGTAAATTTATGAAGACATAACTGAATTTAACTGAATGATTTGGAACTTGCTGTCATAATTTTTGCAAAATATATTCAACAGTAATGGTTTCTATGATGATTACATTTCTAATCCTGTAACATCCTGCTTTCTTTAGCCTTGAATTGAAAGAACTGAGGAAGGGTGGGAACCCAGATTGTTTCTGTACATAATGTATATTATGTAAACCCAACCAGCTATTATTTATTCAACTAACTATGGTGAAACAAACCCCTAACATTCAACCAACATGGTGTAAAATCCAGTCATTATTCATGCATTGTGCGCCTAGCAGGTGGGTATCCAACTTTCTTTTGATCCTTTTTGTTTCAGATCCCCAAAATAAGTACAGAAACACCACTCTGTGTTGATATATTTGAAACCTGTCCCAAGAAATTATTTAGGAATGTTAACCACTCAGATGTCAATTTTTATCCTGTTAGCTGAATTTTGTAATCTTCCCTTTGGCTAAAACCAAATTTGGTCATAAGCTGCAAGCATCCTTCAAAATAAATAAATAAATAAATATCTGATACATCCTGCATGTTAACTTGAAAAGTATTTGGGATTTTAAAAAGGCTCATAGTGTCAAGAGATCAGCCAGCTAAGGAGTGATGGGTTTAAGCATAAGATCATGGTCAGCAGAATGAGAGAGGTGTGCTGTCATATTTCCATGTGGTTGGCAAGGCTAGGCCAGCAGAGTGATAGAGGAGAAACACATTTCAGTTACCTGCTATGCACTTCCAATTGATAAACACAATTGCACTGAACTGTACAATTTATTCCAGCTCCAATTCTAGTTGAAAATTTCTCTCTTCCTTTCACAGCTACGGGAAAGAAAGTAGTCCCTTTATCAACAGTTGTCCTACCCATATAACTTTTCATCCCATTACAGCAAACCGCATCAATTTAAAAATATCAAAAGAGCAAGCACAAGAGAGGAAATTCAGGTAATCCTCGACTTATGATCAGTTGCTTAGCAACTGTTGAAAATTACAACGGACCCCACCACAAAGGTTATGATGAATGGTAGCTCCCCACTAGTGATCATGTGACTGCATTTTGGGCACTTGGCAACCAGCCCTCATTTACAGCTGTTGCATGTGATTACAATTTTTGACGATTATGCTGAAAACCAGCATTTACTTCCGGTCTCTGGCAAAAACGCCCTCATAGTTAACAATGGGTTTCCTTAATGACTGCAGCATTTGCTTAAAAACTGTGGTGTTTGCTTTATGATGGCCACAAAAAAAGATTGTGAAATCAGGTTGGTTACATGATCTGTTTTACGATTGTCACAATTTACAATCATAATTGGCAAGCTTTATTACAGTTATATGGTAAGTCGAGAACCACCTGTAATATGTAGGGGCTCTGGCATAATTTCTCTGTCCTGGTACACTGGATTACACAATTGATAAGGGATGCTGATGAAAAGAAGCAGGGAATGGACCTCTGGCACAACATCAGTACATTGCACCATTAAATTTTCTTTAAGCACGGGAAAACAGAAGCGCATTGTTCATTCTGACATTACTTATACAGAATCCCAGTAGGCTGCAGATCTAATAACTGCCCCACACAATTAGCAAGTGTGCAAAGAGAACAACCAGACTTCAAAATGTAACCACTGTATGAATCTCCTTTCTTTCCCCATCACTCCTTCTACCATATTTAATAAAATCAAACATTGTTCTAACATTCATTTTCCACTTCCTCACTGTGGGGCTACAGAAACTTGATAAAAGAACCCTTGAGGGGGAAAATGATGGTGGCATTGTTATTTCATTTCCTTCTTAACTGGAGTTTTTCCTTCCAGGAACAAAGAAGGAGTGTTGGGAAAACTAAGAATAGTTAACAATGGAAGCTCAAATATCATTTGAGGCTCCTTGAAATGCTATGAATTAAGTGGTGGGGCATGAGGGAGGCATTTGCATGGGAGTCCCAGCTGATAACTTCTGTGTCGTGAAGGTCTGTGGTTCTGCCACGATGTCTTCTGTTGGCCAAAGATGTAGGAACATTTTTGTCTTGCAAGATCATTGCCTGGTGCATGGAAAGGAAACTTTTTCTCTGCACACACTGGGGGTCCACTGCAACCCCTAAGGAGGAAGGTACACAGGTGTGGCATTGCTGTAACCAGTCATATGATGAAGTTGAGGTGTGAATCCAACTTTGCATTCAGAAAGAACCCTACATTCTTCTCTCTTCTGCCCATATATTTATATAGCATTCATGTTTGAAGATGAAGGCTGTATTTTAATTACAGTTGTAAACAAACCAGAAATAAGGAAATCAGTCTCACAGGTGAGCAGAGCAAAGCAACCATGATTTGTTTTCTCCACTTTTTAAGCAACTCTTATCTTTATAATCTGGTAGAGGTTTTTTTTTTTTTTAATGGAGCTCAAAAACATAGCAGGAAGAAAACAGAGGCTATGTACTAAGCAAGTATCTCTAAATAATTGCATAGAAGCAGAGTTTCATTCAGTAAGCCTACAAGAATTATGGTTTTAACTGCTTTCTTGCTCAGTTGGGTTACTGAATCTGGGCTTTAAAGCAACATTTGCTGCCATTTGGTGGTCATCATGCATTTGCAGCTCAGATCTGGTAGCTTAATGTTGAACCAAAACCTAACAAGTTATATAGTTTACCAAAATGCCTAATATATAAAGTCTAGCTCTCTGATGGCGAACCTATGGCATGCGTGCCACAGGTGGCACACAGAGCCATTTGTGCAGGCATGAGAGTCCCAGCCAAACTTACCTGTACTGCACATGCGCTCAACTTGCAGCTGATTTTCGGCCCGTTTGAGGCTCGAGGAAAGCCTCTGCAGCCTCGAGAAACTGAAAAACAGGCCTTCCAGAAATAGTGGAAGTGTCGAAACAAGCCCGTTTTCAGTCTCCAGAGGCTCCAGAGGTCTCTGGAGGGTGAAAACAGCCTCCCCTCTGGAGGCTGAAAACAGACACTTCTGATATTTCTGGAAGGCCCGTTTTTCCTCCTGAGGCTGTAAAGGCTTTGCTTGAGCCTCCGGGAGGGCGAAAATGGCCTCATATGGGCCAAAAATCAAGTAGGAGGCGCGCGCATGCACTGTGCAAGTAAGGGGATGAGGCAGAGGCATTGCACGTGCATACACAATGAAGCGGGGCGCATTGCATTGTGGGTGCATACATGTCTGCACTTTTGGCAAATCACAACAAAAAGGTTTGCCATCACTGGTCTAACTACTGTCTACAGATATTTCTTCCCCTTGTTCTCCAAAGGTAACTTGATATAGGATCTATTTTTTTTGTATATGTTTTATTGATTATACAGGATCTATTCTGTATCCCCTTCCATGTGGCTTATATCTAAGAGAGCTGACTCTCACTGTGGAACTCTTAAATTCCTTCCCTTGCAAGCTCCTGAATCCTTAAAACTCTATGACAAATCCTGGTTTATATGATATAAAGAGCCACAGTTTAACCAATTGCACTGCGGCCTAATGTGTTATCCAAACCTAGATTCTGTGGTTAGTTGATGGTAGTTTATGTTTTGCAAACCCAGAAAAAATATAGTGTATTCAATTAGCCCATTTTAGGCTTTGCATAAATCCTATAAAAATTTGGCTTATTGCATCCAGAATTTGCTAAATGGCTGGTGGTGTCTGTTAAATCGAGATGTTATTATATATCATGCCTTCTTTTACAAGCCCAAGCATTGTAACATTTCCTCCAAGAACAATTAATATTGCTTCTTCTTTCAATTGTCCTTTTCTTCTAGTTCATAATAACATGTTTAAACTACAATCTGAACTGCAGCCCTTCAGATGGCCTGATCTCTCAGGAGTTTCCAATCAATATGATTAATGATGCTGGCCACTAAAATGAGAGATGCTAGACAGGAGATAGAAGTCCAGAGAGTTTCCAATGCATTTAGCAGTTTTGCTTAAAGTGGTACCCCTGAGTTGGAATCTCATATCTACGAAGTGTCATATTGAAAAGTGGGAGGCATATATATTTCAACAGTGGGAATTTGGTAATCCCATCAGGATCCCAAAGTATCCCTCAGAGTAACAGATATTCCCAAGAAATTGATTAGATATTTATTAATTGTTATGTTTTTTTCATTTTTATAAATAACTCAAGGCAGCGAACATACATAATTCTCTTTTTTCCTCCCATTTTCCCCACAACAACAACCTTGTGAGGTAGGTTGGGCTGAGAGAGAATGATTGACTCAAAGTCACCCTTTCATACCTAAGGCAGGACCAGAATTTACAATCGCCTAGTTTCTAAGCCAATATCTTAACTGCTAGATCAAATTGACTTTATATTTTTATATTTTATATTTGAAGATCCAACTACCCCCTTTTTTTTGCATCTTAGCATTTACATTTAATTATATTGCATTGCATTTGCCTTATTCTTGCTCATTCCTGCATTTTGGAGTTGTTAGTTTTAAGCTATGTCCAGCTCCTATATTGTTTTTAATTTCTCTGAATAATGTGATACCATCAGCAGATAGTTTCTCCGCCAGTGCATCCAAAATTTACATCTGTTGAACTGTTGTTTGCCAGAAGTTGTTAAAGATTTAGCAGTCCTGCCACGAAGTGTATATTTGCCTTTCTAAACTGTGTATTTCTCAGTTTAAACGACTCTGAACAACTCACACATTATTCAGAGATTTCCTCCTACCAAAATTACTCCTCATCCAGGCTCCAAACAGAATAGCCATTTCTTCCATTTTCTATTCCTTATAGCCTCTAGGACAACATTAAACTCCCCTCCTACCACTGAGATCCAGCACTAAAATTTAATTTTATTTTGGCTCCATCTGCTTTTTCCATAAGCCAAAAAGAAAAAAGAAAGAAAGAAAGAAAAAAGAATCTGGAAAATAAGAAGAGGGGAGAGAAGGCAGTTCCCAGCTGGAGTTGGCAAGGGCTGGGTTGGGCTGCAAAGACAAATCAGGATTAGTTCTAGGGGAAATGGCTCCTCACTGCCTCTTAAATTTGGCTGCACTGCCTGCAGTTTTCCATCCAACTAAGAAAAAATGAGAAAGAAAAGTTTTTTAAAAACTGGTCAAAATTGCCAGATGGAGGCTGTCTCTTTATTTCTCACAGCAGGGTAGAGGCAAAACAAATTCTAGGAACTGACTTACCAGCTTTCCAAGATCTACCCAAATTTTCTTCGATGGTTCAGAATAAGAGCTTGGCACCCCTAACTGTCCATGACACTTAGAATCTCAGTTCCAAATCATTCAAAGCTGGTTAAAGTTTATGACTTCAGTTTTCCTTTGGTTTCAGATCGCCTGAATCATTACTAATTTCTTCCTTGTTCATTAGGGAAAAATAAAGGTTCCCAAATTGGCTTACAAATATGGATTGTGGGATATTCCCTGTCTTTTGATCCACAACCAAGAGGTCATATATTAAACAAAGCAGAGGAATGGGGAGAGAAGAGATGGGGAAAGCAAATTCAGGCACTGTTTCTTACATGTAGAAAAAATAATTCTGGCAGCTTTCCCCATCAGTGTATGATCAGCACTTAGTAAGTTTATCCAGATCAAACTGAAATAATTTGCACAACCAGATTTTGCTTATACAAATGCAACAACCCATCAATCCCTTCAAATCCTCCCCAGCATACTGCTTTCTTTTAGAAGGGGCCTTTCTTACCCAATCAACCTGTTGGAATTTTACTGAAAAGCAAGCCAAGCTTCCATGTAACTATGGATGCCAGGGGAGGCCAAAAAGGTGGTAGCCACCAACATATCATCGAAAACACCCTCCCCCCACCCATTTTTTACATACAGAAACTTCTGCACGTATTACCTTCAATGATTTCATACTGGCTCTTTTGTCTTTTAAAAAACCCAGAGAAAATCCATTTGTTTTGTTTTTTTAACCAGCAATGCTAAGAATTGTCCACTGGGAAGCATCCCAAATCACTCCAAAATCTATACCGCATCAACCCATCCAAGGATTAGTTTTAACAAACTTCACAATCATTTGATGACCCTTTTGTTAACAACAGAGGCCTCAATCAACTTTCTAACTGGAGCATCGCCTTACTCTAGTCACTCCCAGAATTCCCCAGACAGCATAGTGGCTGAGGAATTGTGGGAATTGAAGTCCACACATCTTCAAGCTGCTAAGGTTGAGAAATACTCTCCAAGTGCCATCTACCGTTCAGAATTTCCCAGCCATTATAGCTGCCACATGCAATTATCTCCCCCCCCCCCCAAAAAAAAAATATCAGCCCCACAAATTACAGTCTTGCTTTCTAAATCTTCATGCTGCATTCTCTCTTAGTTTTTCCTGTCATTGGGTTGTGGTTAGAATAAAATGGGGAATAGAGAGAACCACAGAAGCCACCCAGACTTCTTTGGAGGAAAGGTAATAAAAATTTGATAGAGGAAATGAAACAAAAACAATATAACAATAATTTAAGCTGAATTTGAAATTCTATCCAACATCAGGTTTATAGATACAGATATCCCCTTATTTTTATTTTTTTAATCTCTCTCAAAAAATGTTCATATGTTACCTTTTTTCTTCTAGATTCGCCATCTGGATAGTTGACACTGTGGTTTATTCTACAGGATTGGGGATAATATTTGGGGAATCAGGACAAATAGAACCTCTTCCTTGACATAATTAAGCCTCTCCATTTGCACTCCATTTTATAGTAAAATCTACCCTATAAACTTTTTCCCCATTTACTTTGCATAACAATCATAGGGATGGAAGTGGATACTAACTCTCCCTGGCCTGGAAAAGTCCTTCAGATGTACTGGATTACAATTCCCATCATCCCTGGCCCGCTACAATCCAACCTATGAGGAGCGTAGCAGTTTGAAGAAAGTTAAACACCCCGGCCATTTTCTGAGTGCATCCTAAACTTCCATTTTATGGGCCCACCCCTTTCCTCCGCCCCCACTCTTACAAATGCCCATTGAGCAATTTTGCTTCTGGCTGGAAAACCTACCTTCTGGTGGAGCCCCCATCCTGTCTGTACCCGTCCTCCGCTCACTCCGTTCCAGAGCAACAGATGGTGGTGGCTCAGCACCAGTGGGATGGTGGAGGGGAGAGAAAGCTGGGGCAAGTGCCAGGGAGGACTTAGCTGTGCCGTTCTTCTTCCCAGCCACCCCCACCCTCACCCCCTCTCCCTTCCCACCTCTCTCTCTCTCTCTCTGTCTCTCTCTCTCTGCCTTTCCTTGCCTCTCAGTTCTCCATCCGTGCCTGCCACCCTCACTAATTCATAGCACCTCCTTCTAGTTCAGTATCATCCTCCCCCTTTATCTCTCCCCCTTCCTCACTTATTCCTCACAGCTTTCCCTTTTACTATTTCTCTTTCTCTTTTAATATTTACTTTCTTAAATCAGCTATTGGGTCCCCAAATACAGTTTTTCTTCCTTTTTGGTCCTTACAAGTTTTATGATGAATGCACCTTCTGTACTGACCCTCACCCTAACCCTTTCCCCTTTCAAACAGATATCTATCTTCCTACCTAACCCTATTTTATCCTGAAAATTTATTTTTCTGTTCATTTACAAGATTAATTTTTTCATTCATTCATTCAATGTGAGTTACCCGATAGCTAACGTTTTCCATTTAAAGGTCTTCTAAAAACCCTAAGAGCAGAGAATAATGAAATATTAAAAGCAAGCTCAAAACTATAAAAATTATGGCAATAAAAACTTTACTCTTTTGAGTAAAGATAATCTCAGCAATATATTTAATTAGAAATAATCACAACAGAAGTAATCTCCACTAAGTCAAGGAAATATACTTGTTAGGAAGAATGATTTTTTTAAAATTTTAGTATGTTACTGATTTGCAGATCTGTTGCATCTCAGATCTAATCAATCAATTATTTATCTGATCAGTCAATCATCCATTTATCATTAAAATGATGCACCATTATTTTATTGTATAGATACAACAATTGTATGCTAATTATACTTTAACATTTATTCCCCAAATAAATATGTATGTATTTCAATGCATGCAGATAAATCCACTAAACTATCTAGGGTAGATCATCTACTCCAATTTAAAATATCACGAAATTAGAATTAATTGGCCAGTGGCCAGTCATTATTGATTTAATTGATATTTTAATCCTAGCCTTCCCCCCACCCCATTCTTATAGTACCCAGTACAGATTCTGTTATTTCCAAATTGCAAAAAGCAACAATTCCTTTTACAGTAAAAGCTCATTATGTCCCACAGATAAATAGTTGTGGTCTGGATAATTTCATGACAGTAATTTTTTTAGTTAACTGTTCCTAATTTTTACAATACTATGAAGCAAGTTGTATGATCATTTCCACTTTCCTAATAGGAGATCTGATGCAGCGGTCCATTTCATGGACAACGAAACAAAGATTTGAACCCTGCATGCTCTTCCCAGCATTAACTTGCTTCTACTGTGTCTCTCTTCACACAAGCACACTCATCCCACAATGTTTGCTATTCTCATATTTCTCTATGTTTTTTCTTCCTCTCCCTCCCAATTCTGTCTTTCTTCCCATGACTGGGGTGGCCTCTGGAGCCTAATTTCTTCCCTGATTGTCCAAGTTATACTTATTCTCTCTCATAACTGCTGCACACATTCACAAGTAAGTTCAAGTCACTTGAACTTACCTTTCCCGTCTTCCTTGTTCGATTCTGCTTTCTCTTTCATGCTGTTGCAATTTCCAGTCTTCCAGTATTTTCCAAACTTGGAAAAAGGGCTGTTGCTGGTAGGAGTTGAATTTAGGCCTGGAAAATTCCTCCTTGCTGGGGAATGTCAAACTTCAGGAGTTTTTGTGTATGGGGGGGAGGGGGGGGGAAAAGACTAGTTAACCCTTTGTTACCGAGCCACTGATGCTAGTTAGCTCTGAGTATTGCACAGACCTGTAACTGGGATATGTTAAGAAGAAATTGTTACCTTTCCTACTCAAGTGTTCCAGACAGGCATAGCATTGATCTTTACGTGCTGTCCCAGCAGATTCTTGGTTCCCTCCACGCCCCGACAGCTGCCACAGCTGTACCCCTGGATCTTTTCCAAAACCTGGGAGAGAACAGTTTTTCTATTCCAGGAAAATGACGGGGCATACATAAGGGAGCATATTCAGATCTTTTTTCCCCTCTAAAGTCTCGAAGACATCAGACTAGACAAATTTCTTACTCTGTGACCAATTTTTGCTAGGAACACTAGAAACAAAAACCAACACACTCACATGCAATATATAGGGAAGGGGGGGACAGAGCCCAAAGTATAAAGCTCCACCCTAAAGCTACAAATAACTACAATGGTAAGCATATAACCAGAGTAAACTGATCTGTGCAGGACCAGGAATATGCTGGGGTTGTAAAATTGGCTGATCTATTTTGTTTTGGCATATCAAATTCTAGTTTCACTGTCTGAAGCATGTGCATGGAACATATGTTCCATACATATGTGTGCAAGTTTACTGCAAGAATTATAGGAACATAAGGACATTGGGATATATATTACGAGCAGTTGGCAAGTAGTACGTAATAATGGAAAAAACAAAAAGCGCCATTTTAAAGTCTTTGGGCTTTTCAATTCTTACTACAAGAAGTCCTTGACTTACGTATCACAACTGGGACCAGAATTTCTGTTGATAAGCAAGGTGGTTGTTAAGTGAGTTCACCTGATTTTAACAACCTTGTTTGCTAGGGTTAAGAAAACTGTTGCCATTGTTAAATAAATTACACAGTTGATAATCAAAGCAGGCTTCTCCCATTGACTTTGTCAGAAATTGTCTGGGAAGGTTGCAAAATGGTGATCGGATGACTCCATGACCCTGTACGTTGCCAAGTGCTCATGTGACTTGCTGCAATGGCCTTAAATGCACGGACTGGCAGTCACTTGTGCCATTGTAACTTTGAACAGTCGCTAAGTGAATGGTTGTAAGTTGAAGTCTTTCTGTACAGAAACTCTTATTCGCTGGCCTGCCGTTAGCAAATACCAATAATTTTCCCCCTCCATGATATAAGAACTAAGCACTTACTCTTTTTAAACCAATGAAAGCTCAGATTCCAAACTCCAGATTAAGATAATCCATTCTCGGCTGGCAAAATGGTCATTATGATAGAAACTTAGTTTCCCTTTGCATTCTTACCAAAAACTTCTGTGGGCAAAGCAGCAATTTCTACAATAGCTGTTACAACCCACTCCTGAAAATGGAAATTGCTATATTAGGATGTCCAGCAGAAAATAAAAACAGGTTTTGTTTGTGCTGTTCCTTCTCCCTCTACACAGCTAGAAAGATCCTTACATTTGCTTCCACAGCATAGCCTAGCTCCAAGGTCAGGAATTCACCAGCCATCTATTTTGGGGGCATATCTGATTTCAGTCCCTTGTGTTGCCATTTTCAGGGCATGAACTGCACATAGTATATGCTTGTTTAAAGACCACAGAGAAAAATGACTGTCTCTTCTTTGGCCACCTAGAAGAAGAACATGCTAGGAATTTTCAGAAAATCAGCAGCAAGACAAGCCAAAGATTTTCCAAAATTATCAAAGAGAAGGGTTTGTGAAAGACAGAATATATTTCTTTTGGTTTTAGCAAGGTGTTTTTTCTTTTTAAACAGGGGCTGCCTATTATGATTGTAAATCATGATGGTTATAAAACAAGACATCTTATGACCGAATCTTATGACATTTTTAAAAAGTGATTGTTAAGCAAACATAGTAGAGTTTAGGGTCATTAAGCAAACTGTTGTTTGCTATGAGGCTTTTTTTTTGCCAAAAACTGCTGGTTTTAAGTAAAATAATCGTAAATTGTAGTCATGTGTCTGCAGGATGCTACAAATGTCCATAAATGAGGGCTGGCTACCTAGCACCCAAAATGAAGTCACATGACCACCGGAGGTGGTGGTGTAGCCTTTATAATTTTTAAAACCTGGTTGTAAATACCTTTGGCACTAAAGGGCACTAAGCAATTGGTCATAAGTTGGACTACATATATAATTCTCATATTGCAAGACATTCTACAGCTTTGTAGATCAAGGGTCTTCAAACTTGGCAAGTTTAAGACTTATGGAATTCAACTCCTAGAATTCCTGAGCTAACATGACTGGAGGAGGAATTCTGGGAGTCAAAGCTGTCAAGTTTGAAGACCCCTGCTGTAGATCTTGTTTTTTCTCCCCAGATGCAAGGGTAATTTTTATCTCACTAGCTTTCTTGAATTGTGTATTGCTTTTATACCAAGTGCTTAGTACTGTGGCTGAAGTTCCAGATGCAAGTCACTTTCAAGGAGCTGTTGGCCAAATATAGAATTTTTCTGGCTTTAAAATAACATTCAATCAGCACCACTGAACGCCAATAATTCCTACTGCAGTGCTTAATATCACTTATTTTTACTTTGTTTGAAAACATCCCTCAGGATTTTGACTTACAACAATTCTGTTGTAGAGCTTTCTATTGCTTAAAACTGTATAGTTAGCATCTGATTAATTCATATTGACATTTTGTAGCCCTAATGATTTTGCCAGCTATTTGAGCATGTTAATACATCTGATTTTGTCTATATTTTTTCTGTTTACTACCACAAAAGATTATTCATCCCAAGAGAGCCAAAGATTTAGGTTTCCCTAAATTAGTTGTTTCCAAATATGTGATTTATGAAACATCATAACATTTTTAGTGCTAACTGTAAATTGGTATTATAGACATTACAACTAATACTTTATCTTTCTCTCTGATAGAATGAAGCATTTTAATAACAATAAAATCATGATTGCTAGGAAAGACAATTTAATTATAGCATTTTACCTCTGTGGCCAATCATATTCACCTGGGAAATAAAGTATTCTTGGTGCTTTCTGGAAATGATAGTTAGTGGTTCCTCTAAGAATAATATTTTCTGTGTGAATCTTCAAGTCAGTTTTGATTTCAGTGACTCATTATTTCTTAGTGATCGCATTTTCAGAAGTGGTTTGCATTGCTTTTGCCCTAGGGCTGAGAGAGCATATTGACCCAATCATTCACTTGGCTTTTGTGCCTATAACAGGATTAGAACTATTTTCTAACCACTACACCAGGGGTTCCCCAAACTTGGTAACTTTAAGACTTGTGGGCTTCAAATCCCAGAATTCTCCAGCCAGCTATGCTTGTGGGCTTGTGCTTGTGCTATGCTGGCTGGAGAATTCTAAGAGTTGAAGTCCACAAGTCTTAAAATTGCCAAGTTTGGAGACTTCTGCACTACACTAAAAATGGCTCTCTTAAACTTTAGTTGTAATATGCATTTCTCCACAAATCTGAAGAATTCATATTTAAAACAATGTAGACAAGTAGCCTTAAAATTTGCATTGCAAGCCAATAATTTGCCCTCAGTTTCATCCTACACCCTGGAAAGGAGGACAGGGGTTATGGTAAATGGAAAGACACCGTCAAATCATTAATCCTAAATCCCAATAAACACACATACGTTAATCACAGTCATAAAACCAAAATTAGACCTTAAGAGGATGTAGTCCATTTCAATAAGACTACATTTTCCCTTTTGTTTTTAGAAAAAAGCAATCAGTAGTATGTTTTAACTTAAAATTTCTAAAGGTTGCTGCTTATTTGGTTACAATTTTCTCCTTTGCTCATGCACTTTTCCAGTTTACATCGCCAAAAGCAGTTGTGAATCAACCGTAGCAATTTAAAAATGTGTGGACTTCAACTCCCAGAAGTCCCAAGGTAGCATGACTGACAAGGGAAATCTGGGAGTTGAAGTCCATACTTCTTAAAAGTTTTAAAGTTGAGACACGCTGGGCAAGACAACTATCAACTATCCTATGGCTTTATCAATTAAGCCTTGCCCTGAAAAAGAGTCAACCGGATGCCAAAGAAACTCCAACAAAACACAAGCGAGCTCACATCCCATTTCCTCTTTGCCTTTAGTTATGAACTTTATTATTATTACTTAATAAAAATTTCAACTCGCTTTTTCTTTACCTCCCTTTCGCGCACGCGCACATCTAGACAGGCTGAAGGGCGGAGACTTTACCTCCCTTCGCGCGCGCATTCCTTGGTAGCGCATGCGTAAAATTGTGGTCTTGCGAGAGTGAGGTTCGGAAAAGCGAGGCGGGGCCAAAGTAGTATAAAAAGGCCACGTGCGCCGCCGTTCCCTTCTGTTTCAAATGGCGGCCAGCTGCAGGTGGGTTCTTGCGGGAGGGACTGCGTGTTGTGGCGGATGAGGGGGGTGGTGTTTAAGGATTATTTGGATCATTTTTATTTACTGCTGTGATACTTTCAACAATAATTCTTTTTTTTTAACAAGGAGAAGGCGAAAGCCGGACTTTTTGATTGTTTTAAAAAGTCGGAGAGGGGATAAATGGACTCCTTAGCAAAGGAGGATTGGAATAAGAAATAGGACTAAGATAGGGGCGGGAAGATATGGCCTTTATAGAAAAAGGCCTTGAAAGATCTATGGAATGGGAATTCAATCAATCAGAATAGAGCTGGACGATACCTTGGAGGTCTTCTAGCCCAACCCCCTGCTCAAGCAGAAGTCACTATATATATAAATTGAGACAACTGACTGCCCACAGTCCCTTCTTAAAAACCTCCAGTGATGAAGCACCTACAACTTCTAGAAGCAAATGATTACTTGTCACTGTTAGAAAGTTTCTCATTAGTTCCAGATTTCTTCTCTCCTTGATTAGTTTCCATCCATTGCTTCTTTTCCTGCCTTCTGGTGCTTTGAGAAATAGGTTGATCTCCCCCCCTCTTTATGGCAGCCTCTCAAATACTGGAATGCTGCTATCATGTCCCCCTTAGTCCTTCTTTTCTCTAGCCTAGCCAAACCCTCCCAAACATTATTCATTTGTTTTAGTCTCCAGGCCTTTAATCATCTTAGCTGCTCTGCGATTTTCCAAAGTCTCAACATTTTAAATGTCATATTCCAGTTGTGGCCTTACCAATACTTTACATAAAGCAGTGCTTAATACTTAATGTGATTTTGATTCTGTGCCTCTGCTTATACAAACAAAGGATTATATTAGCCTTTTTGGTTGCTGATACAGACTTCTGGCTTATGTTTAAGTAATCCATTAAGACTCCAAGGTTCCTTTCACAGTTAACTGTTTTGAGCCAGGATTTGCCTAATCTGTACTTGTACCTTTGAATTAATTGAATTAAGCATCTTTTTCTTTTCCTTTGGTAGGTGGGGTAGGAGTATTACTATATAGATGTGAAGAAAATGGCAACAGGATTCTTCCAATGATGTTAGCACTGGGCACAGACTACTATGATGATAAAAGTGCCCCCCCTTGCCTTTGACATCTTGGGGGACTGAGGAACAAAATCCTGGCCTGCCTGTTAAAATTTGTGATTCAGGAAGAAGCTCTTGGGAATGTTTGATTGCTGGTGATGACTGCCATGTTAGGCAAACACCAGTACAGGTAGTCCTCGACTTAACAATTTTAGTTTAGTGACTGTTCACAGTTAAAACAGCACTGAAAAAGTGACTTGTGAGTGTTTTTCATGCTTAGGACAGTTGCAGCATCCCCATGGTCACATGATCAGAATTCAGACACGTGGCAACTGACTCTCATTTATTAATGTTGCAATGTTCCCATGGTCATATGATCCTCTCTTGTGACTTTCTGATAAGCAAAGTCAATGGGGAAGCCAAATTTGTTTAACCGTGATACTAAACTTAACTGCAGTGGTAAAATGAGGCAATAGTCACTTAAATGTTTCACTTAACAACTGAAATGTTGGGCTCAATTTGGATCATAAGTTGAGGACTACCTGTATATCATAACAGCTAAGCTAATTAAAGAATAGGTTTCTACTTTGTCATGGCTGGCTGAGAAATTCTAGCGTTGAGATCTGCACATCTTGAAAGTTACCAAGTTTGAGAAACACTGCTCTAATTGCACACAAAAAGCATGCATACATACCCATTTAATGAATAGACCTTCTAGGTGTCATAAAAAAGGCCAAGCAACACAGGAAAAAATGCTGCCTTGTCCCCCAAATAATTGTGGGTATCATGAAAGCCAGCTTGGTCTAGATGTTAAGGCACCAGAAAGCGGGACACTGAGTTCAAGTTTTAGCCATGAAAGCCAACTGGGTGAGTTTGGGCCGATCACTCTTAGCCCAACCCCACTGCAAGAGGTGTGTAGAAAATTGGAATATTGCTTTTGTTGGGTTATTTGTAAAATAAAAAGTGGGATACAAATAAAAATCTTGAGTGGTAGGTGCAATGAGGACCAGCATGTTAGAAATGTTTTTTGTTTCGCCTTAATATAACTTTGTGAAAGTGACCTATTTATCCCCCCCTCCCACCCAAACGTATGTCTAGATTTTGTAGATGTGATTATACCAGATCCTGGAAACCGGAAGTTACTAGCAAACCACATGCAGATCCAGATAGATGTTTCTGCAAATGGAAGATATGAGGCTATTCTACATATGGAATGGTTGAAGGTAGGACCAGCAAGACTTGTGTTTGTGTTACGCTATTGTTGCACAAAAAGAACTGATGGAAGTTTAAAAGCCTTTTATCTCTCTCTCCCCTCCCTCCCCCCTTTTAAACAGCTTTCTGATCTGAAGTCAAATCCATCCCTACTAATAAAACACAATGTTTCCTTAAAAGGAAATAAAATACTGACAGGCAGCCCTGGAATCAACATTTAAGGCATGGCCGTTTTAATACTTCTGCTCATGCTCTTACACTTCTGCTTAACCAGGAAGCTCTTTACTAATAAGGAAGATAACAGAATATTTCCTCTAACTATAAAAGCTTCCTCATAGTCATAAAAGCATTTCACTCACACCAAAGGCTAAAAATTTGTATATAACCCTTACTGATGTGCCAATATGCATGGTCAGCCACACTCAGAAACAATATGTCTTTTTATGTACACTAAGCATATGCACCAATACATTCCTTGTGTGTCTAATCACATTTAACTAATACATAATTCATATATATTTTTTTCCGTAAGGTATGCTTCATTTTTAAATATATATATGCTTTGCTGTAGTTTCTGGACACCAAATAAACAGACTTTCTTTCCAAAATGCAGCTTGCCTCAGATTTAATTCTCTGCCTGAGTTCTTCTCCTGGCTTGGAATAAGATAAATTTAAGCTCCACCAGAACCTTACAAAGGGAAGAATTGACAGAACAGAGAAAGAAGGTGATCTACATTACCTCCTGGAATGGACTGGCCTGCTGGTTCCTTCTTTTCCTATTATGTCTTCTCCAAATGTCTTTTGGTTTTGAGAGACTGAGGATCTCATAGTGGAAGGTGAGGATGTAATATTATAATGCAGAAGGGAAAGGCTCCATGTTAGAACCTATCTTCCGATATTTTTCCCCCCATACTTTGTTTTCTTTCTTCTGCCTCTTTTCCCTCCCCATAGATTAGGATGCTTTTATTCAGGTAGCCCTCAACTTTTACAACCTTTCATTTAGTGACTGTTCAGTGTTACAGTGGCACTGGAAAAAGTGTCTTATGACCATTTTTCACAACTCTTGCAGCATCCCTGATGGTTGCAGTGTCCTGGGATCATGCGATCACCTTTTGAGTCCTTCTGACAAGCAAAATGGGGGAGCTGGGTTGACTTGATAACTGACTTAACAACTGCAGTGATTCACTTAACTGGCAAGAAGGCAAGACTCACTTAACAATTGTCTTGCTTAACAATGGAGTTTTTGCTCTGCTGTGATCGTAAATCAAGGACTACCTATAGTCACTTACGGAAAGCTTTAGGTGCTGACTATTTTAACCTATTGATTTTGTTCAGTGGGCAAAACAATGTCAATTACTCTTGGAAGACGTGTAAATGGAAATGAAGCACAACATTGAATAACTGCCTGTTGCTTTAAAATTGCTTCTACTACACTAGGAGCAGTGGTATTTCTGAAAATGGAATTTAAGCAAAGCACATTTTAAAGATTTTATTAAGAAGGTTTATACAGTCACCCTGCTTTGGGGGAGGTTTACAAGGATAAATCCCCAATACAAAAAACAATGCCCACTCCACCCCCAGTGATCACATTTAGACCAGCCACTTGATTGGTTCCATGTCACTCAGGTCCCCAGTCTCATTGGCAGAACCAAGGTTTTCAGGGCCTTGGGAAAGAGTGCCAAAGTGGAGGCCAATCTTCTCTGAAGGGATGATGTTCCACAGGGAGGGAGCCACTCCAGAGAAGGCCCCAGTAGGTTTCTAATTTGGATATCTTATTTTTTTATAGTTAAAGGTGAAATGTAACACAGTTGCTGGCAGGCTTAATGTGAGCCAGGCTCTTCTGGAATGTATGCAGTGTAGCCTACTAGGACCCTTAAGAGGCTATTGGTAAGTAATTATGTACTGTGAAGATTATTAGTAATTTCAACTGGTCTATCCCAGTTTGGTGCCTATCAAAATGTATGGGAATTGAAACACAAACTAATCTCGGGATACTTGATTGCAGATAACTGTCCAAACTTAGGTGTTGCAATGCTAATGTATTTTGTGTTACTTGTTTCATTCAGACTGAACCAAATTGGCGGGAGCGTCGAAGTCTATGTGGAGGACCTTCTTCCCCAGGAAGAAATATAATTTGGAAATTTTCCTGGATCCATTGTTGGGATGTGAGGGATTTGGCGTTGTTTATCCATTATGTCCCTTATTCTGTTTTTCACGCAGAAAGAAGTGAGAGGCTTACTTATCAGATCCTGGCAGGTTTACTTTCTTACTCAATAAATACTTCATTGATGGATGAATAACTTTGCTATGTCTGTTGAAGCTGCAAAGAATAATACCACTTAACTCCTGAAAAATACTTGTGAACACTTTGGACTCCAGCAGCAGCATTATATGCACACCTATTTGAGTAAACTAACTGATAATGCTGCTGCAAAGCATGCCTTCTTAAAAGGGGTTGCTTTCTAACCCCTCTCTTTTCTGTTCTTTTCTGAGTCCTATCCCTGCTCTTAGTAGCAGGAAAAGGGTAGTCTTTGAAGAGCTGTGCAGTTTACTTAAAATACCATATGATGCAGTGGGGTGTGAACCTCTGCTATAGATGCTACTTAGAACTGGGTCAAGCAATCTAAGCGGCCAAGTTCAGCGGTTGGGAAAGGAACAGCAAAAATTACTCTGCAGAATGGGGAATCTGACTTGCAGCAAAATGTAGAGTTATACTTTTGGAAGGTGATCTTGGCTCACTAAATGTATTATAGCATCCCAGTCAGAAAATCTCCAAGCAGTGTTCTTTTCAAGGACACTGCCTTTCTATACAACTGGGTGTCTGCAACCTTTTAGGTTCCCTGTACTAATGCATTTGTGTCCCCTTGAGAGATCCCGGGCAAGACAATATATTCATCTCTTGGGAGTTCATGGCACCTGCAAGTATTAGTCACAAATGAAATACTAAAGTACATTTATTTTTCTTTCCACTTGTCTGCAAAGCTTATTGATATTACACAAAAGGGGTGGTTGGGGTGGTTATTCCTACTGCAAGAATAAATGTATGAATGAAGTATCCACAGTGATGTGCCTCTGTAATGGGAAAGTAGCATTTGCCTTTGGTTCAGTGATGCCAAAGTAGCTATACTATATCACTGTATGACAGTGGGTAACCCTATCATTGAACTGCTCTGTTACCCTTTGCTTTCTAAACTTGCCTTTTCTCAAGTAGACCCCAAGAATGTGATCTTTGAAATGGGTTTGAGGATTTCCTCCCTTAGGATACCTCTTTTATTCCTCTAGTAGATGGGTGAACTTGGCTTACCTTGCAGCATTGGGTGTAGTGCAACACTTAACTGGATTTTACACTATAGCATAACAATCCGTGTCCCATACAGTATGTTCTGTGAACTTGGTAACCCAGTCAGTACTGGAAATTTATTTATTTACAAGATTTATATACTGCCCCCTCTCTCTGCGGGACTTGGGGCGGTGTACAGCCATTAAAAAATACAATAAAACAATAATTAAAAACAATTAAAAAGATTAAATATCATGGCTGAATAATAAAAACGAGACAAAGGTTTAAAAATAAGGACTAAAAACCAATTAAAACCATAGGCCAGACCAACCAAATGGGCAGTTTTAACCCCAAAACTACTAAATAAAAGTTCCCTTCTACTGTATGTAGTGTAAAGTTAGAAATCCCAATTTACCTACTGGGTGGTGAGAAGCTATTAAAGGCATGAAAACGTAGGGTCTTTTGGCCAAGGACACCCCAACTACTGAGTGCAGCCTTTAGTGGGAACAGGAATTGCATAATGAGGTCCCTCTGTTTAGTGCAGAGCTCATGGAATATTAGGGAGACTGGAAGAAATGAGTGGCGACTTCATTTGTCAAACAGATGCAATGTATTTAAATCTTAATTGGGTTGGACATCCAAACTACTAAAAGGGGGAAGCATCTACTAGGAATTTTGAGTGCAGGGCATGTAGAGCTAAACTCTAGACGGTTGTACCATAGATACAACAATGGCATTTCAAATAAGCGTTTTGCGATCCTTTTCCTAGTAATGCCCTGTGCTGAATTTCCTGCTGGCATTGACCTCCAAGTAGTTGTTAGTTAGGAACTGCCTGGCACAAAGTCTGTCAGCTCCCCCCTTGCTCACATTCTCCCAATTAGAATGCGAGCTGAGTAAGGTGGGAGAGACGTCTGAGATGGCTGCATTGCACCACATTTTTATATATATACAGTATATTGCTCCATGGAGGTTGGATGGTTGCCATTTAGCTTATCTTCATTATCACCTTCTCCAATACAAGACACCCATGCCAAGCAGTGCCACGCTCAGTACACCTACTGCTGCAGCCAGGGCTATCACTGCACGCCCTGCAAATAGAATATTGGATCAGGCTTAAAAGTTTCAATTAACTAGCTCTGTGCTGGAGGAGGGGGAAGGTGATTTCATTACCTGGACCGCTCTGTGGGTTTTGGCATTCTGCATCCCAGTTCTTTGGGATAGCTGTATGGGTGAGATGAATGAACAATGGCAATGGACAAGGTGTGGGGCAGCCAGGCAGAGGTAGAATATGGGGCCTCTGGTCACTCCTGTTTCGGTAGAACATAGCAACGCTGAAAGAGCTGAAATGTGAAAATTTAAAAGTTTTAACACCATTCTGGAACATGAGTTACTTCCTTACAGACCTGACAAAAGATATATTTATTTGCTGCTGCTTTTCCCCTTGCACAATCCTTGAAGAGATTCAGGTTCTGCCACCTCAGCCTATCTCCATCATGATGCTACAGTCTGACTAATGCGTCAGCAACTAAATTTGCTGACAGGTTGTTTGAAGGCAGCCAGCTCTGCTGCAAGGGAATGGTTTTGAAAGTGATGCAAAATCTGGCTCGGAAGAGATTTTGTAAGAATGGAAGAGCAAAATGAAATGACAAATGAAAATGAGCTTTGTCTAGAATCTAGTACTTTCTTGAGTTCAGGGCATGCAAAAATTTCCATTTTAACACTTCAGTGAACTACATAATGATTACGGGAAGGCAAAAGTCAAATCATCTTTTTTGCATGTAGGTTACTGCCCAATTAAGCTTTAAATGTCCTCTCTGGATATCTTTGCAAGCTAAAGATGCTTCTGGTTTGTCAAATTAACGCCAGCTGATCTACCCAATCTTAGATCCTATGGTTCAATATTCACAAGCCTTTTAAGCTTCTAACAGGATCCCAAGAATTGTCTTGAATGTGGTGGAGAGCAATGAACCATGTCTGCATTTTGGCACTTGCAAAAAGGAGACCCTGTTTGTTAAACTTACTTATTGCTTTCTTGGTAGAATTCAAATCCATGACAAGCTGCATAGGGTGGTAGGTGGCCGTTGTAAACCCCGAGGGCTGCCTGAAGAGCAATCAAGGTGCTGTCATGCTAAAGAAAGCAAGCAGAAATAATTATGCCATTTATTTTATTTATATACTGTCCCCCATCCCAAATTGGGACTCGGGGCGGTGCATAGCCCAACTAAAACAATACAATATCAAATATAAAATTTAAAACTAGATTAAAAATGAATTAAATATATGGCTGAGAAATTAAAAACTATAATCAATTAATAAAAAGCAGGGTAAAAATTATTACAAAATTAAAACTTCCAATAGTAGTAGGCCAGACCGGCTTGTTGGAAAAGATGGGTCTTCAATGCGCGCCGGAAGGTTCGCAGGTGAGGGATAGTCCGCATCTCCGGGGGTAACTCATTCCAAAGGGAGAGTGCTCCCACAGAGAAGGCCCTGCACCCTCGGGGCCGCCAGCTGGCATCGTCCAGCTGGCGGCACCCCAAGGAGGCCCACCCTATGAGAGCGCACTGGCTGGTGGGAGGCCAATGGTGGCAGCAGGCGGTCCCGTAACTACCCAAGTCCCAAGCCATTGAGCGCTTTAAAGATGACCACCAACACCTTGAATCGCACCTGGAAGGCCACCAGAAGCCAATGCAGTTCGCTCAGGAGCGGTGTAACCCGGGAGCTCTGAGAAGCCCCCAAAATCACCTGCGCGGCCGTACTCTGCACCAGTTGAAGCCTCCGGATGCTCTAAAGGGGAGCCCCATGTAGAGAGCATTGCAATGGTCTAGACGGGAGATAATGAGGGCAGAAGTGACTGTGCGAAGCACGTCCCGATCCAGAAAGGGCTGCAACTGGCAGATCCGTCGGACCTGATGAAAAGCCCCCCTGGCGACGGCCGTTATATGATCTTCCAACGACAGCCGTACATTCAGGAGGACACCAAGATTGCGTGCCCTCTCTGTGGGGGGTTAAAATTTCTCTCCCCATAGCCAGCGATGGAATAAGCTGGCTGTATCTGGCCACAGGAAACCACAACCACTCGGTCTTGGTCGGGTTGAGTCAAAGCCTGTTTAAACCCATCCAACTCCGCACGGCGTCCAGGCACCGGGTCATCACTTCAACGGCTTCGTTGGTGTGGCCTGGGGTAGAAATGTATAACTGGGTATCGTCAGCATACTGATGGAACTCTACCCCAAAACCACGGATGATCTCACCCAGTGGCTTCACATAAATGTTGAACAGCAGGGGCGAAAGCATCGATCCCTGAGGTGCCCCACAAAGCAGGGGCCTCGGGGTCGACCTCTGCCCCCCTGCCAACACAAATTGCGAACGGTCAGAGAGGAAGGAGGAGAACCACCATAACATGGTGCCTTCCACTCCAACCCCCCCCCCCAACCGCTGCAATAAGATACTGTGGTTGACAGTATCAAAAGCCGCTGAGAGATCTAACAGGACCAAGACAGAGGAACAACCCCTGTCAAAGGGCCCTCCAGAGATCATCCACCAACGCAGATTTACATATTAGAATAGACCAGAATATTCCTTCTTCCTACATTTCTCATGTCCATTATTGCCTTCTTATCCTTATCTTTATTATTGAATAAAACCTGCCATATTGTACTCTCTGTACCATCAGAGCAGGATTTTGTAGCAAGAGTGCTAGAGCTCAATGGAAGTAAAGGTTTTTAAAATGAAGAAAAATATTTTAAGTCCAGAGAGTTTTTTAAAAAATACACTTCTGCTTGTTTGTCTCATTGTCAATTATACCTTTTTTGCTTATTTATGTTATCTACCCAAAATCACCACGGGGACGTGGGTAGCCATATACATTTGAAGTAAACCAAGGAATGGGTAAATATTCAATCACTGATACCAGGAAGCATGACTGGATTTGAGCCATCCTTGTTTGAATTCCTTCACTTATTTTGAAATGTTCATTCAGCTGGGGCGGGCAGGAGGAAGGGAGGTAGGGTTCAATTTTTTTCTGGTAAGCCCTGAAATTTTGCCGTAATGGCACCCCTACAAGGCAGCAGCTAGAATTCTCAAGATTATAGAAAAATGTTCAAATTCTGTCCAAAACAAACTCTGTGCTGCAGATAATGATAGCTGCAGGGAGGAGAAGTTTGCTCTAAATTTTCTGGATTATCCCATTATCCCAGAGTGCATCCTTGCAATTATAAGGAATGGGAGAACTTACAGCAGAATACATTATCATCTTAAGAGGCAGATCCTGGCACACCATTTTGGAAAAGTTGCTCAAAATAGCACCCAGCAGCAACCCTGCAGAGAGGAAAATATGCTGATAGATAATCTACTGAAATGTATGTGACATTCAGAAAATCAGAAGACTGAAAAATACCAAGAAGAGAGGATCTGCACAGTGTTGTATCAGAAAATATACTAAAGCTTAGAAAGGAAGTTGAAGGTGCCCTGATCTCCCTCCGGCCCTGGCTTTGTCTTTGGCATCTTAAACAGCAATTCCTGCCACATGGTGGCACTAACAAGCTAGCTTGATATTTGAAGGCTATTTGCTGGACCCTGAAACGCAGAATTCCCAATGAGATTGAGGAGTGAAGGAACCCTGCTAGTGAATAATGGCATCACTAAGGCATCATTCAGCCATCACTATAGATAGAAAACCTGTCCTCATTTGGTGCAATTATGCTGGCATCATTGCAGATTTCTAATGGGGAAATGTGCTAAATTTACTTGGCAAAGAATCAATTTGTAGGGGAGATAGGTGGTATAGAAATTTAAAAGGAAAGAAAGAAGAAGGAAGGAAGGAAGGAAGGAAGGAAGGAAGGAAGGAAGGAAGGAAGGAAGGAAGGAAGGAAGGAAGGAAGGAAAAGAGAAAAGAAGAGAGAAAAGATAGATTTCTAAGCTGGTATATACTTCGTACTTTCAATCATTTTTCTTCAAACTGTCCTGTGTTTTTACTTTTTAACTTACTATTGCAGAATTTACCATACAGGTAGTCTTCAATGTATGACCACAATTGAGCCCAAAATTTATGTTGCTAAGTGAGACATTTGTTAAATTAGTTTTGCCCCATTTTACAACCTTTCTTGCCACAGTTATTAAGTAAATAATTGCAACTATTAAGTTAGTAACTTGGTTGTTAAGTGAGCCTGGTTAATTCATTGCTTGTCAGAAGATCGCAAAGGATGATCACACGATCCCTGGACACTGCAATTGTGATAAATATGAGTCAGTTGCCAAGCATCTGAATTTTGATCACCTAACCATGAGGATTCTGCAACAGTAATAATTGTGGAAAATGGTCACGTCACTTTTTTCAGGGATGTAACTTTGAACAGTCACTAAATGAACCATTGTAAATCGAGGATTACCTGTAAATGTCTGTGGAGGTTCTCAATCATTCAAGTCGTATTTGTCTCAAAGGTGCTTTTTCTTCTTCAAAAGGCAACTGGATTTTTTTTCCCTTGAGGAAGAAGAAGAAAACGTTTTGCTTCTTATCTAAGAAGCTTCACCAGTCCTTTCATCTCCCTGTCATCAGAACTGATGAAGCTTCTTGGATGAGAAGCAAAATTATTACTTCTTCTTCCTCAAGGGAAAAAACCCAGTCCAGTTGTCTTTTGAAGAATAAAAGCACCTTTGAGACATTTACCTTATGCTTCTAGGTCTTGATTCCAAACAGAGCAAATAATTCAAATTTAATTGTACCTCCAATGAATCGGGCCTTCTCCTGGGCAGCATGCATCCCCACATGCGCTTCAATATTGAACATTTCTATCTCTGAGAGAGTTGCCAGAACCTGTGCTGTAGCCCAGCTAGGCAAAGTCATGTTATGGGTTTTCTGTGTGGAAAATTAAAAACAAAAAATCAGAAGTTTTCTAATGAAATGGTGATCTTGATATAATGTACTCAATTTACGATCATAATTGGGACCGACATTTTTAAGACGGGCCTCCAAACATTGCAACCTTAAGATTTGTGGACTTCAACTTCCAGAATTCCTCAGCTCGCCATGCTATGTAAAATACTCAGCTATGCTGGCTGAGGAATCCTGGGAGTTGAAGCCCATAAGTCTTAAAAGTTGCCAAATTTAGGAAAGGCCTGTTCTAAGGGACTTATTCAGTGAGTTGCACCCAATTTTAGAACCTTTTTTGCCATTTTGTTAAGTGAATCACTGCAATTGTTGAGTGAATCACATGGCTGTTAAGCTAATCTGGCTGCCTCGTCATAAGCCTTTTGGGAAGGTTGCAAATGGTGATCACATGACCCTAGACTGGGCATTGCAAACTTCGTAAGTGTATGTCAATTGTCAAGCGATAAAATTTTGATCACGTGACCGTGGGGATCTTACAATGGTATAAGTGTAAGCAACGGTTGTCGTTTTTTTCAGTGCTGTTGTAAGTTTGGTCACTAAACAAATGATTATAAATTGAATATCTGTAATACAGTATCTTACCTGGCAGAAGAGTGTGTCATGCACCTTCCAGAGGCCTCTCAAGGTCAGCTGTTCAAATTTAAGCCCTGTATAATTAGCCATCTTTTCCATAAAGCCCTGCAAGAAATAATTAAAATACTCAAGGTTCATTGTGCTCAGTTACTTCCATCTCAACTAATCCTGCAGTTTTACTTTCATTCATTGCAGATCTTCAGGATGAAACTAAGCAGACATGAACTATTTAGGTCCAAGTAATTTAGGAGAGAGTTATTATTGTTTTCCCAAACTTAGATCTGCCTAGCAGTGATTCTTCTCATTGTAATAGTAATAGAGGTTAATTTCAAACACCACTAAATCATAACTGGATCTTAGGATTCATTCACTTGGGGTTTTGTAGATTTTCATACAGCCTAATCAAAGTATTTGCTGTTATCCTTATTTGGAATATTACAGTTGTGCTATGAAGCACTTGAAATCTGAAAATGTTTTTTCAACAAGAAATCTTTATATTGAGCCATTTCTCTTTGCACAGAAGTAATCCTACTCAAGACCTGTCCTGTATCCATCTGGGATAAGTCATGCGTAAACTAGTACTGATTATTTCTGAGGCAATGATGGCTCAAAAGAAACTTTTCTCCCTTTAGAAAGCTTAACATTACATTGTCTCCCTTTATTGCCAAACTAAAACTCTTCCCTTGCAAATCAATCACTAATCCTCTTGTCATTTAATAAATCCTGATAAAAAGAGGATTTTTCTTTTAAATAGTTCTGTCTAGGATGACACTGGTAACTATTTCAAATAAAGTAAGAACTAAATGTAATGAAATATAATGGAAATGTATTTTTTAATTCCTCAATTCTTGTTAGTTAGCACACTATATCAGCCTGTATTATAACATCACTATGCAAATGATGCAATGTGTGCTTTTATGATATTGCTCTTCCTACATTTTTATTATTTCTATTTCATGCTGTTTTGTTGTCAGGTACCCAGAGACTAATTTACAAATAAGTAACTCCATTTGAATTAATAGGTGTTACAATTAATGGAAATGACATCAGTATAAAAATGTTGTGATAGGGTAATATAAAATGTTTCAAAATTGATGAATGATATAATTTTTGTCATTCAAGGTCAAATGACCCAAATAATTGCAAATGGCATACAATTAATATATGTTTATATTTAACTGTCTTGTCTGGGAGCATTTCAGAAGTCACAGACTTGTCTGTTATTTCAGGATATCCTTTGGTCTACTATACAGGAGTCCATAAAACGAAATTTCACTATATTGCTATAGTTTTATATTTTGGCTGCTGCTAATGTTTTGCATTTGTTTTGTTATTACAAATGCTTTGGGTTTTTATTTCTTATTTTTGCAGCCACTATGGAACTATCCAGATAAGAGGTGCCACTATGGAACTATCCAGATAAAAGGTGAAAGAAAAGCATTCTAATCAGTATTTAAGAACTTGATCTTCTAGAATTGGCTTTAAATTATTCTCCTTTTCTTAGCCCTATTCCACCATACCTTCCATTCTGTCAATTTAGCTTGATAGCTTGGCAAATTAATAGTCTCTTCCATCAATTGTTGGTATCGTTGACAGGTTCTGGTTGGTGGTTTTAAAAGCTGGGAACAGAAGTAGGGAATATAGAGAATTAGATAATTTGTCCCAAACTGAAATTATTGGATTGTACTTCACTGTTAAAGAAACCAGGCGCTTTGACTAAATATATGTAATCCTCAACTTATGACCATAATTGAGCCCCAAAATTCTGTTGTTAAGTGAGACATTTGTTAAGTGAGTTTGCCCCTTTTTATGACCTTTCTTGCCACAGTTACTAAATGAATCTCTACAGCTGTTAAATTAATAACCCAGTTGTTAAGTGAATCTAGCTTCCCCATTGACTTTGCTTGTCAGAAGGTCACAAAAGGTAATCACATGATTTTGGGACACAGCAACGGTCATAAGTATAAACCAGTTGCCAAGGATCTGAATTTTGATCACATGATCATGATCAGCTGCAAAGGTCATAATTGTGAAAAAGGGTCATAAATCACTTTTTTCATTACCATTGTAAAATTGAATAGTCACTAAACAGTTATAAGTTGAAGACTACCTGTACTACTAAATCTTTCACAGGTTCATTCTTAGTCTAGTTCATATTTTATTTCCAATACAAAGATTTGAATGGCAGATTTGCAATTGCCAAAATCAAGTCCTTGCTCTGTGCCACTTTTAAATCTTATTAAGATTTTTCTGTTGTAGTAATTTTGTTCTAGCATTTTATTCAATAGTTATTAAAAAACATTCAGAGCTGAAGATAAATTAAGTAGACTTAAAAGACAAGGTGAGAGTCGGAAAGACTGTTCTGTGGAGCAGAATAAATACCCAACAAAGAGACTGGAATTATACAAAAATGTGCTTATAGCAGGATTGCAAAGAAAACATGGTAAAATAGCAAAAGGAGAAGTAAAGATGAGATCACCTACAACATAGTTGAAGATGCATTTAGAGATATAATTTCTCCTAGTTTTCCATTACAAAAACCTCTTGCAAGAAATACATAGATGAAAAGTTTGTTCCCATACATTTATAATTTACCTTTATAATCTGCAAGACTTCCAGGGAAGCATATACAATAAAAATAAATAAAATTATAATATTACAACTAGAATTACCATTTTTAAGCATTGTAAAAGAGAAAATACACTTCTGAATACTTTTTTTCATGTGATGTTAACTGCATAGATTTATTGGTTTCTTTTTTTAGTGTTAGTCCGCTATTTAGAGTGCATTCTGTTTCTTCAAACCCTAAAGTGATAGGGCTAAAGGAACACATCATTAGTAACTGGGTCGAAAACTATTTTATTAGCCAGCAAGCATCTTAAGGCCAAAAATGTGAAATACTGTATGTGCAATAATAAATGAAAACTAACTAGTGCAAAAGATAATTTTAGTTTATTTATCATTCTTTTACTCCTGAGCAATATATGCAGAGGCACTGGTGTGTGTGTGTGAGTGAGTGAGTGAGTGAGTGACTGACTGACTGACTGACTGTGTGTGCGCGCGTGTGTGTGTAAAACAATCAGGGTGTTATACAGGGGTCGGATTCAACCAGTGTTACTACCGGTTCAGTGATTACGTTTTGCACACGCAGGCAATCAAAATCCCACATCTTCTTATGTATGTTACATATGCAGGAGCTTGATGATAATTGTCAACTTGGCTTCAGATATTCCTGAATCCAAATAATGAGAAAGCTAACAGCTTGTGCCTCTATTGAAGCAGGTTTTCCCTAAATTCTAATTAAAATATATGTTGGAATAATAGGTGAGAGCTTGCTGCCACAGAAGCAGCATTTCTTTCAATTTTGTTTAAAAAACCTCTATTGCTGTGCTATAACTCTCTTTTATGATAAGCCAGTATTTGCTTCCAGGTGGAACTAAATTTCTACATAACTCTGTTTTTGACTCTTGTAGAAAAATAATGACCCCATGATACTTTAGGGCCAAGAAAACAAACAAACAAATGCACATAATTTCAGTTCATCCTTATCCAGTTTATTTATTTATTGTTAGATTTATGTCTTGTCGTTCATACAGGACATCCAAGCAGCCTATAATACATATCTTGTAGTCCATATTATAATTATTTTTTAAATAATCATACCACGAATTTACGAAGTTACGCATTATTACTTTTTGTTGTTGAAAATCTTTTTCTACTGTCCCACATGTCATTTCACTGAACTCTTCCTTAAAATGTATCACGAACAGCCATATCAACAGGGAGGAAAAACATTTAACGGACTACATACGGGTTGTGTTCCCTTACTTTGTCATACTTAGCAGGCACGGTGTGGATGGGAACAGGTTTCCAAGGAATCTCTGGATGTGAATTTGGATAGAGTCCCATCAGGTTGGCTTGGGCACTCATAATGGTGCGGTCATAATCGGTGCTGCGGACATAGATCTGAAACAGTAGATAGCCATGCAGTGAGTTACCTATATTGGCGACAAGATGATTAAAACATTGATATTCTACATGTTAGTGTAACCTTTCTTGGGAAACACAATTTCTTCCTCCACAGAGCTAGGGGAAATGGTGGGACCAAGCTTGTCTTCAATTTATAACCATAATTGGGACTGAAAATTTCATTGCTAAGTGATGAAGTCATTAAGTGAGTTATGGCAGATTTTAACGACCTTTTTTTGTTGTGGTTGTTAAGTAAATCACATGAATCTGGCTTTCCCCATTGATTTTGCTGGAAGCCCCCTGGGAAGATCACAATGGTGAATGCACGACCCCAGGATGCCACAATTGTCATGAATATATGCTGGATGAGAAGTACCCAAATTTTGATCATGTAATCACATGGACATAGTGACAGTTCTAAGTGTTAGAATTGGTCACAATCCATTTTGCCAGCCCCATTGTAACTTTGAATAGTTGTTAAATGAATGGTTGTAAATCAAGGACTACCTGTATTTGTGCCTTAATTGAAGATATCACTATTGCGGGTATGTGTGGCAAAACCACACATGGTTTATTATAATGGCAGCCATTGTAGGATATTAGCAGTATTCACATTCGTTATTAGTTCAATTCTTTGGTACAGAAGCTCAATTAGTGTACATCACTAATCTCCCTCCTATTTTTTCCTTCAATAATCTGTGAAGTTGGTTGTGCTGACTGAATGTGCCTGGCCCCAAATCGCCCACTTATCTTCTATGCCTGAATGGAGGTGGACTACAAACTGAGTTTTCCCCATGTTAGTCTACTCCTTAACCACTAAAGGCAGTCCTTGACTTATCATAGGTCACTAAGAGACTGTTCAAAGTTACAACAGACCCACCAAAATCTAATTAGAACCCTGTTCCAAAGTATTGATGGACAGTCCCGCCCCGTCCATAGTCATGTGACTGCATTTTGGGTGCTTGGCAACCAGCCAGCCTTTATACCTATTTGCAGTGTCCTGTAGTCACGTGACTGTGATTAACGATGTTTTTGCTAGAAATCAGCGTTTATTTTTGATTTCCAGAAAAAAAACAGCCCATAGTGTTCACTTAACAATCACCACATTCACTTAATGACTGCCATTTCACTTAATAACTACTGCAAAAAAAGGTCATAAAATTGGCTTGGTTATGTGATGACCTGCTTTACAACTCCCACAATTTATTACCATAATTGTCACACTCAAATACAGTCATAAATGAAGGACTACCTACATCCCACACTATGTGTACGTTGCATGCATTTAAAACTCCCTTTACTTGAATTACTTAATTGTACAGCATTTCTGAATACAAACTAACAATTATTAATAAGTCAATTTTCATTCTGCATTGATAAATGTAACTAAGGAAGGAAAGACACCGATGCTGGCTACAGTATTTAGGTTTTATTTGAAAAGCAGAATTATGCAATCCCTTTCAACTCATATGTATGTACTCACTCACATACTGCTTACTCCTTTCCCTTAATTTGATCTAAATCTACATATTTAATAGAGATTTTTCTGTAAATACCATATTTTGACATTCTGTGACAACTTAATGGAATAAGGGAGAAACATTTGGGAGGTTTCCTCACTTAAAAATAGTAAAACGACTTTTCATGAAATATTGGTCTTAGATTAAGATGTTTTGGTTTTCACAGCTCTAACCAAAGATAACCCACCCACAAACTAAAAAGTCTGAATAAGATTGTGGTTGGATTCATTGGTTGCTGTTTATTTTTAATTATTATTTGCCTTCCGGTGTTTATAGTTGTATTCAGTTTGTTTGCTGCCTCAGGAATTCAAAGGAGCTGAATTATGTTGACCAATGTATTATTAAAGAAAGATTACTTCTTGTGGTTTGTAGGAAGGACTCAAAAATCCAGCGTATCTTTCCCGGAGGAATTTCCCCAGAGCTTTCTGTTGCAAAATGCCCACCTAGAACAGGGAAAGAGAAAATATTAAAATACTACTTTCCAAAATAGGCTTGCTTTGGGCTGCAGAGTAAGATATAAAATAGAACAACAGTCTAAATATGCACAAACTTGATTTACTGGCTGATCTCTGATCTGATACAAGACCGAGTTCTACTCTGCTTCTTGGATTTGTCTGCAAGAAATTTAAGCTTCTGAAGCATTTGTTTCTTATTTCTTAGCTTTTGCATTCCTGCATTGTGATAAGATTTATAGTTGTCATCAAGAAATTTAATTTAGTTCCTGCACAGCCAGGAGCTGGCAACAGGATACTTTATAAACTTGCTTTCAGGAAATTACTACTATTATTATTACGGTGGGTCGAAAAGTTGCCAAATGTTTAGACTATATTTGGCATTTTTATCCACTTATTGAGTCAAGGACCTGGGACAGGCACAGGCAGATGTTATGTAGGACAGGTCTCAGCTGGCACCAAGCAAAGATTATCATTTTCCCCCTCTTCTGCACACCAGCACAGGCTGCCATAACAATAATTAAAATTTACCCGTGAACGTACCTCACTCAGCTGCTGGAAACCATGTGGCCAAGCTGAGGCTTTGTGGGGGTCTGTAGGGTAGGTGCTGAGGGGAGATCGGTCACCATGACGATAAACCTGAGAAAGAAGGATTTGCAAGATTGGCAATTGTAGTCAATCAAGTAATCTTTCTTTGACTCTAAGGAGGGTTAACTGCATAGCCACCTTAAACCAGGCTCAGTAAAACACCGTTGCTCTGTTCATTCAACATAGGATGTCCAAATCAGTAAAGTTGGTTATAGTTTAGGATGAATGGGCTTGTTTACACAACAGGCAAAGGCTAAAATCCCATAATAAGCTGACCCACAAGTTATCTAACTTTATAGTCTAACACAGCAACTTATGCAAACCCACCTAGAAAATAAAGAAAAATGTTAGTAGCTCAGGGTTGAAATGAAGGGTTCTTGGTACTCTCTAAACTTGGTTATTTTCTTGCAGACATTTCATTACCCAAATTAGATAACATCACCAGTGCTAGTAGGGAGTGAGGTTTGCCCACAATTTATTTTCTTTTTTTTTTTGTAAAAAGTTTTTTATTTTTTCACATTTCAAAAACGTCTTTTTTTAGTAAACAACATGATTCCAGGTTTTCACATTTCCATACAAACATGACCTTGGTTACATATTCATCTTTCACATTTGATTTCATATCCTATCATTTCTGTGTTTCTCAGACAATAAGGCTGGGCCTTATTTTTTTTTGACTCCCCCCAAAAATGGCTAGGCCATCTTTTTGAAGGTGCCTTAATTTAGCTTCACCTTGCTACCAGGCTGCTTCGATCGCAGCCATTAAGAGTGCCCCACATGCACCCTCGCCTTGCCACCGGGCCGCTTCTGGAGCAGCCAAAAGGAGCAATTCCACAAGCTTAGCACAGACTGAGGGAAGATTGACAGGCAGGAAAATTCCACCTCCCCATTTGCCAAAAAGCCTCAATTTCAAAACTTCAGCATTCGGAATGGAGGGTTTTTGGCAAACGGGAGGAAAATGGGGAGGGGGGGATTTTCCTGCCTGTCATCTATTCCTCAAGCTTCCTCTCACTCCCTATTTTCCTGCCTTTCGCAAAACAGCTCCACTCCAAGCCTTCAGCATATCCCAGGACCAGAGGTGGGATTCTACCAATTCTCACCTATTCGCTAGAACCGGTTGTTAAGATTCTAAGCAATTCGGAGAACTGGTTGTTAGAAGAAATTACTGGCCTAATCTTGTAAGGAAGGCAGGAAGGAAATATTCTGGTGTTGCTTACAGAAACTGCCTCTCCGTTAATCTTTATTACATTCTTGGCAGGACTAGACTTCCTGTCTCTGGAATTTCTCTGGTGTTTTTTTCCCTCCTTTGCTGATACTTTGCTTGTGTGCAGTGACAAAGTTACAATGGCACTGGAAAAAGTGACTTATGACTATTTTTCACAATTATGACTGTTGCAGCATCCCCACAGACATGAGAAGGCCAGGCGAGGAGATGCATGCCTCAATGTGAGTAATGCTGAATTGGCCACACCCAGCGAGTCACATGACCACCAAGCCACACCCACCAACTAAGCCATGCCCACAGAACCAGTTGTTAAAAAATTTGAATCCCACCCCTGCCCAGGACCCTGCAAGGCTTTTTGTAGCATGTTTGCGAGCGGTGGCTGTGAGGTTCATCACATCGGTGTAGCCTCTTCGAGCAGGACCCTGCAAGGATTGCTGTGCCACTGCTTGCACGCACAATGCTACAACAAGCCTTGCAGGGTCATGGGATATGCTGAAGGCTCGGATTGGAGCCTTTTTCACAAATGGCAGGAAAATGAGGAGGGGAATTTTCCTGCCTGTCATCCATTCCTCAAGTTCCTTCTCCCTCCACATTTTCCTGCCTTTTGCAAAAACGACTCCACTCTGAGCCTTCAGGATATCCCAGGATCCTGCAAAGCTTGTTGTAGCATTGTGTGTGCGAATGGCAGCATTGCTGTGAGGTTCGTGACATCGGTGCAGCCTCTTTGAACTGGACCCTGCTGTGCCATTGTGCATGCAAGTGGCGGCGCTGCTGTGAGTTTGGATACATTGACACAGCTGCTCATGGTAGGATGCTAGCTGAACCTGTGTGATGGAGCTCATGGAGGTGCTGCCATTCATGAGTGCAACGCCACAACAAGCCTTGCAGAGTCCTGCTCTAAGAGGAATAATTAACAGGGAAAATTCCCTTCCCTGTTTTCCTCCCTTTCACGAAAATGGGTCTACTCCAAGCCTTCAGTACATCCCAGGATTGCAACGCAGAAGGCTCCATTCCAAATCTTCAGTGTTGCAATCCTGGGATATGCTGAAGGCTTGGAATGCCTCTGCTTCAGCACAGAATGACTTTCACTCCTCAGACAGACACTTGTCCCCCCCATGCCCATGCCACCACTCGTGCCAACCATGCCCACCCCCAGGCTTATTTTTGGGGTAGGGGTAATATTAGGCCCACACCCCCAAAATTAGGATTGGGCTTATTATTGGGGTGGGTTGTGTTTTCTGAGAAACACGGTACATTACACATTTTCTATAAATTTTCTCAAATATTTTTCTCAGACTTATTTTATATATTTTCTATTCATTTCTTAACCTATTTCTTTTTACTTTAAATAATTCTCATGTCTTCATATCCATTATACTTTATACTTTTATCTGTCAGGTTTGCAATTCCATCGCATATTCTTATTTCATCATTTCAAAAATTCCATCCCAATTCAAACAATTCAAAAAACTTCCCCCACAATTACCAATTTGAGTGTATCACCCCTTTATCTTATACATCATTTAATTAACTCCTCTTTAATTCCCAATAATAATTGACTTTTTAATTATCACCTAAAAAAAATAATCACAATGATTTCCTTACAACTTACGTAACAAATACGCATTTTAGGTCAGATTCCACATGGCATTTACATCAAATCATTAATAATTTCAATTAAATTAATCTATTCAATTAATCATAGAAACTGATGTTAATCTTTTTACAACAATCTTCATAATTTGTTTCAACTATATTCTTGAATCCATTAAACATAGTACACTTATCATAGTTTCTCTTTTTCACATTTATTTCCATTTATCTCTATGTATAATTTAACAAAGAACAAGAATTCTAATAACAAAAAAACATCAGTTCCAATCTTTTCATTTTAAAAGTCTACATTTTCCTACCTTCTAAGTAATTTATTACTTCAAACACATTTATAATACACCACGTTACTTTGAAGTATCCCCTTTCTTAATCCTTATCTAACCATTATCTCTAGGTCTTTTAAATAAACAATTTCTTTTCATTTTTGTTCAATTTCCATATCTCTTTACTTCCTGGTTCTTTTTCTTATTACTTTTTTTTTCCTTCATTTTTTCCCCTCCTTTTCTTACTCCAGTTTTTGTCCCCCTTCCTCTTTAAAGCTTTCTTCCGTAATTCACTTTCTGCTGTTTCCTTTTACTTTGTTTGGCTTTCAAAATATTCCCTTTTTAGTTGCCTCCTCAAAACTCCAAGTTTTAATTCCCATTCTTTTTCCACTTCACTTAAATATTTATTGCTCCAATTGTTCGTTGTAGATGGCCTCTTCTTTAATCAACTCCTCCCTTTCTGTTCTTCATACTCCAAAATCGCCATTTCTATTGATTGTAAGGCAAGACAACACGATTCATCTCTTTTATGTAGCATTTCTTTTATGTTTCTTAGTTCCAGTTTTAATTCCAAAAAAAGTTCTGCCATTTTAAAACACTTCTATTATATTTTCTTTATCTCTTTCTTTACTCTTTAAGTCCAAACCAGTTGTCCAATATTTTAATTCGACCAGTGTCTTTGATATTCATTTCCAACGATCAGCTTTTATTAATTCCTCTAAAAGTTTTTCCCAGATTCATCAACTAGTCCAAGATCCATAAGTTTAAGTTTATGCCAAGATCACCAAACAGTCACAGAGTAATTTCTTCATGCTTCTTTCTTTTATATTGATGTTCTGTAATTCCACTTTCCATTTTCAAGGGGTTGTATTTTATTGTAACAAAGTTTCTCTTATTTTGTATCAAATTCCACTTTTAAAAGAGCCAGGCCTTTTTTTTTTAAAGAGTCACAAAAATTTTCCTTTACCACTAGATGGCACTCTCTGTTATATCTAAATTCCCCCCCTTTTCTCCCCACTTTCTCTTCTCTATGGCTTTTAAATTTCAAAGATCCAATAAGTCCAAATATCAGTTACTAGGTTTTTTTTTTGACACATTCAAGTTCAGCTTTAATTATGTATATGTATGCCAAAATCACATATTTATCCAATTTGAACAGGTATTTTCTTCTGGCTTCCTCCTTTCAAAGTTCAAAGCCACTTTCAGCTGTCAATTCCCTCCCCCCCCACTTTCTCTGGTCACAGCTTTTATTATCTTTCTTAAAAATTTCTTAGGATCTTAATTCTGGGGTACTTTTATGTCCAGATATTGCACCTGGTTAGACCAGTTTTTACACTGAGCTCTTCTTTACCACTCCAGCATAATATTTGTCCCGGTTAGCTCTTCCTCTTCAGGGTGGCCATATTTGACCACTGCTACAGCCCATCTTTGGAGGGGAGTATGCCTAGCCAGGGAGGGGAGATATGGCTCCCCTCAACCCAGCTGGTGGTTTCCTCCTTCTTCACCACTCCTATAGGGTGGTTCTGGCCCCAAAAACAGGTGCTTGGGGCCCTCTAATGAGAGAGCACAGATTGAAGCCTTGCATGATCATGGTCTCCAGTCCGTCAATGAGGGAGGTGCCACCGGAAGTCTCCACCCTCAATTTATTTTCTGGTGGATTGCCCTATCAATGTTGGAGAGAGTCGTCTTGGTGATTCTTTGGTTGGGCTGTGTACTGTTATCTTGCTCGGTAATTCTTTGATTGAGGAATTGTTTACTTCTTGATGTTAATCTTGTGGTTAATCTATGCTCATCTGGGTGTTGATAGCTGCTGGGGAGCTGTTTTGGTCTTTTTGTCCCTTTTGCACAGTATGTAGATGTTGTTTATGTCTATGTCTCTGTAATAATCTGCAACTTCATCAAAATGGACCTGACCACTCAACCCAACATAGCATAACCAACAAGTCATAAAAAGGATAACACTGCCATATACCAAAATCATCTCAGAAACTACTAGCAGACTATTACAACCACATGGGATTGATGTAGTACTCAAACCAACTAAAGCCCTCCAAAACATCCTAAGTAAATCAAAAGACCCAGCAGCCCAGAAGAAAAAACAGGAGTTATCCACAAGATAATATGTAAGGACCGCAATAGCACTATGTAAGACAAACAGGCAGAAGACTAGCAGAGTACATTTATGAACATCAGCTAGCAATCAGAAGACTTGATGAAAATTTCTTAGTTTCACAATATAGAGACAGACAACCACAGTTTCAACTGGGAAACCATGACCATCCTACATCCAAGCAAAGTCCAAAAATACTAGAGAATTCCTGGAACATTGGGCATTCTGACAAATCAGCAATCAACAGACACATAGACATAAATAACATCTACATATTGTGCAAAAGGGCAATTAACAAGCCAAAAAGGGAACAAAAAAGACCAAAATATCTCCGCAGCAGCAGTCAATACCCAGACTAGCATAGATTAACCACAAGATTAACATCAGAACAACCCTAACCTGTTTTCCAACTCCATTGGGGATAGGGGCAGAGCCAATCAGAGGTAGTATTTGCCAGTTCTCTGAACTATTCAAAATTTCTGCTACCAGTTCTCCAGAACTGGTCAGAACCTGCTGAATATCACCTCTGAGCCCAACCAAAGAACCATCAAGACACTCCCACCAATATTGACAGGGAAAGCCATGGTGTTAAATCAAAAAGTGAACAAAAAGTCCAAAACACCTCCCTACCAGCAATCAACACCCAGATGAGCATAAATTAGAAATGGAGGACTGTGATATCTGGGCTCACCCATAAAGTTCAGAAATAAGATAATAAAGTACTTTGTGCCATGAGGCATGGACTTCAAAAAGAGGTACTAACCCTCTTGACCCACAAACACAAAATAGTTTCTACTATAATTTTTCTTTTTGTATTAAATCCATTTCTCTCTCTCATTTACATAGACACACAGACACATAGGCACATACAGACACAGACACACACACACCAACTTTCTTTTCCATATTTTCTTTTTTCTGAGGAACAGAGCTATAATACTGCTGATAAGTCAATATATAATCCCAAACCAAGATTGCTTCTACCATATCCTAAACCGGCATGGAAAGATAATGGTAGCAGACTCTTAAGAAGTAGGATTTCTGGTAGCATTAGAATACACACACACACACACACACACATACACACACACACAAATATTTTTCTAGACCTCATTATAGATCATGTACATAATAACATATTAGAACTTCTGTTGCTATAAAACCCATCCTTCTGAAATATATTTCAGTTCTCTCTGTCACTTGCACAAGACGGATTTTTTTGCTTTCCTTTTTCATGCAACTAGCTAGGAGTAAGTGGAGACATGACAAAGTAATCATATAAAGCATTAAAGTTGGACAGGCACTAAACTCAATCAACATCTTTTACCAGATCAAATTCTATACAGTCCACAACTTAGATCTCCATCTTTTTCACCTAAGATCTAATTAACCCACCCTAAGAACCAAACAAACAGTGATTTTCAATTCCTGGCTACAGGTTGGGCTAAAAAGAACATAGAACATGGAATCATAGGGCTAAAAGGAACTTCAGGGATCCAAGTCTAACCTTACTGCTCAAAGCAGGAGCCTTATACCATCCTAGTCAAATGGTTGTCCAGTCTATTTTTGCAAATCCCCAGTTATAATCAGCCTTCTCTTCTAATAAGATGTTCTCTATAGCTGCTGCATTCTGCTCTACTGATTCCAGCCAGTTTTCTCTTTAGCTATCCTGACTGGGAGAAAATAACAGGTCTGAGCACTTAATGGGAGAAGACTGATCAAAACTATCTTGTTAGGGAGAAACCATGAGATTCCTAGCTCTGCCATTATCCCAGTCTATGTACCAGCGTAATGAAGCGCAGTATTCTTCCTTGGGCAGCTGAGGGAAACAGCATCTCCAGGAGAAGAATCCAAGCTGGGAACCTCATGGTCTTGAGCCCCTCGTAAACACAGGAGAAGTGTGAGGGCTCCAATTATATAGCTCTAGCTTCAAGGGAACAGTGTAATTATCTTGTTTTTTTCCCCTGCTGACAGATTTAACAGGTGCCCCACCACAAAGCATGTGGAGATGAAGGGATTGTCCTATCTCAGTTATGGTGCTTTCCCCATCCATCTCACACTTGCTCATCATCTTTAAAATTATTTCTCTGTGGACAGGTGAGGTGGGAGGAGGATTATTCTCCATGATTGCAAATTTCAGCAAGACATTACGTCTTGGGTACTCAAGCTACAGATAAAGGTTAAGGCGTGTGGCAACTGGTAACTCTGCTTGTTTCAGGCTTTTCTTTCTTTCTTTCTTTCTTTCTTTCTTTCTTTCTTTCTTTCTTTCTTTCTTTCTTTCTTTCTTTCTTTCTTTCTTTCTTTCTTTCTTTCTTTCTTTCTTTCTTTCTTTCTTTCTTTCTTTCTTTCATTTATTTGTCAAGCAAGTATTAGATAACAGGTATAAGTATAAACATAGTTATGAATACATGAAATGTGTGCTGTCCCAGCCAGTCTATGGAATTGGATAGTTACTTAGGAATTGTGAGCTGTCCCCTTAAGGGAATGCATCATGGTAAATGTAGTTAAAGGTATCCTGGGAAATATAGTTCATGTCACATGGCCACATCTGTAATCCTGATTGGTCACTAAATTGACCCTCGATGGGTTGGGGGAGTTTTCCTCACTTTTGCCTGAATTCCCTAACTCATGGCAGCTGCTTTCTATAGCTATGAGATGGGTTAGGAGATAACCATCTTTTACCTACAAGACAGATAGACAGAGGATTGGTCATTAAAGAAGTATTTAGTCACAAATGTGAGTTATGAGGATACCTGATGAACTAATAAATGTACTTTGTTATAGACATCTTGTTGAGTTTATCTATCTGCATCTGCACAGCTACAAATCCACTATTGTAAAAGATGGTTATTTCCTAACCCATCTCGTAGCGATAGAAAGCAGCTGCCATGAGTTCGTGAGTTCAGGCAAAAGTGAGGGAAACTCCCCCAACCCATCGAGGGTCAATTTAGTGACCAATCAGGATTACAGATGTGGCCACGTGACATAAACTACATTTCCCAGGATACCTTTAACTACATACAAATAAAAAGAAGAAACAATAGGACAGGGACAGTAGGCATATTAGTGCGCTTATGCTGCCAAGTTTGCCAAGGTTGGGAAACACTTACTAGACTATTTCTAACCAATGACTATCCAGTCTCTGTTTGAAAACTTCTTGCTACTTCATTTGATAAGTGAGTCCAATTGGTTTTAAAACTACTTTTTGAATTAGGTGCCATCCAGGTATATTGTACTATTGCTGGATCATGAATATATACAGGCAGCAGAGAACAATAAATGTAAGGGAGCCTCAAAATAAATTGGCTTTCACTAACTTAATAGATGAGTAGAATGAATAAATGTGAGCATTGAAATTATCATAGTTAACTATTCCTTTAACATTTGATCCAGGGTTATCTTGATTTCCATTAGATAAGATTAAATCTTTAAAGAGACGGTGGTGGAAAAATATAATTTAAATCTGCCAATCCAGTTTCTACATTCATTTTAAATCCAAACCTGTTATGGTCATGATAAATCTTACTTTTTTTCTGTTCTTGAAACCAGATCCTGAAATAGCTATTGACTGGTTTCAGAGCAAAAGGCCAACAAATATTCTATCTGTCCAGCTCCCCATATGAGTGGACAGGGCATGAGTTTTCTGCACAGAATGATCAAAGTACAGATATTCAAAAATGAATTCATGTTTACTTAAACCTTATATAACAAATGACCAGTTGGAAATTGTCTACCAGACACAGAATTCCACTTTTTTACATTGATTTGCTTGAGAGATTTTAAAATGCTGGATTAATTTTCTCTTTTTGTTCATATTAAAATAATAGCAAGGCAAGAGAGCTGGATTTAAAATAATTGCCTTCATGCTATTTCTGAAACTCTAATCTGAGTGGCAAAGCCCTGCAAATTTTACTGTATGAGTGACAACATATTTTTGTGCAGAGTGGTCAGTAGGGTACTTAGAAGATAAGAGGGTAAGTATTAGACAGAGCAGTGGTTAGTATTATAATTGATAGGTAGCAAAACTTCTGGGAGAAACTGAACCACAATCCACTGTGAGATCAAAAGTGCCAAGGGTCAAAGCAAATCTTGGAATTAAGTCTGGCAAACTAATCATGGGTATATTCAATAAGGATCTATCCAGGTATATATAATGATACCAATCCATCAGTAAAGGTGCCACTGATGTCTACATAAGGCATCTCATATTTCTGCCTTATGTAGTAAGGCAGTACTTGACTTATGACCACAATTCAAAGTGACATGTTAAATAAACTTTGCTCCATTTTTCAACCTTTCATGCTGCAGTTGTTGAATCACTGCAGTTGTAAAGTTAGTAAAATGGTTGTTAAGTGAATCTGACTTCCCCATTGACTTTGCTTATCAGAAGGTTTGAAAAGGGGATCACATGATCCAAGGACCCTGCAACCGTCATAAATATGTGTCCAAATTTTGATCATGTGACCATGGAGATGCTGCAAGTCGTAAGTGTGAAAACTGGTCAGTACCATTGTAACTATGAACGATCATAAATGAAGGACTGCCTGTATAGTAACTCAACATAGCTATTGCCCAAGAGTTCAATGACCTAATGGAGCAAATGTTTGTATATTAGAGAGTGGCTGCTAGTACCAGGAAAGTGAAGCTGTTTTTTATTCAGATGACCTGTTCTGATCAGGTCTCTTTCAGTCTCCAGCTTACTCTCCAAACAGCCTTTGCCCTCAGAACTAAAAACTATCTGACAACAATTTAGAGGCCAGCCATGGGAGCACTTGGAGTTTTTATTGTCTCCTTCCTTTTCCTTGGAGTAGCAGGTGGGTACAAGTATTTCAACTGCAGCTGGTGCTGTGGTCAGATAAAGAGAGATGATTGTATCAGGTAAGAGTTGTTGATGAACGTAGTTGATAGCTCTCTGAATATCCTCTTGAAGCCGGAGATCGGCAAACTTTCAGTGATCAGTTGGCATCACTCATTTTTTTAGAGCAGACGAGGGCCCCCAAATAGTAGTCACCAGATCATATCTAAGATTAGGGGGACGTTTTGAGGGCGATGTGACATTGGACAATGTGGCTGTTTTAGAGTTAAAGTTATACTTTTCATGAAAACGAAATGCCAGAAAATTGTATGGTCTGCGTTCATCATATATGCGGAACATAACAGCAGTCGGGGAGGGGGGGGGGTCACAGTCCACCCACCACTTTAAAAAAAGCTCTCAATCAAACCAACATGAAAATTATTTTACTCTACTAACTAAGAATGTCTGGAATGAAATAAGTCAGAGATTTAAATCTCCATTAAACCAGGGATATCCCTTAGATGATCAAAATGAGACAAAAACAAATGCAAGAATTGGGAATGGCCAGTCTAGAGAAACGAAGGACTAAGGGGGACATGATAGTAGTATAGCAGAATTTAAGGGGTTGCCACAAAGAGAAGAGGGTCAACTTGTTTTCTAAAGCACCAGAAGGCAAGACAATAAACAATGGATGGAATCTAATCAAGGAGGGAAGCAACCTGGAATTAAGGAGAAACTCCCTAACAGTGAGAACAATTAACCAGTGGAATGGCTTGCCTTCAGAAGTTGTGGGTGCCTCATCCCTGGAGGTTTTTGAGAAGGGACTAGACAGTCACTTGTCTGGAATGGTATAGGGTCTCCTGCTTGAGCAGGGGGTTGATTAGAAGACCTCCAAGGTCCCTTTCAGCTCAATTGATGATCTCTATGACAATTGCCCCTGCTGGTTATGTCTGATGGAAGTTGGAGTGCAACAGCTGAAAAACCATACTTACCCCATCTTCATCGGACTAAAACAACATGTGTATTTAAGAATAAGTAATAAATACTTTATTGGCATATAAACAGGACTGCAATGATTTAAAGTTTTGGTCTGGATTTAATGGTTTTATGCATTTGAATGAGGATAAATGTCGTTATTGGCGTGGCAATCTAGTAGCTCCTAAAATTCATAGTTTTGTCTTATGCTAAGATTAATCGGAGCTATAATTTTTTAAAAAATCCATTTGGTTATTTAGCCATAAGCCAACCCTGCCTAAGTATCTACAAATATTTATATAATTTATAGGCACAGTGATAGAGAAATAGAGACAAAAATTACCAGATCCTTTAAATTTATTTTTCTCCTCTTAGATACATGCATTTACACAATTGAAATGCATATGGCCATCATATATCTATATTAGCGTTGTCCTGGGCTTAGAAAATTCTGTTCAAAATTGCATTTATATTTATAATAATAGTTCACTATTTTTTTTTTGTACAGAGTCAACAGACTTTTTTGATCTTTCTGATGCTATTTTTGAAGATACCACAACAGCTTCCCCAAGAAAGCCAGAATATCAGGGTAAGCAAAAAGTGAAAAAAATTATAAATTTTATAATTTATCTTTAAATAGGAGAGCTCTTAGATTCACTGAAAATAAGTAATGACATTATTTTCTATTAATGTTTGTAGAATGTATTTTTTAATCCAGCATTTTAGAGAATTTCATTTTTTGTTTTTGTTAACAAATTAAGGCTTTTCTGAAGACAAGCTTGATATAAGACATATGGTGAATTGTCAACCATAATTTCTACCTGTATATTGATTAGAAATGAGGTGGGTTCAATCCAGAGGTGGTATTCAGCAGGTTCTGACCAGTTCTGGAGAACCGGTAGTGGAAATTTTGAGTAGTTCGGAGAACTGGTAATGGAAATTTTGAGTAGTTTGGAATACCACCTCTGACTGGCCCTGTCCCCATCTATTCTCTGCCTCCCGAGTCCCAGTTGATTGGCTGGATCTTTATTGCACAGAAGAATGGAGCTGGAAAGCAGGTTAGTGGGGTGGGGAGAGAATGGGGATTTTACAATATTCTTCCCCTGGAGTGGGATGGGAATGGAGATTTCGCAGAATCCTTCCCCTGCCATGCCCACCAAGCCATGCCCACCAAACCACACCATGCCCATCAAGCCACACCCACAGAACCGGTAGTAAAAATTTTTGAATCCCACCACTAGTTCAATCTTAGTGCAAATGGGCAAAATCAGGGCTTATCGACCATGCTTTGAAAGCAAAATAAAGTCATGAAAAGGGCCTCGATATACTCAAATACAGCTGTTTATTGCTCATTCGCATATATCAGGAGTATCTTGGAAAGATATTTTTTTTAAGGATGAGAAATAATGTTTCCAGCATTTTTCCCCTGGCAAGATGACTTTTTCCCTACAATAGTCTTTAACAGGGGTCTCCAACCATGGCAACTTTAAGACTTGTGGACTTCAACTCCCAGAGATCCTCAGCCAGCTGGCTGAGGATCTCTGGGAACTGAAGTTCACAAGTCTTAAAGTTGCTACGGTTGGAGACCCCTGGTCTATAATACCGAGATGAAAAAAAAATTGAATTTTTGTTTGTTAGGAAGCTCAGGAGGCCCTCAGCTGAACATTGCCTGTAGTGAGTTGAGAACAGTGGAAGATAGCTTTGACTTTGAAATGAGAGTCTTTCCTTTGTACCTTTCTTTCCAGAGTGTCCAAATGTTGCCCGAGACATTGTGTTATTGATTGATGGGTCTAGCAGCGTTCGACATACGGAATTTCTTGCAGAGAAGTTATTTGTTACACTCTTCAGTAAAACTTTTCCTGAAAATACTCTGGTCAGTTGAAGGAATGGAGAACCGCACAAAAGGGACAATATTTTCAATCTGAATTGCTTTTTGAAGCCAAGGGAATGGGAGGGAATGAAGTGTTGGGAAAATATTTTGTTCTTCTGAGCAGGACTTTCATAAGACAGTTGAGACAGCTCATCATAGACTGGGGAGGAGGGGAATACCTTTGTGAGCTATAGTAAGAAATGATGGAAAGTAAAGAACTGCCTAAAATGTTTACAATTTAATTTGTAGAGAAAGAAAGAAAGAGGGAGGGAGAGAGGGAGGGAGGGAGGAAGGAAGGAAGGAAGGAAGGAAGGGGAGGGAGGGAGAGGGAGGGAGAGGGAGAGGGAGAGAGGGAGAGAGAGAGAAGAAAGATGCTAACCAGCCATTGACTAACATCAGCCTCTGGATTGTAAAATCAAAATTATAAAGTAGGTTTCCTTGTCCTTATCTATGTTGATATCACATGCTATGCTATGTATAATTGGCTAATTAACATGCTGGCTGGGGAATTCTGGGAGTTGAAGTTCACATATCTTAAAGTTGGTCAGGTTGAGAAACACTGGTTTAACCCTATAACTGAACAGGTGGGCTCACACCTTCAAGTGTTGGCTGGCGAGTGAGTAATGATTAGCTGATTCTTTATTCTTTGCTTCTTTTAGAATTAAATTTTTTATCAGCCAGAAATAGCAAATGTGATTGGCTAACAGTTCTTGTGAGTTCTAAACTCACAAACAAACTAAGAATGCCTGAAGGTCAAACAGGCCTTAAAATATATTGCCAGAAATAAATCGGACCCAGATATAGTTTGAACTGGATTTATAAGAGTTGAGGGATGATCTAACAGACTCTTCAAAAAGCATCAGCTTGGGAAAGTCGGACTTTGCCTGTTGTGGGAACACAGCTAATTGGTACATGAATATGAATTCTTCAGAAGTCCCAGGTGGCTGCTTCCACATTCATCCTCCTTTTCCTCCCCTCCTCAGTTCTCCCTCCTGCAGTTCTCCAACAAAATTCAGCAGCATTTTGACTTCAGAACTTTCCAAAACGACCAAAACCTAAACTACCTCCTACAAGAAGTCCGTCAGCTGCAGGGCTCTTCCTATACGGCCACTGCCATCAAGAAAGCTGTGTAGGTCTCTGGGCAGCCTCTCTGCTTCCTCAACCCTGGCCTGGGTTCCTTCCTGCTTGGCTGGGTCTGGGGGCTCACACCCCCTATCATGGAGCCATTGCCATGGAAGAATCCTCAAGCCTTGGCATGTCTTTTGCCTGACCAGGGTCTGGAAAAGGAAGTGGGCAATGGCACTTCAGTCTCTCTTTTTCTCTCTCCCTCTGCTATTTATTAGGGAACAGTTCACCCCACAGAAAGGCGCTCGCAACAATGCCAAGAGGTTCCTGGTGATTGTAACCGACGGAGAGAAAACTGGGGATCCCTTGAGCTATGCAGAGGTCATCCAGGAGGCTGACAGGGCTGGAATCACACGCTTCGCTGTTGGGGTGAGGTCCAACTTATTTGCCTGTCTTGTCCTTTGTTTCCACATTTTGCTACCCCACCCTCAGGGAGCTTAGATCAGTGTTTCTCAATAGAATAGAATAGAATTCTTTATTGGCCAAGTGTGGTTGGACACACAAGAAATTTGTCTTGGTGCAAATACTCTCAGTATGCATAAAAGAAAAGATACATTCATCAAGAATCATGATACAACACTTAGTGATAGTCATAGGGTACAATAAGCAATCAAATCATAGTAGTCAATATAAATCGTAAGGATACAAGCGACAAAGTTACAGTCATACAGCGTGACTGTAACTTGAACATGGCATCTTTCCCAGAATCCCCTCATTTCCAAGTTGCCGAGGTTGTGAAACACTGGCATAGATGATAGAACTCAACCAGGATCATGGAGAAGGCCACCAGAGCCACCAGCTTACAACCTCAAGCTTTGTTGTTTTTTCATTCTAACTGCTTTTATTGTTTTTACTTTGCTTTGTTAGCTGCCCAGAAACATGTAGAGTGATGCCTTGGTACCCAACTGTGTTGAAACTCATCTGATTTGGTACCCATTGCATTATGAATTTTGTCCAGTACACATTGTTTGTTTGGTATTCAATGCACAAGTCAGAACTTGTCGTTGTCTGCTGCCTTTGACTCACTACATCATTTCTTGTGGGGAAAATTGTTTGGTTCTCATCATTTTTGGTACTAATTATGTCTCCAGCAACCAATGATTATTGAGGTACTGTTGTACCTCTATAATGGTCTATAAATTTTTATCAAATCAATCAATCAGTGTAACATTCATATAGACACTTATATCTATAAGTATCTAATTGTAATGAGGCCGGATTATCCCACCTTTCTATCTTTTAACTATTTCTATATAATTCTTATTTTGTTGGAATTAATTGGAGGTATTGTGGGATGTTGTTGGAACTCAGTGTGTGATTGTTGTGTTTGGTCTGTGTGAGTGTGAATATGTACTTACTGGTTTAACTTTTATTTCATGAACTACTTTTATTGGATGGAGTTTTGTAATTACTAGGTTCTTCAGAATTGTACCACACCTTTGTAAGTGCACAGATTAATAACTATTATTATCACCTATTATCATCACTGCTACCAAAATAAAAATAGTCATTGACTCCAACCCAGTAATCTCTGTAAAAGTGTGTGTATTGGAAAAAATATAATAACAAAATAAAAGTAAGATGTGGTTGGTAAAGAATATCCTCGTGGAGAGCTGGAAGAGATAGCACAGAGCTTTGTCACCAATTTGTCTTCTGCTATAAGGATGGGACGTTTTGTAACAAATTAGAGCAGCTGTTTTATCAATAAGCAATAAGCAAATTTCTGCTCCCAATAACCATTTTGTGAGTATGCCTATATCACACTCTCAGACTTCCAAATGTACACAGAAAGTCTAGCTGCCTGTAAAACAAATAGTCCTTGTTTAGTGATTGCCTCATTTAATGACTGTTCCCAGTTACAACAGTGTGAAAAATAACATTGTGATCAATCTTCTCCTGTAAGATCTTTGCGGTTAGATTAAGCAAAGGAAAGCTGAAGTGACAAAATATGCACAGTTGCGATTTCACTTAGCGATTGTTTCACTTAACTGAGTTGCCAGTCCCAATTGGAATTGCTTAACGAGGGCTACCTGTATTTCCAAAGATAGCCTTAAACACACAAGTTTTCTAATTGCAACTGTTTGCCAAAATTTCAATGGGGCCAGGGTGCTCATTGTGTAGCAACCAAGAGGAATTTTTCCCTGTTGTAAGAGTCAGCAAACTGCTTGGTCTGCAGTTTCAAGGGTGTTTGGAAACCGTGTTTTTCAAAAATCAGTCCAGCCTGCTGATAACAGTTAATAATTAACCTGCTTAAAACCTAACGAGGAGGAGTTGATATGTAATTATCAACATTTGCAAACTGAACACTCCTTTACAAGTTCTGTCAGAGCAATTTTGGTGTTGCTTTGTGGCAGATAACACACCAGCTTCCTGCAACTTGACTGAAATGGCTCTAGGCTAGTTTATCAAGCAGAGGTTCTTTGGTTGTCCTCCTTGGTAAATCCTTGCCCCTTATTCTGTTTTTGCCTGTTGAGGATACCATAACATTCTTCCCTGCAATCTTCACCTTCCTTTCCAGATTTCCTGGATTAAAAAGAGAAATTTCAGAGCTTAATTGCATTGTGGCACTGTTTCTCAAACTTGGCAACTTTAAGACAGGTAGACTTTCACCTCCAGAAATGGTGGGAGCCAACAATAGCAGAATAATGGAATTGGAAAGGACCTTGGAGGTGTTGTAGACCAACCCTTGCTCAAGCAGAAGACCCTATATCATTTCAGACAAATGGCTGTCCAGTCTTTCATTAAAGGCCTCCAAGTGACGGAGCACCCACAACTTCTGAAGATAAACCGTTCCATTAACCAACCACATGCATTCAGGTCTTTTACAACGTTTAAAGAAAATATATTAACTGAAGGCAGCAATGTTTCTTGTATCAATAATTGTAGAGCACTGGGAATTTGGAGCAGATGAATTCTGGGTCATATGTAGTCCTTGAAGCTCACTGTCCACCATCTAACAGGGCAGAGGACTAAGTAGGAGTGAAGCCTGTTTCAATCCTTTTCTTCTTCATTTCTACAAACTTCCTCAGGCAATCAGTACTCAATGGTCTTTCACTGACTTTCTTTTTTCTGGAAGGTTGGTCCGGTGGTTTCAAGCAGACTGTTCCAGCGGGAACTTCATGCCATGGCTTCACGCCCTGTCACAGAACATACCTTCCTCCTGACACACTTCTCAGATCTTATGGATATTCAACTGAAAGAGAAGATTTGTGCCAGTCATGGTAATAGAATTTGGGATCTTGGGGAATAGAGAGGAGGAATACCCATTCATATACCCAGAAAGGGCTAAGGGCACCTTGCAAATCTATGCATGCATTACAGGTAGTCCTTGACTTACAATCACAACTGAGTCCCAAATTTCTGTTGCTAAGTTTGTTAAGTTAATTTTTCCCCAATTTGTAGCCTTTCTTGCCACTGTTGTTAAATGAATCATTGCAGTAGTTGAGTTAGTAACACAGTTGTTAAATGAATCTGGCTTCCCCACTAACTTTGCTTGTCAGAAGGTCACAAAAGGGGATCACATGATCCAAGGACACTGCAACCACATAAATAATCAGTTGCCAAGTGTCTGAATCTTGATCACATGACTATGGGGATGCTGCAACGGTCATAAGTGTAAAAAACAGTCATAAGTTATTGTAACTTTGAATGGTCATGAAATGAACTGTTGTAAGTTGAGGACTACTTGTATTGTGATGTTGCAGTGAAGACTGTTCCTAATTAGTAATTCAACCACTTAACACAGTTTTTGCCTAAAAATTCTATTCACTTTCTCCTCATATAGCCTTTCTGCAGCACGCGCACACACACACACACACGCACGGTATTCAGCTTTGTTCGGGTATTTTCCCATGTCATTATAGTTGTTCTTTTAAAGTTGAAGTAACATTTCGCAGAATCTCATCTGCCATTATCAGGCTTGTGTATTGGGTTCGTCTGTGTGTCAGGCTTTCACAGCATTTCTGTTTTAAATTTGGTGCTAGCCTCGTGCTGTGTTAGAATAGTTGGTCTGTGTTTATTGGTCTTGGAGTTTGCTGTGTTCTGCTTGATTGGTGTTTCTAATATCTTCTGTCTGTTTTGTAGCATTTTTTTATCTTGATTGGCTGGCAACATTGTGTTTCGTGTATGAAGGGCTTGTAGTGCGGCTTGGCTTCGGGTGAATGGCCAGCTATCATTTATTAGGAAGCTAGGTTTCATCTGGGCGCCTGATTGGGGTGTGTTTGGGCTGGAGGTATTCGGGGGGGGGGGGTCTGTTTGTGGCCAGGTGTTTGCTTGGCTTGTGGTGTGGAGATTTTTTTGTTTGTGAGTGCAGGCTTCCAGATAATTGACAGTCTGGTGGAGTCATCTCTTCTATTCATCCTTTCGGGTTTTTTTTTCAATCTCTATGGGTTCTCTGATAATTCTTTAGCTGGGGTTTTCTATAGTGGCTAGGGTTTTGGTGCCATTGAAGTCAATGCTATGACCTGTGGCTTTTAACTGCATTTTTGTGTTCATCAAGGCAGGTATTTATTCTTCTATTGGTCTGTCCGATGTACGTGGCAGGGCATAATGTGCAGGAGGCTTTATATACGCCTTGCTTTTCCAGATCAATTTTATCTTTGGGGTTTCTTAGGATGCCTGCTATTTTTCTGTCTGTTTTGAAGGCAGTGATGCCTGTGTAGTATCTTACTGATTTTGTCTGTTGTACCTCTTATGTAGGGCAGGACAGCTGTTCCATAGGTCTGTTCATCTTCTAGGACTCTATTATGTCTCAGTGTGTTTTTGTGGGTCAGGCTTGTGATTTTCCTTTTGTGGAAGCCTTTGGCTGTTAGTACTTTAGTCACGGTGTATAGTTCAGTCTTTATGTGTGTGCTGTCTGCCAGGTGTTTGGTTCTGGCAATTAGTGTTTTGGCCACAGAGTTTATCTGTGCTGGGTGGTGGTGGGATTGGGCATTGAGGTAACGATTGGTGTGTATTTTCTTCTGGTGTATGGTGTGTTCTAGTGTGTCATCTGTTTTTTTGTAATTAGTACATCTAGGAGTGGTAGTTGTTTGTTTCTGTTTCCATGGTGAATTTGATTTTGGGGTGTGTGATGTTTAGGTTTTTAGGAAATTGTTTAGATTTTCTTTTCCATGGGGCCAAATAACAAATGTGTCATCGATGTATCTTAACCATAGTTTGGGTTTGTGGGTGGAATTTGCCAGGGCTCTGGATTCGAATTCTTCCATGAACAGGTTTGCAATAACGGGTGACAGTGGTGATCCCATAGGGGCTCCTTCAATTTGCTTGTATCTTTGTCCTTTGTATATGAAATATGTGTTAATTAAGCAGTGTTCTGCTAGTTCCATGAGATGTTTGGATAATTGGTATTTGTTTTTGTTGATTTTCTTTTATCGGGATTTGAGTGAATAGTGAAACCACATTGAAACTTACAAGCAGATCTTTTTGTTCCACGTGTAGATCTTTGATCATTTCTAAGAGGTGGTATGAGTTTTGTACATGTGAAGCTTCTGCTTCAACATGGGGCTGAGGCTGCTTTGCTAGGTATTTGGCTAGGTTTTGTAGTAGTGCTCCTCTAGAGCTGACTATGGGTCTGAGAGGTATGCCTTCTTTGTGTATTTTGGGGAGGCCATATAGTTTGGGGCATCTGGAAGATTTTTCTCTTGGAATGATCAGCCAAGCCGCACTACAAGCCCCCAATACAGGAAACACAATGTTGCCAGCCAATCAAGATAAAAAAATGCTACAAAACAGACAGAAGATATTAGAAACACCTATCAAACAGAACACAGCAAACTCCAAGACCAATAAACACAGACCAAGACGCTCAACCAATCAGGATGAAAAAAAAACCATTCTAACACAGCACGAGGCTAGCACCAAATTTAAAACAGAAACGGCTGTGAAAGCCTGACACACAGACGAATCCAATACACAAGCCTGATGATGAGATTCTGCCAAAACATTGCTACAACTTTAAAAGCTGATGATGTGGGAAAATACCCAAACAAAGCTGAATACCATACATATAAATACCCGTGAAAACTTAAGAAAACATACATACACACACACACACACACATATATGCAGGTCTTGGTGTGTTCGGGTCTTTTCCCATGTAAGATTGAGAGTATCTTGGTGACGTTTCAATGAGGTCCCACTTGCCATCTTCAGATTGGTGCTTTTGGCTTCGTGCTTGTGCGAGCAAAGCATGATCGGAGCTGCCATCTCTCTATAAATACTGGTGGGGAAGTTGGCTGTGTTGTCATTTCTTGATTGGTTGATGGAATTGATGTTTGCAGATTGGCTGGCTTTTTCATAAGAATATGTGTGGCTGAGGTATTGGCTATGTGTCTATCAGCCTACTGTGTTGTAACGACCTGGGTAATGGGCTGTGTGATGACCTTCTGAGTTCTACTGTTGTGACATCAAAGGTCTTGTGCTGTAATCTCCTGGGTTGTTGACTGTGGTATAACATCCTGAGGTTGTTGGTTTAACCTCCTGAGTTTCGTGATGTGATATCTTGAGCAGGTGGCTGTGATGTGACGTTCCAGGTTTTGGTTTGGCTCCAAGTTTGAGGCCTGGCTGTGTTCATGGCGTGTGTCAGTTTGCTTGGTTTGGGGGTCGGGATGTGTGGCAGCTAGTGATGCAGCCGTGGTCTGGTTTCTGGATGGTGGTTGCCTTTCATCTATGGGGTGGGTTTGGGTTTGAGTCTGGTGAGGGAGATTGGTGGTGGCATTATATGTTGTTCTGGGTCTGGTGTTAGTTTTCGTGGCTGGGACTCATTTGTTGATAAGGGCTAGTTTCCAGATGTCTGATAGGCAGAAGTTATCGTCCTGTTTATTCATGTTATGGGGGTGTTTCTCTATTTTAATGGCTTCCCTGATTATTCTCTTGTTGAAGTGTTCTGTATTGGAGATTAATTTGGTTCCCTCAAATTTAATTTCATGTCCTGTAGCTTTTACTTCCTCCCTTTTCCAGCACCTTAAAGCCATCATGTGATCCCTTTTTGTGATCTTCTGACAAGCAAAGTTAGTGGGGAAGCCAGATTCATTTAACAACCATGTTATTAACTCAACTACTGCAATGATTCATTTAACAACAGTGGCAAAAAAGGTTACAAATTGGGGAAAAGTTCACTTAACAAATGTCTCAATCTTACACAGGAAAAGACCCGAACACACCAAGACCTGCATACCTATATGTATGTTGCGGAAATTGTTTCGTTTTAATTTCTATCTGCACTTTAAGAATAAGGACCAGGTGAATGATTGGATTGATAATGATTTTATTTGCGCAAGAATGAATTTATGGAAATTCTAGGTGATGTGGTGATGGCCTCCATTTTGAAGCCAGCACAAATGGTTTCAAAATGGTATTAGATGAATAAATGGAGGCAAAACATAGCAATATTTCTGCAGGGTAGCTGAAGTCTTACTATATTTCAAGGGAAGGCAAAAATGCCTACCTGTCTGGCTTGAATGGGGTGGTGCCATGAATTTGAAGGAAAATGATGTCAGCAACTAGGCTGATATTGAAAAGCTTTGCAAAACAAAACCTGTTTGGTTCTTGGATAGAAATTCACTGCATAATACAGGATTGTATGTTAGATTGAGTAGAGTACTTGAAAATATACCTTGGGAGAAGGCTATGACATTATTACTTCCAAATTACATGGACATGTCCAGGATGTCACCAGGATTTGGGCTTAACCTGAAGGAAGTTTTACTATACCTTTTAATACTGATCATGAGAAGTAAATCACTGCCAAGTGAAGGAAGATAATTTTATTAAGCATCTCAATAAACCAGCAACCATAAAATTGTTATAAATATAAAAAAAGATAAACCAGCAACCAATTTTTCTCCTTAATAAAATTCTTGCCCTTTTATTGGAGTAATGCGATGGACAATAATTCAGTCATAGATTATACATTTCTCAGGGAAAGAAATAGTTCTTATCAGTCACTATCTGCTTCACCTTATTGCTTAAAATCCAGCAATCATAACTCCTTTTGCAAATGGCACCCATGTGGCTGAACCCTTAACTTATATATACCTCTGTGTATATGTCAATGTAGGGGGCTCTATATATAAAGGGGCTCTATATATAAAGGGTAGTGGTGAGGAAATAATTATTGCAATTGATTTTGCATGATAAAGAGATGTTGGAGTGGCAGATCACTGTGAGAAAGTCTGCTTTGTGTCTTCTAGGTACTGTGGTTCCACAGCCCACATTAGCACCCTCAATTTCTTGCACCTCGTGCTCAGACCCTCGTGTGCTGCTGAAACTGGAGCAATTGATGCAAGGCCTGGATCAAGTAAAATCCAAGTTGGACCAGCTAGCAGCCAAGGTTGGGAAATGTGGACAGGGTTCCCATGGTTAACATAGTTTGCAGGAGGAAGAGAATGATGCAAAGAAATGCAGGACAAGCTTACAGAGTTGTATTTTTGGTTGTTTCAAGGAGCCAAACTTCCGGATTTAATCTAAATTCCAATATGATGCTAAAGACCTTTTGATGCCAATAAACCATTAGCTTTTCAGTCTTGTATCTACTTTTTAAAAAGCAACAATATATTCCTGTCCTGTAGAAAGCTGGAGAGGTGATATTGGAGATACTCACTATATATTATTTATCACATGGCACATTCACATCACATTTCAATAAAAGCACAAGAGATTAAAAACACAAAATATGAAATATAAAGTCTAAAATATTACAAACGTATGTCTAGTTTACAGATATTTTTTCCCCTTCATTTGTGATAGCCAGAAGTCTCAACAAAGCCTCCCTTATAGGCACTATTTTGGCTTTGTATCACTTATATATTGGATTTGTTTTTCAGCCCCACAATTCGGTGATGGTTTTTACCCCATTTATAGAGGGCATCTGCATATCTATCATGGCCAGTGTGAATTTAGATCAGTGTGGTCCATGGGGTTGGTGAAATCCAGGTGGTTTTTCTAAGATGCAAGGCAAAATTTCACTACCCAAATGAGTACAATAACATGTTTAATAACATGTTTAAACCAAGGAATCAAGGCATTAAGAAGAAAATAAACCCTAGCTTAATTTCTTGGGGCATACAAGAGAGAGAGAAGGAAAAATGCTGGCAGGGTTTGATGACTTATGTGAGATCTTTGAGATAGTCTAGACCAGGAAACAAACTACACAAATTTGATGGAAACTATTATATACTGATACCGGCTACAATCTTGATGGTTTGACTGTGCTTTTCCTCTTCTTATATCCTGCAGAATTAGAGCAGAGCCAACCTAGGTTTCATCCTAACCTTTTCTTTGGTTCTCGGCTTTAAAACATGATCTTGTAACCATCTCTGCACAGTCTCATCAATGCTCTGTGAGCTGTGAGGGCTCAGCCAGAATACGTAGCAGGTAGCCCTCCATAAATTCCAGAAGCCTTAGGTAGCATGACTAAGAGTAAGAGATGATGGAAGCCTCAGTTTAGTGTAATCTCAGAAACCACATATTGCCCAGTCTGATTCGCATCATCAGTTTAATTCAAATTTTGAAGCATGACGAGCAAAAAAAAAAAACCATGTAAACAGATAATACCGCAAGCAATTTTATTCAGAAGTAATCTCTCTTGGATCTAAGGGAAGTTGTTTTCATATATCAGATGATTATATCTAAAAAGTGTACCATGTTTACAATTATACAGAGAAAATGTAAGTAGGATTTTCTCTTCGTAATATAAGAATTCAAAATTATTCAGTGAAATGGGCTGATACCATACAGGTAATCCTCTTACAACCACAATTGAACCCAAAATTTATGTTGCTAAGTAAGACAGTTATTAAGTGAATTTTGCCCCATTTTACAACCTTTCTTGCCACAGTTGTTAAGTGAGTCACCAAGTTGTTAAGTTAGTAACATGATTGTTAAATGAATCTGGCATTTCCATTGACTTTGCTTGCCAGAAGGTGGCAAAAGGTGATCGCATGACTCTGGGACACTGCAATCGTCACTAAATGAACTATTGTAAATCGAATACTACTAAGTATTTAAGAACGATGGAAACAGATGATTCAATATATACTTACTATTTCAAAAATCACTGTTACAAATGTACTGATGCACTTTCTGAGAGCTTTCAGAAAAGATTAGTCAAATCCAGAAGAGAATGACAAGGGTTAATAATCAGGATGGTGAAAATAAAACTTCCATGTTCAGCAGTAGCATATCACAGATTCCGTGTTGCATTGAGACATGCACAGCAGGAAAGGCTTCTTTTCTTCCACTCCTGTGTCAATTTTGACGGCAAATTTGGTTAATCTTTCCATGTAAAAGGATGTTTTAAAAAAGAATGATGGTAATCTTGTCAAAACTTTAAAATAATTTTTTCCTAAAATGTTGTGCAGTTTCAACGAGTGCCTGCCAAAAAGCTGAAAATGTCTTAGTGGCAGATTTTCAATCATTGCATGCTAGATAATGAAAGTATACAGAATATAAATTCCTTACAAAGGATCACCAGTGGGGATATTAAAAAAGTCAAAATGGCAGCCACAACTGTACAATTATAGCCTGTCCTTTTTTACATGAAATTGTTGGAAGAAATATCCATCCGGTTCAGTTCTAAGCCGGGAGAAAGACACTGGAAACATGGAGGTGAAGACCCTGGAGCTGAAGATCTTTCATTTTGTAGATAGGCTGGCCCAGTCTTTCTTAATGGGAACAAAATATCTGGGGGGGCAGGGAGCTGGGCTCTAAGTTTTTCTCTCCCTTAAGACTTTTTCTCTTTTAATGGAAATATTTTATCCTGCCCTTTAAAAATATTCCTCAAAATATTTCATTCTTCTAGGAGGGGATGGGTGCTAACTTTCTACACTATAATGGGACTTTTACTGTACAGTTGGAATCTTGACCTTTTGTAACACCAATACAAAAGAGTGCTTCATCATTCTCCTCCATCTCAGGATTTCCCAAACTTGGCACCTTTGAGATGCATGAACTTCAATTCCCAGAATTCCCAAGCCAGCCTGCTGACTGGAGAATTCTGGGAATTGAAGTCCATGCATCTTAAAGTTATAAAGTTTGGGAAAGCCTGCTTACCTTGATGTCAGATGGAAACTACAGTTCCAGACAAGTATAGATGGTTTCCAGATATTTTTTGGTGTCTATACAATCAAGACTAGTGCTAGATTGCCTGGTATCCAAAACAAAGAATATCTTTTAGCCTGCTGTCTCCATTCAGCTTAGAGATTTCTTTTTATTACCTGTAACATGAATAATAGTTGTATTTTTTTATTATTTATAGTGTTTAGCATTCATGGGTAGGTCAGCTGCTTGATAATATCACCTTGTTTCACTAATTATTATCTTGAATGAAAGACAGCAAACTGGATACTGAGAAGCAGACATGATCTAAACTTTGTTTTAATAACTAGTCAGATGACAATCTATTTTTACTATGTAAACTTTTTTCGCTTTGGAAAAAAGCCTCAGTCACTACTGAAGATTAGTTCACATATAACAATAAGCCAAATATAACTTAGCAAGCTTGTTTATGAATTAACATGTCAAATTTAGCTCATAGTTTATTAGCTATGACATTATGGGTCAGCCTGTTTTATGAATCCATCCAATCATGACTTATTCAATATAGTGTAGGTAGTCAACCTTGTTTGACTTGCAGGCCACATTGTTTCCTTCAATTATGGTTTAAGATTATGGAGTGATTTTGGCACCTTAACTCTTTTCTCCCGAAACTGGGAAATAATTCATTGGATTTGGAATTTGTGAGGAGCCAAATAGTTGCTCACCTATTAAATATTACTAGTTATCTTTGGTAGAGAACATGCAATGAAAGATAGCAATTTAGATAGAAATGGTAAAAAATAAGAGAGCAAGTAGATGAATTTATGTACCATTTTCATTAAACATGGGGAAAATTTAATATGTGCATAAAAGTTAATGGAAATGGGGTTCTTAAATATGGGTGGAAAAACAAAAAAGAATACACTAAAGAATGAAGAGTTCATATATTAAGGAACAGCAATAAAGCTTAAGGAACAAGGACCTATATGAATCAGTGCATGGACTTGCTTTGCTTTAGAATAGAAAGGAATGGTGTTGGTGTAAACTAGATTATATTTCTAACTTTTCCCTGTTTTAAGCCTCTAATTTCTCAGGCATACTATTTCTTATTCTTCACTTTGCATAATGTTGTTTATCCCAAAAGGGATTTGGGGATAAACAACAGATTTTTATTTATTTTTGCCATGTCTAACAGAGCTTTTGCAGCTATAACTAGCTGCAAATTTTTCCCTGGAGACAGCAATAAATAAGAAGGTAAAAAAGGGGATCTGCAGCTGCCCCACAATCAAGAGGTAAGAAATTAAACAACACGTATTCAATTCAGATGAACTGACTGCCTTTGAAATTAACCCCAGTCTAGTTATACTTGCACCACGGTATCCAAAGTGAGAATTTTACCAAAAATTGTATCAGTGTTTCTTAACTTCAGCAACTTTAAAATGCATGAATTTCCATTGGCAATAGGAATGTTTACTGCAATCGATGTCCAATCTTGCATTTTAAAGTTGCTGAGGTTCAAAAATAGTGGATAAGTGAAGCTTTCAGTCCCGGAACGTGGCATTTTTTTGAGTGAAAAAACAGGTTTCCAATCCAACGACTGAATTCTCCATTAAACTACTCCTTTGAATCCTCAGGCCTAACTTCAAAAACAATTCCAGGATATGCAAAAACGCCGCTTCGCTTCGACAAACACCGTTCCTCCTCACTTACATACGCCACTTCCCTTCGGTTCTCTTCGGAAACGATCGAGAAGTCTCGGGAGTCCCGCAAAGAACCAACCTTAAACAGAGGAACCGCGGTGTGTCGATCGTTCGGCCATCTTCGGCAGTCATGTTTTTTTTTTCTCGACCATTTCCGAATTCCTTCGGCTATTTCCGGTTCCTCTCGGGGAATTCCGGCCTCGCTCGGTCTCCGGGGAAGCAGCAGCTGCCGCACCGCCAGCGCCTGAGCAGTAGTTAGAAAAGTCTTGGCGGAATGGAAGGTACGCGCGGACGCCCCCTCCCCTCCCCGCGGTGGGTTGGCGACCAAGCGCGAAGCCACGCCCCTCGCGGCTACGGGACTTGCTAGAGAGGAGATCCCGTTGGCGTCACTCACACTGAGCAAGGTCAAAGGTCGAGGCTGGGATGTTTAAATCGGGTTCAGGGTTTAAAGTTTATTGGCTGAGCGATGTGATAGACGAGGGGGGGGGGATGAGACAGACGGACGGACGGGACGGGCAGTTCTGGGTTCCAGTCTAGCTCCGTTCATCATTCACCGGTCCGTTTTCTCTTTCAAGAGCCTCAGAGGGTGCAGGATGTGGGCGTGCCCTGCGCCCCGAATCTCCCTGGGGACCCCGATCCTGAAGAGACCATCCGAAGCCTGCAAGCGCAGTTGGCAGCCACCTTGGCCGAAGTGGAGACAGTCCGAGCTGTGGCTGCAGTGAGTGAAGGCACCAAGCAGGAGGCGGTGGAGGCTGTCCAGCGCCGATGCCAGGAAGAGGTGGCTTCCTTGCAGACTATCTTGAAAGGTGAAGGAGGGTGGGTGGGGAAGGAGCTGGGCTTGTTTTGTCTAAGTGCCTTAAGCCTTTCCTTCTAGACCTGGTTGGATCTTGCCTTGGAGGTGGCAGCTCAAACATTTGTTTCCTTCCTAGATACCATTTCCAGCTATGAGGCCCGTCTGTCAGCTTTCCAGCGTGACAGCAGGGAAAACGTTTGGAGCAGGCTGCCAAGGACCAACCCTCTGGACTCATTGGAGAAACAGATGGAAAAAGTAAGCGATGCACTCCACCTAAATCTCTTTTTGAGGGCTAAACTGGTTTTCCAGTGGGCAGAAAAAAAATAAAACCTATGTCTGTCTTTCTCTCTCCAGGCACAAGAGGATACTCAGCGACTCCGGGCCATTGTTCTGCCGATGGAACAGGAAATTGCTGAACTGAAAGCAAAACTGGCCCATGCTGAGAGTCTGGTTCAGGAGCTGCAGAGTGAGGTGAGATGGGAAAAAGGGACAGAAGGAAAGGTAAATTTTGGAAGGGATGGGCGAAAGCTGCTTAATAGGATAAAAAAGTGAGAAAAAGAGGAGGAAGGATAAAATACCTTATAAAATATATCTGAAACTGATGGCTATCTCAGAATAGATGCCAAGCCTTTGTGCAAGTAATACCAGAAATGTAAGTCTTCAACTCTAAGCTCAAGTAGGTGGATCTCTAAAAAGAATATAGATTGGCAAGTAAGACAGAGATGTGAGACAGAAAATGAATGATGTGAGGATGAAATAAATTTTACAGGATGATTAAAAGCCTGGGAAAGTTGTAGATGAATCACTAATGGAAGACATTTGTTTATTCAAACTCATTTATGAACTACACAATTAAAACTCTGGGCAGTGCAGCATATAAAAGTGAGAGAACAAACATTTAACTTCTGGTAATTTACAAATCTTCCATTAATGATGAAAAATTCAGGGAAAGTCCTTGATTGATTGATTGAATTTAGATTATCACTTATTCATCCGTGGTGGCTTACAGAATATAAAATCACATTTAAAACAATAAAAATTAACAAAAAGAATCAAATAAATTTATATTTGAAGATCTTCAGCACCTTCCAGAAGAGTATTAAAGTGGGAGCTGTTCTAATCTCTGGGGGAATGATGTTCCAGAGAGAGAGAGCCAACATGGAGAAGGCCCTTCTGGGTCCCACCAAGTGTATCTCCCTCAGGGATGGGACCCACAACATTCCCTGCTTCCCTGCTCTGATGGGTCGGGCAGATGTAACCGGCAAGAGACGGTTCCTCAGATAACCTGGTCCCAAGCCATGAAGGCTTTAAAGGTGACAACTAGCATGTTGAATTGTACCCGGTAGCAAATCGGCAACCAATGCAGCTCCTGTAGAAGAGGTGATACATGTGCATATGGGGGTCTGCACAAAGCCACACGGGCCAATACATTTTGCACCAACTGGAGCTTCCAGATGCTCTTCAAGGACAGCCCCATGTAGAGCATGTTGCAATAATGAAGACGGGCAGTGACTAGGGCATGAGTGACTGTGAGTAGGGACTGTTGGTCCACGAAAGGGCGTAAGTGGCACACAACCAGCAGTGGAATAAAGGCCCTCCTGGCCATGACCGCCACCTGCTCTTTGAGCAGGAGTCCTGAGTCCAGGAAAACCACTAGATTACATATAGGATCAAAGGTGGCAATTCTCCCTAAGCCAACGAACCCCGAACCCAGAGTCATTCTGTCTTGCAAGGGTTTAGTTTCAACCTGTTGCTCCCCATCTAGCCCCTAAGAGCCTCTAGGCACCTGCGAGAAGGAGGACACGGCATCATTTAACTCACCAGGGGCCGAGACATACAACTGAGTATCATCAGCATATTGGTGATACCTCAGTCCATGGTGATGGATGATCTCCCCCAGCGGCTTCATATAAATGTTGAGCAGGAGTGGAGAAAGTACCGAGCTCTGCAGAATCCTGTAAAGCAATGGGTAAGGCCTTGATCTCTCCCCTCCTATCAACACTGACTGAGTGGCAGCAGAGGAAGAAAGTGAACCAGGACAGCACAAGGCCTCCCATCCCCTGAAGCTGCCTCTGGAGAATCCCATGGTCAATGATATCAAAAGCCGATCAAAGTAAATCAAATAGCGCAAGGATGGATGCACTACCCCCATCCCGCTCCTGCCAGAAGTCATCCAAGTGCAACCAATGCCGCTTCTGTCCCAAATCCAGGCCTGATTCCTGATTAGTAGGGGTCGAGATAATCCATTTCATCCAGAAACCTCTGGAGCTGCCATGCAATCACCTTCTCAACATCCTTTCCCAAAAAGGGAAGATTGGAGACAAGTTGAAAATTATCCAGCTGGGTGGAGTCCAGCAATGGCTTCTTAAGAAGGTGGAGCACAGCCTCCTTAAAGTGCTGGGGCACTGCCCCCTCCTGTAGAGAAGCATTAATCACCACCAGAATCCATCCATCTGTCAGTTCCTGGGAAGCTTTCACAAGCAAGGAGGGACATGAGTCTAAAACACAGGTGCTTTATGGCAAATTATAGACATTTTTTGTTCATCAAAAGACATGTGCTTCCTATTCTGATTTTAGACAGCTCACAACACATGAAATAAAACAATAAAATCCATTTGTAAACCCATTATATAATCATAGAGCTGATTAAAAACTATAAGTAAACCATCATCTTCTGTCAAATGAATCTGAATGCTTTCTTAAAGTTTGGCCACCTTCTGACATATCAGTGCAGGGCCACACCTAACTTGGCAGGGGCAAGGTGTTCCAGAGGAAGAGCCACATTACTGAGAAAGTTAATCTCTGGGTCCCAGCTTCCTTCCTGATTTCTTTCAGTATTTCTTGCATTATTTTCCCAGGCAGATTGGACAAACTCTACATGAAATTGATTGTGCCATCAAATCTTTTTCAACTTCTAGTGATTGCATATATTTTCTCTATGGTCTATTCTGAACCTGAAATAAATGGTCCTAAAATAATGAGAACCACAGCTATAAATACTTTGCAATACCCAATCTGAGCCACTTGAGATTTTTTTTAAACTACCACATTTTTCTTTTCAGCATTCCTTGTGTAGTTCAGCTGAATCCCTTCTTGCTGAACCTGAGGCTGTGTCCACGGATTTGCCCGGAAGTCACCAGGTTCCTTTGATCGAAGGAGGAGTAGCAGAGAAGTTTGCCTGTAGTCTGGACAGCATCTCCATTGCTTCATTTTCCTCTTTGGGACCAAGTTCTGGGCCTTCTGTCCGATGCAGATGTCCCCCAAACCCTGAGACTTGTTCCATTGCCTCTTCAACTGGAACTCTGGTGCCTGAGACTATTTACCTAGCACCAGTGGGATACCAGCTTGTATCTGAATCAGAGTGGGCTCAGCTCCAAGAACAGGTTTGTGTGTGGAAGACAGATAGTTTATTGTTAGAGATATTTTTGTGTATTCATTTAAGATATTTTTTGTACTATCTTTCAGGATATAGCCATCCAAGATAGTAACTTCTTTTATACAGAAAGAATGTTATGTTCCAAATTATTTTCAAATGCTTTCACTTCAAGACTCCATAAATTTTCTTTTTGTTTACCTAGTTCTGTTGCTTTTGACCACTCATGCCGTTTCCTGATCTTTCTTCACCCAACTTTTGCTATACCATTTTTGTAGCATTATGAAATTAAGCACTTAAACTGATGTTGGAAGAATTTGAGAGTATTACAAATGTTTAGAGCAACTTTCAAGTAGGTGCAGTGGTGCTTAAAAGTTTATGAATCCTTTTGAATTTCCTACATTTCTGTGTTAGACATGACATAAAATGTAATCTGTTCTTTACACAAGCCCTAAAGCTAGATAAAGTGAACCCAATTAATTGAGAGAAAACATTGTACCAGTTCATTTATTTATTGAAAATGATCTAAAACTACATATTGGTGCCTAGCAAAAAATTAAAAAATGTTTTTGACTCCTTTATTTAAATGGGTTGTTTTTATCTAGTTATAGGAATGTGTGTGGAGAACAGTTCATGTGTTAGTCATCTTTATGTAGAAATATTGAAAATTCAAAAGTATTGCCACGGAAGGCTTCACAGAGCCACAGAGCAGCTACCTCACAAAGGGTCAGGCCCAATGTCCTTTGTCAGCAGCAGGAGGAAGAAGACAGCAAGGAGTGAAGCACAAGGCCGTCAAAAGGGCAAGGATGGGGAGGGCATAGGCAAATGGGGAAATTGAAGCAGAGGCAAATGTGACAGGGTAGGAAAAATTTGAGGTCTTTGCTTAATAGTATGGTATCACAACCAGGACAACTGAAATTGCCATTGCTAACCAGTGCAGTCATATGTTTTCCCTAATGATCACTTCACTTAAGATTGAAGTCCCAATTAGGGTCATTAAGCAAAGATGACCTGAGACCTTTTCTTGGAATTTCCTTTTGAAAGGGTTGATTGTTAAGAAGTGAAATACTGCCCTAAACCAAATTCTTTAAACTTTTAAATAAATGCATAGCCTTAAAACAGCCATTGTCTTCCTTAAACCATTTCCCCAAGTATGTTAAAATAAATTTCAGCCCTGCTTGCTATAAAAGTACAAGATTATCTGCCTGTATTATAGGAATATGAAAAGGACAAGTACCCTTTGTATTTGTTTTTCTTCATTGTAATCCCACCCACAAACACCCTGAGGCCTCCTGGTTCTATCACATTGTAATTTTTGGCACATAGTACATAAGAGAATTGTCAGGCTTCTTGGTAGAAGATTTGTGGGCTGGGGATGGATTTACTTGATAATTATTCTATACAATCAGTATTGTTGGTATTGGTTTTCAAGGCTTCTCTATGCTGCCTTTGTACTTTGATTATTCACAGTTATTGTCTTAAGGATTTTCAGCTGCTTTGGAAAGTTTTTTGGAGGATATTACAGCTGACAGTTTTTTCATGGACTGTCATCAACTTTGTAACTCCCAGAGGGATCATTTGCCAGAGGGATAATAAGATAATACTGATTAGCATAGTGAGAAATACAGGTAATCCTTGCTTCACAAGGGTAATTGGGACTGGAGTTATCATTGCTAAGTGATGCAATCATAAAGTGTGATGTCATATGACTGCTGCTTAGCAATGGCAATTCTGGCATTTATCAATCATAGTGAAGTGAAAACTGTGTGGGTTTTTAAGCAAGGACCTCATGTGTTCGTGACTTCTGACTTCTTGCCAGCTTCCCCATTGACTTTGCTTGTGGAAAGCCAGCAGGGAAAGCAGCAAACTGCAATTTATGATTGCAGGATGGTGCAACAATTAGAAATCCAGACTGATTGCTAACACCTAGATTGCAATCATATGTCTGCAGGGGTGCTGCATCAGCTGAAACTTTAAGGACCAGTCAAATACCCATTGTTTAGCACTACGGCAAATTCCAATGGTCACTGAACAAGTGTTAAATAAAAACCATCTGTAGAAGAATTTTGAGAAATGAGAGATGTGAAGCTAAAGGCTTCCTTTCCCCATCCCCTATATCCTCCTCAGGTACAACAGCAACTTGGAACTCTGGAGGAAAGAGCAAAGGAAAAAGCTAATCTGGAGGAGGCATTGAGACGTAGCAATGAAGAGTGCAGTAAGCAGGTAAATTCAATGTCTTGGAACTCACGCTTATTCCAATGTTAAATTGGATATCTGTCATTTCTCTAAGGACCTTGAAGTGGAATACAGGATTAAATCCATGTATCCATAAAGCATATGCAAATAAGTCATAATAAAATACTAAATATTAAAAAATGATTGATACCAAATGACCTATTTAAAAAAATAGGAATTGTGCAGCGGGTGTCCAAATGGACTCAGAGATGCTGACAAGAACTTGTGGTCTTATATAAATGAATATATTTATGGTAAATAAGAAAGGCAAACAGGAGCATAGTCAGGTAAATCAACAGAGGGAACATCATGAGGTAAATCACAGAGAACATACACTGCAGAGAGGAAAAAAGGTGGAAAATGAGGGAACACCCTTTTTACTGACAGCAAACAATCACAGCTCAGATTTCCTCATGCAGTGGCCAATTAGTTGTAACTGTTCTTCCTTATTGTCCAACCCTTCAGTCTCAACTATTACATTTTAAATATATTAATGAACAGTAGTAAATTCATAGAAACATCCACGTAGAAATAGTTTGCCATTATTTTCTACTGGATTGTTTTATTTCCTAGATTGGCCTATCATTCCTCAAATATTCTGGAGGTCTCCAAGCACTAACCAGACCTTACCAATATCCAAACTAGGACAAATTATTTCAGATGTTGCCGCTTTCTGGAACTCTATCAATAGTGTAGTTAAAAATAAATATTCAGAGTCTATTTTATGAGAAGACAAAAGGGTCTGCCCTTGTATTTGAAAAATAATTGTGGGTGATAGGCTGATGTCTCACAACTGAGAAGGCCCAAGGCTTAATTCATCTGAGGTTTGTGGGTAAAAATCCCTGAAGGATAATGTAGATTTCTAGGTAAATGCATATACTGTAGGAGGAAGTATTCCTTGAGATACTATAAGAATCAGCATATATAGATCTTTAACCATTAAGCTAAGGTATTGGGTGACTGTAGTCCTTAAGCCATAAATTATCATCTGTAAGGCTGAGTTTTCATCAGATGTTAAGCCAAAATCAGGCAAGCCACATTACAGCATATTGCATTCTGCAGCCTTAGTCACAGATTTGCTAAAGATAACATGAAATCCAGAGGCAGTTTGGTGATTTTAACCTGGCACGTTTCAATTGCAGAGCAAAATCTTAACCACCGTGCATTCTGTGCACAGAATGTAAGCTTTCTACAAACCAGTCTCTCTTTCTCAATTTTTCTGAGTAGGTTCAGGTTCTTTTGACTCAGATCCAGACATCAGAGAACCTTCTCCAAAGCCTCCAAGCCACTGTGAGTGAAACCCAGCGGCAGACTCAAGAGCAGATGGTGAGTATGGTAGATGGATGCAGGTGCTGGGAGTGAAACAAAGGATACCAGAAGAATTGGAAGAGATGCTTGGAAAAAATAATCTGCTAGGATGTATTCAGTTTGGATCTTTCAAACTCAGGCTTTAGGTAGGAGTTCCAAGGCTATTGACTTGTTCTTTTAAATGCTATCAGGTCTTCTGCAGTAGAGGCTGAGAAAATAAGGTAGGAAAAGAATTGTCTTTCTGTGATGAGTAGAGCCTCAGTAGAGCACGCTTGTCCAGATGCAACTTACAATATACCATTGGGGACTTGAGGACACAAGAAAAACTGTATGTGGCACTTCTGATTTTTCAGAGTTGCAAATGCAAGTTGTTGCCAGAACATGCAATGCTTCCCTACTAGGGATGAGGAGTTTGTGTGTCTTAACATTATTACAAAATGTCTTGAATAGATTTTTCTCCTCCTCTGGCACATTTTTTTTTTCCAAACGGGCCGATAGGCTCAAGTCTTTCCACAACTCTTGACTTATGACCACAATTGAGCCCATTTCCGTTGCTAAGCAAGGTAGTTGTCAGTGATACCCCATTTTACGACCTTATTGCTACTGCAGCTAAGTGAATTGTGTGGTGGTTAAGTGAATTTGGCTTCCCCATTGACTTTGCTTGCCACAAAGTGATCACATGACCCCAGGACAGTGCAGCTGTCATCATAAATATATGCCAGTTGTCAAGGGCTTGACTTTTAGTCATGTGATCATGGAGATGCTGCAGTGATCGTAGGTGTGAAAATCGGTCATAAGTCACTATTTTAGAGTTGCGTTTACTTCGGTCACTAAACAAATGGTTGTAAGTCGAGGATTGCCTGTATATCTTGTTCATTGTAGATTTGACAATTCCAGACCTTACCTCACTTATAAACTCTGTGCTTGCTGTTCTGGATAAGTGTTTTTCAGAGGTCCTCATATAGAACCCTTTAAATCCTCTCTTGGAGACATCAGTGGAAGGATAGTTAATTGGTTACTGGCTGTCCCTCCCTCCTCTTGTGGTTCTCTTCCAGGCTGATTTGGCTGCATCCCACAAACGCCTCAGCTACGAAGTGCAACGTCTCAATGCCGAGAATGAAGGGCTGCGGGGGATGAGTTCCCAGGATTCTCCCCCAAAAGAGGATGAAACTAGGAGCTTGCCCAGCACAGTGCCGGTACCTAGACTCCAATGAATGAGTTTGCTGGTGTTGTACGGATTGAATGTCATCTTTAATAAAACAGAATTTTTGTTCCTCGTTTTTTCCTTCCTCAGGAGTTGCAAGCCATGGTGTCCAAGCTGAGACAAGAGTCTGCCTTACAACTTCGGGCTGCAGAGCATCAGGCTGAGCGCCTGCGAATTGAAATTATATCCTTGCGGGAACGGCTGGATGAAGAAGCAGCATCGCAGTCAAGCCTGAAGGGAGCACTGGAGAGAGAGCAGGAAGAAAGAGGTGGGCAGGGGAAAGTAAAGAATGATTGTTATCCTGATTGTACTGATAGGAATGAATCTCTAGAATTAGCAAGTGCTAAGAGTTTAAAAATCAGTTCCTCTGCATTTAGAAGTTTGATATGAGGAATTCTCTTTAGCATTAACAACTTCTCCTTTTGTTTCCTTTTCTCCCGTTGCTTCTGACTGAAAGAACTTTTGCAAGGTAAGATGCTCTCAAGCTACAAGGTCCATATATTTCCTTTTTATCATTAATGCATGTTCACAAACTGGATTTCTTGTCTTGCTTTCCAGCCTCTTTGAATAGTATTCAGAGTGAGATGGAAAGGCTGCAACAAGGGCAAGAAGAGCTGAATAGAATTCAGGTATGCTTGAATTTCTATCAAAAAATCTTGTACTTCTCAAAACTTGGTCCGCTGTATTTTTTCAGTCTGGTGTCCTTGCAGGGCCTGAATTCTCAGAGATTTCACAAATCTCGCAATGTTTGATACAATCTTAGGGAATTCTGGGAGTTCAAATTCTAATCTATCTGGAAGCCATGATATTGGGAAAAAGTATGTATTTGCCCTGCCATACCTTGCAATTTCACATCATAAAGCAATCTTATCATTTATTTTAATTTATTTATATACTTAATTTTATAATTTTAATGAATACTTGATTGACTTGAGTTTTGACAAACATTAACAATTGGGCCTGCAGAAATGCCTACTGCACTGGATTGACTATGTAATCAACATGACCCCATAAATGATGCTGAGAAAGACGTTTCTTTATATTTCTCTAAATTCTGCTATTAGGCTTTAGTTCTTTTTCTAGGCATCATGATCAAGTTGTCTGAAGGACCAAGTTAAGGAAGGCTGCAAATACTTCTATTAATGTTGGACAAAATTGAGGCACTTTAGAATCCTGTCTAACTACGGTTCTACCTAACATTTCCTCATTTATTAGTAATCTCAATTATCTTGTTGGATTACAAGAGTACAAAAAACGATCCTAATTAATTGGATTTGAGAAGCTGATAACCAGATTAACTTATTTATTATTTAGTTGTAACTAGACGTGTCCAACCTTGTCATCTTTAAGACCTGGGGTCTTCAACTCTCAGAATTTCCCCAAATCCTCAGTGAACAGTGCTGGCTAGGGAATTCTGGAAGTTGAAGTCCCCAAGTCTTAAAGTAACCAAGGTTGGACATCCCTGTTCTAGCCTTTTATTAAATTGCCTTTCATCTTTCAGTTTGAGGAAGATGACCACACTGGCATTTCCCGCCAAATATTTCTAAAATGCCCCCCCTCTCCCCCCCCCACCCCCCCACACACAATAGATATAGTTCTACTGCAAGAGTTACCTTAGCAGCTGACCAGACCACAGGTCTGGTTGCAGAGTCATAGCTCTCTATTGCAGAATCTGTGGAATTTCTGACCTATAGAACATCCCAAGCTGGAAGTGTACAAACATTTGGAAATGGGAAGATGAAAAGGGAATATGGTTGAAAAACAATGGCAAAATCATACCTAGGTCATAGAAGAGAGGCATACAACAGATTTAGAAGAGGCAGATCTTTTCTCACGAAACAACTTCAAGCAGTATTAAGTGCTCTAGATAAATTTGTTATATTTCATATCGTCTTTATAGACAAGTTAGTGTACTATTCCATATGATGAGAACAGCTGTTCCCATTAGTCCACTACCCTTGCAGAAGACATTAATTCGACCTCTCTCACTTGTTTTAAATAATGACATGTTCTATGGAGTAACAATCAGCTGCTTCCAGGGCTGAGTGTTTATAGTTGGTGTCCTCAGAACTTCATTTAGTTCTTAAAAAAATGTTTTAACTCAGTTTCTCTAGAGCTCATTTACAAAGTCCTGGGATCTCTTCTTGCAGTTCTCTCAGCCACCTGAGTAAGAACCAGGTAGCTTGTGGGCTGTCCAACCCAACAGACATAAGTGTTGCATCCAGAACACCTTCATGGATTCATGTTTCACCAATTGCAACGTTTGAGAAGAAAAATGTGAAAGGATGTAGGCAAAGCAGAGATATGGTGCAGAGTTAGAATCAGTTGTACGGTGCAGAGTTAGAATCAGTTGTATGGGTCAGAGAATCCAAAGCATGGGCTGTCTCCTGCTTCCTTGCTTAAAGACAGAGTCAATCAAAGTTTAGTCCAGCCCCCTTTCCACTGAGCATGCCCAGTTTTTGATTCCGTCTTCATGCAAAGAGGACACGAGGAGAGAGTGTTCAGAAAGAAAGATAGAAAATATAGGATCAACACTTTGGATTCTTTGAGAAAAAAGGAGAGAAAAGAGAAGAGTGAAAGTCAGCAAACCGTGAGTAAGCGAAAGAGCTGGGACTTCATCCCAAGACGGGAAAGCCCACATAGCTGTTTGGCGTTAAGAGAATAAGCGGCAGCAGCCTCAGTAAGAGCGGGCGGGCTCTCGATCAGCTAGCAAGAAGGAGGGCAGATTAACTCAGCTTTCCCACAGCCTTCGCTAAACAAACCAGAAGCTGCACAAGCCTCCAGTACTCTCTTTAATTGGGGCAAACTCAGTCTTAGGCTGAGCAAGCTTCCATCACAGCCACACAAGCCTACCCAGGAGAAAGGGAGGCGAGAGTCCAGGCTCAGGCCTGTCTGAGTATACTCTATCAGGAAAATCCAAAGGGAAAGACCACGGCAGAATTTTCTGAAACAGAGGCAAGCCTGGAGGAGCAGGAACCCTCTCTCCCCATTTTAAACAGAGAGCAAAGCACAAAGGAACCCAGAGAGGCTGGGAGAGTTTCAGAAAGGCAGGGTGTCCAAGGCAGATGAGGGGGAGGCATTAAGGAGACAAAGGGCCATTGAGAAATGCTTCCTAAGGGCGGAAAAAGAGGCGGAGAAGAATGGAAATTCCCGCGCTCCAACAGGCAAACCAATGAAAGCGAAGTATCAGGAAAGGAGTGCAACCCTAGAGGGCGCTGAAGATCAGCCTTTTCAGCCTGCTCTTTGTGTAAACGATGGAGTGAATCAGAAAGACAATGCTCTGAGGCATGCAATGAAGAGCCCTCCGCCAAGAGAAAGAGATTTTCAACTGAGTCTAGTTCTTCCTCCACAACATCAGAAGTCAGGGAGCAGTCCTTTAAAGAGGAAATGAGGGCTATGATGAAAGAGATGATGGCAGAATTCAGGGACAGTCAGGGTAACAGACCCAGCCTGAGACATAATGAGAAGAGACAGGAGGCTCATCAGCAGGAACTGGGCTTCCAGGAGACAGTTCCAGTAGATCAGACACTCACAGCGAGGCCTCTGTTTCAAGAGAGGAAGTATACAGCTTTCTCAGATGAGGAAAATAATGAACCAGAAATTCCAATGTTCACAAGTCTATTTCATTACCAGCTGTTTAAGATACTGCTGGGGAAGGCTAAGATAGCAACACACCTGGGGAGAATCACAGGGACAGAGGGGTCTGAGTTAGAACCATCGGATCCCAAATATAGATTTTTTGCCAGAACCAAGGTTGAAAGTGAATCCATACCTTCACCTGAATTGTTCAGGGAAGTGGTGGAAAGTCAGTTGGAAAAACCAGTTATTTTCCCAACACCAGGGGGGAATGAGAGGAAGTTTTATAAGGCGGAACTAGTGGATCTTTTCCCAGTTCCCACGATAGATAGCCCTATTGCAGCCTCCACATTTGCTACAGTGTTGGCTAACGAAGCTGAGGATGGTCTAAAAGGGGAGGATAAGAAAACATAACAGACCCTACAAAAAGTTCACCAGGCCGCCGCATGGGCAGTAAAGGCAACATCCACGGCATCATTTTTCAACAGAGCAGACCACATATGGATTGAACAGATGCAGGAAAGATGCCAACTGGTGATGTTTGATTGCAACAGGATTTGAATAAAATAACTGCTGCAACAGAGTTCATAGCAGACACCATACTTAATGGGGTCAAGGCGACTTGTTTGGCTCCGCCATTGGCAGGCAGATCTGAAACATAAATGGAAACTGGCATCAGTTCCAGTTAAAGGGGACAAACTTTTCAGGGAGGCCATTGAGCCATTACTGATTGAGACCAAGGACAAGAGGAAGGTATTACCCAGGAAACTTGGTCAGGTAGATAGGCGACCTTCTCCATATACATGGCAACAGCCCTTTCCTATCTCAGGGGGTGGCTTCAGCCACTCCCCATACACATAGAGAGATACACACAGATCCCCACTAGACACCCAGATAGGTCAGGATTTAGAGATAGGGGTGGACAACGATCCCAGGGAAGGTGCCCTTCCGGAGTTCGACCAGCAGGACCTTCTGGAATACAAAGTGACAGCTGGAACAATACGCCCATCAGCGGGAGGCTGAGCCTATTCACCGACCTATGGATGTCAACTATAACGGACAAGTGGGTCCTAGACACATTAAGAAAAGGCCTAGTTCTGGAATTCATCTCCATGCCCCCGAGCTCATTCAGAAGATGCCCGACGCCAAGGGACAGAACCAAAAGGGTAATTATGGAAACAGCAGTTCAACATCTGCTGGACATTCGGGCGGTACAAGTGGTACCAGAGAACGAACAGGGACAAGGGTTCTATTCAAACCTGTTTGTTGTGCAGAAGGCATCTGGGGGGTAGAGACCAATTTTGGACCTCAAATTACTAAACAGGCACATAGTATACAGGAGATTCAAGATGCAGTCCCTGCAAGCTGTACTAGGGAGCATACAGGAGGGGGATGTCCTGACATCAGTAGACCTCACAGATGCTTACCTACACATGCCTATTACCAGGAGGCATCGGACGTTCCTGCAGTTTTGTTATGCAGGGAGACACTACCAGTACAGGGGCTCTACCATTCGGCCGTCCTCAGCGCCAAGGACTTTCACCAAGGTCCTGGCAGCAGTAGCAGCCTTCCTCAGGACAAAGCCCATACGGGCCCAGGGCTACTTAGACGACATATTAATACAGTCAACATCGACTCTAAGAGCACAGAGCGATCTAGAAACCACCATACAGACATTACAAGAGCATGGCTTTTCGGTGAATTTTGAAAAGAGCCACTTGGAACCAACCAGGCGATTACAACACTTAGGAGCGGTAATAGACATCAACTCCTGCGAGGTTTACCTGTCACAGGAAAGGCAGGACAGCTTAAGGTCATCAATAAATCGTGAGCACAGTTCCAGGGGTGTCCCTGGATTTGCTTTCACAAATACTAGGGAAGATGATATCGTGCATCTCAATAGTATCTTGGGCCAGGCTGCACGCAAGGACATTGCAATGGTTTCTATTACCTTACCAGAGAGCAGGCAAGGGCAATACAGGAACCAAGGTATGAGTCCCTCCCAGAGTGAAGCAGTCACTCCAGTGGTAGAGATCACCCGCAATGATGAGGGGATGTGGGTTCAAGGAACCCACCCGACTGACTCACAACAAATGCAAGTTTAGTAGGCTGGGGAGCCCACTGTCAGAGCCAAGTTACACAGGGTCAGTGGTCTCAGTCAGACTTCAAGAACAACATCAACTGGTTGGAGCTCAGGGCATCTCATCTTGCTCTAAGGGCCTTCAGGTCAGTGATAGTGGGACAGCATGTGTTGATCCTGACAGACAACATGACCGCCAAGGTTCATATCAACAGGCAGGGGGAGACTCACTCCCTAGGGCTCATGCAAGAAGCAGAGCGATTGGGCCACTGGGTAGAGATGCACCTTTTATCGATCAGGGCGGAACACATATCGAGAGTGGAAAACATTCAGGAAGATTGGCTCAGCAGAACAATGGTCGACCACTCTGAGTGGCGCCTACACTGTTCAGGGAACTGTCGCACAGATTCGGGAGAGCAGTCCTGGACCTGTTTGCGACACCAGCAAATACACAACTCCTGAGATTCTACTCGAGATTCCAAACACAGGGAGCGGAAGGAACCAATGCACTCCAAGAAGCATGGCCAAGGGGTTTGCTCTACGCATTCCCCCCACTCCCCTTGATACCAAGGGTAATCAAGAAGGTAATAGAAGAGGAGGCGGAGTTCTTAATGGTAGCACCTCACTGGCCCAGGAGGTCTTGGTACGTGGATCTGGTAGATCTGTTGGTACAGACAAGGTAGAACTGAGTCAGGGAGCCATACAACCCCCAGAGCCACAATGGCTGCAACTAACCGTATGGCACTTGAGAGAATCACACTAAAGCGTTTAGAGTGCTCAGACAAGGTAATTCAGACACTCCAGGCATTCAGGAGACCATCAACCAACAGAATTTATGATGCTACTTGGAGAGCATTTGGAACCTGGTGTTCCAAGAAACAAATAGATCCAACCACAGTGTTAGTTACTCAAGTGCTGGAATTTCTCCAGGAAGGCCTGGAAAAGGGTTTAACCCCTAATACCTTAAGGAGGCAGGTGGCAGTGATAGCTTCAATATTGGGTTGCGGGACCTCAGAGTCCCTCTCACGACAACCCCTAATCCGCACGTTCATCAGGAGAGCAACCACTGGTGATACACAGGTACCCTACTTGGGACTTGACAAGGGTGCTAAGGGCGCTCATGACTGAGCCCTTTGAACCACTGAGGTCAGTAGGACTACCTTTACTTACCCTTAAGGTGGCCTTCCTAATAGTCATTACTCAGCCAGAAGAACTTCAGAGTTGGCAGCATTATCCGTGAGGGAGGTCCTCTGTATAGTTCATCCAAATAGAGTAGTATTAAGATTAGACCAGACCTTTATCCCAAAGATCAATTCTACATTCCATAGAGCACAAGAGTTAGTACTACCAGACCTCTGCCCAGAACTGGTCCATAGCCTAGAACAGAAGTGGCACTCCTTGGATGTTAGGAGAGCTATAGATATTTATATTTAGAGAACAAGGCCCATTGTAGAAAAACGGAAGCATTGTTCATTTCATTTAGACCGAGTTCATTGGGACAAAGGGTTTCACCATCTACCATAGGCAGACGGATCAAGATATGTATCACAAAAGCTTATGAAAGCCAATCATTGCAATTGCTGGGTAATATAACGGCACATTCAACCAAGAGTGCAGCCACATCAGCGGCATGGAACACACAGGCCTCGATTGAAGAGATCTGTAGGGCAGCAACGTGGTCACCACCATCTCCATTCATCAGAAATTATAAACTGGATACATTTGCATCAGCGGAAGCATCCTTTGGAAGAAGAGTGCTACAAAGACTTCACATGGAGATGGGGGCTCGGGACAAGGAGTTGGCCCACCCTCGGGACAATTATCTTAGGTATGTCCCACGCTTTGGATTCTCCAACCTATACAACTGAGAAAGCATTGGGCTTACCTGAAATACATCTTCTAGTTGTACGGGAGGAGAATCCAAATCCCACACTTAGATAGTTAGTCCTGAGCTCAGAACGGTCAAGAATGAGCACCAAAGAACTCTCCAAGTCAATCATCAGCCTTCATCAAAAACGACATGCTCAGTGGAAAGGGGGCTGGACTAAACTTTGATTGACTCCGTCTTTAAGCAAGGAAGCAGGAGACAGGCCATGCTTTGGATTCTCTTCCCATACAACTAGTTTCAGGTAAGCCCAGTGCTCTTTCTCATGGTGTTCCAATCTGAAGGCAAAGCCATGTTTAGATGGAAGCCATTGTCTTAATAATAACAAAATTATATTTAAAAAGTTAATGTAAGAAATAGGTAGGCGCTTGCCTTTGTCCCACAAGCAAAACTCAGTTGAAATAAGTATAATTCTTAGCTATTGGGATTGGGCATATTTGTGTGGGTAGACCTCTTGTTTTAGTTGACACGTGAAGATGGTACCTATCACTTTTATTTGTGCACCTGAGCGCTTTTGGCCATCTCATGTACTTTGGGGGATGTGAGAGATGTTTGTGGGACTCAGTCATCTTCCTTCTTTATACTTTGGTTGCAGCCTGATGTGAGAGAAGCCAGTACACTACCAGGGAGGCCAGAGGCTTAGACTGAGGATAAAGAAATTGGGCCTCTCTGTCTTCCCATCCCTGACACTCCAGGAACCTCAGGGAAATCATGACTTTCCAGGCACCAATAGGTCAACTTGCTCCTCCAGAGCCTCTCCAGGTCTTGCCTCTGCATGGATAGGAGTACCAGAACTCTGGAGGTAGGGATGGCTGGGTTCTTTTGTTACTCCCCCCAACCCTTGTCCGGATACTGGAGCCTCCAGAGCACAATAAATAAGATTTTTTTTTGTAATTTTCTTAGCCTTTGCCTCTCCCTTTCAAGGTTGATTAAGTAAGGTTGAGGTGGCGGGGGGGGAGGGGGGGATAGCACAAGTATTATGACCCTGACAAAAATGCACAGCACGAGCATCAAAGTGGCCTACTCAAAACAAAAGCAATAGGAATAGTGGCACCTCTTCTTTTCAAGATAAAATTGCAGCTTGCAAGCAGTTTAAACATTTATAATAAATACTATTTTGCATCTATGTTATCCTAGCTCTTTTATACAAGGCAGATGGAAATAATTCAGCTGAAAAGGCTTCTATGGTGGCTGCTTTCTTCCTTTTGTCTTCTTTTCAGAGGCCCTAGTCAAACAGCTTGGCTTCACCCTTTGCACCAAATTATATATTGTTTATGTTTATTCAATTTATATACTGCCCTTCTCCCGAAGGACTCAGGGCGGTGCACAGCCCACTAAAACAACACATATACAAAAGTTAAAATGGAATTAAATAAGGGCTGTAACCGAATCTAAAATCCCAACCTTAAAATTCATTATTTAAACCCCATTAAAATCAATTTAGGATCAGCCCAGGCTGGCCTGCTCAAAGAGCCAGGTCTTCAAATCACGCCTGAACACCCTCAGGTCGGTGGTCGTTCTCAACTCAGGGGGGAGCCCATTCCAGAGAGCGCGAATGAGCTCATTCCAGAGAGCATATTGCTGAATAAATCACAATGGTTATATCTCCCATACCTCTATGTCAAAGCCAAACAAGCAACATTGTTTAGCCTGATGTATAAACACAATTCCCATCAAAAAGATTGTGAAATCAACTTGTGTGAAGTCAACCTGCAACTCCTAGCTTAAGTCTGACTCAAGCTTCAGGCACTCCTAACTACTGTATCCTTGAAAATAGTTAGTGTATCTGGGACTTCTGGGTGAGGAAAATGGCAGATTGATACATCTTTGAAAGCATGGAGACAACACTGAGGCTGGAACTCTGACTTGGTGAGCCCAGTCATCAGAACTTTTCTAGACAAGGAAAAGCCAAAGAGATTGCCCAATGCCCATGTGCAATCTGGATTTCAGCTCCTTGCGAGGAAGCCTGCAGAATCAAAAAGGAATTGTAAGGAAAGGGTACCAGGAGCTATAAAAGGAAGGGTTGCAGCTCCAGCAATGTTTTTAGTAGGTATTGGGTCCATCTAAATCATCCTGAGCAACAACTTCCATCCAGAGCAATAAAGATGGTTAGAGGACTAGAGAATAAAACATATAAAGAACGGTTGCTGGAACTGGTATTGTCTCATCCCGGGCTGTCAAACTCAAGGCCCATGGGCTGGATCTGGCCTGCAATATAGTTGGATCCGGTCCATGGGGCCGTCCTGGTTTGCCCAATGCGAAGAGGAAAGATCAGCCAATGTAGCTTCAGCCCAGTCTACCTGGTGTGAAGAGGAAATATCAGGCCAGATTTTTCTATTCCTTTTCTTTGTCTTTTCCTATCTCTTTTTGTAGTCATTTAATTATGTGTAAATCTTTTCTTAATTATAAAAAAAAAATCTTCTGCTCAGTCATGTCTGATTCCCACAGACTGCCTGGAGAAATCCCTGCAGTCTTCCTTGCAAGGTTTTTCAGAAGTGGTTTGCCATTGCCTCCTTCCTAGGTGGAAAGAAAGTGACCAGCCCAAGGTCAGCTGGCCAGTTCTTCTCACAGTATCTTTTTCTGCATTATGATTTTAATGCTTATTTAATACTGTAATGGAAAAGAGGCTTAGGTCCATTAATACTCAGAAATAGGAGATAAAAATCCCTTTATCCTAGAAAAAGAGCAGACTTTAGAATTCACTGCAAAAGTAACAACTGGAACAGGGATGCTCTTGTACCCAATAAAGAACCCATGATCAATACAGAGGATTCAAATCCATTTCCTATGGCCTTCTGCAGTCTTTTCCAGTTTAGTTTACATTGAGGTTCAGAGAACAGTGCCTGGAAATGTGGGAATTTAAATTCAAGGAATCTGGAATCTGTAGGGGAATATATGCATATTTTTACTGGTTTATACCCTGCTTTTACTCTAAAAGATTAAGGATGTTCATTGCATTTCCATCTTTCCCCAAGTTTATAGGGCAAATTGAATTAAAAGACAGTAATTCACCAGAAATTATCCTGTAAGTTTCCATGGCTGAGTAGACTTGAATTAGGATCTCTCTAGTGCCACTAAATTTAAAACTGATGTCTCCAATATCAAGATGTTACCGTATTTGCAGATACTTCCCTGGACTTCTACAGACTTGTAAAAAAAAATTAAGAACATATTTATTAAATTTGCAACATTAAGAATGGGAAACTGATGTTGATATTAATAATTGTACTGTTTTATATTGTTGTAAGCCACTGTCAGTCAATTACAATTAAATACCATCTAATTTCAATAAATACTGTAATAAGACAAATCTGTAACCCAGTGTTTGTTAGAAAGTAGGTCAAGTGATCAGAAAAGAACAGTGAAAGGGGAGATCAGAGGGGGCTAGAAGATATCATTCTAGCAACTCAAAGTTTTATAACTGCATTGTCGTGAATGTAAATCCCCCCAGTAGCCATTATGAGATTACTCAATATTTTCCTACATATCCCACTTGCCTAAAGAAGTTGGGGACTCCTGCCTTATATGATACCAAGCCTAAATATCTGATTGAGCAAATTGAAATCAAATTTTATTTGTCTTTTTTCTAGGGTTTCTCTTTTGTAAGTTTATGGCAGGTGACTGACAACTGTTCTCATTTACATTCTATTCACACTGCCCTGTAATAGTGGTGATTTTTGATACTATTTTCATTTTCTGGACCTATAGAAAAGAATAATTAAATTCCACCATGATCTCAATAACTTACACCATACCATCAGCTTCAGCCTTGATCTATTAAAAAATCCTCTTCCTTGAAGTCATAATAAATTACACTGCATATAAATGAACATCATGTTCTGCAGGAAACCTACCAGAAACTGCAATCAGAATCTTCTTGATATATTATTTCTAACCATCTTTATTATTTTATAAATAACTCAAGTCAGCAAACCTATGGAATACTTCTTCCTCCTTTTATTTTCCTCAAAAGAACCCTGGGAGATAAACTTGGATTGAGAGACATTGATTGACTCTAAGTCACCCATCTGGTTTTCATGAAGAAGGTGGGATTAGAATTCAGTTTCCTGGTTTGTAACCTGGTGCCTTAATCACTAGACTGGTGATAAATGCTTTTGGATTTGGCATATCAAAAATTCAAAAAATGCCTAAGTTGAACCTGCTGGTATGCCACTCTTCTCCAACAAGAAAAAAAGTTTTCTGACACAGACACATCATCTAGGCCAGGGGTCACCAACCCCTGGTCAGTGGACCAGCACGGGCTGTAGCATGCCAGCAACTGGGCCATGCAAATAAGTGGAGCCCCACCCAAGGGATGCCGCTCCCTAGTGCCCAAAAGGTTGGGGGCCACTAATTTAGGCCATCTTGAACAGGGTCACTTGGTGGCAGAACTAAGCTGGGTCGAAAACTTCAGCCTCGTGCCTTCCAAAAAGTCATCTCGCATTGTTTCTCAAGGTATGCGAACTCAAGAGAGCAGCAATCACCTCTCAGGTTCTGTTGTGCACCACTCACCTTTTTCAGTGTTCTTTCCATTGACTGGTTCCTATAGCCTATCCAAGGCTGCTCCAGGTCGCAGTAGGCCTGTTTTTCAAGTGCCTTTGGAGAATGCTCTTTTGTGGCCTCTGCAGCCTCTATCCTGTTCTCACATGATTTTTGGAAACTCTGGAGGCCTCACAAGCATAGTCTTCTCACACAACTTTTAAGAGTGAGGCTCTGCAAATGCACATCCCATTCTCCTCCAATCTCCAAAAGTCACCCAAGATTTAGATGTGTTTTTGAGAATACAGGTAATCCCCAAGTTAGAACAGTTCATTTAGTGACTGTTTGAAGTTACAACCTAATCACCCTCAAATACTTACGACGTAGTCCCAAAATTACAAATGTTGCAGTATCATGGCAGTTATTCACACTTATGAACCACTGCAGAGGTGCTGCAACATTTGCCCTGGCTATCTCCCCCCACCCCTCAGTCTCTACAGGCACTAAGTCTGTGGATACTCACTTTGCAAAGATTCAGGGAGCCTTCGGTTGCTTAACCTGTTCAGAACTTCAGACCTTCGGTGTGTTTGCAGAGAATGGAGGCCTAAAGTACCACAAGATCTCATGTGATCTCATGATACGAATGTATCTTTTCTTTTATGTATACTGAGAGTATTTACACCAAGACAAATTCCTTGTGTGTCCAATCACACTTGGCCAATAAAGTATTCTATCTATTCTTTCTTCTATCTACTTTAGGCCTCTGTTCTCTGAAAAAGGAGGCCTGGGTGAGACCTGCAACAAAGTTTTGCAAATGGAGGGAAGGCCTGAAGCACCAAAACCTTCCATCCATTTGCAAAGCCTTTTGCTGAATTTGCATAAACCCTTTCCCGCTGAGAACGGGTACCCCCATCTCTCGGTCCTTGCTAGCGAAGGCCTCCTTGGTCCCTTTGCTGGTGATGACAGACTGGGATGGCCATGTGACTCTCCAGGCCTTGGTCCTCGCTGGCAAAGCCACCTCAGACTAGTGCTGGCAGAGCTAAGATATCGTAATGGTTTACGCTTGCTGGGAGAAACAAAAGAAATTGGATTTCTTGATTATGCAATGTGGCCCCGTGAGGGAGTGACCTCCTCTAAGTGGACCCCTTGAGATTTTCAAAAAATAAGCAAATGGTGACGGGATGGGGCATGGAAGAGGCCCCTAGGGCTTTGGGGAAACCAAGGGGCAGGAGAGCCTGCGATATCTTAGAGCAGGGGTTCCCAACCATGGCAACTTTAAGCCTAGTAACTTCAACTCCCAGAATTCCCCAGCCAGCTTGAAGCTGAAGTAGTCATTGACAGGTAGAATATTGTAGCAGACAATTTTGTGTGCTAAGCTTAGGTCAGATTGTAGGCGGCTAAGTCTGGTGGCATAAGGTATTCTATTGCGGGCTGAGAAGTGGAATAGTCCCAAAACATTGTGACATGTCACTTTTGACATACATGTGATAGATTTCTTTTATTATACTAAACCAAACTAATAGCAGGAATCACTGTAATTTATAATTTAGCACAAGGAAAGAAGAATCATTTATCTGAATGGTGCCTGGGCATCAATCTTCTGATGAGTGCATATTCTGCAGTACTGGAATGTACAGAAATGCAGTTTTCTTCAAACTCCCAGACTTTCCAGTGTCCTGTTCCAATGTGGAACTGAGAGAATTGCGATTTCACCACCTCTGGAGAGTGCCACATTTCGGAAAGGCTGAAGTAATTAAATATTCCACTGGCATATTCGCACTCTATCTTTTGCTGATTAAAAAATTCTTACTATATTTAGCCTACATCTATTTGCCAGAAATTTTCACCCATAACTATTTTAGAGGTTGGGGAATTTTGGAAAGTGAAACTGCCAGCCTTGAGAAACACTATTTTAGACTAAGCATAGGACTGGCTTCCAGATCATGTTCCTGTTTAAATTGTTGGAAGTTACGATTCACCCCTCTTCTAGGAAAAGAAATCTTAAAAACATTAGAAGGGGAAGGAAAATTCTCCTAAAAGAAAGGAGAGGCAGGGACAGCTCCATTAACATCCACCTTTGCATGGGACACACATTAGCTAAGATCCTTTTCCATAGAAATCAAACAGACAGCAAGCTATAAAAAACTTGTAAAAAGCAAACAGCATAACAGGAAACTCAGGATATTGCAACCAGGTGCAAACTGATAGCTACAAAGGATCAAGGAAAAACAGAGATTGGGCTATAAAACAATTACTCCTACCAAGATCCCAGTGTTGAAAGAAATATCCTTCTGGGTTCAGTTCCAAGTGGGGAAAAGACACTGGAAACATGGAGGCTGCTTGGAAGGTTTAATGATGTACAGGACCACATGGCCTGGAGTTCCAGAGAAGTCTGATCACATACTCAAGGTGAGAAGGTCAAGGAAAAAGAAGGCTGAGGCACTGAGAGTGCTGGGTTTTATACCCTCTGTTGGGATTTGAATTGGAGCTTGTATTCTAATTGGTTAGCAGACTCCCAGAGGCAACTCTGTAGGCTGTCTTGAGTTCCAGGCTTGGTCTAGCCTTGCTGGGTGATCATGCCTTTAAAAGGGCTTTTGGTAATTGCTATAGCTTTACCTGGAGTTCCTTGTTATGTAAAGTATTCTGGCCCAGGCCTTAATGGCCCACCCATTAACAAAGGTGGGGGTGAGATTTTGCTTGAGGTGAGTTTCTGCTTCTTGAGTTTCTACTCTTTATAGGGGAAATATTCTGTCTTTTTAATATTTCCTAGACTATTTCAATTTTCTAGGAGAGGGGTGGATGCCAACTTCCTACAATCCCTCTTTTTTTTTTTTCAAAACACGTGAGAGTTTTGACAAAAGATTAAAAGGTGATCAGATCAGATCAGGGAGACTTGATGGGTGCTTTTAATTTTTTTCTGATGCAAAGGAAAGGCATTGAAAAAAGAGGCAACAGAAAAGGATTCCTTCAGTGGCTCCCAAAAGCTTTCAACCATGAAGGTCTAGCAGCCTGGGAAAACTTGTTTTTTTTTTAAACAGTATCCAATTTTTCATGCCAATTTTCAAATGTTTGATGTATTTTTGTGAGCTTACAGTCAGGTTGTAAGCACAAGCATCTACATTCTTCACAAACTTTAAATTACAGGCTGCCCATTTCCAAGGTTATGGTTACCATCTGCCTAGCTCTTAGCTTCCAGGGTTTGTGAGGCCAAATTGATGTTAGCCAGTGTGCAATCCAGGCTATTTAGTATTTTTAAAGTTACACACAATGAGCCCTGGGACTTCTACTCATGAGACCACCAGTGCAACATATCCTGCTTTACTGGGCAACTGGGCAGCATCATTGTGACTTGGGGTTTTGAGATCTCTTTTCTGCTATCTCTTCAGGAATTGCCTGAGGGAGATGCCCCCTCCCCCATGGAATTAGCAGGGAGTTTTGCTTGGGCCTTAGTGCCTCAGAGCAGCAACACAAAACAAAAAACACATTAAAAATGAAGCTAGGAGCAGCTTTGTGTGGATATAGGTGAAAGTGATAACCTATCTAATTCTAAATGGTGTGTCTCTGTGTATGTGCCTGTATATGCAGCTAGTTTTGCAATAGACAATACAGACACGCTGGACAATTTTCCCTCCCACTAGACAGAAGTCCAAGGTGTTCAGAATTTGCTGGGCCAGCCACTCTCAAATACAATCCTTACATGAGTACATCAAACTGGTTACAATATGATGCAAGAAAGAAAACATTACAATGGATTTCACATTACAATGAATTTTCAGTTACAATGAATTTTCACCCTCCCTCCATAATCTTTCTAACTGTCTTCTTGGGATTGAAAAGAGTCTTTTACTGGTCCATCTCAGGGTCCTTTCCTTCATGTCTCTGGGTGGCATAGGCTTGGCCTGGTGGTATAGGTGGTCAGTCAGGCTTGGGAAGATCTGCCCACTCTGGTTTGCTGTAATGACTTTCAGTGGAGGCTAGATCCAAACCCAATTCCTGGCTCCAATGGATGGAATGTCTCTAGGGGGCAGCATCTGCTTCCACATGTGGCAGGGCTGAAAGACAAAGAACAAGGGATCCCTCCCCTCTTCACTGGTAATTCTACCATGAAAGGCATTGTAAAAGGATTAGAGATTTTTGTGGGGGAGTGGGGGAGCTTGCAGGCATGGTTTGAGGACGAAGAATAACACTGAAAGCTGGATGCTTGACAAACACATCAGTATTGCAGTTATTAAACAGATAAATCATTTTCAACAAAATGGAGACACAACAGATGAGAAAGGAAAAAACTGGATTCACAAGCTTCAGGAAAAAGGATGAACAGGTAAAATCATTTAAACACACAGTAAATGCAAGGATGAAACTTTTCTTGTAAATGAACTTAAAACATTCACTAATAACCTTGGGTTTTTCTTAAAAGCACAGAGAGGAAAGAAAATTGACTCTGTTCCTCATGCAGTCTAATTGGCCGGACCAGACTGGGAGAAGACAATTTCTCTTAGTGTTTTTAATTCTTAACCATTTAAAATTAATACCTGAAGGTATCAGAGACACTTAACAGTTGCAAGTTACCTCGAGGACACACAAAGGACACACACATGTGCGCGCGCACACGCAAACAAAGGACAGAGAGGAAAACAAAACTGAGATTTACACACACATTGACCATTCCCACACTAAATATCTCGGTTAAAAATTGGGGAAGGCATAAATCTTAAGGAACAAAACACAGAAAGAAAGAATTAATAAAAAATCCCATGTGATCCTGTTTTATATATTGCCATTTTCTTTCATTTTTCTTCAAATACCTTTATTTACCACATTGGTCTTCCTGTATCCCTCAGCAAAGCCCATTCTCTACATATACATTTTACCTTTTTCTTGCTCATGCTGGCTAGGGTCGGCATCTGCTGCTCATCCCAAGCCTCCAACAGCTCTCCCGGGGGGGTTCCATTCCACTCAGGACCCTCGAACTACTGCTTCCCATGTTCCCCTTCCAATGTGGGGTTTCACATTTTGGCTTAGTTGGGTCAGTCAGCGACCAGTTTCAGACACAAGAAATTCAAAAGCAAGAAAAAAAAAGGTGTCTGAGGGAGACTTTGGTCATTGCACCTTGTGCAACGAAATCAAACACTCTCAAAAAGCAACAACAAAAAAACCTCTTGTTCCACAAAGTGTTTCAACAAAGTACGCATGTTCCCCTTTTAAAAACCCACAAGAGACTCTCTCTCTCTCTTTTCGCCACGGTTTTCGGACTGTGGGTATGCTGCATGTGCAGACTTCTTTCCTCTCCCCCCAAAAATAGTCGTGAGACTCTCTGCGCCTCGCAGATAAGTACTGGTACTCCACTTCTTTCCTTCAGGCCCACATTTAACGGATCTGGAAGAGCTCAAATCTGGGAAAACTTGCTTCTTTTCTGTAAGCAAGTACTGGTAGTCCAATTTAGCATCCAAATTACACAATTACCAAAAATCCTGGGGTTTGCCTTTGGGATACACTGGACAAAAAAACAACAAAAATTTTCTTCCCTCCCTTCAATTGGCTTTCCCTCTTATATACAGAAGGTCCCACACTCTGATGGCCCCTCCCTTGCTTTTCCTGTCCTGATGGTCATGGCTCTGTAGAGCTAGCAACAGGCAAGAGGGCAGCTAGAGGCCAAACAAAGAAATGAGATCCAGCTGCTGTTCAAGGGTGAAGCCACTCTCACACACACAGTCTTTCTCCTTCTCTAACAAAAGTCCTGTGCTCTGAAAATGTTAAACATAACCTTTTTTTTTTGGAAAATGCAAATAAGCCAGGAGATGAGAAAGGAACTTTATACTACCACAATGAGGATAAAAATGATAATTCAAGATTGTTATGAAAAGCTGTATGAGCAAGAAAAGTTTCAGAAGAGAAAATTAAACAATATTTGGAAAAAGTGGAATTCCTAAAGTACCAGAAAAAGTAAAAACTATGTTAAATGAACAAATATCAATGATGGAATTATCAGAAGTGATCAAGAGACAAAACAATAATAAAATACCAGGGCCAAATGGGCTGCAGGCAGAATTTTACAAATGTTTACAAGATACTTTAGGCCCATCAATGTTGGAAGTCCATAATGAAGTATTGATTGATGCAAAGGTACCAAATTTGTGGATGAAGTAAATATTACTTTGATTCCAAAAGAAGATTCAGATTTAATGCAGATAAAAAACTGTAGACTCATATCCTTATTGAACACTGACTATAAAATATATGCTTCAATAATGGCAGAGAGAGTAAAGTTTCTAAATGAATTTATATATTCAGATCAAAATGGCTTTTTGCTTAAGAGACAGATTAAAACAATATGAGAATAATTTTAACTTCAAAGGCAATTTGCCATAAACAAATGGCAAAGGTGATAGAAAATGGAAATAGGACAGAGAATTTTAATATAAAAAGGCACAAGAAAAGGATGTCCTTTACTATTCATATTGATATTAGAATTGCTAAATAAAAATATTAGACAAGAGATAGAAATAAAAAGGAAACAATAATGGAAATAAAAAGGGAACAATATAAATTATAGGCATTTATAGAAGATTTGTTCTTTATCTTGGAAGACCCACAAGAAAATGATCTCAAACTAATTAGGAAAATAGAAGAGTATGATGAAGTTGCAGGACTGAAAATAAATAAAGAAAAAAAATCAAAACAATTGTTCACAGACATATAGAAAAAGAACTAACGAGGAAAATAGGTATACAGATAGTAAAGAAAGTTATTATAAATTGGCAAACCAATTAAAACAAATTTGATTAAGTAGAAAAATCTACAACTATCATTGATGGAAACAGTAGCCACCATAAAATTGAATATCCTGCCAAGATTACTATATTTATTCCAAGCAATACCAATAAAACTAAAAGAAAAAATATTTTGAAAAATTAAACAATATTAAAATATATTTGGCAAGGGAAAAAAGCAAGGATAAACTTGAAAATGTTGCAAGATTCTAAAAATTTTGGCTATTCCATTGAGTTAGATCAATGGCAGAATTTATGGGATAGAAATTATAAATTAACAATGCCTATTGCATTCAAAGAAAATCTTTACAAAATGTTTTATGGATAGCATTTTCCACCTTCAAGGTTAGCCCTCGTCATCTCCCGCCTAGACTATTGCAATGCTCTCTACATGGGGCTCCCCTTGAAGAGCATCCCGGAGGCTTCAGCTAGTGCAGAATGCGGCCACGCGGGTGGTTCTGGGGGCTTCTCGGAGCTCCCATGTTACACCGTTCCTGTGCGAACTGCATTGGCTTCTGGTGGCCTTCTGGGTGCAATTCAAGATGTTGGTGGTCACTTTTATAATAATAATAATATTAATAATAATAATAAATTTAAATAATAATTTTAAAGCGCTCCATGGCTTGGGACCCGGGTACTTACAGGACTGCCTGCTGCCACCATCGGCCTCCCGTTGGCCAGTGCGCTCCCACAGGGTGGGCCTCCTCGGGGTGCCGTCAGCTGGGCGATGCCGGCTGGCAGCTCCGAGGGTGCGGGCCTTCTCTGCGGGAGCACCCTCCCTCTGGAATGAATTACCCCCGGAGATGCGAGCCTATCACTGACCTGCGAACCTTCCAGCGCACATTGAAGACCCACCTTTTTCAACAGGCCGGTCTAGCCTAGTATCATTGGAGGGTTTTTAATTTTTCTAACTTTTAATTTTTTACCCTGTTTTTAATATTCTACTGTAATTTTTAATTTCAGCCACCAATTTATATCTTTTTAAACCTATTTTAAATTTTTCTATTTGATTGTATTGTTTTATTTAGGCTGTACACCGCCCAGAGTCCCAACTTGGGAGAGGAGGTGGTATAAAAGTTTAATTAATTAATTAATTAATTAATTAAATAAAGATGTTTAAGAGTAAATCTGCAAAGTGTTGGAAATATCATCAGATACCTGGTTCATACTATCATATATGGTGGGCATATCAAAAAGAAAAATATTAGACAGAAATACATACATGGCTTGAGGGGAAAATGATAAAACAACATATAGATTTGAAACCAAATACATTTTGTTGGGCATACTACCAGACAGGTATAACAAAGGGAATGTATTTTACATGTATTGATTGCAGGGAGAATAGTATTTGCACAACAATGGAAAAGTGAAGAAATCCCAACCGATAAAGATGTGATTAGACTAAGCTAATGCTTACAATTCAGCAAAAGGAAGAATTTTTTTTCCTTGGGACTCATCAATGGCTAGCAGACAAAAACAGGAAAAAAAGGGAAATATATGAAAAGATTAGTGATATAAGGAAGATACATTTCTAACTTGGTTAACATAACCAATAACATGAATATTATTGTTATATACAGTAATATAATCGATACTAGCTCTGTTGGTAGAACCGCAGAGAAAGAAAGATTTCTTTCTCACTCACACACAGGCATACACACACTTCCCATGTTATTCCATGCTTTAAAATTAAAATTTAGAGGTACTCACCTTCTTTCCAAGCAGCCTTTGAGCTCAACACTCAAAACCCCTTTAAAATCTTTTTTTCCAAATGGCCAAGATCCAGAAAAAACTCACCCACAGACTCAATGGGTCTGTTTGCCGGCAAGGGAATCTTACCTGGTCCATTGGTTAGGTCAGTGGTCGGCAAGTCGCGGCTCACGAGCCACATGCGGCTCTTTACACACTTTAATGCGGCTCTTCTGTGTGCTGGGCGCCCGCTCCCCTCCCTCCTCTCGGGCGGCCGCCCCATGAGTCAGGACTCTGCAGGTAGCCTCTGTCAGTGCGCGCCCTATGTTCAGCCCCGGCAGCCGGCTCCACACAGCTCCAGTCGGGTCATGTAGTATAAAGGAGGTGACTTTCTGTGTAGCGCCGCGGCGGCGAGGCAGCATCCTCTCTCTGTCTGCCGCCCTCAGAAGAAGACTGCGCCTCCCAAATCAGCAGCGTGTCATCAAAAACAGTGTACCATCCTATGTACTTTCGGTTTTAAAAATGGGGCTCTCAAAATAAATTTCAATCATGGTTTTGGCGAGATTTGGCTCAGTTGAAAAAAAAGGTTGCCCACCACTGGGTTAGGTTAACTTGGAGTCCCATCTGCTTGGGTGCCAATTGGAAGAGATCCCAATCTCAAGAAACAGGAACTCGAACACAAATCAAAGACTTCAAAGAAAATCAAAGAACCTGAAGTGTATGAGAGAGGTTTTCCTACTCACTTATTAATCTCAGGAACACTGCGGGGTTTATTCTTATTTGCCTTCCTATTAATAAACTGATTCTGGCTTCCAATGCACTTGACCAAATGATTTTGCAGTAAAATCTCCCAGCCGGGAAATTTGAATCCACAAAAGGAAAGAATTTTGCCTTTATCCTTAAAGGGCAAGGCTTCTTTTTTCCTTTCCTCAATCACAACTCAACTGGAATATTCACTTCTCCCCGTTTTCCACTAGGACAGTTGCCATTTTAAAACATCCTCTCTTCTACTTTAATATCTGCACACATTCCCACTTTTTCTCCACAACAGTCCTTTGTAGTAGGCTGAGGTGAGATTCAATATTCCCTACACTTCAATGGCGAAAGATGGGATTTGAAACAGGATTAGTCTCCGTAGATCCTTGCTCCTGTAATACAACCAGCACAATGTTTTCGCGTTTCTACCGACTGGTTAAAAAAAAAAGTCTTTTCTTCCCCGCTTTGCAAAGCAGTCCGGAAATTAAGCCTCTTAAAACAGAAAATACGCAGGATAATTTAATCTAAATCCGGTGTACGGCGGAAAGGGGATCTTCAGTCAAAATTAGCGCCCTTTTAAAAAAATTTATCTGTAACCGGAAGTTAGACCTGGCGCGTGCCATTTCTCTCCATCTCCTCTCGGGTTAGGAAAGCGGCTGATGACGATTCTTCCGGGATAAGGAAGGGAAGATGGCGGCCTCTGCTCTGCTGCTGGCGCGAGGGCGGCTGTACGGCGGTAGGGGTCAGTCCAAGCGGACGTTGAGAGGGGGCGACCCGGTGCTGGGGGAGGGGCAGGCGGCGCGGGGGAGGAGGGAGTCCCGTTGCGACGGTCAGATGGGAGGCGGAAAAAGGCGGCCCGACGTTTCACCATCCTTCGGGTTTCTCTCCAGAAAATGCCTGACCTTCTATGTCTTGACCTGGTCTTCAGTTCTGGGGTACGGAGGATGCTGAAGGCGGCCACGAGGCGATCGAGGGGAAGGAGAGAAACAGCCTTCTCACACCCCATAACCCGCACGCATGAAATTTCTTCTCTTTGTCCCATTATATGTCTGCGTAAAGCATCGATTCTCACACACGTGGGAGACATGGGGTTGCTGCAGCACTGCAAGGACCGGGGCTGGGCGAGGCGTCGCTGCATTTCATTAAACCAGTTTGCAGCGTTTTCTTGCTCTTGATCGAGACCGGAGAATATGCTACCGCCATACCGATCTTACCTTTCACTTCATATAGATATAGATATAGATATATATATATAGAGAGAGATATCATTTTTAATGTATGCTAGTATGTTCACAATAAAAAGTGACAAAAATCATTGTATATGCATACATATGTACATATGTATATATGTGTGTATATTATATACATATGCATACACACATGTATGTATGTATATTATACACATGCACATATATGTACCTATGTGTGTGTACATACACACACACTTAAATCTACACTTCAGTCTATACATTTCTGCTCAAGGACCATTGTTAACAGGACTTGGAATCTAGTAACTTTATGGGAGAAATAAATTTATTTTTACCCAAAAGAAATTTTGTTTCCTCCCAGGGACGTTTTTGATGATTTTGTGTTCCTTTTTGCTGCATAACAAATTCCTTTGGAAGAGTCTTTCTGCAATACATACACAGTTCTGAAGTTTTGTGTGCTCATTTTTTGTCTATTAATTGCTAATTCTGAATAAATTTCTAACATTTACAATATATTACCGATATCACAAAATAAATATTTGAGTGAGCCAAATGTCTTTAATGTAGAGAAGTTGAAAGGAGAAAACCTAAGCTGATTCTAAAAATATACATATTTTTAGATAATCTATACTTATTTGCTCCTTGGATTAAATGCAATATAAACCAGATCATTGGGTTATTCCATATCAAGTGATCTAGTGGTCCCTACTCAACCATCACAGATTTAAATGAAATTTTGTGTGAACATGCATACATGTCCCCAATGACCATTGATGAAGTGTTAGGTTTGCAATATTTGTGGAAATACAGTCATATCCCATACCGCAGCTTTCTACAGTATGACTGCGTTTCAGCAACTTTGAGACAAAGTATCTCTGGCAATATTTTGTTGAGAGAAACAAATCTTGGCCAGCTTAACAAAACAATAAAAACATTCTCATGGGCGATCTCGATCTAGATAATGTGGAGCAAAGTTGGCCTGAAAACATTGCAGCTCAAAAAAAGGTAAGTTTTGTTTTTTATATCTTTGGAAGGAAAGGTATAATAAACGTGAAACTTTGCATGTAATAATTTAGCAACACAAGGTTTTCAAATACAAAATTTAATTCCACTGCTTTCCAATAGTTAACAAATTGAGTGTAAAGTTGATGTTTTTTATAAAAATGCCAAAAATAGGATATTTTCAGCCCGCTTTTACAAAAAAAAAAAAAAGACCTTCTGGAAACTCTTAAATCATTCTCATTAGAAAGCATGTTTCAACCCCTCTAAAAAAGTAGGGTTGGTTTTTCATCGCTAACATATAAAGCCCTAAAAATAGGGACAAAGTTGATGACATTGCTGTGCCAACACTACATGTGTTCTGTTATGTTTTCGTCTTGTTTTATATATATTATTACTACTATTAGACATCATTACACTATTACGTTGTGTTCATCCATGGTGACATTGTCATTACTAGTTCAGGCACTTGAACCAACAACCGTATCACCATAGGGGGCACGCCCGGTAGCCGTTCAATAACAGCCATGGGTGGGTTTCTTGGTTCAGGATCCCAAGCCTGTAGTTTGGTTTCTTCCTTGAGGTTCCAAAGCCTTGTGTGGGTATTTGTCCCGTTCCCAAGCTGATAACTGGGCAGCTTATCCCAGGTTCCCAAGTCTAAAGTGGGTGTCTTATATGGTTCCCAAGCCTCAGGCATAATTCCATCTGTGTCTGCACCATTCGTCAAAACACTTAAGCTTATGGTACAAGGTGCCAACATTAAAGAGGACTATAAGCTGCTCTTGAGAAAGGCAGTTTGCAATCTGAACACCAAAGAGAGTATGTTGCAGCAATGCTAAAACTACCCGGATGAAGATGCACTGATAGCGCATTTGGACGAAATATTCAAGGTCTAGAATTATTATGTCGATAAAGCATAAGCATAATTCCCAGAATTCCAAAGCTCAGAGCTGGCTAGGGAATTCTGGGAGTTGAAATCCATAAATCTTAAAGTTAACTAGAGTTGGACACCCCTGACCTATTGTATTGTTTTGTTATTGACATAAGTGCCAAATGTGTGCACTGTGGCTTGAGAATTCTCCCAGTGAAAGCCTTGAGCAGCATCTTGGACAACAAATGAGTAATTTCCGCAAAATCCATGAGTACAATCAGTTTGGTTTGTTTTAGGCTGGCTTTCAAATATTCATTTTGATGTTTTGAAACAAAGAGGTGACCAGTCAGTATTCACATTTTGCTAGCGAGATTTTTGATGAAACCATCAACAGTAAGAAATTTGTTTCCAGCATGTCACGGTCAGTATGAACCCATTGTTTGAATTCTATTGATTCTTCCAAATCCTGGACCTTGAATATTTCATCCAAATGCGCTATCAGTGCTTCTTCACCCGGGTAGTTTTAGCATTGCTGCAACATACTTTTTGGTGTTCAGATCGCAAACTGCCATTCCCAAGAGCAGCTTATAGTCCTCTTTAATGTTGACACCTTGTAACATAAGCTTAATGTTTTGACGAATGGTGCAGACGCAGACGGAATGTGTGCCTGAGGCTTGGAACCATATAAGACACCCATTTTAGGCTTGGGAACCTGGGATAAGTGCCCAGTCATCAGCTTGGGAACCGGACAGATACCCACACAAGGCTTTGGAACCTCAAGGAAGAAACCAAACTACAGGCTTGGGATCCTGAACCAAGAAACCCATCCATGGCTGTTATTGCACAGCTATCGGGCATGCCCCCTATGGTGATAGGGTTGCTGGTTCAAGTGCCTGAACTAGTAGTGACAATGTCACCATGGATGAACACCATGTAATAGTAGTAATGATGTCTATATAAAACAAGATGAAAACATAATAGAACATATGTAGTGTTGGCACAGCAATGTCATCAACTTTGTCCCTATTTTTAGGGCTTTATATGTTAGCGATGAAAAACCAACCCTACTTTTTTAGGGGGGTTGAAACAGGCGCTTTCTAATGAGTTTCCAGAATTTTTTTTTTTTTTTGTAAAAGCAGACTGAAAATACCCTATTTTTGCCATTTTTACAAAAAACATCAACTTTACACTCAATTTGTGAACTATTGGAAAGCAGTAGGAAAATGAAAATTTATATTTGAAAATCTTTTGTTGCTAAGTTATTACGTACAAAGTTTCATGTTTATCATACCTTCCAGAGATATAAAAAATAAAACTTACCTTTTTTTGAGCTGCAATGTTTTCAGGCTAACTTTGTTCCACATTATCAGATGGAGATTGCTCATGAGAATGCTTTTATTGTTTTGTTTTACAGAACGCAAAAAGTTGTACAAGATGGCCAAGTTCTGTTTCTCTCAACAAAATATTGCCGGAGATATGTCTCAAAGTTGCTGAAACTGCAGTCATGCTGCGGTATGGGATATGAGTATTATCTCCGCAAATATTGTATTGGCAAATGTAACACTTGGTCATTGGGGACGTAACACTTGGTCCCACAAAATTTCATCGAAATCTGTGATGGTCAAGCTTGGCACTTTTCTGAAATAAGATCATTTGACATGGAATGACTCCATTGCATGGTAAAAGTTCTGCCCCAATCTAGATATGCTTTTAAAGTTCTGAGTATATAAGGCTTTTGTTATGGTTGAATGTCTATAGCTATAGCAATTAGACTTATATACTGCTTTACAGTGCTTTTACAGCCCTCTCTAAGCAGTTTACAGAATCAGCACATTGCTCCCACCTTGGAAGGATGGAAGGCTGAGTCAAACATAAGCCTGGTGAGATTTGAACTGCCAAATTGCAGGCTGAATTGTATGCAATGATACAGAAAGGGAAGGAATGGAACTGAGAACAAGAATATCCAAAGATAATGGTTTGGTTGGAGTATAACAATTTCAGTGGGCTATGTGAAGTATAATTGGGTGTTTGAATGTGAAGCAGTGTAGTGTGTAAAAGCAGAATACCATAAACTAATGAGATTGCTATCACAATCATTGCATTTGTGTATTGTAGGCCTACGTGGTTGCCTGTCTCAGTACTTGCAAAATGTACTGTCCAAGGTAAGAAACATTTTATATCAGGGAGTGGAAAAGACAAACATTGTGTTGATACAAGTTAGAGGCAAAAATTCAAAGATTTTAATATTGCTACTTGTGTTTTTTTGCAGCCACCAATACTTAGCACAAGCTTCAGTGGACTAGAATTCCCAATTCGATGTTTTGCAGTTGAAGCAAAAACAGTATTTGTAAGGGACAAACCACATGTCAACATTGGAACAATTGGGCATGTGGATCATGGCAAGACCACATTAACAGCAGCCATCACTAAAAGTGAGAGTTGGGGAACAATGGGCACAGTTGTTAAAGAAGACCAAATAAATATCTTAAGCACCTCCCTTTTTATTTGCTAAAGGGCTATTGATTTAAAGAACCACCAGTACATTGGAGCAATTATTTGGACTGATCCAAAGCTATAGATAAACAGGATGGTCTAAAATTAAAGCTTGATATTAAAAAAGATTGCCAGGGGTTAGTTTTTTGTGCATGTTGGGTGCTCTGGCTGTTTTCAGTCAGAATTCCCATCTAGAATCTTATTCCTTTGTATTTGGAATAAAAATGTTACCCTTCGAGAATAATCTTGATTGATGGCTATCACAATATATTTGAAGGTGTTAAGGCTGTTAGCCAGCAGGAGTTTTCCAGAGGGTTTCAGATCAGTTCAAGTATAATATTATTTCAAAATTTTATATGGGAGGCTTAATGCTTTCCTTACTGAGGCTCAGGTGAAGAATTAAACACCATGTGTTCTCCACTTTTATCAAGTGTGAGAAAGACTTTCATGCTGTTTCCTTTCTATTAACACTTATAATCATATAAGGGGGAAAAAAGGCTGAGATGCATAAGTTATTTTTGCTAATTCAAAAGTTCAGAAAAGGAATAAAAGAACTTTTTGAGCATTGTTTAGCTGACTTGTCCCCTTAGACAAGGAATAGTGCCAGCCCTTCAAATATATCAGTTTAAATACACCTGTGGTGTGTTCATGTTTACCTTTTTCTTCCAGTTCTTTCGGAGACTGGAAGTGCCCAGTACAAGAAATATGAAGAGATTGACAATGCACCAGAAGAGAAGGCTCGGGGGATTACAATTAATGCCTCCCATGTAGAATATTCAACAGCCAACCGCCATTATGGTCACACAGATTGTCCTGGGCATGCTGATTACATCAAGGTAGGCATGGGGAATTCGATGCCAAGAAAACTTTTAAGAATTCCAATATTCCTATTTTAGAATCCCTGCAAGATATATTTAAATAAATGGATGATTAAAAAAAAAACCAAGTATCTTTCCTGTTTGAGATATTTTTATGCCAGCCACAATAATATGAAAGGATGTTTTTCTAAGTTAATGTTGGCAACTGACACAGTCCTCTTTCTTTGTAGAATATGATCATTGGGACAGCTCCATTAGATGGCTGTATCCTGGTGGTGGCCGCAACAGATGGACAAATGCCACAGACTAGGGAGCACCTTCTGCTTGCTAAACAGGTTGGTTCTGATCCAAAAGGTGCATCTAGTAATCATCTGATACATTTGCTCAGACAGGGCAAATTTAAACATTCCCTTTTTTATCCCCTCGCACTATCCTAGATTGGAGTGAAACATGTGGTTGTGTACATCAACAAAGCTGATGCAGTTGATGATAAAGAAATGTTGGAACTAGTGGAGCTGGAGATCCGTGAACTACTTACAGAGTTGGGCTATGATGGGGAAGCAGCTCCTGTAATTATAGGGTCTGCTCTATGTGCTCTGGAGGTCAGTGTTATGATGCACAAGCTTTGCTTTTATTTCCTCCCTTTATTAAGATGTATTACTAATTCCTGTGGTTCTTTTCTTATAGAACCAAAATCCAGAACTGGGACTGAATTCTGTAATGAAGCTTCTGGATACAGTGGATTCATACATCCCTGTGCCAAAACGCGACCTTGATCAACCTTTTCTGCTCCCAGTAGAGCGTACCTACTCCATTCCAGGTACCAAACCTTCACATTATACCCTGCACATCAAAAGATGGGGATCCATAGATCCATTTTGTACCTTATTAAACTGGCTTTAATTTGTTCTAGGTCGGGGGACTGTTGTAGCAGGTACCCTTGAACGTGGTATTCTCAAGAAAGGGGAAGAATGTGAATTTGTGGGTTACAAAACACATTTACGCTCAGTTGTGATTGGTAAGTAGAATCCTCCGTCCTTTTTTTTTTTTGCAAGATTGGTCTTCCAATGTATTTTTAGCTCAGCTTTTTCATGTTACTGGTCCAATTGTTTCTAAACAGTTATGATCTGAAAATTATGACTGAGGCAATTCTTGAAGTACAAATAGTTCTCAACTTACAAACCACAATGGCCCAACCTTTATGTTGCTAAGTGAAATTTGTTAAGTGAGTTTTGCCCCATTTGACTTTTCTCACATTTGTTCAGTGAATCACTGCTAAATTAGTAACACGGTTAAGTGAATCTGGGTTTCTCCATTGACTTTGCTTGACAGAAGGTCACAGAGGGAGATCACATGACCCCAGAATGTGAGTCGTCAAGCATCCAAATATAAATTGTGACGATGGGGATGCTGCAAAGGCCATTAAGTGTGAAAAAGGATCATGTCATTTTATTCAGTGCCACTGTAACTTTGAATGGTCACTAAGTGAACTGTTGTAACTCGAGGACTACCTGTATAGTTTTGTGGAACTGGGGAGGCTGTACAAAATTTGCAGAAGTGTGTGTGTGTAATTGGCTTCAGGTGTCGAGATGTTCCACAAACAGTTGGATCAGGCACAGGCTGGAGATAATTTGGGCGCTTTGATCCGGTCTGTGAAACGAGAAGATATACGACGAGGATTAGTCATGTGTAAGCCTGGCTCCGTCCAGCCACATCAGAAGGTTGAAGCTCAGGTGAGTGAGAGAATTATATGTGGGAAGGCAGTTACCAAGGTGCTGTTTCACATCATGTACAGGGCTGAGAGAGATGTCCATAGAACTCTGGAGCACATGTTAACACGTTGCTAGAGAATGGTAGAACATGTTACTAGGGAATGGTAGGGTAGTACTCCCAAACTTGCTTTCTTACTCTGTAAAGACAAGAAAAATGAATTGCTTTGCTTTCATAGGTTTATATCCTGACCAAAGAGGAAGGTGGCCGTCAAGCATCTTTTGTGTCTAGGTTCATGCCAATTATGTTCTCACTGACCTGGAATATGACTTGTCGCATAGAATTACCAGAGGGAAAGGTTCGTATCACTTCCCCATACACACTAATTTCTTCTGCGTGATCACTGCTAAGTAGTGGGGTTTGTAATGGGCGTTACCTCAATATTTTTTTTTGCAGTTGTGGAGGTCTAAGTGTAGGTTGCACTTCATACCTTTCTTCTTTACTCTAGGAAATGGTGATGCCAGGTGAGAATGTCTGCTTTAAGCTCATACTGCAGTACCCCATGGTCTTGGAACAAGGACAGCGGTTCACTTTGCGGGATGGCTCTCGAACCATGGGCACTGGAGTGGTCACAAAGATACTGCCACTTGCTCCAGGGGAGGATTGCTGGGATAATTAAGTTGCAGCAGCTGAAATTGGACATGAATACTTCCTAGAAAACTGATGACACTGCATCCAAGTCTGCACAGTAGATGAACGTGGCAGCCTTGGCTCAAAGAAGAGGGTTCCACCAAGGGGTGGGGCCAAGGGTGAAAGTTGTTTAAATAAAAATAATTAAAAAGTGAGCATGAGCTTTATTTCCCTCCAGAATCATCCCTGGCTCAATGCAGGTGTGCTGATGAAGCTCCAAAACATCGGTGTACCACTAGCACAACCCTGCTATGCAATCTTAATCCATTACAGATAAGCAGTATGCAAAAGCAGCATATTTTCAATAGAACATAATATATATGAACTGTGAGCTTCTTGGTGCTCTGGGATTTACTTGCAGACATTTTGTTACCCAATAAGGTAACGTAATTTTGAAGCACCAAGAACCCCATGGAAGCATATTTGTTGTTTTTGTGCTGCCATACATAGGAGAAAGGAAACATGAAATCACAAAGTATTGAAAATATACTTTGTGATTTCATGTTTCCTTTCTCCTATGTATGGCAGCACCTATGTATATTTGAATTAAAAAAGGGGATGGGAATTATTGTTGTCTTTCTTGATGGGAAGGAAGAAATGATTGGGAAATTAAAGTGTTCATTGGAAGGAGTGAAATGCATCACTTTTTATCTTTTCCCCAGCAGTATTTTAACTGCATCGACAGTTTTTTTTAAAAGTGATGTTAAATACTATCAACCATACACAGCCTTATTTTTGCAACTAAGTACATGAATCACTAACAAGAGTTTGATAAAATTTAATGTACAAGTTTTTAGCCTGATTAAGCATTGCCAACCTGTTTCACAAATATGACCAGCAGAATTATAATGTTTGAGAAGGGACTAATATCCTTAATTCTAAAGCTTGTTTTCTTCTATACTTAAATGGTTTTTTTCTGTTTAAAAAAGACATTTCCTTTCTCATCACTTTACAACTGTTGGTTCAGATTACAGCTGTAAGGTTCCTATATACAATGCCAGATCCCCTATACCTCAGATTGACTAGCCAGGATCAAAGTAAGACTGATACTAAGCAGGTTGACAAATGAAAACATAATTTCATTGAAGAGCAGCAAAAAGGTCACGGTCCACAATGTTGAACTTAACCTGGGCTCGTTTTAAAAGAATTCTCTGATGGTGACAAGCTGAGGCATAAAACTGGGATTTTTAAGTGATTCAAAATGGTCTCTACAAATAAGAGAGATTGAACATTTCAAGTCATACCACCATTGTTTTCTCTTTTTATAAATATGAAAAAACAATAGCAATTAAGACTCCTGCAGAGGCCAAATTGAATTATGACACAAATAAACTGTTTCTACCCATCCCCAAATCCTTAAATTTAATGTGTCATTGATTCCAATAAAAGCATCAATTAAAATTTTAATTTGATGTGTAATTGCATTCACGGGACAACCCAGCATTAAAAACAACTACTTTAGGATCTGTTTCATTGTCAAACTACTAATCCTTGGTGATGTATTTTCGGAGAGGAAAATTATGCTGTTAGACAATGTTGAATTCCAAAAGTTCTTCAAGTCTGGTTGAACTATGTATGCTGGACAGGTCACAAATTCTTCCTCTCTTTTGCTGCAGAATCACAATTAAGGATTGTTGCTTACAAACTGACCCTCCCACACATTCACCCCAAGCCCAACATTAGTTAGTTTAAATTTTTATTTTTTTTAACTTTTTAAATATTTTTACTTAATAAAAAGTCAAGATTTGTCCATATGGTCATGTCCTTGTCAAGTTAATGTGGGAAAGTGGCATTTGCTCTAGGAACCCCAATGGAGTTATAAATAACAGAAAATAAACCCTGCCCTCCTCTGCGCAATGGAAAGGGATCTTGCTCCATCCCGCTGGTCAACAGTACCCTGGGAAGGCTTCACTGAACCAACAGAAAGGAAGGTGCTTGCCAAGAGGGGCTGGGCCAGACTGCATCCCTTCAGGGGCCTCTGCCTTGGGCACAAGGGATGGCCCAAGGCTGGGGGGGGGAGGGTCAGCAACAGAGCCATAGCTGGCTGGGGTCTCAGGTCACCGGGAGAAGTGTGGACATCAATTCCCAGGGGTGTGGAATGGAAGCTGCTGAGAGGGATGAGACTGAACTGAAAAGAGAAGAAAAAGACAGTGAGGACCACAAAGGCACACCAAAGTTCAAAACTGTTATCTCTTATCTGCAGGACAAGTCCTACCCAATAATTAGTAACTAATTAGCCACTTACTAGCTCAAGAGTAGCTAATTTATCCTGATCAGAAAGGCTTGACTACAAAATCTTGTAATCTCCACCCATACAGACATGCTAGATGGGAATCAGGTTGGTTCATCAGAGGGATCCATCTTTCCTATTAATCCACCTCCCCACCCCTGGCTTTAAATAACAGACTTACCTTGGTGGTGCCCTAAATATGTGTAGGGGGATGGTGTGGAGGCGGAAAGGGTGGGCACACCACTCTGGGGCACACCTCCTTGAGGGGGTCCACCATGAGTCTGTGAGGGATGCAGTAACATGACTTGGGGAGCTCCAGGGTGAGGTGGTGGGGCAGCTGCAATTCCAGTCTGGACATGGGCCTGTAGTAGACAAAAATAGTTTGAGGATTTTAATAACCGATATGCTAATTTATCAACTAATTAGGCCAGCACAGAAAATGCCAAATTTTCTAATTTAAGAACATATATTTAGTAACTGCTGTAACTCATGCTACTGAAATTTAGATGAGGCACTTAATTCCAAGTATTGTTCAAACAATATTTAATAATGAAATATTATTAAATAACAAATAATTCAGGAAACAATTGGCATTCTTGATACTAATACTGACACAATCTTTGCTCAAACTTATGTAGTATCCCATTGAGGACTTTTAAATGTTTGTCCAATCAATCCTAGTAGACAAAATCCTTTTTGTTCATACATCAATTGATCATCTCTATCTCCAGGGTTGTCAAACACTACTCTGAGTATTTATGAGGATAAATGTTTCCCATGGTCAAGAATGCTGGCCCTTTTCCCTTCCCAGGGTCAGGCATACTCACCTGAGTGACATGGGCCATGTTGGTGTATCCGTGCTGCAGCTGCTGATGGGCATGAATGGCATAAACTGCCGGCTGTGGGAAACCGCTCTGTGGAGACTGAGCGCTGGGCCCCGGGGTTATGGATGGTGGCGTAGCCGTCAGAGTAGCTGTGTGGTATAGATTCTGCTGCTGCTGAGCACTGGCCAAATGAGGGGGCTGTCCAGCTTGGTGCTATAATAATAGAAAACACAAGAGTCACACTTCAACTACCAGAGTTTGTATTATTTTTTCTTTTGACATTATTGCTGAAGAACATGTTTGGTATTTTATAGAGAAAAGCAAGATTTGAAACTCAGGTTAGCATAAATTTATCTGTGGAAAAGATGGTGAATGATTAAATTTGTTTTAATGGCATTAACATTCTTTTTTATTAAATTAGCCTTCTGACTCTCTGATCTCCTTTATATAACACATAACCCTCCGACTCGTTGATCATGTTATAATAGATTTAACTTATTCCCATTTTGAACATAAGTTCTCAGAAAAGTACTTTTATTTAGAGATCATATCCAAAAAAGCTACATGTCAGTTACGATCGGTATGTTCCAACCACCCGTCCTCAGTTCCACATTTCCATTGCAGAAAATACTCCCCCCCCAAAAAAAATCTGTTTTATATTAATACCCAAACCAAAAGTAGTTGCAAAGCAGCATCTTATTTAATTCCTCAATTGCCTTCCCTCCCAAAAAAGCATGCAAGGATTATTAAGTTTGTCCCTGGTGCTTCAATTCCATAAAAGCAGTCTCAGGAACCAAGACAGACACTTTAAAAGCAAGATTCCTTTTCATGCCAACCTAACATTTCTAGAGCTTCAAGGATCATGGTGCTCTAGGACCAACTTCAAACATAAAATCAAATAGCAGGGTGTTGAGTGCCAAGACAAGCATTGTGTCTCCTATGCAGCAACTCCATACTTAGTTCCTCCCCCTCCCTCCAAGTACCTGCACAGGGCTGGGGGCGGCATGTTGTGTTTGCTGCTGGTTGCCCGTGGGTGTGGTAGCTGGTTGAGGCTGATGCGGATGCAGCTGTGTGGCATGATGGGGATACGACTGATGCACTGTGGCTGGGGAGAGAAGCAGCAAGCAGCAGTCAACAAGGCAATGTGGCGGGAGGAAGAAAGAAAGCTCAGATTTCAGCTAACAATAAAAGTACCATAAAGAGTCTGGGGTGTAGGTTGTTCTGCTGGAGGATATTGTGGAGTAGATGATGAGACGATAGCCTGGGGGTGACTGCCAGATGTCATCATACGGGGGTTACTCTGCAGCATGGGTGCAAACACAGGCTAGAGGGAAGGAAAAAGATAGAAAACATTAGCAAAGCAGAAAAACTCACGTATCTGGTTTCCCTTGAAATTTATTTTATCCACCTGCGAGGAATAGTGGGCCATGGGCTGCATCATAGTAGGCTGTCCTGTGAACTGCTGGGGATTGTAGATGTATGAAGAGTATGGAGTAGCAGCTACCAGAGGGGGCCCCGCAGCCGCTGCTGCTTGCATAATGGGAGGAGCTGAGGTGGGCTGATGCTGGTCTGAACGCTGAGGAGGTAGAGATCCTGTTCAGGAAAAATAAATGGGTTTTAAAAAGCCATTTATATTGTTGTTTTTTCCCCAAGTGGCAGAACAATTGAACCTTCCATACAAATTTCCCATGATCTTTGGCCAAGAATCTCACCTTTAGCTCGATATTTCCCCTGCTGCCCGGGCACAGAATTGGAAACAGGATAGGGGTACATCTGAGGTGTCTGCAGAGAACAGCAGCAAACTAATTAATTCTAATAGCATCCTTACCTGATATACATTATAAAGAACCAATAATATACAGTGCAAAGATATTCAGGTACAATTCCTTCCACCTCACCTGCACAGCTGGGCTCATGTGAATCTGTGGGATGTAAGAAATATATTGAGTGCTGTACATGCCACTTTGCCCTGGGGTAATCACTGGGATGGAGGGTGTAGAATGGGTGCGTGGCCCTGGTGATGTAGGCGTACTTGTTGATTTGTTCTGGGGAAAAAAGACAGCAGTTGTTAGATATGTGGCTATGAAAGCAAGTGCTGTTATCCCAAAACCCACCCCATCAACCCACGCTATCCCCAGAGCTAGTTACGTACCACAGAAAGAAGCGTCTTTGAGGGGTTGAATTCTTTTGCATTAGGATTCAGTGTTGATTTCTTCACCTGCCTGGATGGGAGTACAATGGAAATGAGACAGGAACATAGATAAACTTGCAGCAGTATTATCTACAGGTAGTCCTTGATTTATAACAGTTCATTTAGTGACTGCTTGAATTACAGCTCTGAAAAAAGCGACTTACGACCATTGCAGCATTCCCATGGTTACATGACCAAAATTCAGGCACCTGGCAACAGGCTCACATTTATGATCGTTACAGTGTCCCAGGGTCATCGGATTACCTTTTGCAACCTTCTGGCAAGCAAAGTCATTGGGAAAACCAGATTCATTTAACAACCATGTTACTAGCTTAACTGTATTAATTCGCTTAACAACTGGGGCAGGAAAGATCATACAACGGAGCAAAACTCACTTAACAAATGTTTCACTTAATAACAGAAATTTTGGGTTCAATTGAGGTCGTAAATCGAGGACTACCTGGACTCCGGTTTCCCCTCCCCTACTCACTCTGAAACAGGACCATCTTCCTTGTCCTCTGCTTCCCCTTTACCCAGAGGACTGGCAGTCTGGGTCTGGCGTTCCATGCCTTCGGAGGATCCTTTCTCCTCCTTGCTGCTGCCTTCACAGAAATCCAGGCTGGGCTTGGGAGACTCTTCAGAAACTTCACACGAGCTGCCTGCCCCAATCAACACCTCTGGCAGTTTGTCTTTTACTTTCCCTTCAAGAGACTCTTTTGGCCGGAAGGGGTCATGGGTGGCCTCTGGAGAGGAACTGGGCTGTAACTAGGAAGAGACATGGGGTAAGCAACTCTGGTCAGAAAAACTGCTTTTATTTTAGGTTTCTATTTTAAAAGGGCTCAATGTTTTCCTCCTCTTTAAATGAAGGGGAATAAGAGAATGTGCTCACCTTAAACTGGGCTCCAAACTTCCTCAACTCCTCCAGCTGATTCCTCTTTTGTTCATTTTGGAGACCTAGAGCAGTGCAATTGCCACAATTGAAGATTTAACCAATCTCCAAGTTCTGTTAAGCCTTCTCAAATCTGGTACTCTAATATTAAATGGGAGTAATTGGCTGAGAATTATGGGAGGTATATTCCAATGGCATTGGTTTCCAGTGGCCAACTAAATTATAGGCACCTTGTAAGATTTTTTAACTTAGCAATGATTATTCAATTTTGTATTAATATTCCAGCTTTCTGAATGAGCAAGGTGATGTTGTTGGAGGGGGGATAAAGTCTTCCTTCATTTATCTCCAGGACAATCCTATAAGTTATACTGAGATGAAGCAGCTGGCTCAAAGTCATCTAGTGAGCTCTGAGTTTATTAATTAACTGTTTAGTTCATTACATAAAATAGAATAATAGAATTGAATTCTTTATTGGCCAAATGTGATTGCATTTGACCAATAAAGAATTCAATTCTATTATTCTATTTTGTCTCCTTGTGTGTGTAGACTCTGCCTGACTTAGCTCCAAATTTAAAAAAAATAACAATGTGCAAAATATAATGTATCATAGCAACTCCATAGCAATAATATACAAAAAAACCCTCCTATCTGACATTTAAAGTAACAAGCAAAAAGCTCAGAGTCAAAAGAAACAAACCTTTGCTAGCCTGTTTGACCAAGTCTGAGGGGCCCATAATTTCTACAGTCCTGCCCGCTTCTTTGGTGGCAGAGCTAGGCACCTCTTTAACTAGAAGAGGAAGGAAAGGATTAGGAGGCAAAACATATGCTACGTTTTACATCCAGATACTGGGCAAGGAAACAGGAACAAAAACTTGAAATTCACCTGCAAAGTATGGCAACTTCCCAAAGAGCCTCATCATTTATTCAAATCCCCTACTCTCCTTCAGATAGACAAGAATTTGTTTACTAACTTTTTCAACTGATCAAACCTATCTATTTAAAAACTGTAAAATCTCAAATATTCTTCTTACTAGAGTAAAATAGGAGGGAAGTGAGACCTCTAGAAGTCAACAATCCTTCCAGGCAGCAAGTTTCAAAAATCTAAGCAAAGTTCTCAACATTCTCAGAAACATTGAAATCATGACACATTGAGGAGTTTGGTGCAACACACCTAGGATTCTCTGGCCAGCTAATATCTATACAGATAGCTTTGTTTTAGGTCCATTCTTAGTTCCTTCAACCAAACCTGCTTTACTCTAAGTTTAAGTACTTACCTTCAACAGCAGCTACTGGGATAGATGCTGGGACTTTAGGTGAAGGTGGGGTTGGGGAAGCACTCGATTCCATGGTAGTCCTTGACTCAGAAGGTGATGCAGGAGCAATAGGGATAGCTGATCCCACAGGGGGATCTTGGGAAGAGACTGGAACAGTTGAGGCAGACTTCGGTGAACGAGGAGCATAGAGACGGCCCACTATACATACAATAACAGCAAAGATAATTAGATTAGGGCTAATATGTGAATTTTTTCAAAAAATCAAGGCCCTCACAAAAAGACATCAAATTTGCTGCTTATTTGTGCTTCTACCTGTGGGAGATGCAGCAGAGACTTCCATGGGTCGACTGGTTGGGGAAGACATATTCTTGGCCCCTCGAGTGGGTCGTTGAGACTTTGGAGACATTCTAGATGGACCTAAAACAAAACAGCATAGATGGTGATGAATCAAATTAGACACACCACAAATAAAACAACATCTATGATATCTGTGGCTGTCCCTTATAGCAAACGATGGAAATTCTATCATGCCAATGAAATTAGAAGGTACCTAGATGCAACTGACATTTACAAATAGACTAATTAAGAAATGTAAAATAAGTGAATGATGATTGAGTCAAACCACCAACAGGAACTCTTATCTACAAGAGGCAAACTAATGAATGTGGGTAAACGACTGACCCTATGGTCTGTACGTATGTGTGTGTGTGAGAGAGAGGGGGGGGGAGGGAGGGAGGGGGGGAGAGAGAGAATGGGAAGAGGCACTATCCAGGGGTGGGATTCAACCGGTGTTATTACTGGTTCGGTGACTACGTTTTGCGAGCACATGCAAAAAGTGCTTTTGAGGTTCTCCATATTTTTTAAAAATGTGAAAAGTCCTTGAGAGAAAAGTTTAAGAATACTGCTTTAGAGGAAAAAGTAAAGCAGAACGAACTTCATTACTGTGACTTTTCATCTTATCCTTTACCACTTAAAATTACATCATAAGAGACAGGAAACTGGGGGGGGGGGGGAAAGGAGGCGTGGCGCTATTTGAACTTCCAGTCAGATGGGCCAACCTTCACCAAAGCTTTTCTGCCTATTAAAGTGACTGTTTTAATCCATTCCAACATTTTCCTTTTAAGCCTAAGATTCTCAAGCCTCACCTCCATTGATACCTCGTTGCTCTGAACTAGAGCCAGTGTTGCTTTCTGAATGATGTGAACTCCCACGGGGTGGCAAGGAGCCCATGCCTGGCCTCCCTCCTCTAGAACTACTGCAGCGTATGCCTCCTCTGGAGCTTTCTCTAACACGTTGGGGAAGTGGGATATATTTGCCCTCTCTGCAAAAAGAAATAGCCCGGTAATTTCTAAGAACAATGAAAAAAGAAACCACCATAACATTCCTCATCCCAGAAGCTGAATGCAAAATGCAAGGGAACATCTGAAGCAAAAAGATTGGCAATCAACAGGTGAACCATTTTCTAAGTCACAGTGGGACCTTAAGATTATTTCTACCCCAAATATATAGAGTACACTAGCCACAGTTAGCATTCATTTTATATTAGAGAGACATATGGCTATCCAAATGTTATTTTGTTTTACAGTTTTGAATCATCCCAACAAATGCTGTCTGAGCTATGCAGAATAGCTAATATACAAATTATAAATTGGTATCATTGATATTAGACTAGATTTAAATACATACTTTTATTCATTTCACCAATACTGCAAACTTACCTGGAAGCCAAACTGGGACTATCTCTTCCAGATACTTGTCTTTGCACTGAACTGTGCTTTTCTTCTTCTGTGCGCCCATCATCATTTTCCATTGCAATACGCAATCTATATTGGGGACTTGACTCAATTTCTCTTGCCAGCTGTGCAGCTCTGGCCTCTCGTTGCCGAAAAGCCTCTGTATTATCTTTTTCAAGAGGGACTCTGTCATGAAAAAAAACGGGCCATTGGAAGAGAGGAAAAAGGAAATGCAGCAAAGAAATTCTACTGATCTACCCAAAAAGAACAAAATAAACCTGTTTTGTTGTAAAAGTAGCAACACCTCTTAATTTGTAACATAGTAAAAGACATCTCAGCTCCCAACAGTTCAAACTTTTTGATTGAACTTCCTAGAGTTTGTAAATTTAAAATCCATAACTAATTCTGATAAAGTTCTGCTTATTACTTATTGCATAAATCCATACATTGCATTTTGAGGAAAATTGGATTGGGTTGGTGACATGCTACTGCAGATATTGATGACATGTGCCCAAACTGACCAGTAGAGTTCTTACCATTAACAGAGACAATAGATAGTAACACGATTTGCTCTTTCTTTCATTAAAAAGATGTTATGTGAAAGCTTTAAATGATGAAAGCCATATAGGTCATTTGTTGACCAGGAAATATAAAGGTTCTGATTTGGAATATAACAGGAAAATAAATTAACTAACTGAAAAAAGAAAATTAGGTAAACTGTATTTGTGAAACTAAAAAAGGAGGGGAATAATGTAATTGATCTGTGAGGTATTGGTGGATAAGGGTATGAAGTAAAGCTGTAGATTTAGTTATGAACAAAAGAACTAATATATCAAACAGTATGAACTGGTGCTATATTGACATAAAACCAAAGTTAATGAATTTTGGAAAGAGTACTTAGAAATTTAAATGAGAATGACAATATAGTCAAAAGTGAAACTGAAATGGTCAGCTAAAATTGGTTGGAGAATTGAATGTACATGTACTTCGATCGCAGACAGTGCCATTTTGTAGTCTGAGACTCTAGAGGAAAAATTGAATGACCATTGCCTATTACATATAAATGGCAAAATATTACGGCCAGGAGATAACACTGTTCATTTTAGAAGTATTTTTTTATATTTTGATAAATCAATAAAAATAAAAAGTAATAAGCAGAAGTATATCCCTAAAGAAGGGGATACAGATATGAAAACATTAAAATTTATAAATGATAATAAAAAGATGGGTAATATATGGTCTACCACATCTGCTAAGAGGAATAAATATTTGTTCAAAGACTGCAATAACACTTAGACTTATACACTGCTCAAAAAAATAAAGGGAACACTTAAAACAACACATTGTAATTCCAAGTCAATCACACTTCTGTGAAATCAAACTGTCCACTTAGGTAGCAACACTGATTGACAATCAATTGCACATGCTGTTGTGCAAATGGAATAGATAACAGGTGGAAAGCATAGGCAGTTAGCAAGACATCCCCAATAAAGGAGTGGTTCTGCAGGTGGTGACCACAGACCACTTCTCAGTTCCTATGCTTTCTGGCTGATGGTCTGGTCACTTTTGAATGCTGGCGGTGCTTTCTCTAGTGGTAGCATGAGATGGAGTCTACAACCCACACAAGTGGCTCAGGTAGTGCAGTTCATCCAGGATGGCACATCAATGTGAGCTGTGGCAGGAAGGTTTGCTGTGTCTGTCAGTGTAGTGTCCAGAGCATGGAGGCGCTACTAAGAGACAGGCCAGTACATCAGGAGACGTGGAGGAGGCCATAGGAGGGCAACAACCCAGCATCAGGACTGCTACCTCCACCTTTGTGCAAGGAGGGACAGGAGGAGCACTGCCAGAGCCTTGCAAAATGACCTCCAGCGGGCCACAAATGTGCATGTGGCTGCTCAAACCATCAGAAACAGACTTCATGAGGGTGGTATCAGGGCCCGACATCCACAGGTGGGGGTTGTGCTTACAGCCCAACACCGTGCAGGACGTTTGGCATTTGCCAGAGAAAACCAAGATTGGCAAATTCGCCACTGGTGCCCTGTGCTCTTCACAGATGAAAGTAGGTTCACACTGAGTATATGTGACAGACATGACAGGGTCTGGAGACACCATGGAGAATGTTCTGCTGCCTGCAACATCCTCCAGCATGACTGGTTTGGCAGTGGGTCAGTAATGATGTGGGGTGGCATTTCTTTAGGGGGCCGCACAGCCCTCCATGTGCTCGCCAGAGGTAGCCTGACTGCCATTAGGTACCAAGATGAGATCCTCAGACCCCTTCTGAGATCATATGCTGGTGCGGTTGGCCCTCAGTTCCTCCTAATGCAAGACAATGCTAGATCTCATGTGGCTGGAGTGTGTCAGCAGTTCCTGCAAGACGAAGGCATTGATGCTATGGACTGGCCCACCCGTTCCCCAGACCTGAATCCAATTGAGCACATCTGGGACATGTCTCGGTCCATCCACCAATGCCACGTTGCACCACAGACTGTCCAGGAGTTGGGGGATGCTTTAGTCCAAGTATGGGAGGAGATCCTTCAGAAGATCATCTGCTATCTCATCAGGAGCATGCCCAGGCATTGTAGGGAGGTCATACAGGCATGTGGAGGCCACGCACATTACTGAGCCTCATTTTGACTTGTTTTAAGGACATTACATCAAAGTTGGATCAGCCTGTAGTGTTTTTTTTCTTTTAAAGTTTTTAAACTTTAATTTTGAGTTTAACTCCAAATCCAGACTCCATGGGTTGCTAAATTTGATTTTCATTGATAATTTTTGTGTGATTTTGTTGTCAGCACATTCAACTATGTAATGAACAAAGAATTTAATAAGAATATTTCATTCATTCAGATCTAGGATGTCTTTTTTGTGTTCCCTTTATTTTTTTGAGCAGTTTATATCGGTTTACAGCCCTCTCTAAGTGGTTTACAGAGTCAGCATATTGCCCCAACAATCTGGGTCCTCATTTTAGCAACTTAGGAAGAATAGAAGGCAGAGTCAATCTTGAGCCAGTGAGAACTGAACTGCCAAACAGCCGGCAGCAGGAGTAATAAACTGCATCACTGTTTGGTTTGATGGTAGCAGTGCCTCAGATAGAAAGTCCATATAGAGAGTGGTAAGGATAGCTGAGAAGATTAAAGGAAGTTCACTTCAAATTATTCAGAATGCTGCTTATAAGCGCCATATGCTTAGAGCTCAAAGCATTGTTAGAGATTCTACACACTATTCTGTTTCTGTTGTTCCCGTCTGGGAGGAGGCACTTCTAGCAGGATTATTTGATTCTATAAAAGATTTGTTCCCTAAACCAACCATCTGGTAAATTCACAAGATTCATTTTTCTCATCATGTACATATATACATCCAAACTAGACTGTGTTATTTCTCTGTGTCATAAATGTGGGTATATGCATATTTTTATATTTATTTATATTTTTGTAATGTTTATGTAGTGTGTATTGGAGATGGTGATCCTTTGGGAGATGAATGCAATGAAATTTCATTTTAATGTATGTAGATTAGTGTAAATTTAAAATGACAATAAAGTTAGTCTAAGTCTGCAGTATTGCATGCTAATCACCATCAAGGTTCTTTAAATGTAGTAAAGCAAAAAAAAAAAGATAGGGTCAAGAATGAACAAGCAGACTTGACACAAAAATCAGAAATCAGTATGAAATTAGTACACTGAGGTGGCTTAGCTATATAGACAGAATGAATGAGTATCTAATAAAAATACATATATAAATCAGGAGTGAATAGATGTAAGTGAAGACTGAGAAAGTAATTCTCTGAATTTGTGATCCTCAAAAAAAGAGAGGAATTTAAAAAACAAAGGAAATATATAAATTGATGTACAGAGGCAAAGAAAGTGAGTGGCTTGCATAGAAAGGTTTCAAGAGTGAATGATGACTCTTTATATTTTAGAGTTACATTTTCTTTTATTTCTTGATTTAATGTTTTTGTCCATTACTAGTTTTTAATGTTTTACATAACACTTAATACAAAAGAAATAACAGTTGAATATACAGGTGAAACTCAAAAAATTAGAATATCATGCAAAAGTTCATTTATTTCAGTAATGCAACTTAAAAGGTGAAACTAATATATGAGAAAGACTCATTACATGCAAAGCAAGATAGTTCAAGCTGTGATTTGGCATAATTGTGATGATTATGGCTTACAGCTCATGAAAACCCCAAATCCACAATCTCAGAAAATTAGGATATTACACGCAATCAATAAAACAAGGATTGTACATAGAACAATGTCGGACCTCTGAAAAGTATAAGCATGCATACGTACTCAGTACTTGGTTTGGGCCCCTTTTGCAGCAATTACTGCCTCAATGCGGCATGGCATGGAAGCTATCAGCTTGTGGCACTGCTGAGGTGTTATGGAAGACCAGGATGCTTCAATAACGGCCTTCAGTTCTTCTGCATTGTTCGGTCTCATGTCTCTCATCTTTTTCTTGGCAATGCCCCACAGATTCTCTATGGGGTTCAGATCAGGCAAGTTTGCTGGCCAATCAAGCACAGTAATCCCATGGTCATTGAACCAGGTTTTGGTGCTTTTGGCAGTGTGGGGAGGTGCCAAGTCCTGCTGGAAAATGAAGTCAGCATCCCCATAAAGCTTGTCTGAGGAAGGAAGCATGAAGTGCTCCAAAATCTCCTAGCAGACAGCTGCATTGACCCTGGACTTAATGAAGCACAGTGGACCAACATCAGCAGATGACATGGCTCCCCAAATCAACACAGACTGTGGAAACTTCATACTGGACTTCAAGCATCTTGCAGTGTGTGCCTCTCCATTCTTCCTCCAGACTCTGGGTCCTTGGTTTCCAAATGAGATGCAAAAGTTGCTCTCATCAGAAAAGAGGACTTTGGACCACTGAGCAACAGACCAGGCCTGTTTTTCTTTAGCCCAGGTAAGACGCTTCTGATGTTTGTTGTTCAGGAGTGGCTTGACAAGAGGAATATGACATTTGAAGCCATGTCCAGGATCCGTCTGTGTGTGGTGGCTCTTGATGCACTGACTCCAGCCTCAGTCCACTCCTTGTGAAAGTCCCCAACACTTTTGAATGGCCTTTTCCTGACAATCCTTTCCAGGCTGTAGTCATCCCTGCTGCTTGTGCACCTTTTTCTTCCACACTTTTTTGTTCCACATAACTTTCTATTAATGTGCTTTGATACAGCACTTTAGGAACATCCAACTTCTTTTGCAATTACCCTTTGAGGCTTTCCTTCCTTATGGAGGGTGTCAATGATGGTTTTCTGCTCAACTGTCAGGTCAGCAGTCTTTCCCATGATTGTGATTCCTACTGAACCAGACTGAGAGACCATTTAAAGACTCAGGAACGCTTTGCAGGTGTTATGGCTTAATTAGCTGATTAGAGTGGGATATTTTGAGCCTAGAATATTGAACCTTTTCACAATATTCTAATTTTCTGAGATTGTGGATTTGGGGTTTTCATGAGCTGTAACCACAATCATCACAATTACGACACATCATGGCTTGAACTATCTTGCTTTGCATGTAATGAGTCTATCTCATTTATTAGTTTCACCTTTTAAGTTGCATTACTGAAATAAATGAACTTTTGCACGATATTCTAATTTTTTGAGTTTCACTTGTATATTTGTGTATATTTGTATTCCCTCCTCCCTCTATGGATCATAACTTTTGGCTTAACTTATTTATGTTTTTAGTATATGTATATTTATCTTTTATGATTATAAGCCACTCAGAGTTATCCTGTGGTAAGATGGGCAGCCAATAATTTTTAGAAAGAAATATACAAGCAAGGAAGGAAAAGTAGGCTTTTGCTATGTCAGTATACTATTAAATTCTTAGGTGCATAACAAAAACTAGTAACGTCATGAAATGAAGTGTTATATTAACTACATAAAGTACAACTGAATTTGTTAGTGGTCCAAAGTGACCATCTTTCAAGAGCCCTAATATTCACTACATTTATATCGCCTGTGTTTTGTGCACTATTTTGTGCAATTCAAGAAGGCGTAAATAATGTGTGCCTTATATTTTCCCCATAACAGCAGCCCTGTGAGGTGAATTGGGCAACAGTGTATTTCTGCCCCAAAGTCATCCAACTGGCTTCCATTCCAAGAAAACTAGAATGGTCTCTCTGTTTCTAGTTCAGCACCTAAACTAAATTGAATCCTGGAATCCACCCTCAAGTGCAAATAATGCAAAGGTAGTGTTATTATAATATTCCAATGGACATGTCATTGAACATTCATCATGGAACATCCACTGTTTCTATCAAATATTTCATTTTTTTAAAGTAGCTGTCAACAACCTGTAATAAACAAGTGGAACTGAGGATTGAGAAAGGATGAAACTATTCACAAATACTGACATTCAAAGGATTGAGATGATTACCTTTTAATTGTCTTGACAATCTACTTTTCTTTATCCACTGATTTCTGCCAAACAATTAAAGCCTTACAAGTCCTGGTATATTAACTCTCATTTATTAAGTGAAAAAGAAAGAAAAACAACCTGCTCTACTTTAATAGCCCACCAAATTCAAGTGCTCTCTCCCCTCTCCCCTTCACACACATATACATACAGTTATACATGGCTAAATCATTAACTTACGTATATGAAGAGAGACTGCTATCATATGTTGTCTTCACACCATAATTTTCCTCATTGAATTTGAACATCTCATTGGGGTCCCAGCCATTAGACTGAAATCACAGATAAATGCTTTAGAACCTTTGCTGCAACAAAGCTTAGCAAAGCAGCTCTAAGTAAATCTATTTTGATGACTCAAGCCTTATCAGTTACTTACCATATCTGATTCTAAGTCATAATCATCACTGTTGCTATCTCCCCCTTCCCAGCGTTGAAGTACTTTCTCTTTGTGCTCCCCATTCACTTTAGAATTCATGGCAATGGCAGAATCTGTGAACTTATCTACACAAGACAGAAAGAAAGGCCAGGATAAAAAGGATTCAAGTTCTTCATCACGCCTCCTCCCGTCACATCTCGATTCTGTTATTTCAAGGCTGTATTACCTTTGGTGGCGTAGTTAAAATCAACATTGCGGAAGTGCACTAACATGACATCAGAAGGCTTGAAAACCATAGTGTCTACAATATCCTCCCTCCTTGGCCCTACTGGCTGGTCGGGCACCTTCCTGTGAACAGCATCTACGGCCAGTTCAAACTGTTAAAAAAAATCTTAATTAATACAGGCTGCCTATTCCTGCTATAGAAAACCACATAAATTGTGGGGAAATGCCATATCACAATCCATTGATCATTAAGCACTGTTTCCAGATATTAAACTTTGTACATTCAAGCTGCTTAAGTAAGCTTTGTGAAGTCTGGGGAAAAAAGATGCTTCCTGTATCCAAAGTTCGATATAAAATCAAACTAAATACAATTAAGCAATACACTTCACTGAACCTATTAGCTAATATTCTAAGAAAACTAGTCAGCAAAAAAAGTATTCACCTTAGAACTCAGGGTCTTAAAAATTCCTTCAAACGTACTTCCACTTTTCACTTTCACATCACATGTGGATCCCTGGGAAGAGAACCAAAGGGCAGGAATACTTTAAAAAAGGATACAAGGATACTTCAAATTGCAAGTCAAAGACTCTACCCTCCAAAAAAATAATCTATTTATTTGGAAGGCTGTTAAAATAAAGCAAATTAAACTGAAGAAATTCAAGAGAAAACCCTGATGCATTTGCACAATGCTTAACACAAACAAGGGGAAACAGCAAACTGTTAGTCTTTGCAGGCATCCCACCTTCCTTTGGTTGAGAACCTTGCAATTTTTGCATTGTCTACCATTTTAAAATCAAGCCAAAATAACTGGAACTAAACTTGTTAATATGAGGATCTGAGTTCAAACAATAATGTAAATAAAATTACAACATGGATTAGTATATCATATGAGCAATTCCTATATAAAACAAATGTTCAACTCTTCCTGCAGGACAACCACATGAAATCAAAATATTGAAAGAAATTCTATAATGTACCTTGTACCCTATAAACTTGCACCTGTACATCTATCTTTCCCACATTCTCAATTTATTACCAGGAGACTCACCACAACTGCTGTTAGAAAGTGCAGCATTCGGGAATTGTTATAAACACCCTCAAAAGCCTGGGAGGAATGAAAAATAGGATATCTGTAAGCATCCATTGCCCACTCCCAATAATTAGATAATGCTCCCAATAATTAGATAAGCAACTGAAAGATTCCAGAAAATGTATACACCTATTGTAACAAATACAGGCCTAAATAACTATTATCTCATTTGTTTTCTCAATAAGGAGCTTCCTTCATGAATTTTAGTATATAGGAGGCTTGGCACAGGTTCAAACTGTATTACTTTTCCTCATAAGTTTGGATAGAGGGCTCTATAGTTGAAAATGAAAAGTATATTGGGATTTCACAATTCAGTATCTAAAATTGAAGCATTCAAATATTTGTCACGAAATAAATCAAAATAAAGTGGTTTATGATATAGGTTGCGATAAAAATACACTTTTCTTTTCAAAACAAAAACTACCTCTCAGTAATTTAACTCCATTAATCTTAACAAAGTTGCAAATTTAGAAAAAAAAGAGGTAAATATAAGCAGACTTTGGTACACCTTAACAACAGTTAAATGACATGCTGAAAATCTACAAATAATTTAGTGTTACAAATTTGAACTACCTGTACATTTATTACATAAATAATTTATTTATTATTTTAGTCCTGATATTTATACTTTGCTACTGTTATAGAAATTGCAAATAAATGAAATGTAAAGGCACAGAAATAGTTTTAACTGTAGTCATAGCAGATACATAAGATTATAGGAAGATTTTAAAAACCTCAAAAAATTATTACATTAGGGGTATATTTATAGCCATAAGAACAGAACCCTACTTACAGATATATTTATTGGCAAAGATGGTAGCAGAAACCTCAAATCTCTAGCAGTTACACAAATCATACATATATATGACAATCCCAAATGGTTTATAATACAACTTACAGGAGATTGTGGAGGTCCTTTGCCTGTACTCTGGCCCCTGAAAATAAATCAGTCACAAATGTAATTAATAATTCAAAATGTAAACTCTTTAAGCCAATAGGCTACATTTGGTGCATAAATTCATAATTCCTTATGAATATAAATGAAAGGAGCTCTCTCCACTAACAAGAACCCCATACTTTATTACCAAAATAATTATATAGACTTCCTAATTCAGCCAGAAGACAACTTTCTAAGTGCATGTACTACACATGAAAATTCATCCTCTACACATATATATACAAGTTTCTTCAATGACACAAAGTGTTACTGGCACATGCAACCAATAATTTTCTGTGTATGAAAAGAACCTTAGAATGGTTTGTTTTGCCTCCAATTCATGATTTCTGAACTTTCTACATTACTTTATCTAAATTCGGAATTTTGCACAATTCATTAAAATTCCCCAGCCAATTCAATTGCTCAGCAAATGTTATTTACTCCTGCTTTTTCTTAAACTAGAGATATATGCTAGGGTACTGAAATGAAAAAACAAAACCCACCACCTTTAACCAGCATGCTGGGTAAATGTCATTTTTGGAAGGCATTAGCGTTCATATATATATATAGGTAGTCCTTAACTTACAAGAGTTTACTTAGTGACCATCCAAAGTTACAACTGCACTTAAAAAAGTGACATGACCATTTTTCACGAAGCATCCCCAGCCATGTGATTTACATTCAGATGCTTGAGAAGTAGCTCACGTTTATGATGGTTGCCTTGCCCCAGGGTGATGTGATCACCTTTTGCAACCTTCTGACAAGCAGTCAATGTGGAAACCAGATTCACTTAACAACCATGTTATTAACTTAACAACTGCAGTGATTCACTTAACAAACCTGGCAAGAAGTCATAAAATGGGGCAAGACTTACTTAACAAATTTCTCACAATATTTCCCAACATAAATATTGGGCTCAATTGCGGTCTTAAGTTGAGGACTGCCTTTATAAGGAAGTTCTTTCAATTAAGCAGACCAAACCAACCCAAGACACTGCAATGTCTGAAAGAAGGTCTGTTGGATCTATGATTTTTCTGATGTCTTGCTTTCTGATATTGTACATTGTCGTGCAATTAATTCAACCAAATTTATTTCTGAGACATCGTCCTGATGCTCTGTTGCACCCGAAATTTATCCTTGCCTAAGCAGTCAAAGTCTTCTCCAAGATAAGGCGTTGCAATTCGGCCCAGGAGGCATCGATCTTTCTTTTTCGAAATACGGAACCGCTACATGCAGCTTCCAAAAGTCACACAACGCCAGAGGTGGACGACTGAGGAAGACTTTTTTTTTGGGGGGGGGGGGGGAGATCTAGCGGTATCCGCTTTCCGGTCTCGGCAGGACTAACACGCTGAGAAGAGCGGCGCCCAATCAGCAGCAAAGCAGCCCAACTCCACTTATCGGGTCTTCACATATTTCCCCCCCCCTCCGCCAAGTCCTCCCGTCAACCCTTTTGGGGCGGGAAAGCGACAGTAGCTTCCCTTTCGGTCCTTGCCGCCAGGATCGCTTCCTTCACACAAACCCGCGCCCTTTTCAGTCAAAAGCCTTACCTGGTGCCGCTTCCTCCGGGAGGGGCCCCTCCGCCGCTACCTGGGGGAGCCACCATTGTGGTTCTCGGTCCGCCCGCCGCCCCGGGACTGAGGTTCCCGTTGGGGCTGGCTGGGGGTGGGTTGGCTTTGCGGGAAGCGGCGGCGGCAGCAGCGACGGAGGCGGCCGGAGGCGGCGTCGGAGGAGGGGGCCCCGAGGGAGGCGCAGCAGGTTGAGGGGAGGGCGGCGGCAGCGGTTGTTTCAACATGGCGCTGGCGGCAGCGAGAAAAAGGGCCGGGCGCCCCTACTCTCTCCTCAGCACGCGTTCAAGGCAATCGAGAGAAAAGGAGGGCGGAATAAAAAGAAGCGGAGAGCGGGGGCGACCGAGACCCTTGCCCCGTGCGCTTCTCCCGGGCTTTGACTTTATACGCTGCCTCTAAAGCGGCGAGTTAGAAACAAAACGGGAAGGTGAAGGGAGGGGAGGAAAAAGGCAATCGCGGCACGTCAAGAAGCCCGGCCGTTTCAGACTTCAAGCCCCGTGATACAGGCAACGCCGTGCGCTCCTGCCGGCCCGGAAGGGGAAACTGAGTGGCTGGCTGTCGGGCGGGCCGGCCGGCCGTCGCGGAAATGGGGAAGGGCTGAACGCTAAAAAACAGTGGAAGTGGGGGGGAAAGAGAACGAGACAGCGAGCAGGCGGACGCGTTTCTTCCCCCCCAACACACCCGCGTTCTGTTGGCTTCGCCTGCGCGCGCTTCAGCAAAACAGACGCCTCGATCCCACCTGCTGCTGCCGCTGCCGCGGGATCAGTCCTCCGGGAGGACGTGCGCCGTTTGGCGGCTTTTGCTCGCCCTCCGTTAGAGCCGGCAGCGCCTCGGGAAAGAGAAGAGGGGAAAGTCTCGAGCCCCGCAGGCAACGTGAGGGGAATGGCAAGCTCGCGTTGGGGAGAAGGGGCGGGCGGGAAGAAGATGGAAGAGAGCGAGGCCGCAACAGAGAGAGAGGGGAAGAAAAGAGGGAGGGGGCGGCTGTGATGTTGGCGTTCAGGGTCGCGACGCGAGCGGTCTCAAACCCCTTCCTGCCGAGGGAAGTGGACGGCTCTGTCCCCTATCAGGCTCGTGCTTGCTTGTGAAGTAAGAAGGGGGGGAAGGGCGACACGGATCCCGCTGGCCCGCGCGCACAAGAAGAAGTCAATCCGGTTGCTGCACAATGAGTCCCTGGGGAGGGCGGGGCCTCGCTCTGCGCCTGCGCTCTTCGCGCCCTCTCCTGCAGCGCACGTTCGGTAGGGATTCCTGCCGGTCGCCGCGCGCGCACGCTCTTCGCGTTAACCAATCGAGAAACGAAAGCGAGCCCCTTCAGTTCCTTCAGAGCTTTGAGGAAGAGGGGGGCGTTCCTCCGGTAATGGCTAAGACCAGTGCACATGCGTAAGAGGAAACAAAGGCTTGCGCCTGTCGTTTCCCTCGGATCGGTCTGAGCATGTGCGAAACGAGAGGAAGGAAACGTGTCGCCCATGTGGGGAGCGCGTACAAATGGTAGGTTGACTGAAAATGCGCATGCGTGGGGGACGAGCACTGCCAACTGAGACCAAAATGCCAGGATGTTGGTTACCCTGTTGACCCCGGATGACCTCATTCTCATATGATAGCTTTAGTCTCTGTGACCTCAAGGGCAGTGTGTCATAAGAAGGGATGTCTGAGACTTGATAGAAATATTAAAAACCATAAAGAAAATATGTACCTCTGTATCAGATACACATCAGTAACGGTTGATGTGACTGAATGCACATATTACAAATATGCATAATAGTGATATAATGTTAGCCATGTTAGTATTTTAAGAAAATTTTATTATTTTAAACTCAGAGTCAACAAATACTGCAATTCCATAGATATGTACGAGAGAGAACCCCACTGATTAAATAAATAGACATGAAAACACATTATTAGATGCATTTTTATTTAAATTGTCTCTGAAATATGTTCCATTATCCTTCCTTTCTTAAGGTACTATTATACAAAAATAATGAAACTGCTGATTCTGACATTCTGAAAAAGGAATTACAACATACAAAATACAGTCACAGGACTATCAATCACAAAAGTTTTGTTATTTATCAAGTCTGTTATGCTGTAATTGTAGGAAAGACAAAGAGCCACTAGCAGACTGGACTGGCAATAGGAATAGGCAAACCTGGAGTTTAGCTTAGCCTCAGTGACTCTCAGCCAAGACTATTTCATAGCACTATTGTGGGGAAATGTGGGAGAGGATATTCTGTACACTACCATAATCTTCTGAAGGGAAATTGAATTACAAATTAGTTTCCTGCATTCCCTCATGCTCCTCACAGTTGCTGTATCATGAACATAAAGTGCATAACATATACCAAGCTGCTTACCTAGGCAATATCCTACTTATACTTTCCTGGGAAAGAGTCATTGCAAAGCAGCCAACAGGAGATACAAGAATGACAGCAAAAATAAACACTTCTGGTGTCCCTAGAGGCATGAGAGAAATGAGTATTGCACTTTATTGAGAATATGAGGTTGGGAAATGGGGTGAGGAATTCACTCTATACCTGCAGAAGAGTAACCTATGAAAAACAAAGGTGAAATAGAATAAGGAACAACAGGAGATACATAGCACCTATAGCTGGATTTGCAAAATCGAGATTAAATGAGGGTTTCTAGGTCTTGGTAACTTTAAGAGATGTAGACTTCAATTCCTAGAATTGGAGTTCCTCATATTGGTTGGGGAAATCTGGGAGTAGAAATCAAAAAAAAAGTTGAGAAATACTGGACTAAATGATACCACCTGGGGTGAGATTCTACAGATTCGCACCTATTCGCTAGAGCCGGTTGTTAACATTCTAAGCAGTTCAGAGAACTGGTTGTTAGAAGAAATTATTGGCCAAATCCTGTAAGGAAAGTAGGAAGGAAACATTCTGGTGTTGCTTACAGAAACTGCCTCTCAGTTAACCCTTATTACATTCTTGGCAGGACTAGACTTCCTATCTCAGAAACTTCTCTGGAGTTTTTTTTCCTCCTTTACTGGTACTTTGCTTGTGTTGAATGACCATTCAAAGTTACAATGGCACTGAAAAAAGTGACTTATGACCATATTTCACACTTACGACTGTTGCAGCATCCCCACAGTCATGAGAGGCCAGCAAAGAGATGCGTGCCTCAATGTGAGTGATGTTGAGCTGGCCATGCCCAGCCAGTCATATGACCACCAAGCCACACCCACCAACTAAACCACGCCCACAGAACTGGTTGTTAAAAGAATTGAATCCCACCTCTGGATACCACCCTTTATAAAACAATGAATCTCAACTAGTTTATGTTCTGCTAAGCCAAAGTGCTCATGAGCATTGGCCAGCAAGATAATAGTCTACAGGGAATTTATCTGCTTGTGGATTGGAGTCTTTTTGTAGGAATTGGATCAAATAAGAAGTAGTATTTATACAATAGGAAACCTGGGGGAGAATCATTATTATCTATTAATGGAAGATATTTTTCTTCCGTGTCCTGTATACTGGCTCTTCTGTTAGAGTGGAGTTGGGGATTTGATGCTTGGTCAAAAAAACCCAGTTTTCCGGGTATTATTGTATGTTTTCTGCATTAGCCTCCATGTGTCCTGGGATAGATCATTTGATACGTTTTGTATGACTAAGTGCCTCTCTCCTTCCTTCCCAAATTCCTCTTCCTGTGTTTCAAGTATTTGTGAAACCAGAGAGATAAAAAATACTGGACTACACATTGACCAGATTCATACTGCATTAGAAGTGATAATGTGACTCCTTTGTTTGGCTTAAAATCAGATTATTTCACATTTAGAAAGCCAGTTTTAACATAGTGGTTAAAGTATAGAAAGCCAGCTGGATGAACTTGGATCAGTAACTCTCCCAGCTCAGCTCATCTTAGATAATTTTTGTTGTGAGGAAAATAGAAGTAAATCTATATATATAAAAGCCAAGTACCACTCACTCACTCATGAAATCTCCAGAACAGTAAAGCCTACAAACTTGAAATTTGGCACGTATGTTTCTCTTGGCTTCTAGGTGCTGGCTAAGAAAGGATTTTTCGAAATGACCATCAGATCATTACTATTTCTTAATACAGTAATTAACCCCATCTGATGCTAAGGAGTTCTACTCCCCCTCCCCACCTGAAAAGAACTCTGTTTCAACTGCCAGTTGTCTTCTATTAACACACTCTGATGCTAAGAAGTTAGACATTCTACTCCCCCTCCCCAACTGAAAAGAACTCTGTTCCAAGTGCCAGTTGCCTCACAAGTTTGTGGAACAGCAGTAGGTAGCATTCTTCGCCATCACGCTCCATTATCCTGCAGCTGAAAAAGTCAGCAGTAGACACAGTCTTCTTGAGAGGACTCTTGCTTTTTCGTCGAACTGAGATATATTAATGTAATAGCCATCTTTTCCACAGCAGAACATCAGAGGGTACTGGAGAGCTCAGGAGTTGTCTGGGGCTCCTTACAGTATTAAACGTCAATATCTTATCAAAATGTCTACACCTTACACCTATGGAACTGCTTCCGGCTCAAAGTGGCAGGAGTGATATTCCCTTATGTGTTTCAATCACTGACCACCACTGAGCCAATAGATTATGAACCGGATTTCTCCTGTATAGCTCAATCACATGGTGTCGTTGTGAAGCACAGATATCCAGCTAGTATTATATATGCATCCTAGAGTTGCACAAAATAAATGCAGAAATAAACATAGTAAATAAATACTGATAGTCCTTGACTTACAATACTTCACTTAGTGACTGTTTATAGTTACAACAGCACTGAAAAAAGTGACCTATGACTGTTTTTCACATTTATGACCATTGCAGTATCCACATAGCCATGTGATCAAAAATCATATGCTTAGCAACTGACTCATATTTATGATGGTTGCAGTGTCCCAGGATCATGTGTTCACTTTTTGTGACCTTCTGACAAGCAAAGTCAATGGGGAAGGCAGATGCACTTAACAATCATGCTACTAACTTAACAGCTATGACACAAAAGGTCCTAAAATGGGCCAAAATTCACTTAACAAATGTTTCACTTAGCAAAAACAATTTTGGGCTCAATTGTGGCCATAGGTTGAGGACTACCTGTACATAAATACTATATAAATATATTGTATGAACATAACCAAACTATGATTTGATGATACAAATCATGACCATGCATATGATTTCAACTAATTTGAATCTCAGCAGACGTTATTTTAGAATTTATACAGCATATTAGTTTGGAAAAGCTGCAATTGGTTAATGATCAGCATGCTCAGTTATAGAGTAGGACTGTTCTTGACATGGAGGAGTTATTTCATTTTAACATTTTTTCTTCTTCCTGTGAGAGGGACATGGATTAAATAGATACAGGATATATAAATATTCTCCTCTACTTCTGTCCAAAATTTGCCTCCAATTTTGTTATTCTAGTAGGACATATCTTTGACAAGTTTGCCATAGCAAACTGAATCAAGGCAGGTATTATCCTGAAGGTAATGTATTTTGGGTCCCCAGTATAAAGATATTAAATTCTATTACTGTGTTTTCAAGACAATGCCTCTCAAAAATTATGTGTGGCATCACATCTGCCAAATTTGTTTTGTTCTTCCACAATTCTCTTTTAAACCATGATCAGCTTTTTAAAACCTCTATCCTCTCTCCCAAAACTTTCATAGATTTGTCATTCTGGGAGACTAGCGCTGCCTCATTTCAACATATTCATTTGAGTAAAAGCCTATTAAATTAGGATTTATTCTCAAGGATAAACTTTTTTGCTATTTTATATTAACTTTTATTAGTGGTTGCCAATAGTCCTCAAGTAACCAATTGGGAAAGAAATATATTTTTCTACTCTATATAGATAAGTAATTAGCCTGAACAAACATTTGGAACATTTTAGGGTCTAAGAAAGCAGCAGTGGTTGCTTTATTGATATTTCCATCAATTCATTCATAAAGTTTTTTTTAATCTATAAAGCCTAAAATCTGCTAGTGATATCTCATTACCAAGTCATTAAAAGGGTAGCAGCCATAGACTATATTTTTCTATTATGTTCTTTATATTATGAAATGATCTTCCACTTGAATAAGATTAGTGCTCACTCTAACAGCCTTTTGGCAACTAGTACAGAGTTTTTCTATGAAGAAACTCCATTTTGAGGAGGGGGTGCCATCTCAGCTATTTATATTGGTATAATGTAATTTTTGTTTTGTGTTTTCTTCTTTAATTGTTACTTGGAGTTCATGCAGATTGAAGGAAAATATAAAAGAAATTATTTCATTAATAAGCTCCACACCTGTCTTTTACATTTAAACAATAGATTCGCTAAGGTGCTAATCCATAATATAGTTTGTTGGTTTAGCTTAGATGTTAAGTGAATTCAGCCTTTGTGACAATTAACAAATTACTGTTAACAAAAACTTCTGTGTCATTTCTGCCCTTTTGTTGTCCTATTGGAGTTTTACAGTTGGTCAGATGGCTTTGTGCAAAATGGATGCAGTATGTGACATGACTTTAACAAGAAAGCATGAATACAGATATTTTCTATAAATCAATTTGTCCTGCATATTCCTAAAAAAAGTTGTAGAATCGATATTAAAGAAAAAAAGTGCCTATTAGTTGATGATTCAGAATCCACTATTGGTATAATTAAAAAATGAGGAGCTGAAAAAAACTTTAAAAAATAGAACAGCAAACATAAGTAAGAGAGAACAGGTCTCAGCATTTCAATGGAAGAACAGAACCAGAAGAAAATGGCAATGAGAGTCAATACAGCAATAGCACTTAGACTTGTATACAGCTTTACAATGTTTTACAGCCCTCTCTAAGCTGTTTAGAGACTCAGCATATTGCCCACAACAATTTGGATCCTCATTTTAGCCACATCGGAAGGATGGAAGGCTGAGCAAACCTTGAGTCTGATAAGATTTGAACTACCAAATTGCAGGCAGCCGGCATTTGTTTTGAGCCGGCAGGCAGCAGAAGTAGCTTGCAGTACTGCATTCTAACCACTGCATCACTTGTGGCTCATCAAATAATTAATAATGAATAAAATTTAAGAAACTGTAATATATAAACATTTTGTGGCCAATACATGAACGAGTCAACCTAGGAGGTTTATGTCCAGCAAAGGCAGGATTGAAAGTGTTCAGAAATGCTATAATTTGCATGGCAAACTTGGCAGAAGAGATGGCTTTAGCAGAGTTTGAAGCAGCATCCAAGTTTCCTGCCAAAAAGAAAGAATTAATTATTGGGTCTGGTCTTTGAAGCTAGTCCTTTCTGAAACTGGCCCTTTCTGGAAGCACATGGCAGAAAGTGCAAGGAGGGAGAAAGGAGGGGAGTCATAGCTGCCAAGACGGCTGTGGGGCAATGCTACATGAGTTTTCATGGTGCAGCTCATGCCTTTATATTGCACTCTTTGCTTCAGGTACTTTTAAGGGCGTGAATAAAACTTTTCTTCTCTTCCTGGAAGGGAAATAGACAAGCATGCATAACTGGTTAAGAGCTGTTTTGCTAATGAAGCAAAGCAATGTTTTGAGATCCTCAATAATGGCTATACTATTTTGCATATCCCAAATAATGTTTTTTCTCTCCTCCAAATATCACCTCACTCCCATCAGGCTAAACTACTGCTGAAAGCTTTTAAAAGCTGTTACATTATATAGATTACAGATTAATATAGCTGCTTAATTGATAGCATCCCAAAGCTTGGCTTTTAAGGGTTTGTGGAAAGAATACACCATTGCTCATGTTGTATCTTCTAGGAATCTTTGGAGGAAACAAAACAACCTTAATGCTTTGAAGAGGAAATGCTGGTGCAAGATTGTTAGTGAATTTTCATGTTGCTGATGGTTTGATTTCTTGAGAACAGATAGATTAAGGAACTATCCAGACAAAACTGAATCACCAACATCACAGCCAATGTTAACAGCAATAGTATCAGGAGAACATAAAGACACTTTATGTAAAAGAGGAGGAAACTATTTTCTCAGTAACAGTCAAGCTCTTACCTTCTCCATCCTCAATATGACACCTCCAGGAATTTCAGAAACATTAAAATAATAAAAAGGGACCTTGAAACAGCCCCATGGATAGTGATAGTTTAGCATCCCAGTGATTACAAGACCTTGCATTGTGGCAAGAAGAACAGAAAACTGGGCTAAAATCACATGGGCAGGCCCCGGTATTTTTAATCCTCTTATTTATATTTAAATTTGCATAATCTATCAATGTTAATATATTTATTTATTTATTTTGTTATTTATATACCGCCCTTCTCCCGAAGGACTCAGGGCGGTGCACAGCCAACCGTAAACCCCATTACAATATACAAAAGTTAAAAATAAATTAAATAATTTAGGTTGCCTAAAATTATACCCTCCCCCAATAAGTTAATTAAAACCCAAATTTTAAAAACCCGATTAAAACGCAAATACTAAATTAAAAATCCCATGTCAGCCTAGGCCGGCCTGCTCAAAGAGCCAAGTTTTTAATGCACGTCTGAAAGCTCTCAGATCCGTATTAGTGCGTATTTCTGGAGGCAGACCATTCCAGAGGGCGGGGGCCCCCACAGAGAAGGCCCTACTCCTAGGGGCCACCAGACGACACATAGAAGCCAACGGCACCCGGAGAAGGCCCTCCCTGTAGGAATGCACAGGTCTGTGGGAGATTACCGGCAGAACGCGGTCCTGCAAATAACCTGGTCCAATGCCATGGATCGCTTTAAAGGTCAAAACCAGAACCTTAAAGCGAACCTGGAAAACCACGGGCAACCAATGCAGCTCGCGCAGGAGAGACGTCACATGGGAGCTTCGAGATGCCCCCATAACCACCCGCGCGGCCGCATTCTGTACCAGTTGGACTCTCCGGGTGCTCCACGCAGGGGGCCCCATGTAGAGAGCGTTACAGTAGTCCAGACGAGAGGTGACAAAGGCGTGAGTGACCTTACGTAAGGCGTCCCGATCCAGAAAGGGCCGCAACTGGTGAATCAGGCGAACCTGATAAAAAGCCCCCCTGGAGACAGCCGTAATATGGTCTTCTAAAGACAGCCGTGCATCCAGGAAGACACCCAAATTGCGAGCCCTCTCTGTGGGGGGTAAGATCTCTCCCTCAATAGCCAGCGGCGGAGTCAGCTGACTATATCGGGGCGCCGGAAACCATAGCCACTCAGTCTTGGAAGAGTTGAGCCAGAGCCTGTTCCCGCCCATCCAAATCCACACGGCCTCCAGGCACCGGGACATAGCCTCCACAGCATCATTGGGGTGACTTGGGGTGGAGATGTAGAGCTGGGTATCATCCGCATACAGATGACACCGCACCCCAAAACCACAGATGATCTCCCCCAGCGGCTTCACATAAATGTTGAACAGAAGAGGGGAGAGGACCGACCCCTGAGGCACCCCACAAATGAGGGGCCTAGAGGTAGACCTCTCCCCCCCATCAACACAAATTGCGAGCGGTTGGAGAGGAAGGAGGAGAACCATCGCAGGACAGTTCCCCCAATCCCCAATCCCTCCAACCGCCGCAATAATATACTATGTCGATAGTATCAAAAGCCGCTGAGAGATCTAGCAGGACCAGGACAGAGGAATACCTCCTGTCACGGGCCCTCCAGAGATCATCAACCAATGCGACCAATGCTGTTTCGGTACTATGCCCGGGCCTGAAGCCCGATTGGAACGGATCAAGGTAAGTCGCTTCCTCCAGGTACTGAGGGAGCTGACGTGCCACCACACTCTCAACAACCTTCACTAAAAAAGGAAGGTTGGAGACTGGATGATAGTTATTTAAAACAGCCGGGTCCAGGGCAGGTTTCTTGAGGAGGGGCCGCACCACCGCCATTTTCAGGGCAGTAGGGAGCAACCCCTCTCTCAACGAAGCATTGATAATCCCCTGGAGCCAGCCTCATGTCACCTCCCTGGCGGTCGAAACCAACCAGGAGGGACACGGGTCCAACAAACGTGGTGGTATTCAGCCCCCCCAGCAACCTGTCCACACCCTCAGCGGTCACAGGGTCAAACTCTTCCCAGATAATAGTCACAAGACCTGCCCCAGACACCTCCCCCGGGACCACCCAATTGAAGTCCAGCCCGCCGCGAATCTGAGCGATTTTGTCGTGCAGAAATTGGGAAAACTACTCTGCCCTGTCCTGCAAGAGGTCCTCCCGCGGTCTCGGCTCAAGCAGGGAGCGGGTCACTCTAAACAGAGTGGCAGGCCAATTTTCTGCCGACGCAATAAGGGCAGAGAAATGCGAACGTTTCGCTGCCTCTATTGCCACAAGATAGGTCCTAATATAGGACCTCACCTGTGTTCAGTCGGACTCGGCGTGGCTAGCCATCCAAACACTCTCCAGACGTCTTTTCCAGCACTTCATCTCCCGCAGCTCCTCTGTAAATCACGGAGCTGGATGGGATCTGTGCCGGGTCAGAGGTCGCAAAGGCACAACTCGATCCAGAGCCTTGGCAGCCAGCCTATCCCAGGTGGCCACCAAGTCTCCAGGCGAGTTATGAGCCAGAGTCTTGGGAAATGGCCCAAGCTTCCTCTGGAACCGCTCAGGGTCCATCAGGCGCCTGGGGCGGAACCATCTACACGGCTCCGCCTCCCTGCGATGGGGGGTGGCGGTACAGAGGTCAAGTCTAAGAAGAGAATGATCTGTCCATGACAAGGGTTTAATGTCTAAGTCCCCAAATTTACAGTCATTCAACCACTGACCAGAGACAAAAATCAGGTCCAGCGTGTGTCCTCCTATATGAGTGGGGCCAGAAACTAATTGGGTCAGGTCCATGGCCGTCATGGAAGCCATGAACTCCCGAACCACCCCAGAGGTTTCCCCGAGCGTAGGCAGGTTGAAATCCCCCATGACTAAAAGCCTAGGGGTCCCAACCGCCAGCTCAGCTATCACCTCGAGGAATCTGGGCAGGGCCAACGACATGTGGCAGGGAGCCAGGTACGCTATCAAAAGGCCCATCTGAACCCCCTGCCCCCACTTCACAAAGAGAGACTCACAACCAGCCGTCTGAGGAACAGTGGCCTCCCTAGGACAAAAGACCTCTCTAATAAGCACCGCCACTCCACCACCCCTTCCCTGAGACCTAGGCTCTATGTAAGGGATACACATATGGAACTCTATGTAGAGAGTTTATAGTGTAGAAGCATTGATTTTACATTAATTCATTATGTTTGTTTTATGGTTTTATTGATTTTACATACTTTTAATTAGAGTTATTTGGGAGTTTTAGTTATTTGGTTAGTTTTTTATTTGGTTAGTTATTTGGTTATTTAGTTATTTGGAAGTATTTCTATATGTTTGGTAAATCTCTGACTGTAGTAGGATATAAATGTTATATAAAATTAAAAATTGATGTGTGTAAATTCAGTGTAAGTTAGAACTGGCATTTCTCCAGGTATGTTAAGACAATAATCTCCTTCATCCCCCATGTATTGGCTATTAGCTATGTAAAGTGGATCTAGTGGTAGTTCTAATCCAAGAAAACAGTTTGAGGAGTCTGAAATACATAGATAAATCTGAGATTTATTACCAAAAGTTGCAATTACTTCCTAGCAGCTCTGCTTTTAAGGTCCTGGATATGCTTTTGATAAACTGTTAGAAACAGGACATTTCTGAATCCTGAAATTTAATCTTGATGGAAGAGTTATGATTATCTTTCCTATTACATTTCCTTGAAAATATTTTTGTGTAATTCTGTAAAGACTATGATTGCCAGGTATGCCACTACTTCTCTGATGTTCTTCAGAGTTCCAGGTTTGGCTTTATTTTTTTTAACAACCCATGTGAATGTGTAATCTAAGCTCCCAACATAGATTGACAGTTTCTCAGTACTTTTTTGTTTTTGTCCTGGACATGCATTAGCTCAAGAATTGAATTACCATTTATTTATTATTTATTTATTTATTTCTGAGTTTTATATACTGCCCTTCTCCCGAAGAACTCAGGGCGGTGAACAGCCAACTAAAATACAAGTAGACAAAGTATAAATTATTTAAAAGAGAATTAAATACTAGACTGTCCCAAATCTAAAAACCCCAATTAAAATCAATAAAACTTCATACCCCATCCCAAGTAATCTAAAAACCCCATTTAAAATCCCATTAGTCAGCTCAGGCCGGCCTGCTCGAAGAGCCAGGTCTTCAGGTCACGTCTGAAGGCCCTCAGGTCACTGGTCGTTCGTAATCCAGGGGGCATCCCATTCCAAAGGGCGGGTGCCCCCACAGAGAAGGCCCTATTCCTCGGGGTCACCAGACGACACATAGAAGGCGTCGGGACCCGGAGGAGACCCTCTCTGTGGGAGCGCACCGGTCGGTGGGAGACTACTGGCAGAATGCGGTCTTGTAAGTATCCTGGTCCGATGCCATGGAGCGCTTTAAAGACTAAAACCAGTACTTTAAAGCGAACCCGGAAGGCCACCGGCAACCAATGCAGCTCGCGCAGGAGGGGCGTCACATGGGAGTATCTCGACGCCCCCGTAACCACCCGCGCGGCCGCATTTTGTACCAGTTGAAGCCTCCGGGTGCTCCCCGCAGGGAGCCCCATGTAGAGGGCATTACAGTAGTCCAGACGGGAGGTGACCAGGGCATGAGTGACTGTGCGTAAGGCGTCCCGATCAAGAAAGGGCCGCATCTGGCGTATCAGGCGAACCTGATAAAAAGCCCCCCTGGAGACGGCTGTAATATGATCTTCCAAAGACAGCCATACATCCAGGAGGACACCAAGATTGCGGGCCCCTTCTGTGGGGGTCAAGATCTCATCCCCAATAGCCAGTGACGGAGTCAGCTGACTATATCGGGCCGCCGGAAACCACAGCCACTCGGTCTTGGAAGGGTTGAGTCGAAGCCTGTTCTCGCCCATCCAGTTCCGCACAGCCTCCAGGCAACGGGCCATAACCTCCACAGTATCGTTGGGGTGGCTTGGGGTGGAGATGTAAAGCTGAGTGTCATCAGCATAAAGATGGCATTTCACCCCAAAACCACAGATGATCTCTCCCAGCGGCTTCACATAGATGTTGAATAGAAGAGGGGAGAGGACCGACCCCTGAGGCACCCCACACATGAGGGGCCTAGCGGTGGACCTCCCCCCCCCCATCAACACCAATTGCGAGCGGTCCGAGAGGAAGGACGAGAACCACCGCAAGACGGTGCCCCCAATTCCCAACCCCTCCAACCGCCGCAATAGGATACTATGGTTGATAGTATCAAAAGCCGCTGACAGATCTAACAGGACCAGGACAGAGGAACAACCTCTGTCACGGGCCCTCCAGAAATCATGTACCAACGCGACCAATGCTGTTTCGGTACTGTGCCCGGGCCTGAAGCCCGATTGGAACGGATCTAAATAGGATGCTTCCTCCAGATACTGAGGGAGCTGACGCGCCACCACACTCTCAACAACCTTCGCCACAAAGGGAAGGTTGGAGACAGGACGATAGTTATTCAAAAGAGCCGGGTCCAGGGAAGGCTTCTTGAGGAGGGGCCGCACCACCGCCATTTTCAGGGCGGTCGGAAGCGCCCCCTCCCTCAACGAAGCGTTGACAATCCCCTGGAGCCAGCCTCGTGTCACCTCTCTGGAGGTAGAAACCAACCAGGAAGTGCACGGGTCCAATAAACATGTGGTGGCATTCAGCCTCCCCAGTAGTCTGTCCACACCCTCGGCGGTCACAGGATCGAACTCTTCCCAGATAACCGTCTCAAGACCTGCCCCGGACACCACCCCCGGGACCACCCAACTGGAGTCCAGCCCATCCCGAATCTGGGCGATTTTATCATGCAGAAATCGGGAAAACTCTTCTGCCTTACCCTGCAAGAGGTCCTCCCGCGCTCTCGGCTCAAGCAGGGAGCGGGTCACTCTAAACAGGGCAGCAGGCCGATTTTCTGCAGATGCAATAAGGGCGGAGAAGTGTGAACGCCTCGCCGCCCTTATCGCCACTAGGTAGGTCCTAATATAGGACCTCACCTGTGTCCGGTCAGACTCAGCACGACTGGCCCTCCAGATGCCCTCCAGACGTCTTTTCCGGCATTTCATCCCCCTCAGCTCCCCCGTGAACCACGGAGCCAGGTGGGATCTATGCCGAGTCAGACGTCGCAAAGGCACAACTCGGTCCAGAGCCTCAGCGGCCAACCTATCCCAGGTGGCCACCAAGTCTGTGGCCGAGTTATGAGCCAGAGTTTCAGGAAATGGCCCAAGCTCCATCTGGAACCGTTCAGGATCCATCAGGCGCCTGGGGCGGAACCATCTCCTCGGCTCCGCCTCCCTGCGATGGGGGGTGGCGGCACCGAAGTCCAGTCTAAGAAGAGAATGATCGGACCATGACAAGGGTTTTATAACTAGGTCTCCAACACGATCATTCAACCACTGACCAGAGGCGAAAATCAGGTCCAGTGTGTGTCCCCCCGTGTGAGTGGGGCCAGAAACTAATTGGGTCAGATCCATGGCCGTCATGGAAGCCAGGAACTCCCGGGCCACCCCAGAGGTTTCCCCGAGCGAAGGCAGGTTGAAATCACCCATGACTAAAAGGCTGGGGGTTTCAACCGCCAGCCCGGCTATCACCTCGAGGAGCCCGGGCAGGGCCGATGACACGTGGCAGGGAGCCAGGTACGTTATCAACAGGCCCATCTGAACCCCCCGACCCCACTTCACAAAGAGAGACTCACAATCAGCCGTCTGAGGAACAGTGGCCTCCCTAGGACAAAGGACTTCTCTAATAATCGCCGCCACCCCACCACCCCTTCCCTGAGACCTCGGTCGATGGAATGCTTGGAAACCTGGTGGGCATATCTCTACCAGAGGGACACCGCCCTCTGGGCCCAACCAGGTTTCGGTGACCCCTGCCAGGTCCGCAACCTCCTCCTGAATGAGATCGCAAATCAGGGGGGCCTTGTTAATGACGGACCTGGCATTACATAATATCAGCCGGGTACTCAGGGCCTGAGACTCTGCACAACCAGGCCTACCATGACAATCAGTTATCAAGCAAATTGTCCAGCATGTGTTGAATTTCATTACAGTATTTTACATAGACATTAGACTTATTATCTGGACCTCTGGAACTAGTATGATATGATTCTGATCTTTTTTAGAAAACATTGTCTATTTTTTCCAGTATTCAAGCAAGAAATACTGTAGCATCTCATCAAAAATGATGCTTTGATTTCCACAACAACATAAACAGGGAACTTTTTTTTTTTCAAAAAGTTGAGTTTCGAAAACTCATATGGACATTTATGCACATCTCTTCTTAAAAACACAGCTGATATATCACTTTCAAATTTTAGGCATATCCGTCATAACACTACTCTATATTCATCATGTTAAGTCATAATATAATTTGTATCATCTTGACCTAGCTAGCACAATGGTGGCTAACCTTTTTCATCTCCTGTGCTGATAGTTGTGCGTGTGCTTGCTTGTGCTCGCTCGCATGCCAGCATCCACAAGGCAATGCATGCTGGCTCCCTCACGCCCCCTGTGCATGCGCGCGTAACCCCCTCCTGCCACACATCTGCACATGCGACTCCCTCCTTGCGTGCTACGTGTCTGCGCATGCGCGCGCGACTCCCACATACACACCCTCCGCCCCCTGCACATACACATCATATATCAGACAATCAGCTGTCAGGTGGCGGCGTGCACACACATGCAAAGTGGGGCTCTTCCAGGTGATTTCTCGTGTGCCGGGGGAAATGGTTCTACGTGCCACCTCTAGCACGCGTGGCATAGGTTCACCAACACAGACCTAGCATATTGATTTCAGCATTATTATCTGAAACTATGAATTATGCATGCCATGTGAATTCTAAAACACACTTATTGGCTGGGTTTATAAAACCCACTGAACCACATTTGTTTTAGCTTCCCAAACACTGCTAAGGAAATACTAAGATCCAGGAAGCAACATGGAATCCCAAATAATGAACAACAACAGGCTGATTCAGGACAGCGGTCTCTCCAGTCTCTGCTCACTCAATGAAATCAGGATGTTTGAGTGCAGGAGTGGAATAATGAACCAGATTTTAGAAAGAGGGGGAAGAAGGTGGCAAGGATGAAATGCATAATGTACATCCTATTGAAATGTTTCTTAGTTGAGTAGCTGGCAGATCAGCAGGGGCATATTTTGGTCACTTGGCTTGCTTAAAACTGGCCACTTGCTCCACTCGGTCTCCATTGATAAGCAAGGGTTGGATGTCTGATATGTTCCTTCTATAATCCACTATAAGCTCCTTGGTCTTATTGATGTTGAGGACCAAGTTATTGTCTCCACACCACGAAAGCAACTGGTCCATCACACCTCGGTAAGCAGATTCATCCCCACCCCCCAGAGATAAGTCCCACCACTGTTGTATCATCTGCAAATTTAGCAATAGTATTACTAGCGTGAGTGGGAATGCAGTCATGCACATAAAGAGTATAGAGTAAGGGACTCAACACGCAACCCTGTGGGGTACCAGTGTTAAGAATAAGGGCTAAAGAGGTATGATTACCTAATCTGACCCTCTGTGAGCGGCCAGACAGGAAATCAATAGGCAGATTGAATTAGAAAGCCCAAGGTCCAGAAGTTTAGTCTATGTGGAAGAATTGTGTTAAAGGCAGAACTAAAATCCATAAAAAGCATCCTCACATACCCCGCCCCCCCCCATCGCTGTTCTAGATGAGTCAGAGCAGTGTGAAGAGTGATGGCTATAGTGTCCTCTGTAGATCTACTTTTTTTGTATGCAAACTGGTGTTTATCAAATGTATGCGGAAGACCAGAAATGATGTGCTGGCAGACCAATTTCTCAAAGCACTTCATGATGATAGGAGTGAGTGCCACTGGTCTATAATCGTTGAGGTTATTGATAGAGAACTTCTTTGGCAGCAGAACAATGGTGGAAGCCTTCAAACAAGATGGAATAGTGGACTGGGATAAAGACCGATTGAAGATCCTGGTAAAGACTCCAGCCAACTGATCAGTACAGTCTTTAACCACTCGGCCAGAGATACCATACCGGCAGCCTTTCTAGAGTCCACAGCCCTCAGAATGCTCCTCACCTCCTGTTCCTCCACAATGAGGTGGAGGCTACAATTGGCTGGTGGCTGTATTTTATCTATCTCTGATGTCTCCACTTCAAAGTGAGCAAAGAAATGATTCAGTTCCTCTGCCAATGAAGCATCCCCCTCAGAAGGGATGACATTGGTCGGTTGATGGTTTGTAATTTGTTGAATCCCTCGCCACACCTGCCTCATGTTATTGCTATAAAAGTTATCCTCAATCTTCCTCTTACAATCAGTCTTGGCCTTCCGAATACCTTTCTTCAGATTCTGGCAACACTGTATCTTGCTCCATCACTGGACCTAAAGGCCTTGGTCCTGTCATGCAAGAGGCGCTGGACTTCCTTAGTCATCCAGGGTTTTTGATTGGGATAGATTCTAATATGTTTATCCACAGTGATAATATCTGTGCAGTGTTTGATATAGCACAGAACAGTTGCAGTGTGCACCTCTAGGTCAGGGTGATAAAAGATGTCCCAATTTGTGTTCTCAAAACAATCCTGAATTTGTTGGGAAACATCTTCTGGCCAAGATTTCACTGTCTTTATTATAAGCAGAGCCCGTCTCCTAAGACGGATGTACGCTGGTGCTAAAAGCAGTGACATATGGTCTGATTGTCCCAAATGTGGTAATTGTATAATCTTATAGCCATGCCTGGTGTTGGTATATACTTTGTCCAATATGTTTGCTCCTCTAGTAGCACGCTTAACATGCTGATAGAATTTAGGGAGCACTTCTTTTAAATCAACTTGATTAAAGTCCCCCACTATGATATGCACAGCATCAGGATACATTCTGCTGATTACTAACAATGTTATACAAGAATCCCAAAACTATGGTATTATTGGCATCAGGTAGGACATAGACTGCAGTAATCAAAACCACGCTGAATTCCTGCGGAAGATATATGGGTCTACATTTAAGAGACATATACTCCAGATCTATGGAGCAGTGGCTGTCTACAGTCTTTGTATTGATATACCAGCTTTTGTTCACATAAAGGCTTAAACCTCCCCCTTTGATCTTGCCAGAATCTCTACTTCTGTCCTGCCTGTGAGCTATGTAGCCTTCCAGCTCAACAGCTGCATCTGGAATGAGTGAATGAAGCCAAGTTTCTGTGATTAGCAAAACACAGCAGTTCTTGATAAATTTAGTCTTTGCAATCTGTAGCCTTAATTCATCCATTTTGTTAGTCAGAGATCTTGTATTGGTAAGAAATATACTTGGAATTGAAGACTTGTGTGGAAACTTACTCAGCCTAAAGAAAACTGCGGTACGGCATCATCTCTTCCTGTTCTTCTTTCTCCACCTCTTCCTCCTTCCTACAGGGATAATGATCCATGGCTCCCCCAGGGTCCTAGCTACCTCTTTCGGTATGTTATGAGAATGTATAAAATCATCTGTAATAGCCTTTTCACATTTCAGTCAAATTTGTAACAAGGCTTGCTGACTATAGATGCTCCTTGCCCCACAGGATTCAATCAAGGAAAGGATCCAAAACACACACAGAATCATACACACCATACTTCAATTTTATAAACATCTTTTCAATAAAGAGTAATCCTAACCCTATCCCTTTTTATGACTCTCATTTCATTCTTTGTTTAAATAGTTCTTATCATTTTGCATAATGCTTAGGTATTACAGGTAATCCTTGACTTATGATCACAAATGAGCCCAATGTTTATGTTGCTAAGTGAGACATTTTTAAGTGAATTTTGCCCCATTTTACAATCTTTCTTGTCTAATCACTGTAGTTGTCAAGTTAGTAACGTGGTTAAGTGAATCTGGTTTCTCCAATGATTTTTCTTGACAGAAGGTCACAAAAGATCCTGTGATACTGCAACCATCATAAATATGTGTCAGTTGCCATCCCCACTTGACCATGGGGATGCCACAAGAGTCATAAATGTGAAAAACGTCATTAGTCACCTTTTTCAGTGTCATTGTAACTTTGAATGGTCACTAAACAAAATGTTGTAAGTCAAGGATTACCTGTATATAGAATGTCTAGGGAAAGTACATATAACGTTTTCAAATAACAGACATCTCATACTTTGTCTAAAAATGTCATGCTTTCTATAGATTACTTAGGCATTCCATATACAATGCCAACTTTTCACACCTTGCTGGTGTCCCCCGCCCTCTCTCTCTCCCTCCCTCCCTCCCTCTCTTACAAAAATTTATTTTGACAGTAATGGCACTCTGACAGGTGGTGATATTCAGCTATGTAGCAGTGGCAGCTGTTCTGCCTCAGGTGTAAACGGGTGGGATTCAAATTTCTTAACAACTGGTTCTGTGGGCGTGGCCTGATTTGTGGGTGTGGCTTGGTGATCATGTGATGAATTGGTATAGCTAGGTGGTCATGTGATGATGGGTAGGCGTGGCTAGGTGGCCATGTGACTGGCGAACCAAATATAAGTGGTCCTCGCTTAATGGCCAGTTGCTTAGCAAGTGTTTTAATTTATGACTGATCTCCCCAGAACTACTTGACCTGTTTTTGGAGTTTTGACATACACACACACATACACACACACACACACACACACACTCATTCTCTTATGACCAGTTACAACATCCCACACAGTCATGTGACTGAGGTTTTCTAGTTTTTTGCCAGTTTCCAACAATTCCTTCTGGTTTCTGGTTAAAAATGCCCATTAGGGAAAAGGGACTTTTTTAACAACCAGTGTTCTCTTAATGACCACAAGATTCACTTAACGACCATGGTGTTTGCCTAACCCGGGGTCTGCAATCTGAAACACTCAAAGAGCCATTTTTCTATTTTCTTTTAAACAGATTTCTCTCTGTGTCTCTTTCTTTCTCCCCCTCCCCATTTTTCTCTCATCTTTTTCTTTCTCCCTCTTTCTCATCTCTCTCATCACTCTCTTTTTCTTTCCCTCTTTCTCATCTCTTTTTCTTTCTCCCTCTCTCTCTTTCTCATCTCTCTGTTTCTCATCTCCTTCTCTCTTTCATCTCTCTTTCTCCCTGTCTCTTCTCTCTATCTTTCCCTCCCTCCCTCTCCCTGTCCCTGTCCCTGTGGTGGGGAAGGAACATATGAACTGGTGATGGGTGATGGGAATCTGACAAACCAGTACTGAAGACCAGATGGCTGGCAGGGAGTGGGGCAATCCCGCAGTCTCCCCAAAAATAACGCTTCTAGTGAGGAGGAAGAGAAGCGCATTGGGAGGAGACTTGGTGGGTGTCAGAGGAGTGGCGAGCACTTCACGGCTCCTGAGGGGGTCAAGCCTCCCTGCTCCCAACATCTTCACATGAGGGCATCGCTGGCAGCTGCCTCCTGCTTCTTTGCAGCCACGCTAACAGTATTCAACCTGGCTGCTTCACTCCTCCTTCTCGGCCTCATACATACAGAGCAAATAGTCACACATCTCACGGTGCTGGTGGGACTTGCCCACATGGCGACTTCTTGTAGAAGATCCTCCCGGTCTACTGTGCATGGTCTGTTCAAGAAGAAGAAGAGTTGCCAAACTTTTCTTCCTCCCTTCCCTTCGCAATGGAGCTGCTTGGAAGACAGTTCCTGTGGCCTGGCTGTCCCTTTATGGTTCCCTCCTCACCATCACCTCCACGTTGAGGTACCTTAAGGGACAGGCTGCAGCAGCTGCCTTCGTGCTGTGAAGGCAGGAAGAAAAGTTCGGCAACTCTTCTCCTCCTTTTCAGGCATACACAGAGAGCATGCCGTGCACACATAATGTGTGCACGGCACCGGAGGGACTCACCCATGCACACAAGGTCTCAGCCTCATGTGTCCATGTCTGTGTGAATATCCGAGAAGGAGAAGACTTGCCAAGTTTTTCTTCCTCCCTCTCTTCTGACACACTGGCCAGACAGGTGAGCAGTGTCACCTGGGGCAAGTGTCCTCCCAGCCAGCGCAGCCATGGAGGTCTGACCAATGCAAGTTTGCAGGCACCCCAGGATTCCAGGCTTTGGCTGCAAGAACTGCAGAAAGCCTTCCCCACCACACACTTCCTCCTCCCATTGCCCCATGAGGCAGGATGCCTGACAGAAAGCATCTTGTCCGAAGACACAGCCCTCCATGATGAAGCCCAAAACTTTTGTTGCTAAGTGAGACACTTGTTAAGTGAATTTTGTCCCATTTTATGATCTATCTTACCACTTACCAGTTGTTTAGTGACTCACTGCAGTTGTTAAGATAGTAATATGGTTGTTAAGTGAATCTGGCTTCCCCATTGACTTTGCTTGTCAGAAGTTTGCAAAAGATGATCAGATGACTCTGGGATACTGCAACTGTCATAAGTATCTATCAGGTGCCAAGCATCTGAATTTTGATCACATGATCATGGATGTGTGTGTGCTGCAGTGGTCATAAGTGTGAAAAACAAGTCACTTTTTTTCAGTGTCATTGTAAATTTGAACGGTCACTAAATGAACTGGTGTAAGTCGAGGACTATCTGTACCTATCACGACCAAACAGTGACTAATCGCTATAAATGGACTCTCAAATTGAGGCGTGAATCATAAAAAAAGCGTGGGGGGGAAGGATAGATGGCCAAGTTTGGAACTAGCCTTTTTTGGTGTGAAAATTCCAGTGTAGGTTGACAGAAGGTTTTCCTTAGAGAAAGCACTCTGCATATGCTCAAAAGTCGCATACAAGTACTTCCAGCCTTGGCATAAGAACAAGGTGAATGGCGTGGCGTTTACACTACTTCCTAGTTACTATTCGGAGAAAGGAGGAGAGTTCCGCATATACTGTTGCCCGAGCAACCCATGCAAGACGCTCACTACCAAAGAACTCCCCTACTCCCTCCGCGTCCCACGAGCATTCGTCAATCTACGTCATGGGCCGCCATGGTAACGATTTGGACGCAGCGTCCAACGGAGAAGAACAGCTTACGTTAAGAGTCTCTGAATTTCCAGTGACCCTTCTAGCCGGGTCCATTTACTCTCTATGGTAAAGCTCGTTGTTTTCATCTCTTCGGCCTTTTTTTCCTCTGAGCTGATGACGAAGACGGAAATGAAAACAGGAAAACAATTCTCACCGACGACCAAAAAAAAAAAAAAACAACAACCCCGGAAGCGGAAATAGTGCAAGAAAGCCAGGGAGAGTGAGATAGGGGGACAGACAAACCCTTTCTCCTGGAAGGAACCCAAGGCCGAGATGGTGAGTGACAGATGCGCCCAGCCGAACCGAGGCCCCTTTTCTTATTCCCGGTCGCGCGGAGACCGTTTCCCCTCCGTTCGGCTCCCATGTCCGCCCTTGAGAAGGCTCGTCTTCTCTCCCCGTCCCTCCCTCCCTCCCTTGAGTGGGATGTCTTGGGTTGCTAGGTCCAGGATCTGGAGGTGTGGGGGGGTGTCTTTTACTTCGCAGGCTAGCTCAACGTACGACAGTGATACTCGTCAATCAAGCGGCTCCTTGCTTCCCACCAAACGGCCGCGCGGGCAAGCAAGAGCGCAAGCAAGCAGCAGCAGCAGCAGCGTGCAGGGCTTTTCCCGTCAGCAGGAGCGTGACGAGAAAGGAGCCACGTCATGTGAATCGGTTCACTCCGATGCAGGAGGTCTTTACGGAGTATAACGCCCTTTCTTTGAAATGCATGTGACAAGCAACTCCCGCGTTTCCAGTCTGCACATAATTGCTTGCAGATAAGCTGCTTCCGTTCCAATATCTTTAGCTAGTGGTGTTGCTTGTCTGTCAATTTTTGCTCTAGTGCCTAAACCTCAGAAATAGTACTGCATCTCAGAGCTTTTGTTTTTCATGAAAAAAAACCCACAACCCATGTATTTAATGGCAAGTCCTCGGTTACATGTCTAAAAGATATTGCCACAAGAAAATTTAAGTTGTAGGACCTTTCTTCATATAGGCAGGACCCTCCCACAACATTTATTTTGTTCTTCATTAGATATATGCTTTCCTACTTATGCTGATCCATGTTCAAAGAAATGCACATTTCAAGGATGATTCAGCATGTTTGCTGAACTGGATAGTATCTATTTTCATTTTAAAAAACCAAAGGTTTGAGCAGGGGTATCAAACTTGTATTGTCATGGCATTGTCATGTGATATATCTCAACTTTCCCCCTTCGCCAAACTGGCGAACCAAACCAAACATATATATGTATGTGTGTGTGTATATATATATATATATATATATGTGTAAGGTTTTTAAGCTGATAATTTTTTAAATACCTTACACACATGTAAACAAAAGGCAACGAAACAAATAGCTTTCTGTCGGTATGGTCTCTGGTGATGAGCCGAAAGACAGAAAAGAAAGCAGTATGCTTTCTCCCTTAATTGGGGCTTAACAGGGTGTTGTAACACAAAGTATATATATATATATATATATATAAATTTGTTTTTGGAGGTTTTCGCGGGTATTTGTATGTCGATCTTTGGTTCTTCGGGTTTTCTCCCGCGTAGAATTGGAAATATCTAGGCGACATTTCAATGAAGTCTCATTCATCATCTTCAGGCTTGCGTCTTCGGCCTTGTGCTTCTCAGAGCTTAGAAGCACAAGGCCGAAGATACAAGCCTGAATATGATGAATGAGACTTCATCGAAATGTCGCCTAGATATTTCCAATTCTACGCGAGAGAAAATCCGAAGAACCAAAGATCCATATATATATATATATATTGCCAGTGGTGGTATTCAGCCGGTTCGCAACGGATTGGATGAACCGGTAGCAAGAATTTGGCGTGGGTTGCCGAACCGGTAGTAAGTTTTGGCTGGCCATGCCCCCCACTGGGTCACCCTCCTGCCCGATGCTCGCTCACCCCACCCGCCTGCCTGAAGTCGCCTAAGGCATTTCTTTTTTTTCCCTCCCGACAATCAGCTGTAGATAAGATCAGCTGTGCCGGGATTCCCCTTGCTGAGGCCCAGGAAGGCAAAAAATGGAGGGAGGAGGAGCTCAGCCACCCCCTCCATTTTTTGCCTTCCAGAGCCCCAGAGGAGCCTCAGGGGAGCAAAAACACCCCCCACCAGGGGCTTCTCTGAGGCTAGGAAGCTCCCAAAACGGAGCTTGGAGGAGTGCTGCATGCTCTTCCCATGCTCTGTTTTTTTTCTTCCTGAACCTCAGGGGAGCAAAAGCGCCCCCCCCAGGGGCTCCTCTGTGGCTAAGAAGCTCCCAAAAATGTGGGGGGACTGCAAAAAAGAAAAGCCACGTCCACCCAGTCATATGGCCACACCCACCAAGCCACGCCCACAGAACCGGTAGTAAAAGTTTTTGAATACCACCACTGACTTATGTATCATCACAAAATCTCCAGAACCATAAAGTCTACAAATTTGAAATTTGGCATGTATGTTCCTCTTTGCTTCTAAGAAAGGATTTTTTGAAATGACCATCAGAGCATTAGTATTTTGTGTATTATGTGCTCTGATGCTAAGGAGTTCTATTTCCCCTCCCCAACTGAAAAGAAATCTGTTCCAAATGCAAAACACAAGCAAAGGAGAGGAGTTTTAGTTTCAGTTTCACAGCACCAAGCAGTTTTAGTACAGAACAGTTGAGCTAAGCCACACCCAGGCTCCTTGCTGTCTCTTTGCTCATATAGCAAATACTGTTTCAGTTTCCAAACAGCCCTCAATTCTCTCAAACACTGACAGGATGCTAGCCAGATGAATACTGATGGATGCTGGTAGGCAGAGGCAGAATTTTTTCCCCTTATTTTCCTCTCCAAAAACTAAGCCCGATCACATAGTTTCATAGCGAAGCACGGGTATCGAGCCAGTAGATTATAAAATAGTTCAGGTTCTATTGAATATAATCAGTTATTCTAGTCCTGCCTTAGCCATGAAAGCTGACTCAATAACTTGGGCCATTGATGTTCTTTCTCAGCCCAACCTACCTCATGATTGTTGTTGTGGGGAAAAAATAGTAGAAAGGAGTTTTAGGTATGTTTGCTGCTTTGAGTTACTTCCAAAAATAATAATGATGGAATAAAAATAAATAAAGTGACCTAAGCTGTTCCTAAGGGAGAACAGAGATAAGTATGTTCTCTTTTGTGAGAACACAACATTTTGACTAGTCTCAAAGAACATGGAAAGATTTAATTGCATAATTATACAAATAGCTTTTGAAAGTTAGCTATACTGTGGAAAAAGTTAGGTTCTTGCGTGAAACCTTTACAGATGTATGTTTTACCAAATGAGTTGATAGTTGATAGTTTTTTTTTTGAGGTTTTGACATTTTGAAAATACAAATGGGTCACTGGTTTGAAAAGACATGCTTAGACTGAAAACTCCCTCCATATAAAACACTAAAAGTTTTTCCCTTGATATGCAGGCACTCTGTGTAAAAATGATTTCAAGCATGGGAAATACTACAGTAAGAACTATACTGCATATGTTCATGAGGTACGTAGGCATAATCTTTTATCTATTTTAGGGGATGGTTGACTGAATCTTAAATTTGTTAGAAATACCACTTCAACAGATGTATATAAATTTGCAAAAAGTATAATTTTCAGGAGTATGCATTTTTTATCCAAAATACAATGTTTTGCAAATTAAGATCACCCTATAATGTACTTGGTCTCAGCATTCTTTGGAAGTCTCAATATCTGGCATTCATCTAATGGAAACTTTTTTTTTTTAAATTACATTTATATGCCGCCCTTCTCCGGAGACTCAGGGCGGCTTACAGTCTATGGAGCACCATGCTAGGTGCTCAGCAATAGCCTTCATTCCATTGTATATGCCTGCTTATTACTAGGGCTTTTTGGCCCCCTCAAGCGGCATTTTTACAAACTCAGCTTATTGCCCCCAACAATCTTGGGTCCAAACTTGCCAGTGTACTGCAATTTATATTTACCAATCTTTGTTTTTTTCCTTGAGAATGTATTAATTATACAGAAGTATGATGGTTCAGTCTTGATGGTAAGATTTATCACACCATTGTGACCCAATCACCCCTCATCCATACAATAAATATAGGGTGATACTTGGCTTACTGATTCAATCTGAGAATTTATTTTGTCTAGAAAATAATATTTAGCTTTGCTTTCACTAAGGGACAGTGCTTATTTTTAGCTAGTCCAGTTATCTAGACAACATTGCTTCTATTACCCCAAAATGTGCAAGCTCTACATCATTCTTTTACGCAATTATTCGTGCCTTGTTTCCAAAGTTTCTCACAATTATGTTTCTGATGGAAAAGTGGCTCTCTTCATTATGTCATTTTTTAAAATACTCTGACTCTTCTATTATTTTGGTTTTTAAGACTGATAATCTTAAGCCTTTAAACATGTGTGAAATGCTGAGACGTGTAAAGCTGTTAGCAGTTATAGTGCTCAATCAAACAAAGACAAAAAACTCAACAATCCTCTGTTGATTAATAACAAACATGCATGAAAAGGAAACAGTTCATTAAAAAATCTCTGAAATGACATTATTTATGCAGGTAGTTTCAACCCTATAGCTTATAATAATTCTTCTGTTTCTCCCTCTTCAGGTCACAAGACCACTGATACTAATAGCAATCCAATCCTGGCACTGGATGTATTGTTACCTAGCCCCATCTGGGTGGTCATGAACGGAAGCGCACTGCCATTATCACCAGTTGAGGGAGGGATGGTGGGAGAATCTGCCTCTCTCCCCTCCTTGGGTTGGCGGGAATTCTGTGAAGTCCATGCTCGTGCTGCTGCAGTTGATTTTGCCCGTCGTTTCCGGACTTTTCTTGGTGAGAACCCCCAGTTTGCCACCCCAGGAGCTGAAGCTGCTTTCTCACACCGCTTTGCAGAGCACTTCCTAGAACATTTTGAGGCTGAGGTGAGCCGGGCTTACACCAGTGACTCCCCACCCCGCTGTGACATTGCTCCTTTCACTGGTTGTTCTTCTGCACGGGACCTCTCGGAGACCTGCAGTGACTCCTCGGTGGCTTCCCCTGTTGAGCCTCCATTGGGCCCACCCTCTGGCCTCTCTAGCAGTCAGTCTCGCAGCTCTGAAGATGTTTCTGGTGTGGCAGCCATTACTGCTACAAAGCCAAAGCTGAAGAAGCGCTTTTCTTTGCGCAGTGTTAGCCGCAGTGTCCGAGGTAGTGTACGTGGCATTCTGCAGTGGAAGACCTCGGCTGAATCATCTGGTGGTGGAGATGGGACACCCACTGGAGCCAACAGTAATTCCAATTCTTCAGGGGGCGGTGACTCAGAGCGTTGGACTCACCGATTTGAACGTCTTCGACTCAATAAAGCCTCCCCAGCCACTCTCCGAGTCGAACTGGCTAGTGTGCGCCGGGAAGGCCTACTGAACTACATTGTGGCTGATGATGGGTCAGGCGGGGGCAGTAGGACACGCTGGCAGAAATGCCGTCTTCTCCTGCGCAAAGCAGGGAAGGGAGAAGGGGAGGGTTACCTGCTGGAGTTCTACATCCCACCAAAGGTAAGCAATGAGTCATTGTGTTCAGGCAAGGAAAAAATCATGGGGAGAAGTCAAAAGTTTGGGATTCCTAATTGAGGCCTTGAGAATATCATTACAACGGTCTTTTTTTTCTACCCCAACCATTAGGCAACAAAACCACGGGTCAGCATTGCTTGTTCCTGTGTAATGGATGTGCGGACAACAACTCCACTGGAGATGCCAGACAAAGAGAACACTTTTGTGCTGAAGGTCAGAAAAAGATTGATGGGGTACAGTTAAAATTTGGTAATAATTGCAACCTTAGTAGTTATGTATTTATAGCCAAGGGATGTATAGAATTGAATTTCCTCTTCTGTTGAATCAGAATCCATCACTAATCTCGGACTGGAGTTTGTTTTTAGCAGTTGTCTGCTTCTTGCTTCTTGCCTCTTGCATTTTCATTAGAGAAAATTAATGGTCCTTTCTATCTTCCCTCTCTAGCAGTGTTTTTTACATTTGGCAGTGGTGATATTTCTGAGCAGATTTAGTCCTTCCAAACTTTTTTTATGTCTTTGGGAGGAGAGGAATCCATCTACCTTTTTGTATATGAAGAGATTTCTTAAATGATGTGATGGAGAATATGCATGTTGGAGAAAGGGATTTGGGTTCTCAGTAATTCTTAAATTTTAAAACCATTAGGAATTCAAGCAGATAACCACAAATGCATCTAGCAAAGAATTCAAAGCTGAATGAAGGGAGGGGTAATCAGCTGCTAAAATATCTTTTCGGTTGCTGATTTTGATTAGTGTTGGAGCCCTTCTATCAAAAGCCAGAGGTGAAGTTCTTGATATTTTGTCTGTGTACGTAACCACCTTAAGAAAGGAACAAATGGATTTAGTCCTTGGATTTAAATTATCCTTATGTGCATGCATAATTCTTGAAAATTTATTTATTTTTATTTATTTATTACATTTTTATGCCACATGTCTCCCCTGCTAAATGACTCTGGGTAGCCTGCAAGTAACAATAATTAAAACAATAAAACTACACAGATTGAAATATTATTAAAAGCTATACTAAAGCCAAAACTGAGAGAGCTAAAAAATGAATGGGATGGAGATCAGGTCTTCATTCAATTCAACTCAATTGAGTGTTTTTCAAGTCTATCCTCACTGATATGAGTTCATCCTTTCAGAGGGAAATGGGGCTTTAGAATAAAACCCATCTTAGAATGTTGTGTATTTATTATTTTTTCCCCTTTCTCCAAGCTATCAAGTTCCTTGGAGTATATCCTTGAGACTGTTGACTCACTGCAGATGCGATCATGGTTGGCTGACATTCAGGAATGCATGGGCCTGGGGTAAGTTAATCTAAACATCAAGAAAGGCCACAGCTCAATGATGGAATACATGTACAGGTTTAAAGTCCCAGATTCAGTCAACAAATAAAGAGAGAAGAGTGATATGGCCTAACAAAAACACTATGGGAGACTGAGACGTTTCCTCTGTAGAGTTGCTAGTTCTATAAAATAGACCAGATGTGAAAAATGTGCAACTGTTCAGATGTTTCAACAACAACTTTATCATCTCTCATTATTGGTAATGCTGGCTTGGTCTTTTCTACACAGACCAGGATATAATAACAAACAATATGATTCATTATCCAGTTTTATATGAAACAATTTCTCATGACAGCTTATAGATGGAAGATTAGGATAAGAGTGAGAGAGAGAACAGATATGCAGGTATTAACAATAATGTTCTTACTATATCTTAATTGAACAGTGGTGCAACCCTGAGGTTTGGATGGCTATGGAACAGGTACACAATTCTTACTCTTTTAAACAAGCAATCGGATAAGAGCTCCAGGTATCTTGATTTTTTGCTTCCAACAGTAGAAGCTAATTCCTCTGGAAAACTCATAGATGGGGTCTAATAGTGTAGGAAAAACGTTGTGTGGCAAGTGCTGTATGCTGGCAAAAATTAAAAGTTGTCTGGTGACCTCTTTTCTAAATAATATCTTTTATTAAAAGGCTTAAATATTAGTGAGCTTAAGCTCACTTTATCAGGTGCCTAGTGTGACTTGATTGATATAACAAGAGGAAGAATCTTTCTTTGCCATGGCCAAAATCAAATGGTTAGATATATGTGGTCTTGGACTATAGAAACATTGTTAATGCTACTTGTCTCCACAGAGAAAGTACTGATAGCCTGGAGCAGCCATGCATGAATCACTCAGATAGCATGCCCAGCCGGGAACTTCCCATGGTGCCAAGTGAGAGCAATGAACAACTCAGTCAAGGTGTGTATTCAGCACATCATATACCCACACCGTTATGCCTTGTTAATCTCTTGGTAAATACAAAAAAACTTTCCAATGATGTGTTTGTGTGCAGTCAGTCTATTTGCATTAGAATACAGGTAATCCTCAGGTTTGTGTGCAGTCAGTCTATTTGCATTAGAATACAGGTAATCGACAGTTCACTTAGCGCCTGTTTGAAGTTACGACATAAACTCCCAAGTACTTATAACACAGTCCTGAATTACAAATGTTGCAGCATCAAAGCAATCATTCCCACTTAGACTTGTGGAAACTCACTTACCTTGTGATGATCTAGCGAGCCCTCGGTTCTTTTACTTGCTTCAGTGCAATTGTGGAGAACACAGGCCTAAAGAATTGCGAGATCTTGCGCCACTGATCTTGTGTGAACCGAGCCCTGAATAAGATCCATGGCAAAAAGTTTTGTAAATGGAGAAACCATCCCTCTGTTTGCAAAGCCTTTTGCTATGGATCTGTACAGGCCTCCAGTTGTAAATTGAGACTACCTGTATCTGATAGGACTAGCTATATAGACTTGCTGGAACCAAAGTGACTATTTAATTAGTATCAATAATAAAACTAGGGTGGTTTTTTTCCATTCCTTTGCCTGACTTTGCTTTCTGGGGTTGACTAAATTAAAATGACAGCGAACGTTGATTCAAAAATGATATATAAATAATTGATTAATGTGAAGCTGAGGAATGTTTTAAACAGAGGAAGTATTATAGTACCTTTCTGAACTACTGTCTAGATCAGATTACCAGCTACACTAAGCAAAGATACCAACCCATAGAAATTTATCCTAAGCCATTTAAATATTGGATGGATTTTTTTAAAATTAAATTTATCCTAAGCCATTTAAATATTGGATGGATTTTTTTAAAATTAAAAACTTCAGGTTTCTTTTTAACCAAGAAAATTTTTCTAGATTGTTTAAAATATAGGTGGAGTCATCATAGGGTGTGACTCTAAAATCAGAACTGGGGAGACCAGAGTTCAAATCTCAGGCATATAAGAAGTGTGAGCTTGAGTCAGTAAATCTCAATTGAATCTTTGTACCTTCTAGGATGTGGCAACCCAGTAATAGCTGATCACCAGTAAAATTTATTTAGTATGGGTTTTTTTTACACATTATACCAAAAATTGCTTTAAAGCACAATCTACACATTCAAGATAAGCACATGAGAAAAATGTAAATTAGTATTAAATCCAGGATTTGATATTTATGAAAAGAAAACCAAATAAAATTTTGATAAACACTACTAATTTCTCAAGAAAAATAGGTAATTTTTTTAAAAAAACCATGCTTGTTGGCAGTTATATAGAAGTGCTTTTCCATGGTTGTCTCCAACTTTCAATCAAGCCTATAACTATAGAGTTTCCTGATGGTCTTCCAGCCAAGTAATAATTAGCCCTGGCCTTTCTTAACTTTTTTCAGAATCTGCCACAGTCAGCTAGTGCTTCTATTTGTTATAGATTAAGAACAAACGGTGTGCTCTCTTGAGATGGCAAAGACGACACCTTTGTGAATAGCGTATAGGTTCAAAGTGCAGTTATGAACCTTGGAAGAGGAAATGACCTGGTTTTTAGAAAATGGAACAGGATTCACTTAACAACCGTGATTTACTTAAAAAATGTGGCAAGAAAAATCATAAAATGGGGCAAAACTCACTTAACAAATTTCTCACTTAGCAACATAAATTTTGGGCTCAATTGTAATTGTAAGTTGAGGACTACCTGTAGTCCTTGTCTTATTACTACAGCTGAGACCAGAATTTCTGTTGCTAAGCAAAGTAGTTGTTAAGTGAGTTATGCCCAATTTATCACCTTTTTTATTACAGTTGTTAAACAATCACTGCAATTTTTAAAAGAATCACATAGTCATTAATCTTGCTTCTTTCATTAATTTTACTTGCTACAAGTTGGTTAGGAAGGCCACAAATGGTGTTCACATGACTCCAGGAGGCTGCAAGTGGGGTCAATACAGTCTAGTTGCCAAGCACCCAAAGTTTGATGCCATCACGGTGGGGACGCTGCATCGGTTGTAAATGCAAGAATCAGTTGTAAGTCACTTTTTTTGCTGCCATTGAAACTGAACAGTCACTAAACGAATGGTGGTAAGTCAAGGACTACCTGTATAAGAGAGAGAAGAAATATAAGGTAGTAGCATGGAGTGAGAAGGAAGATTTTCTCTCTGACTGAAAAAGCACAAATGTAAAAAATGAGGCAAAAAGAAAGTCTAATGAAAGATCTAGACTTGTATTCATATTCAGTATTTCTTGTCTTGTTTCAACTCATTGTAATCATGTATAGAATGGAATGGAATAAAACAGAAACTTTATTGTCATTTTAAATGTACCTAATCAACAAATATTAAAATGAAATTTTGTTGCATTCTGCTCTGAAAAGATAACCATTATGCATATACCCACTTACACACACATATGACACAGAGAAACATCACAGTCTAGTTCAAATGTGTACATATACATGGCGAAAAAAGAAAATCCTGCAAATTTAAAGGACGAGTGGCATAAAGAACAAAGCTGTTACAGAATCTAGTAGTCCTGCTATAAATACTTTGAAACCTCCACCCAGAGGGGAGCAACAAAAACAGACCATGAAGCAGGTGTATGGGGTCTCTAACAATGTTTCAAGCTCTAAGCACACAGTGCTTATAAGTAGTATCCTGAATAATGGGAAGTGAGCTTCCTATTATATTGATTTTCCAGCTAAGCCCAGCTTATAACATTTCCTCTCCAGGTGCCTATGGTGGACTGATGGAACGCCCCTCAGCCTCCATTTCTCCCAGCTCAGTCTCTATTGCTGCCTCACACTTTGATTCAATGGAGCTGCCTCCTCCTCAGCTGCTGCCTCGGGTGCCAGTCAATGAAGGGCAATTTTCCACTGGCTTCCTCCATACAACTTTCCCTGAAACTCCTGAAACCACAGGTATCACTTTAAAGTGGGATGAGTTGGTGCTTAGTTTAGATTTGAGGAGGACCAGAGGAATTTATCCTCCACACACACTCGCTGGACTTCCTATTGGGGATGGCATAATGGTGAAGGAAAAACAGTTGGCAATCTCTATGGACAAGCCCAAAGTGGGCAGGGTTTGTATCACTTAGTCTGAACTTTATTTTTCAGATATAACCTCTGAAATTGTATGCCATTTGGCCAAGGTTTACCTTGAGCTATACAACCTCAGTATCTTCTTGGGTTAATGTTGTGGAAACAAGATCCAGAGTGAAGTTTGGCCGTCTTCCTTTGCTTTTCTCCTTGCTCAGGTTCCTTCCTTTTCCAAGGGGAACCTGACCCAGGTGGAGGTAATCTTGGTGACACTGAGCACCCACTCTCTGAATACCCATGGTTCCATGGCACCCTGTCCCGTCTCAAAGCTGCCCAGTTGGTGTTAGCAGGAGGAGCAAACAGCCATGGCGTCTTCTTAGTGCGTCAAAGTGAGACACGGCGGGGTGAATACGTCCTGACCTTCAACTTCCAGGGCAAAGCCAAGGTGAGTGTAGCAGGGGGAATCTATCAAATGGTGCTTATTTTATTTATTAGATTTCTTTGTCTCCCATGTTGCCTTAAGTCTTAGAGGCTTTGGGACAGGATAGGCTGGACTCTGGTTCAGCAATAGTTTCTCACCCAGCTTTCTTTTCCTACCCTAGCATCTGCGTCTCTCTTTGAATGAAGAAGGGCAGTGCCGTGTTCAGCATCTCTGGTTCCAGACTATTTTTGACATGCTGGAGCATTTCCGGGTCCACCCCATCCCCCTCGAATCAGGGGGCTCCAGTGATGTGACACTTGTCAGCTACGTGGTTGCTTCACAAAGGCTGCATGGTGAGTGTAGGGTGAAATGGAGCTGCGGGGTGGAACGAGCATAGACATTGCTAGTCCATATCATGCTCCATCTCCCTCCATCTTTTTCCATTGTTGTTCCAGTCTGCCTTTCCTTTATTGCCCCACTCCTTGTCCATTCAGTCTTTTCCAGCCCTATGCGGCATGCATGTAGCAGGAGGGAGGATAAACCCATTCATCCCCATGTTCACTGCTCCCTCTCTTCCTTATCCCCAATCCCTATTTCTGATGTGGGCATCTCTGTCACAGGCCGGGACCGGGCTGGGAGCCGAGCACCAGTGTCTGGGTTCAGTGGGGACCCTGACTCGCCCCCCAACCTCATCTCCATCCTTGCTGCTGCCTCCGCGGGTGACTGCGTGTAAGTGTGCAATAGGTACCACAGGAGGAAGGCAGGGATATGACCGTGTGTGTGCGTGTGTCACGGCCCCCACGCCATAGCCATCGCTATCCATGGGTCATGTGAATGCAGTGTCTACGCCATCCACTGTGTCTGACACCAGGATGCAGGGAAGAGATTTCAGGGGCTTCTTCTGGCATTTCCAGGTAGGACTAAGAAAGGCTTCTGAACAGAACCCTGAAGAGTCACATAGTTTCTCTAACCAAATGGAACCATAGTCTGGTTTGGCATAAAGGCACCTTCTAGCGTTCTGCAGAGAGAGATCTTAGAACTATTATTTCAGTTACCATTTGGGCAACTCATTCAATAATTCTATAATTAAACTCTATAATTCAATTGTATTAGATATAGTAAAACTGCAGAAAAGCCTCACTTGTGATAGATAGTCCAAATTATCTACCCAAACTCCAAATAATAGTACTTCTGCCTCTTTTATTCCCCTCTTCTAGACATTTACTTATTCAAGTGGCTGAAACAATTTTGAATCTGGTGATATTTGTCTCTCTGATAATCCCCCGCCCCGGGTAAGGTTATAATGTAACATGAAGAATACTATTTATTAAACTAGTTTTCCACCAATCAGATCCTTCAAGATGGCTTGAGTTAGACTGTTTTTGCCATTTGCTTGGTGTTAATGAGAGTTATAATCCAAGACATCAAATAAATTCTAGGTTGGAGAAAAATTTACTAGGGCAACCAAGAGTGAAAAATGGCCAGCATGATTGTCCTAACCTTTGTCCCCCTCTATGAAGCACAGGAAGATGTCCATAATTGAAAAGTCTTATAGCTCCCAAATATGTTATAGAAATAAGGTAGGTACTGTATATTGCATAGGTATTGTCTCGTAGAGGAGAAAAAAGAAAGATGTAACATATGTCTAAAATGTCACATGACATTTGTAACAGAGTCTAAATATTTATGCTTTTAAAAATATTAATTTTTCCAGCTTTAAACAGAATATTCAGCATTAATTATATAGATTGGAATTTCATGGCATACCTGGACAAAATAAATCATTATGGGTTCACCTGGTATATGTAACCATTCAGTGGTGGGAATAAAAAAAATTTTTTCTACTGGTTCTGTGGGCATGGCTTGGTAGGCATGGCAGGGGAAGGATACTGTAAAATCTTTAGTCAGAGATGATATTTGCCAGTTCTCCAAACTACTCAAAATTTCCGCTACCTGTTCTCCAGAAATGGTCAGAACCTGCTAAATACCACCTCTGTAACCATTCCTTAAAGTAGTTTAATGAATGCATTATCTAATATTGCCAGTATAAAACACATGAAGAATCCCTTCAAATTTTAGGAATATATGAAATTCTCACTTCATTGGAAAATCATGTTCTAATGCTTGTTTCACAGTATGTTGTCAATATTCTGTGAGAAATGTATGGAGCATTGTTTCTCAACTTCATCAACTTTAAGAAGTGTGTACTGCAAGTCCCAGAATTCCTCAGCCAGACAGTTATGGAATTGTAGGAGTTGAAGTCCACATTTAAAGTTGCTGAGGTTGGGACACGATAATATAATGGATAGGAATTTCGATGCTGCATTTATCATGCCTTCCAACTCTCCATAATTATTAATCTTTTTCTATTAATCTTTTGAATTGCAGTCTCTGAATGGTATCTATCAAATAAGAAAAAAACCTAAAACATTACAATAGCCTAGGATTTCATCTTGTTAAATAATAGTTCAAAGAGCTTTATATCCTTAAAATGCAACAACTGTAGACTGACAGTAAAAACACCTAAAATTAAATAGATAAGATTGTTTGAGTAGATAATAGCCCTAGTTCGAACAATTTTTGGTCCACATAAGTTCAGGCTTAAATAAACCTGATTCTAAGAATAGAGTTCAAAACATAATGCACCTATTTTTGCACATGTGTAAAACTGCTGTGCTTTTATGCATGTGCAAAGTATGCAATCCAGTATAATCAGTTTGCACAAGGTTCCTGGAATAGGAACTTGCCTAACCAAAGTATTGCCTACATATGATTTAAGCTGACTTTATACAGAAGCACAACGCTTTAAGTCAATTTTGCATATTATAATGGATTATAGAAAACACTTATTTTGGTACAGCTTTTTTTAAATGTGGAGCACAGCCGCAAAGTATAGTAGTCAGCTCCTGTCTTTATACAGTCTTTCAACAATAGTAACTTGATTTTATTCAGGGGCTATAACAAAAAACAAGTTTTAGAAACCAAATCAATACAATAAAACCATTTCCAGGCAAATCCTAAATAAGGGATCCTTGGTGCTTTCTGAATTTGCTTGTTTTCTTGCAGACATTTCATTATCCAAAGTTGGTAACATCAACAGTGCTAGTTATCTAATTTGAGTAATGAAATATCTGTAAGAAAACAAGAAAGCTCAGAGAGCACCAAAGACCTCTTATGTCAACCCTGAACTACAGATATTCTCCTTTATTAATTCCTGAATGATTGCATTTGACAAGCTTTGGATACCGTAACATAGTGGATGCTGAATCTGTTCATGAAGAGTGTCTTGCTGAAATAATACTAGTTCTCAGTGTTTATTCTCTCTTCCTGCTTTAATCCCAGACCATCTATCTCTCTGTCTGTCCATCTGTCTCTTCTCTCCCTCCACAGAGCCGAGCATCTCTCGTAACCTGCCACTGCCACCTCCTCTTCCTCCAGCCCGGCCATCTCATGCTCCTCTGGACCATGGATTGCCAGAATCTAAAGGGCAGACTGAAGAGGAAGCTCAGATGGAGCCAGAGGTGGATGAGGGAGCATCTATGAGAGTCGGATCCCTTCCTCTGCCAGAAGAGTCAGAAGGGCGAGCCAGGGCTGTGAACAACCAGTACTCATTTGTTTGAACACAGTGGTGATGTGGAAAAAAAATAAGGGAACAAGCCCTTTTGCTCTAACTATTACTAGATGGAAGATCTGATGCTGACCATAGGTACCAGATGGGCTTGAATACCCAACAGACTTCTAGACCTTCCTTGAGAAATATTTGAGGTGGGGATGGACTTCATCCCTTCAGTTCTTCCTCCCCTCTTTCCCTGGGTATGGAGGGAGCCTCACTTTTGCTTACCCCCTCTCCCCACCCAATCTAGGTACATGGCCCTCTTGGGGTTCTGCTATCAGCTTTCAACCCCTTAGTCTGCACTACTTTGGTCCTGTTTGGGTTGTTGAGAAATTGGCCTGTCCTTTCCCTCTTTCCTCCTCCTCTTCCTCCTCATACCTTCTCCCTTTCTTCAAGCCTCTGCAGTTGGATAGTCCACAAGAAACACTATCTGGAGGAAATGAGAGTGGTTGTAGCTCCAGGATAAATGTTGACTTCCATCATTTGTACCCCTGCCTTTCTTGGTGAATGTATGGAGTTTCTGAATGTAATCATTTCCCCTTGCAGTTTCTCTTTGTGGGGAAAAGTTGGCTGCTTCCCCCCCCCCCCAATTTAAATATATATTTATATTCTTTTTTCTGCTTCCTTCCCCCCTAAATCATGAGAACTGGTGACTTATCAAGCAGGGAATCACATCATGCTATGAAATACACCTTTGGGGAGACTGTCCTTTTCCTCTTATTCTCCATGCTCCCTTCCTTCTCCTCCTCTTTTAAGATTTATTTTTCTACTGTGGACTAGTTGGACTGCTCAGGCTCCCTCCCTGCCTTTTCAATTTTTTTCTCTCCCTTTTTTAATTATTCTGGGATACAGTTCTGTGTTTTGTTTATGGGGGGAGTTTGTATAAAAAAAATAAAGGAAACATCATTTTACCTTTTTAACGTGAACTTTTTAAAGAAAAAATATAAGTAAAATGAATAAAAACTGACAAGCGAGGAGGGGGGAGTAGCTCATTTTGGGGTAAAATGAATATTTGTCAGGTATCCGTTTGTTTTGAACTAATTTTCCTGCCTTGATTGGCAAATATGGAATCAAGTAAGATATTACTTTACATTTACCATAGTTGCTTAAAGACCTAATTGGGATCAGCAACTACACCACTAAGCTAAGTGATCCCTAAGTAAGGTGACCACAAAGTCATATCACTACAATTGCTTTTTTGGTCAGAAAGAAACAAGTCAGTTTCACATCTTTGGTTTGATTTTGGTTTTGTTTGTTTTGTTTGCCTCCTAACCACTCCCCAAATGCTGGAGTGCCATCTTATCGTCTTGAAAGTAATGTGATTGCATCACAGTCTGTGGTTTGAATGCTGCAGATGTTTTGTGTAAGCAGCTTACAGTGCTCTCTTGAAATCTGTTTCTCTCCAATCTCTGCTCTAATGGGTGGTGGAATGAAAAAAAGCAAGTGATTTCTGTAGGCAATCTCTCATTTGCCTGACCCTTTCCTGCTGCCAGGATGTCAATATGTAGAAGAACGAACTGAGTTTTCCTTTTTGAAATCTTTTCCTCTCCAATCTCCCCTGCGAAGATGGGAGAAAAGGCCAGACAAGGGAGAGATTGTGATCACATTGCTTTCAATCTGTATAAGAACAAACAGTTTACTTTCTTGAAACCCCTCCCCAATTTCTTTGTTCTGACCAAATCTGTAAGAACAAAAGAATTCTTGTTGACTCTAATGGTAATCATTTGACTGAGGGACACTGCATGGGTTATAAATGAGCTATAAAGTTATTTTTTCCAGCATACCTGGTACGGTACACTTGTACAGTCATTGGATGAATGCAAGGTTTACCTGTATAAGGCTTGGTAATCATCAGGCTTCACATAAAAGCTTCCTCTTACTCCCATTTTGATTGCTGATTGCTTAATGGAAGTTTCCCTTGATTTTGAAGTGTTTTGCATTGACTTTTCTCAATCTGCAGGACCGAATGAAAGAGTGGGATATATCTGAAAACATACTCTTCTGTATGGAAAATACTCCTGAAATATGTCCCTCATTTTTTTGAAAAATAAAAACGGGAGAGTAGGTAGTGGCTGAGTTCACACAAAGTGCCAAATTAAAACCACAAATAATATTGTGGCTTAGTCTGGAAGTTGAGCTGTGGCAACTGGACTTATTTTTCTTTGTTTGTTAGGAGATGTTTCACAGGCCATCCAAGCAGCTTCTTCTGTCTGAGCAAGCTGGTTAAGGGAATCTGAGTAAGCAGAGAGTCGTTGGAATGTACCAACTCCTAAAATTCTTAGGGCTACTCCTGTGCCAACCCCAGATTTCTTCCCCAAGGTACATGGTAATACATCAATGAAAATTCTCAGTCATCCAGATAGAATTCTTTTATTTTTCTTATATGTATCCATTGTATTCATAACTATGTTTTTACTTATACCTATTATCTTGTAAGCAATTGACAAACCAAATAAAATTAAAAAAATAAAATAAATTGGGCCTCTATCCTTATGGCTTCTTCCTTAAAGTGCATGGCAATTTTACCTGAATCATTGACATTGCCATGCACCTTGGGGAAGAAATCTGAGGTTAGCGCAGGAGTAGCCCTAAGCATTTTAGGAGTTGGTACATTCCAACAACTCTCTGCTTACTCAGATTCCCCTAACCAGCTTGTGTGCACTGAAGAAGTTGCTTGGATGGTTAGTAATAATGGTTGTTAAGTGAATCTGATTTCCCCATTGACTTGATTTGTCAGAAGGTTGCAAAAGTTCATATGACCTTGGGACAGAGCAACGGACATTAATAGGAACCAGTTGCCAAATATCTGAATTTTGGTCACAGGAGGTTGTAACTGAAAAACACTTACTTACTTTTTTTCAGTAACTTTGTGTGGTCACTAAACAAACTTGTAAGTTTAGGACTGCCTATCTTGAACAAAGAAAACTTGTGATGTCTTACCTAAATGCTCAGGTTTAATGAGTGGAAAATGCTGGCCTATTATTATTTCTGAGTAGAGCCTTTCATGGTTTAGATACCACTTAATAGGTAGTTGCCTAAACTGCATTAGCAATGTCAAGAGAAGTTTCTTGGAAAAACGTTTTATGGAAACGGGAAAGGTTGCAAACTCATCTCCAAAGGGCTATATGTTCCTGTGACTATGATTATTAACATCAAGATGTTTAAGGTCTGTAGGATTGTAGCCAACCTCCCTGAATATGGCTGCAAGAGGAAAATCGACTCCAGATTGAACAGAAGCAGAGGCGGTATTCATCAGATTCTGACCAGTTCTGGAGAACCAGTAGCCGAAATTTTGAGTAGTTCAGAGAACAGGCAAATACCACCTTTGACTGGAGATTTTACAGTATCCTTCTCCTGCCAAGCCACGCCCACAGAACCAGTAGTAAAAAAAAATTGAATCTCACCACTGAACAGAAGGATAGTTTGAATAATGGAGAAAGAACCAAGGAAAATGTCAAAGATCCTGGATGACCTCCACAATCAAGTATAACAATATCAAGGTGCACCATCCACTGATATCTGAAGCTGGTATCCATGCTAATAGAGAAGAGGCTTCAACAGTAATCACTAATCATTGTTTATTTGGCAGAATTTTGTATTTCTATGCAGTCGAGATGACCGCATGGAAAATCTGGAATGGGGAATGTTTCTTAATTTGTTGAAGTGAAAATAAACATAGTAAAAATGATTCCAGCTCATGGAGCCGTACTTTAGCCAGTAGGGGGTGCTGTTGGCCTTTGTAGGTGTAGTGAACCTTAATTTACTTAATCAAATCATGTTAATTAGCAATTTAACTTTAGAATACCTTCCCAATCTGGTGCCTTCCTGAGTAGTTGGGCTAAATTTCAAATTCCTAATCAGCCCAGCCATTTCAGGTTGAAGCAGCTGCAAACTGGTAGGGAAGCAGATAAAATCCAAATGCAAGCAGCCTACTTCCTCAAGCAAATTTCTATTTTGAAGTTTTGTTGACTTTTAACAGGAAAGTAAGTGTTTAATTTCTGGATCAGAACTTGAGTTTTGGGGAAGCATATTAGCTCTATAATCCCTTTATTACTAACTATCATGTTTAAATGCCAATTGAAGTAGGGTAATTACTTATTCAATCATTTTGGTATAGGGAATTTTGGAGCTTTTTCTATTTCATTCTATTTATATTATCTGTGTTGGTCTGTAACACTATATGTTCAAGATAATCAAGATAAAAAAATCAAGATAATCCTTGATTTGCGACCAAAATTGAAATCAGAATTTCTATTGCTAAGCAAGGCAGTTAAGTGAGTCATGCCCAATTTTACAACCTCATTTTGCCATGTGGTTGAGCAAATCACTGAAATTTTTAAGTGAATCATGTGGTTGTTAAGTGAATCCAGCTTTCTCATTGACTTCGCTTACTGGAAGGTGACTGGGGAAATCACAAATGGCAATTATGTGGTGCTGCAACAATGCTGATCTGGTGGTCTTCACAATTTTTGCTAAAACAATAAGCACCAATGAAGTACTTAATCAAAAAAAGGTTCTAATTCCACTTGGAAGTTTTAAGAATGCAAATAATAGTAATATCATTTTTTCTGCATAAAATAATATATCTGGACATGAAGCTTTGGTTCAAAAGTGGGAGAACAGATTTTTTAAAAAAGTATTCATCAAATCATAACAAAAAACCCTGAAAACATAATCCCTTCAATCAACTGAGCAGCATAGGCTTAACTGAGAAGTTTTCTGAAATAAAATTTCTAAATAAAATTTGCCTTCATTTGTAAAATTTCTAAAGCTTTCAGCTTTAAAACTTCAAAACAAGTTCAGATTTCTAGAGGAAGCAGATTCCACCAAATAGGGATTATTACTGAAAAGCAATCCTTATGAGCCTTCACTCCCCATATCTTGCAAAAGGAGGTGTGTTTGTGTGTTTTTGGGGGGGAGGTAATCATTTTTTTCAGGAAGTTCAATTGGGTAGATAGAGTCAAATTAGAAAAGTGATCTGCAGATATCTCAGTATTAAAATAGGATTTTATAAGTGATGACCAGAATGTTTACTTGCACCTTGATGCTTAGGAAGATAGTGCATAGCCCAGAGCAGGGGTCAGCCATCCACGGTTCTAGAGCCACATGTGGCTCTTTCACCCCTCTACCACGGCTCCGCCGCTCAAAATATGCGTCACAACTGCTAATGTGTGACATCTGCTGGTATGTGATCTATTGAGCTTTTCGACACCACCCCTTCGTAGGCCAACCATGGATAAATCCAAGAAGTGGATGTGGAGTGATGAAAGCTTGAGTTTCTATAAGTGGTCTTCCTGTCCAGGAAGGGCCATAATTGGCTGATCACAGTTGAACAAAGTGTCTCTAGCAACTGACCATTGGAAGCCTGCAATATAAAATCAATGCAAACTCTGTACAAATATCTACACACAGCCACTGACAAATGGTAACTTATATGGTCATATATGGCTTTCCTACAGGTCAATCCCTCTTGTTTCAAATGCCAGCTGTGAGATAATCCTTGTGTCCTGATTTTGACACAATTTTAACATCGAGTGCTATCTAGCAAAATGAAAATGAAAAAAGTAAGATTCTACATTTAGACAAGAAAAACTGAATGTACAGGTATAATACAGGCTCCATAGTAATAACTGTGAGAGGGATCTTGGAGTCCTGGTGGACAATCACTTAAATATGAACCAGCAGTGTGCTGCAGCTGCCAAAAAGCCAATACAGTTCTAGACTGCATTAACAGACTGATAGAATCAAGATCACGTAAAGTTTAATACCACTTTATAGTGCCTTGCTAAGACCACACTTGGAATACTGCATCCAGTTTTGGTTGCCACAATGTAAAAAAAGATGTTGAGACTCTAGGAAGAGTGCAGAGAAGAGCAACAAAAATGATTAGGGGACTGGAGGCTAAATATACTGTATATAAAGAATGGTTGCTGGAATGGGTATGTCTAATGAAAAGAAGGTCTAGGGGTGACATGGTAGCAGTGTTCCAATATCTCAGGGGCTGCCACAAAGAAGAGGGAGTCGAGCTATTCTCCAAAGCACCTGAAGGCAGGACAAGAAGCAGTGGATGGAAATTAATCAAGGAAAGAAGCAACCTAGAACTAAGGAGAAATTTCCTGACAATTAGAACAATTAATCAGTGGAGTGACTTGCCTCCAGAAGTTGTGGATGCTCCAACACCGGCAATTTTTAAGAAGAGATTGGACAACCGTTTGTCTGAAATGGCATAGGATTACCTGGGCAGGGGGTTCGACTAGAAGACCTCAAAGGTCCCAACTCTGTTATTCTGTTTTTTTTACTTTAGAAAGGTTCCATTTGATCACATTGGCAGCATCCTTGGTAGAGGGCAGGCTTTATTGTTAAATAGAATGAGATGGTAGCCAATAAACTGAGTTTGCTGTTAGAGATTGGGTGAAGTGTTCATAAAATTTTCTATCTCATATGCCAAAATTATTTGGCTAGCTTTGGAATTCTATGCTTGAACCACAAGGAAGAGTTACATAATTTGTAGTCTTATGTAAGCCATTTAGCCTTGGTTTTCAGTCCAAAGACTCCTAATGTAGTTATGAAAAAAATAGTGTCTGCCTTCAAGTTCAGTCTAAAAGGGGAAAAATCATGGTTGGCACAATAATTTAGATACATATAAATATTTTGATGAAATGAAAATATTTTGGAGCAATCCTTTTGGGCAGCTATAATAATTATTTGTTTTCTCTAACTTCTCTATCTGACTAGTTTATTTCCCACAATACCCCTAATCTACCATCCTTCTGGAAGATGGTGAGGACTTGAAGTGAGGCTAGGAACAACCGTGCAGGACTGTTTAGGGATCCTATTTACAAAAATGGCAATCTAGTAGAGCACGTTGATTGAGGAAGCTCCCCCTATGCCTCAAGACACTTTGCTGAAAGGCTCAAGGCCACAACAAATAGCTGCTGCTTCTTATAGCATATATTTGGGCTAGTGAGTGGTATGGATTAGGTGACTATATAATCCCCTCTTTTCATCATTTTGGGTAGATATTTTTATTGTAACTTGCTGTTAAACTTGCTAACTATATTTATCTTCCCGGATTTCCTTTTAAGAGTTCAAGGTGACAATACTAGTTTCAGTTTTCCTCTTTCCTATCATCTCCCGAAGCAGATTAGATAACAGGACGTGGCTGATCAAAGGTTGCCCAGAAAAAAGCAGTGTAGTTGGGAAGGGATCCAGATGTTACTGAATAACTCCTACCAACCCAATCCAACATAGCCAGTGAATGAAGGATGCTGGGAGTTGTAGTTCTGCAATATTTGGAGAGCAGTTTTCCTAACATTGCACTGTTCTCCCCAGTTTCATTTGCAGAGGCGATATTCAGCAGATTCTGAGCAGTTCTGGAGAACCGGTAGCGGAAATTTTGAGTGGTTCGAAGAACCGGCAAATTCTACCTCTGACTGGAGATTTTACAGTATCCTTCCCCTGCCAGGCCCACCAAGCCACACACACAGAACCGGTAGTAAAAACATTTTGAATCCCACCACTGTTCATTTGGTTATTCAAGTTCTGTCTAACTATATCTAGCATCTTCAGGAAGCTTGCTGAAAGCTGCCACTTTGTCCCTTTTAGAGTATATGGAATCTGTATTATGTAGAGTTGATGCCTCTTCTAAATACGTCCTGAATTAGTTTTTGATTAATTAAATCAGAATTGTCTAACTAGGACAATTAGACTGCTGTTCTTTGAATTCTTGAGTACCATGGTTTAAAATACAAAGCAGCAGAATTGCAAAAACCTGGATTGCCTCAAAATGTCAGTAAAGAGATGCAGACTGGCCAATTCCTGAACCTTATGATCATCTAGACTTTTTTGCAGCCCTCAGTAAAATGTTCCTAAAACCAATAGGAAAAATGCAGTGATCAGCTCTAGCTACAAACTTAATCCAGAGGAAACTGGCAGCTGTCAGACTGTGAACTAAATCAAAGCGAAGCTGTATTGGAGTCTGTGTGATTTACCAAAGACCTGTAAGGATCTCAAGTTCCCAAGCTGTTAAGTGAAGAATTAAGTTCTCCAATGGAAACAAATTGTTAAGAATACTCAAAACATTATTCCATTTCCCATAGTTACCACATGTGGCCATAATTGATGGGTCTTAGGAATCTGATTACAAACATTTTATAAGACCAATATTTATCCAGTCCTCTATAAGATTTCAATTTTATGCACTCTTGCCTGACAATAAAATTAATAGAATTTTTCTTTGAATAGACATGCATACTAATAGTTACTAAAGGTATGTATTTGTTTTCTGTTTTTGTCAGGCCTAAAATTGTACAGATTATCCAATGTTTAACATAAATGTATATTTTGTGCTTAAAACCACTACCAAACACCAAGTACCAAAGCAGTCCAAATTCTCTGCCTGGGGCTGGGGATTACAGAGGGCAAGGCAATTAGAAAGAATAAAACTATAACACTGTATTTTTTTTATTCAGGGAGACAAGGCACAGAATCAACAGGAAATCTGGCTGATCAACCCTCTCATAAACTTAATCAGTTGTTCCTATCATTAGAAGCCCATCTGTGCATTGATGAGGGCTAGAAACTTGCAGGAAGCCAATAAAAATATTCTTAGGATAGCACATTCAATTTTTATTACCAAAGGTAACCTTAGCAATGTGATGCTGATTGCACATGGCCCTGCCTAAATCCCATTAGGTTGTTTCTTCACTTTAAATCTCAGTATTCCATTTTAGACTAGATGATGCCATGCAAAAATAAGCATGTGCATTTATTTAGCAATAATCCACATAGAGATCTACCTGGCTTTTGGTTTATGCATTCGAAATTGGCTTACCTATTCTCTGTCATTCCTCTCCCTCCCAGCCCCCCTTCCCATCTTAATTCCCCTTTCCCTCTGAAAGTCTCCTCTTGAGCTCTCTAATCCGGAGGAGGCAGCTGCATCTATTTTGGGCCCAAGGAGCTCCCAGCTGCTCCCCATATAGGGTAAAAGCCGGTGCCCCAGCAGGGGACAGACATGGACACCACCTCCTTCAAGACGGATCTTGTGGCTGGAGAAGGTGGGTGGGGAGGTAAGGGGACCTGTCATTCAGGCAGGATGGGGGGAAGGGAGCGAAACCGAGGTACGAGACCTCAGTGAACCTTGTCCCCTGTGCATGCAGCTGTGGTGCCACAGTGCTTGGCATGCAAGCTTAAAGACCACATTGATGCAAAAGCAATTCAAGAAAATGTAGATATGTATTTAATGAACACAGTGGTAGCTGCAGCACTTAGCCCCAGGACTGGGCTTTGGAGCTTCCCCAGAGGAAAGACAAATGGGGAAATTGAACCAGAGGTCCACCCCCATTCCCCAAAATATGCTGATTCTTTGGAAAACTTGAAAGTAGGGTGCAAAAGTCATTCATCGCCTCTTACGGATGCTTCCCAACAAAACTCGTATTGACACATCACAAGATAGAGGGTGCCTCTAGCAAAAAATGGGCTGATCTTGCCACACATTCTTATCCATGAATGATCCAAGGATGGATACCTAGTGAAAGGGTATGCACAATCTGATTTAGGATGATACTTTGTAGAAGTGTAATGCCAGCTTATTTGCAGGGCATCAAATCTGGTAAGTCTAATTTACAGAGATGCAGTTTTAGCCAGAAGGATAGTCAAGATGGGGCTATATATAAAAGATTGAGACTTCAATAACATGGTAGCAGGAGCCATCTTGATTTTTTTGACACTCCCCTTCTTGCTTGGAACCTGTGGAAGATACAGATTTTCCCCTTTTTCAATTACTTTGTGAAATGGGGTTAATGAAATTGCTGGTGCCTATAGAGTTTGGCCCCAGAAGGTTTTATAACTAAATACAAATCTTTGTCTCCCTCATGTCTTGGATAGTGTTTTATGGTAGGACATAGAATTAAGAATTACAGAATGACCATACACACAAGGGCTGATTTTTAAAATGGTGTTTGCTTTGAAGCCAAGAGTAAAGAAAGGGAGGCAGAATTAATGCCATTTCCCTGAGATATGATGTCTAGATCAGTCTTCCCAACAGATGTGGGGATACAAAACCTAAAATTCTTCATTAGCAGGGGTATTGGCCACCCTGGATAAGAAATCTGAAAACTGTAGCCAAATAGCCCAACCTGTTTGGGAAAGTGTCTGATTTGTAGGAATCCTGTCATGAATGGACATCTTTTGTCCTCTGTTCTACCCTTGCTAAAAGTGGCCAGGAGAATCCATTGGGGTAATGGTATGTGATAATGACTTTAGGAAAGAGAATCCCAGCCACAGCAACGGTCAAATAAGAGGCAGCTTAGCCCACAGAAATGTGTGGGCATGGTAAATATCTCAGAAGTGACTCTTCCTAATTTTTAGTCTGCAAGGTGAGAGGGAGAAAGGTATTTTCAGGTTTGCAAGATTGACATCAGCTTGTGATGTCCAGACAGAAAGCATATCTTGATAAACTAATTCTACTTTATTGTAAAGTTATATAAACAGAATCTTACAAATCTGAAAGTACATCTCCCCCCCACTGCCTTTATAGTTAAAAAAAAAAAAAACTAGAGAGGATCCCTTCTGAGACATTTGCTGTGCCCACATCCCTTCTGTGCATTAAACTGCTTTTTATCCAACAATTTCCCTCTGTGCCTCCCAAGGTCATTCCCACATACCATTACAATTGGTCAACAGCAGTATTGAGCTTGCTTTGGCAGCAAATACCAGTCCTGTACTAATGTTGTATCTTGGTACCTCAGGCAAAAGATCCCAAATGCATTTCTTTTCCCAGCCTGAAAATTAAACGTGCAATAAATTAAGCAACTAACCACTTCCTGTCCTTCTATGAAAGCCAAAATAATTTGCCTCAGGCAGCCCTCTCACTTGGTGTAATACTGTCTGGCCTACATGGAAATTTTGTAAGTTGTAGTCCGTCACATCCAGAGAACAACAGCTGAGATATTAAACTAGGCATCAGGTCACTTCAGTTTAAAGCTTTGCTGAACTGTGAAGCTTCTTAGGTGAGCATTATTTCGCTGCCTAACTTATATCGCAAGATGAGGATAAAACATTACAAGGGATATAACTTGTAATTAACAATTAAATTGTTACTTTCAAGGAGAGTATGACGAGCTGTTACTGGTTCTATGCAATCATCTCTAGGACCCTAACTGTTGAAGATATGAAGGTGGAGGATAGGAAGTAAAGGAGTCCCTGCAGGTTTTACTCTGCTAGCCCCTGCCAACTCTAGGGTGTGTGTGCTTATCTCCATTTAAAATCTATTGCGCCAATGCTGTCCGAAAACATTTCTATGTCATGTGGCCAACATGATGTCACTGAGCACTATTATCTTCCCACTGAAGTGATACCTATTTATTTATCACATTTGCATGCTTTCAAACTGCTAGGTTGGTAGGAACTAGGGCAAAGACAGGAGCCACTGCATCATGTGGAACTTGAGTCTTAAACCTGTCGGATTTCTAGCTGACAAGCCCAGCATCTTAACCACTGAGCCACCATGCTGCTGCATGAAGGTGGGAGGTTCCAAAAAGTCAAGACAGTGACCATGAGATTGCAGACCCTCCTCCTGTTTACCCGAAACCACATTTTTTATACACAACATATGTAAAAAGATACGAGGTTTCAATCTCCTGGTCACAGCTATCATCTTGATTTTTTTGATACCACCTTCCTCTCCTTGGACATTTTTACCTTTGCTTTTGGTTGGTGGTTTGTGTCTTCAACTGCCTCCTGGCACGCAGATCTAATTTTATACTCTCTTCCCGGCACAGAAAAAAATGTTATTTTGCATTATTTTTCTCCACCCCACCTCCCCAAATTAGCACAATGATTTTAATTGGGCACCAACTAACCCTCATCAACACTCTGATGGTTTTGTTCAAAGCAGATCTCTGGACAGGCTGTGAGACCTGAAATACCCATCAAAGAAAACTTGAATCTTTTACCTTAAGTGATATATACATAGAGAGAGAGGCACAACCAGGTCTTAATGGAAGTGTTGGATTATGAAGAAAATTTATGTGTGAACGTAGCTTTAAAGGAAGAAGGATTTCTGAATGAAGGATTTCAAAGCTTTCTCTCTGATACGAAAAGAGATCCACAAAATCAGTTCACTTTTTTTTACAAAAGCTAATAAAAACAGAGTGTGTGCTTTCCAGTGTTGTCTGAGTCGCATGTATGTGTCTTACTGAATATGACATATTGGATGAAGTTCTCCCATCTCATGGTTTTGAGATCATACAGAAGGAGAACAGGAGATTTTGGTTATCTAAGCATAGAAGAAATGAGCCAGCAAATTTGATGATGCACAACAAGTCTTTTTGTATTTGTACAAGTATGAAGTCACTGAACATTTAAACTGGTGGATCTCCAAACCTCATGTGATCTCTTATCTTCAGATATTTGGGGGGAGGCTTGATTTTCAATACCTAGATATGGATGTGCATGTTTTGATTCTCAGATTAATTAAAAAAACAAAGAGATCTTGCTCTCTCTTTGTCTTAGAAAACATTAACAGCTGTATCCCACACTTCTAAATGAACTGAGAAGGCTTATCCGATTTAAACCTTACAAGTACACTATGTTGTTATCAAAACTGAGAGGTGTGATCACACTGAATTTCAAAACTGAGCAAGGCTGTGATTCCAGATTCCCCTGGATCCACTCCAACCTTATCCATTCCACACACTACACAGCTCTCATGAGAGTTCCCTTTGCCCGCAAGGACCTTCAAGCTGTTTAAAAGATGAACTGGTGATATGAAGCACTAGGCAGCTACTGGATATCAGGATGCAAATGAATTTCTTAATCCAGCAAAAGGAGGTAGTTTGTAACTGATGTCATATCTTTTTGTTCCCTAGTTCAATCTTTCCTCTTGTGGTATTTTTCAGTGCTGGGACTGCAATTCTCAAAATTGCAGCTGATTTGAGTAAGGCAGGGTGTCAAACTCCATTTCATTGAGGGCTGCATCAAGGTTGTGTTTGACCTCGGGGGGCTACGTTGGCATGGCCATGGGGGGTGTGGCCAGCCTGAGATCACTCATGTCGGGAGCACCTATGGTGGCCTGGGGGGCTGGTGGGATCCATTGTCTCCAGTGGAGGAAGGCGAGATCAGGGAGAGCTTTGTTTTCAACTGCAATGGCCTCCTGCAGCTCTCTGCCAATGAAAATGGAGCTCTCAAGCTCCATTTTCACTAGCAGAGGCACCGTGGGCTGGTCCTTTGCTATTTCCAGGGTGTCCCCACGAACCAGATCTAAGCATCCCATGGCTATATCCAGCCTCCGGGCCTTGAGTTTGATAATCCTGGAGTACAGGGTTGGATGGGAAAACCATAAAAGCCCTTCCAACTCTATGAAGTTCATCCTGATTCTTCAACATCTTATCTGCAGCTGTACTGAACAGAGTATAGATAGATTATGGAATCTGTTTGGATTTGTTTTGCTTTTCACTACAATATTGAGTTTTGGACCTGTTATAAAATGGGAGATCAGTGATAGATCTTTATAATTATTGTACTCCCAAGCCATATATTGGTGCAATTGCCATCTAGAAGCAGAAACTTGTCCTGGGTCATCAATTATCACATTGTTTATTAAGCAATGTTTATTGCAGCGGTTCTCAAATTATATGGTTCCCTGGTCCCTAAAAACATGATACATGATTTTTTATGGGTCTCTCACAGATAAATTAAATGAATCCATTGGTATTAGATTGGACAAGTAATAAATATATCGGTTATTTTTAATAAATATTACTCAGGTTTTACAAACTTTGTGCTACCACAACTGCATACTGTAGACTTGCATACAGCAAGATGAGTTTTGATAGCATTCCTCCTTCGCTCATGCTGGCAAAACTTAAACAAGTGTGCAAGAGCAAAGTATTGAGCAAAAAGCCATAATGTCTGTTGACAATATTTTGGTCTGAGCAAGCTTGATCAATTTTTTTTAAAAATTGTGACACTACACCCATCCCACTTTGTCCCTGTAGTAAATAACCACTTCTGATCCACGGCTTCTGGATTCCTTTTTCAGGAGGGGTCAGGCATGAGTGCCATTCCTTGTCTATAAAAATGATGCTATCTATCCATATGATCATTACTGCTTTGATTCTGATTTATGGTTTAATTATTGTAATTATAGATGGCGTTAAGATTTGAATTTATTTTATTCCATTCTGTTTTGGAATTCTAATGAAAAATGTTGCTAAAAACTATTATAATCAGTATCACACAACTTAGTTTTGCAAGAGGCCACAATTAGATAGGATTGAGAATAAACTGAACGTTATGGAAAGGGCAGAGATGAAAGGCTAGAAGAAAAATACAGAACACTACTCATGCCATTTCAAATTTGATTTTGTCCAAGATTTTAATTCAACAAAAAAGCAGTGCTGGATGTCCCCTCCACTTTGGCCTCTACTAAGCAACTGACAGTGAAAACTTTTGCAGAAAATACAGTGGGGATTTGGGCATCCTGTGATCAAAAAGTCCAGATCTCTGCCTCCTTCAGAACTTTAAGATTGGGGAATGAAGAGTCTATCTTGATCTTCTCAGATGTTAAGAGAATATCTGTCATGAACAAAAGAGGGCTTTAGTGACAGGGAGCTTCCAGGCCCACCATTTACAGACTTTGCTCACCTTGGGTTGGTCCCACAGTCATCCTCTATGGGCCTGGCAGTATGGCCTGAGGTAACCCCATCCCTCTGCGGAGAAGCTCTGGAGAAGGGTGATAAGTCGAAGATGGGATGGGGTAACTGACCTCACCAGCTGCAGCTCCTGGCACTACAAGTTGAAACAAGGACATGATGGGGAACCCAGGCCACTAACCCAGTCTGAGTCCCATGAACTTTCTGATGTGCCCCCCCCTCCCCGCAACTAAATAATTCGGGGATGACCTAAGGTAACTGATGGCCATGGCTTTATTAAGCCTGCATAAAGTTCCCTCTCTGGAGATTCCGAAATTGTTGGTTTGTATAATAAAAGCATGATGCCTACATCAGCCAGAACCTGGTTCTGATGTTTTGATTTCTATTTCCGGTTAGCATCACATATGTGGGAAAAGGGAGTAATAGAAGCCTAAATTCACTTTTAACACCATACATGAGAATATTAAGAAAGGGGTTAGGTTTAGATTTGAGAAATAGGTTTAGGAATAGATGTCCAGAATTCCCAAGGAGAACTGGGTAGATGTGGGAAGTGGGGATGGAAAGATTTTCCTTTGTATCTCATTTCTATTTTCTTTTCCATTCCTTAGTATTTCAAAAAAGAAAAAAGAAAATCATAACTAGCAATCTGTGAGGATTTGCCACAGGGCTGGTTTTCCACACCAATGCTCCAATTCTCAAGAGTACCGAACACCCCAGTTCTTTTCCAGAACCTGCTTTCTCCAATCCTCTCTTCTTTTCTCCATGCCTCCCACTCCTTTCCATTCTCTCTTGTGGCCACTGACTTTGCCAATCCCAAAAGGTTGCAGTGGTAACTGGAGCCACGCAGGATGCAGCAGCTGGGCTTGTTATTAGCTCTAGGGAACTCTACACCCTCCCTATACAGCGCTTAAATTCACGGGTTTCCCATGCTGGTCCATTGCATAACTTGACCCGGAGCCCCATACAGGTGGGCTTCTGGCTTGCTCTTGCTCAGAGTGGCACCATGTCGACCATTAAATAGCCTGTGGATTCAAGTCAGTTTTATCTCTGGAGTTGGACCACAGAAATTAGAAGTACCAATATTAATTTTATAGAACTTTTTTTGTTTTGTTTTAACAAAGGGTTTTGATAATTTCCTAAAATGTAACAAGAGGCTCCTGGAAATGTTCTCTAGCACACTTCTGGATATTTGCTTCAAAACTCACAATTTCCAAATATAACTTAGGCTTAGTCCCTTCCATTCCTTGCATCCCACCCTTGTGCCCACAAAACAGACCATTATTTCAAGCTAATAAATAGATCAAGGCTATGCCTCAGTTTCCCCATTGACCTGGACCAATTGGAATAAGCCAATTGGCAGGGTTTACTCAACCGACAAACCAGAAACCACCATGTATAATTGCCAGTAGCTGAGTCCATGCCTGGGTCCATGCCTAAGCCAGACAGACAAAAAATTAATGATGGCTAGGTGTAAAATATGTCTCTCAACACAACAGATGAAAAACGTCCCTTCTACTAAGAAACTCTCACGTATGCAATAAGTATCTGATATAGCAATGTGTCACCCTAGTCAATCCATTTTTTTCCCCTCTGAATAGCATTGCTGTCATGAGGAACAGAAGTAATATTTGAAAGTTGAGAAGAAGGGCTTTCTCCTGGGTTGTTCCCAAACTATAATGTTACAGTTGGCGCTCCCTTTCTTGAATTTTAGAAGGGTTTAAGACACATGATTATAATCTGCCCTCTTAAACCATTTTTAGAGGGTTTTAATTGCTTTAAATGGTTTCTGATTTTATTTATTTACTTTTTACCATGGTGTTTGCTTTAGAGGTACTTGATTGCAAGATTAAATATTTTTTTCCTTTTGGTTTGCCAGCATGAGGGCTTCAATAGATAGTCAAACATAAAAATGTTTCCCACCCCAAATAAAATACTGTGTTGAAGAATCTGCAGCTTATCATTTATGCGACTATCACCACATGCTTATTTGTAAGACAAATTGGCCAAGATAGCTTGGTTAAACAAGGAGAGATGAATGTGAATATGAGGTTGACCTTCGACACATTGGATGCATTTTGCTTTTCCAAATTTCAATTACAATTTTTCCTAGTCCTAATTGGATTTGCTTCTTGTTCTTTTCATGTTCTCCAATGTCCATCCTTTGATCTGTCAGCTTGTCAAGGCAAATGAGAAGACATTCTACCTGGGGCTGATGAGAACTGTAATCCATCACAGCTGAAGAGGGCAATCTTGAGGAAGATTGAAATCTGGGATATCAAAGGAACACATTAGAAAGGAACACATTAGAAAGATACTTGGAATATTTTATTGAATTCAAGTGAGCAGTGCATGATGGCATCTATCAGAGGGATCCGGAAGAGGACAAGCTGGTCAAATCTTAGTGGTATTAATTATTGTATTTGAGAACTGATGGAGGACTGGCACAGGATCAGATGCAAAGAAAAAGACCACAAATAATGCCTCTTTCAGAAAAAAGATCAGAAGAAAGCATAACTATGGGAGCATGTGTGTATGTGTGGATATGTGTGTGACAAACATATCAATATTAAATGCATCAAATTATAGGGAGGTCTCAAATTGTAATTGATTTGGTGTTATACAACTCTTTAAATTAAAAAGATCAGATTTAGTTTTACTTCTTGTTCACCTACATCATGCCTCTATCTATTTTTTGGAACTTCAGCATTCAACTTGAAAAAAAAGCTTGTTCCCCCTTGATTTAAGCTATAATTATATATATTTTTGCCATAGTATTGAACTTTGATCCCCCAAATTCTGTTTATCGCATGAGTCAAATGCCAGTCTGAGGTGAAAGTTCAAGTAAGGAAAATGATATTGATGAAAAAAAACCTCCTCAGCTCAGTGTAGTCATTCTGATTTGATCCTTGTCCTTAAAAATTACTACATTTAAAAAAAAATGCAGACAATTCAATTGCAGAAGTCTTATTTAATGATTCCTTTAAATTGTTTAAGCTGGAGACATTCTTTACCATCAGCTGGTTTTATCCAACAGCCCTTCTACATAAAGTTTCTTCTGCCCCATTCTGGAACTACCAACTCTGCTAAGCCGATTTATTTTTGACACAGCCTCAATGAGCTGAAACTCAACAGCAAAGATTTTGGATTCTTAGAGGTTGTGGCTTTGTTTGCAGTTACACCGTTGGTCTTCTTCTGCATTTTTTATTTATTTGATCTGGTTTCACTAGAATTCTAGTCGATGGGGTTTGGTGATGGTTCCTGCTGGAGCATTCAAATTATTAGTGATTTCAGGATGTGATCCATAAACTTTTCTGATGTATGATCTATTCTTTTCTGAAATAAAAGGAAATAAAAGGTTATTAAATATAAAACTTTATAATATATTCACTTTATGTGATTGTGGAACAAAAATGCAAAATCCTTCTGCCCTCCATTGCCATTACTATGAGATCAGATTTTATCATTACGTTTTAGCGGTTGTGATTTTGACCATTTACTTCAGCAGGTTTCTGCTTATTTTTGTCCTTATAAATGCATGAAAATTTCTTTTCACTTTCATCACATTTCTGCCCATGGAGGCAGTTGTTCATAGAAATGTACATAAGTCTGGTTAACATCGGATTCCTGTTCTCAAAGCGGTAACAATTTCACATAATTCAAAATGAATTTTTCTTTTTCAGAAAATATATCAAGGGAAAAACTAGTTTAAGAAGCTCTCTCAAAGTCAAGCAATTGAGTTAAATATTTGCTGTTTCAAATCAAATGCTTGGCTTGCTATGGCCAATGGTTTCTTGCTCCCAATCATATGGAGTCAGGATAGAAAAGCAGTAAGCTTGAATAGAGATCATTAGGTTGAGTTGTATAAATGGGTGAATATTCTCTGTATTGCGAAAGATTTTAAGAGCTGGTAGGATAGAATAGGATAAACTGACTCTAGATATACTTCATGGGGCTGTATTTCTCTAGAAATACACATGAGGTCACATGGACCTCACGGATTGGATTCTGGAACAGAGCTGGCCATTTTGACTTACCCCCTGCCCCCCCTCCCAATTCACTATATCTATAGCATGTCTATTATTATAGCTGGGTTTATTTTATCCTTCCCCTTACAAGATCCATCCATCAAAGTCCTCATCTTGCAAGCCCTTTTTAACAGAATGAAATTCAGCTGTAAGCATTTGCTAGCTCCTGCACAAACCCTTGGACATATAACCATAAACATTGCTGAGCAGATCAAAGAAGGTCTTATTGATATCTCAATTCTCAGAAACCAAAAAGAAGCACAAAGTGGAATGAGCCTGCTTGCTCATTCATTCATTCATTCATTCATTCATTCATTCATTCATTCATTCCACTTCTATAGCTTCCCAATTCAAACAAATTATTCTGGATGGTAAACAATCAAAAAACAATTAAAACCAAGTATGAGCATAATAGAAATCTTTCTATCTATCTATCTATCTATCTATCTATCTATCTATCTATCTATCTATCTATCTATCTATCTACCTACCTACCTACCTATCACACACACATATCATACATACATATATACATATATATCATAGAGCACATAGCACCTAGTACATCTGTGTGTGTGTCCCCTAGGTGTTATGTTCTTTATGCGCTATGCTATATGATACATGATATATAGATATAGATGTAGATATATTGATATATATTGATATCAACATAAATATCAATATAAGAAACAGGAGCCTTAATATACTTAACATACTTGGCCTGAGCACCTAACAAGACCCCTTATGAAAGGCTAGGAAATTTGGCTTTTTTTGGGCCAGTGCTACAAGTTAATATCATTATTACTATTGTTGTCGATTTCTGAGACATGTGGGAATGAGAGTGACAATGGAGTGAGGCTGAAATTTTTGGCCTTTTGTTTCAGTTGGCTGGGGAAAATGTAGGGGTATATTCTATCAAACAATGGGTTTATGAATTGATTTTAAGAATTGTTTTAAAAATAAGAAACAAAACAGTTGAGCAACAGGATAGAAGGTTCTAAAGTACATTAGGGGTTTGCATGCATTTGCATTTATCCTTGTTTAAATAGTGACTTGATTTCATAGTGTGTGTGCAATTATCACTTTTATATCAGTGCATTGATTATAATTGTGGTTGCATTTTGACGGCATTATAAAGAAAATTTTGTTTTGTTTGTTTGTGTGTATTTATTATAGTGGCCCAGCTTGACCTTAAGAATTCTTTTGGGTTCTTAATTCTCAGTTTTTCTTCTAAGCAATATGTAGGCCTCTGATTAATTCCGTTTGTTCCAGTTATTCATACAATTTATTGTGTCTGCATATCAGAGGTGGTATTCAGCAGGTTCTAACCAATTCTGGAGAACCGGTAGTGGAAATTTTGAGTAGTTCGGAGAACCAGCAAATATTACGTCTGACTGGAGATTTTACAGCAGGTCTCCAAACTTGGCAACTTTAAAGCTTGTAGACTTCAACTCCCAGAATTCCTCAGCCAGCTGGGGACCCTATTTTACAATATCCTTCCCTGGCCACGCCCATCAAGCCACACCCACAGAACCGGTAGTAAACAAATTTGAATCCCACCACTGCTGCTTATGTATTTTAATCTGTCATGTTTCAATTTGATTTTATTTTTAATGAATAGGCATGCATCCAAATAAATTTTAACTAAATTTTATAAATATCTTTAAGGCTTTGGTTTCCTCCAAAAGCAGGCTACCTTTTTTAAAAAAGGGATGGAGAACATGTCCTTTGCCAGAGGTACATAAAGTGTTAGTATAACTTTTTAATATCTTTGAAGACCACACTTGGAATATTGGATCCAGCTTTGGTTGCCACAGTATAAAAAGACTAGAAAGAGAAGAGCAAAGAAATATGATTAGGGGGCTGGAGACTGAAGAACGGTTGCAAGAATTGGATATGTCTGGTTTAATGAAAAGTCGAACTGGGGTGACGTGGTAGCAATGTTCCAATGTCTAAGGGGCTGACACAAAAAAGAGAAGGTCAACCTGTTCCTCAAAGCACCTGAAGGCAGAACAAGACGCAATGGGTGGAAATCAACCAACCTAGAACTAAGGAGAAATTGCCTGACAATCAGAACAGTTAATCAATGGACTTGTCTCCAGAGGTTGTATGTGCTCCAACACTGGAGGTTTTTAAGAAGAGATTGAACAATTTGTCTGTAAAGGTATAGGGCTTTCTGCTTCAGCAAAGGGTTGGATTAGAAGTCCTTTAAGGTCACTTCCCACTTTGTTATTCTGTCACTGCTAAGGATTTCAACTTGGCCTGCTGTGGTGCTTATATACTGTCCTTTCCCCCATTTTGTGTTTCTTTTGAGGCTGAAGAGAATTATAGGCCAGGGAACCCAGCTCAAAAAGGCTGGTTAGAAGGAGAAGAATATCTGGCCTCTTATGGTCCCAGAAGATATAGAGGCTGTGCTAATTGCTAGCTAGGTTTGAATTTGGCCAGGGGTCAACATAAGGTCAAAGCAAAGCACGTTACTGAAGCACCCACCAAGTAACCCTACCTTCTCTTTTACTACCCCATATCATACACAGACAAGGATTTGGTGTTCATAGGTCAAAGGATTGAATGTTCTGCGGAATCACATAGCATCTGGGTGCAAGGCAGCAATGGCTACTTTCAGATGCCCAGCAAAAAGGGGCAGAGGCTTTATTGACCAACGGGATTCCCTTGTTTCCAGTCTACCAGATGCCAAGTTGAGTCGGGAGCATATAGATATTTTTGAGTGGGATGCCTGGTTCATCAGCAGCAATCATGCATCCATTAGTACTGGGGATATTCAGTTTAAATGTTCAAGAACATAAGAAGTAAATTTGGATAGTGGTTGGCTATCAGTGATCATAGTACTGGTTCTAAAGGGAAAAGAAGAGTCTCAATTGCATGCCTTTTGGGGTGACGTTGCCTTAGCAAATGGTAAGAATTCTGGGCGTAGACTTGTATCTTTTCCCATGTAAATATTCATTGGACTATATGTCTGTGCTTATATATCTGTGTATATGTATTGAAAACTTACGCCCACACATCTTGCCAGGGAGACAAGACTGTTGTTCTAAATTACTTTCTCCTTTTGCTCTATAACTAAATAACTTTCTTTTTTGCTTTAAAAAAAACTTTCAGAGATTTCTTCCATAGAGGAATATTTAGCTTCCAATAAATATTTGTAGCTCAGGGTTGAAATCATCACTCTAGTTTACATAGTGAAATGACTGCAAGAAAACAATGAAGCTCAGAGAGCACCAAAGACCCATAATATTTAGCTATTCAGTCTCTCAACCTCACATTTTGCCCACCTAGGGAATGACTGGACAGTAGGATTAAGGGAGGAATATATTTCTTTAACACTGGTTCAACTTAAAGATGAATGAAGGCTGCATCATGAGCACACATCAGAAGAAACAAATGTGGCCAGGGAATGTTTTGTGCTGCAGTTAGTTGAAATATCAGCTGACCACTGGGCTTTCTGAGAATGCGCCCACACAAAACACTTGTGCCAAACAAAAGATTAGCAAGCTCCTTTTGAACAGAAGTGTAATGCTGTTCCATGAGAGCTTCAAAGTCATGTTCATAAACAACCTGAACACCAGCTGACAGATGTGGGAAGAGCAGAGTCAAACCTGACTCTTTCCTCCTCTATTGTGTTATGACCCCCTCCCTGACTGTCCCCATGGTGAGTAGCTGTTGAGGCTGATCCAGGTTTTTAAAGCAGGGGTTGATCTGGAGAAGTCTTGAGTAGAGGAAGAAAAACAGAAGGGCTCTATAACACAGTATTCAGGGGTCACACCACTAGGTACCAGGAGAATTGTGTCAAGTTGTGCCTGTGGCAAAACTGCTGAGGCTGGTCTGCTTAAGGGGGAAAACACTACATTAACACTGGATCAGCTAAGGATGATTTTGAGCTCCCTTGGGGAAGGTTGGAGATGAGATGAACTTGACATTAAAAAGAAATTTCATTAGGGACATGTTGATGCAAGGGGTAGAGAGAGCCATCTAGGTACTGTTAAGTATAGGGCAATTGTGGAAAGTCTAAAGAGTTTACAGTTCTTCACATTTGCACATGATTCAATGCCGGGGAACTGAAATTAGAACTTTCCCAGGTTTTTAAAAATTACACCTTAATTTGCCCTTTGCTATGAAGAGCAATTCCAATTAACTGGCAGGCAGTGGGATGGCTAAAAAATATACATGCAGATAAGGTGAAACCAGGCTTAGTTTCCCTAAGTTGGACTTAAGGAAACTGCCAAGTATCACTTACCATTGCAATTAAACAATATTCCATTCACGCTTCCCACTCTTGACTTTCAGGGGTATCCCTGGAGATGATTATAAGATAAGAGCCTTGGTGGTGCAGGCTGTTAATCATCTAGCACTTAGCTCAATTGCCTGCAATTAGTGCAGGTTCGAATCCCACCAGGCTCAACGTTGACTCAGCCTTCCATCCTCTCGGGTAGGTAAATTGAGGACTCAAGATTGTTGGGGGCAATAAGCTGACTTTGTAAAAATGCCGCTTGGGGGGGCCAAAAGCCCTAGTAATAAGCAGGCAAATACAATGGAATGAAGGCTTTTGCTGAGCACTTAGCATGGTGCTCCATAGACTGTAAGCCGCCCTGAGTCTCCGGAGAAGGGCAGCATATAAATGTAAATAAAAATAAATAAAAATAAAAAATAAAATAAAATTTCCACTAATTATGATCAGCTCTCTATCATGCAGAAACCTATGCCAGATTTTAAGGGGAATATTCCCCTTGGAAGACATCATCCCACCTTACTGTTTTATGATGGTTCCAAATGCTGTTATTTTCCTCACTTCTTGCCAGATTGAAAAGCCTTTCAGAACAGAAGACCCTTTCTTGTTCCTCCTCTCCTCCTCCTCCCACATCAAGCCCTTAGATATTCTACCCAGACACATTCAACACCTCTTTACTTGATGAGTGGAGGGAGCTCTATCTATCACACTTGGGTTGTATCTTGGCAAAAACACGTGACTTCTTTTAAAATATCAAATGCAGGGACTCTTTTTTTTAATCATAATAATACAATAGTAATAGATGCGTTGGGTGCAACCAAACATCTATAATGCCTTTCGAACATCAGCAGCATTGACAAAATCACCACCAGTCAATTACAGCTTTATCTGGAACAACTTACATCCTATGACAATGCTTTTATTTATTTTTATTTATTTATTTGATTTGTCAATCGCTTACAAGATAATAGCTTTATACATAGTTATGAATACATGAAATGGGTACATATAAGAAAAATAAAAAAAAAACAATAGGACAGGGACGGTAGGCATGTTAGTGCACTTATGCACGCCCCCTACAGACCTCTTAGGAATGGGGTGAGGTCAATAGTAGACAGTCTAAAATTAAATTAATAATTTAATTTAACTTTAATACCAGCAAACAACGTCTGCCTATGCCACATCTTTTGAAAGGACTTGAGAAGTAGATAAAAATGCCAAATCCAACCTAAACATTCATTGTGCAATGAATCATAATATATATAGTTACAATTAATCATTATTTATATATTACTACATTAAATAATAGTAATAAATGGAAGTGGTAGTCCCAATGATTATCAGCATACTGGGTGCCATACTAAAAAATCTTGGGCGACGCTTAGAAATTGTCAAAAATTTCCATCTGTCAATTACAAAAAGGCAACAGTGTTTGGATTGGCACATATACTGACAAATTACAACATCCCAATTTTTTGGGGATGAAGTCAATGTGAATGAAGAACAATATTAGCTAAAGGACTGAAAGTTGTTGTGAATATTATAAAAGAAGGAGAAGGAAAAAGAAGAAAAAGAGGAGTTCCCTTTTCCCCATATTCCATTACCCTAAGTTAAGACATTGTGGAAAAATAGACTCCTTCCACTTGCTCAGATTTCTGAGGCATTTAAGCCCAGTCTAGGCTTGACTGCTAGTAAGAGAAATGCACTTTCATGGGACAAACTGGGATGTATGCCTGCATCAAATTAGCATATGATCATTTATAGGCAAATTTATAAATAATTACTAGAATTAAAACAACAATGACATGTTGTCATTGACAACTATTGAGAAGAATAAGAATCCCTGGAAAGGCTCATTCCAGGCATTAGCTGTTGATAGGCACTTCAAGTCCTTTGCTTTCCCTTCTTCTTCCGGTATCTTATCTTGAAACAGAGTCTTTCAAAAGCTGTGACAGAAGGCTCCTGCCATTAAGTAAACCTGTGACAATTGTCCCCGCCACCCCTATTAAAAAGAGATGTCTACCAACTGGGAGGTGTGAAGACAAATACTATTGAACAAATTGAGCATTGTAGAGCTTGAGTTGTATTTTTTTAAAATTAATTTTCTTGGATAACTTTTTTTACAGAGTAAAAACAATAAATATTTTTTTAAAAGAAAAGGAAAGGAAGAAAAAGTGATAAACAAAGAAAGAAAAAAGAAAGCAAGACAAATACAAAGAAGCAGCTACTATCTTTCTTTATAGCACTTATAAATAGATTTATTGTCAATATTTTGACTGACAAACTCAACCAAAGTAGGCACAGTCAATCTCTTAATGCAAAACTTTATTGAGTACATCATTTTGGCACTGGTGAGAGCAAAACCAAATCTAGCTAATTCCTGTGCAAACCCACATAATCAAAGTATAGGATTCTTCTTCCCCCCATTAGTACAGGTCACATTATCCAACCAAGTCTCATTGTATTGTTATGAGACAAGTCTTTGGCTTTAGCAAACACCTGCTGAAGTGTCCTTGGCTCTCATGCTTGTCTTCTTGATGTATGGAGCCTACATTCCCTCCTCCTTGGTTCATTGGAAAGCTGAGAAGCAATAATGGTTGCAACTGCAAAAGCGCATTTTGAATCTTAACATGTATATTTTATCATCTCTGTAGTTATGTCATGGCTCACTTCTTCCTATATTCTACTTTTTCTAATTGTCAAATCCATAAATCACAGGTTCATTTCCCACCCTGTTTTCATCCAAAAATCCATAAAGGGTTTCCAGTCATTAACAGATGTCTTTACTCAGAGAAAAAAATCAATGTTGCCATCTCTGCAAGTTCTGTTATTTTTATTAACCATTCCTCCAGCCAGAGGTGGTATTCAGCAGGTTCTGAGCAGTTTTGGAGAACTGGTAGTGGAAATTTTGAGTAGTTTGGAGAATCAGCAAATACCATCTCTGACTGGCCTTGCCCCCACTATTCTTTGTCTCTCGAGTCCCAGCAGATTGACTGGGTTTTCTTTTGTTGCCCTGCACAGGAGAACGGAACTGGAAAGCAGGTTAGTGGGGTGGGGAGGGAATGGGGATTTTACAGTATCCTTCCTCTGCCAAGCCACACCCACCAAGCCACACCACACCCACCAAGCCACACCCATGAACTAGTGGTAAAAATGTTTGAACCCCAGCCTGAATCACACTTTGGATGGTGTTGTTTCAGTATGGAGGTCAGTGCAATTTCCTTTTCTAATGCTTTTAGATTAGAAGTAGAAAATTTCAGATAAAAGAGAAGGTTAAATTGAGAACCACTCTCTGTAAAGGATGATACATGGTTGCCCTTCTATCCCCAATCCTGAACTCGTTATAAACCATGACATTTCACTGCAAACATCTTTTCATAACCTTTGCATTTCAAAAAATGGTAGAATTTGCATGTTTCTTAGAACATAGTTGTCCAATGGTATCCAAATACTATCTAGAGAAACTGGGTCTTGTCCCTCTTTCCTAGCGGGAAGAAAGCTATGCATTTAGAAAAATCCCTGGAAATGTCAAAGGAACTCAAAATGCATTAATTTTTATCATTACATTCTTTTAATCAGTTTATCATGTTTAATGTCTCGCTTGAGATTCTATAACCATCCATATATTATCTATTGTCAATTCAAACAATTTCTTATGAACACAACAAAAGATGACAATTTCATTATATGCAAGGACATGATGGGAGGTATGGAATGAAGATCTAATTGGGTTTTTATTTTAAGAGACAGAGATAACTTGTTAATGTTGAATATACTTGCTGGTGATGAAGCATTTTCCTTCATTTTTTGTTAAATGGGCATTCAGCACCTTCTATGTTTTTTTATTTTTTAAATCCATTTTATCAATTTAATATAATTCTTAATAAAATTACTTAAAAGAAGAGAATCTCACAGAGAAGCAAAGAACAACATCTTTGTAAAAAGCTTCAGAATAAAAATGATGGAAAAAAGATTTCTCTTCACTACTACCCCCAATAGCTTAATATCTCAGCAGAGTATGTATCCATATTGTGGATGTAATATTTTGGATACCCTTACAAATATTCATACTGATATTGAAAAAGTTTGGATCCCAAATAAAGCCTGAAGTAAATAAAATCTGTCTGTTTTGATCAAGCTGTAATTTATCATGCCTAATCAATTATAATTGCAATTTTCTGTTAATTTTGAATAATGCATTTCCTTGAAACAAAAGAGATTTACAATGCTTTCAGAAAGTATTCAGACCCCCTTCACTTTTGTCAATTTTGTCATGCTGCAGCCTGATTTCATAGTTATTGAAATTCACTTTTTTTCTCATTAATCTACATCCAGTAGCCCATAATGGCAAAATGAAAACCGAAGTTTAGAAGTTTCTGTAAATTTATTTTTTTAAAAAACCCTGAAAAATCACATATGCATAAGTATTCAGACCCTTTGCAACAACACTTGAAATTTAGGTCCAGTGCCCTCCATTTCTCTTGATCATTGCTGGTATGTTTCTTCACCTTGATTGGAAGTTGATCTGTGATTAATTAAATTAATTGGATATGATTTCGAAAGGCATACACCTCTCTATAGAAGGTCTCATAGCTAACAATGCATACTATAGCAGGGCAAAAGCCACGAGGTCAAAGGAACTGCCTGTAGAGCTCAGAGACAGGATTATTGCAAAGCACAGATCTAGGGAAGGCTACAATAAAATTTCTGTTGTACTGAAAGATCCTAAGAACACGGTGGCCTCCATAATTCTCAAATGAAAGAAATTTGGCACAAGCTGGAGCCTTCCAAGAGCTGGTCGCCTGGTCAAACTGAGCAATCGGGGGGTAGGGCCTTAGCCACTCTGACTGAGTTCCAGAAATCCTGTGTGGAGATAGGGACAGAATTCCAGAAGGACAACTGTCACTGCAACCCTCCACCGATTTAGGCTTTATGGCTAGATGGAAGCCTCTCCTCAGTGCAGAACACATGAAAGCCACTTCCACTTCACAAAAAAGCACCGAAAGACTCTCAGACTGAGAGGAACACAATTCTCTGGTCTGATGAAAACAAGATTGTACTGTTTGGCTTCAATTCTAAACATTATGTCTGGAGGAAACCAGGCACCGCTCATCCTCTGCCCAATATCATCCCAACAGTGAAGCATCAGGGTGGCAGCATCATGCTGTGGGGATGTTTTCAGCAGCAGGGACTGGGACGACTGGTCAGGGTTGAGGGAAAGCTGAATGGAGCAAAGTACAGGGATATCCTCAATGAAAACTGTTCCACAGAGCTCAGGACTTTCCTAGTGGGCCGAAAGTTCATTTTCCAACATGATAACAATCCTAAGCACACATAGCTAAGACAACACAGAAGTGGCTTAGGAACAGTTCTGAATTTCCTAGAGTGGCCCAGCCAGGGCCCGAGCCCCTATTGAACATCTTTGGAGGGACCTGAAAATGGCTGTCCACCAACAGTTGCTATCCAACCTCACTGAGCTTGAGAGGATTTGCAAGGAAGAATGACAGAAAATCACCAATCCAGGTGTGCAAAGCTTGTCATATCATATCCAAAAAGCCTCAAGGCTGTAATTGCTGTCAGAGGTGCTTCAACAAAGTACCGACTAAAGGGTCTGAATACTTATGCCAATGTGATATTTCCGTTTTTTAAAATAAATTTTCTGATATTTCTAAAATTCTGTTTTCACTTTATCATTATGGGCTACTGAGTGCAGATTAATGAGAAACAAAATGAATTTCAATGACTCTAGAATCAGGCTGTAGCATAACGAAATTGACAAAAGTGAAAGGGTTCTGAATACTTTCTGAATGCACTGTATTAATGGATTAATATCTATAACCTTGCACAGTGTGTGGGACATACACAAATACACACACACACAAATGGATCAATTTTTATGGGATATACATTAGTAAATTGGTCTTTGTATTTTAATTTTTATGGGCCTATTTTAAATATGATCTTCCTTGACTGCAGTCAATAAAAGCAAAAACAACATTTATTGTTATGATGAAAATGTATACTGTTTAAGTACCAGGAGTGGGCTTCAAACATTTTAGCAACCGGTTCTCTGTCCGGTTGCTGGATGGGCGTGGCCATGGTGGGTAAGGCCTATTCAGCCTACTGCACCACAGTGAAGGGGAGCTGGTTGCCCTCCCCGGGCTCCAGAGTTTTTCCTCGAGCCTCCAGGGTGACAAAAATGGCCTCCCAGACTCCAGAGCAGAGGTGGTATTCAATAGGTTCTGACCAGTTCTGCAGAATTGGTAGCAGAAATTCAGAGATCCGGCAAATACCACCTCTGACTGGAGATTTTACAGTGTCCTTCCCCTGCCACACCTACCAAGCCATGCCCACAGAACTGGTAGTAAAAAAATTTGAATCCCACCACTGCTCTGGAGGCTCTCTGGAAGCCGGAAACAGGCCTGTTTCTGGCCTTCCCGAACTTCCAGGAGGCCTGTTTTTCACCCTCCCTGAGCCTCCACGCGTGCCCTGCACTTACCTGCATCCAAAACGGGCCGTGTGGGGACTCCTGGGAGGGGTGGGGAAGAGCGGGCGGGGCCAGCCAAGAATGGGATTTGGGGGTTCTCCGAACTCTGCAGAATCTTAACTAGAGGATCTTCTGAACCTCTGCAAATCCCCAGCAGCCCACTCTTGTTAAGTACTACATACTTGCATGCACACCTCTGCATTTGAAGTAGTGAAACACATAATTTGAGTTTATTGGATGTCTTGCTTCATTATTCTATACAACCAAAAAACCCTCACCCCATGTTTGTTTTTAAAGTCAAATAACTATATTAAACGTTTATACAATGTTTAATAAAAACACCACCACCAAAGAATCAGTTGCTGCAAGAAATTACAATAGAATGTATATTAAAGGGCTCATAAAAGCAATAATTGATTATGGAATTGTGGCCATAAGCCATGATAGCTAAAAGTGCAAAAGACACTCTTAGAGCTAGTAGCAGATACCAAATACAAGTGACAGGACCTCTTCAGCTTGTGAATCTCTCTTGGTCATCTGTTCGATTGCTGTCAGAGATTGCAAACTGGGAGAGAGGAATGATAGGTCCAACAAAGAAAAATTTAACAGAATGAAAAAAAGAGAGAGGAAAAAAACTCCTAAAATTCTATACCTATAATACCTATGTAAATGCAAATGAAAGAGACATGGCAAACAGGTTGATTTAATTGCATATATGGGAATGAGGGCAGCCCACTTCTCTGTGTATCTTCATTACAAACGACAAGTGACAGAAATAAACCCTAAATCTGTAGGAGGCGGGAGGGGGAGGCTAGGGGGAGATCTCTTGAAAGGAACAGGCAAGCATTTGAGTGACACATGGGTCTGTGGACACTCGGCCTCCTCTCTCCTCCTCCCCCCATCCCAAGCCAACCATCCTCCCTTCAAGTCAGCAAAAATACTTTCTCTCCACAGAAGGCCATATGTGAGTTGGTGGATGAAGTGATGTCAGCACTGGTCACCCAATGGGGGCCCACGGAGAATGTCCAAGGATCTGGTCCCCAGGCTGCCTCATAAGGACGTGTGCCAGCCTCAGAGTTTGGCGAAGGCTTCTGTGCAAGGACAGGTCATCGGGCTTTCCCTCCATCGTTGGATACAGTGCTCCAAGGGCCATGGTCTGCTGAGAAAGAGGAGGAACTCCACGGGGGCACGAGTGACACTCCATTAAACATACAGCAGGGAAACAGCAGAATCAGGCCAAGCCAGAAGAAGTGGGAAGCAGCTTTAAACACAGAAAGAGGACAGGTGCGGTAGGGCAAAAATGGAAAACGCCCATGCCAAAACAGGAGAAGAATGCCTGGCTTACTTTGGAGTAAGTGAGCATACAGGCCTCTCTCCTGAGCAGGTGAAGAGACATCTGGAAAAATATGGACCCAACGGTGAGTGCTTTCTAAAATAACAGCCCTTTTGGTACCCACTTGGCCAGATGCCAGGACACAAAAAGGCAGGGGAAATCGAGAGCCAGAGAGCTGAAAGGATGTGCAGAGTGACATAGATATGAGAAGCAAAGAAAACAATCCAACCAGAGATCCACAGTGATGGACATGGATTCTAACATGTAAGAAAGGACAGAAGCAATAAATAGAGGCGAAAGAGGGGGAATCAACTATTATCAAAGAAAAACAGGTCACATAATGATTGGAAAGGGGGAAGGAAGTGATAGAGATGTTCTACCAGAGTCTAGAATTGGCCATGGAAGGGGAATAAGAACAAACATAGAAGCAAAGTACAAGAGGGAAAACTGACTATTGCGAAGTTGCGAGGGTGGGGGGAGATAGTCATGCTGGGGACAGGGCAGCTGCTGCTACTTTGCTAAGAATAACTCAGTAAATTCCCTTTGGTATGAACGAGATATCAAAATTGCTGATGGGCAACTTGTAGGAGCAGCCGGGAGGTTGAAACAAAAAAGAAGAGATATTACACAGCCAGCAAAATGAGCTAGTTAGATGCTGAGTGGATCTGAGAAAAGATGTCTTTGAGGAACAAAATGTAATTTTTGTTGATTGTGATGCTGCATGAGTGGGTGGATCTGGAGAAGTTTGTTTTGTAAGGAGTAGGGCATATCATGCTGCCAAAGATGTGGATGATTGAGAGGATAGCCTGATTCCCTAATTTTATAATGTCCCTCAAATACACGGGGTAAGGTCAAAAGTTCTGGATTCCTTGGTGGGATTATAATAAAAATTTGATCAGAAGGGATTGGAAATGTAGGAATGTGTGATTTCATGGGATATGCATGAGTTTGTAACTGCTCTAAATGATCCCAATCTGTTCCTTCCTGTCTCCTTGTGAAGTTCTACCGCCAAGGATTTCCTATGCTCAAACCAATTTTGCAATCACTCAGGCCCATGGTTTACAAATTGAAGTCAGTAAAAAGCTTACTCATTTCTGCAGGTATGTCCATATGCAACTCACAATTACTCTCTAAACCTAAGCATGATCATATAACTCTTTCTAACTGTTGAGTTATGACAATGAAAAGTAACCTTAAACTCCATGGGCAGAACCAACTTCTCTGTAAATCCAGAATAGTTTTACCTATATCTCTTCTCTGTTGCCACCTTTGCTTGACCACTCAGCAAAAGTCATACTAGCAATAACCCTAACCAGCTTTTCTTTCTCTTTTTCCCTTTCTTTATCTCTCTCAACATATTGTCTTGGAACCTCAGAACTCCCAGCTGAAGAAGGTGAGTCCTAAAAAATATTGTGCATAAGCATTAGGAAGGAAAAACACCTCAACCTTGAATTAGCATGGCCCAAATGATTCCTACAGACTGTAACACTCATTCAATGGCTATTGAGTCTCTAGATGGGGCCCTCAAACTTTATATTTAGAAATAAAATCTGAGGTTAAACTGTGAATTGCCAAGTGGTTTGTCCCAATCATTTCCACCATGTTCCATCATGATGCATAGGCATGGAGCTCTTCCTTTAACCAATCAGATGCCAAACTCTGCCTCTACCAAACTCTACATTGGTCTATTCAGATCTATGTTCTGATCAGCCAAGTATCACCCCAGCACCCATTTTCCCTTTCTCGGGCCTTAGAACTAATTCAAAACATCTAAGAGGCATAGCTGTAATAAAAGATAGCTTGGTTCTTTGAAATGTTATTGGCCAAATTAATGGAGGCTGCTTGCTAACTGGGAGGGAACCCCCCCCCCCTCCATTTTTGGATGAAACAAAGATCTCTTTTTGGGAGATAGATCAATTGGGAAAAGGCAGGAGAAAGAAATGGTTGTATATCTTGCCATTTCTCCTGGTTAATGGTTGCTATAGAATTTCTATTAACACATAGTTAGACTTGCATAGAAGAACCTGCAATTTCCCCAAGAATAACTGCTGGAACTTTTTGAAAGATTTAACATAGATGTGTGCAAGGCCCGCTATCCCTTCTCTCTTTCCTCTCAGCCCATTGCTTTCTTGATTAGGGGGAGGCAGGCTGATTTCCCACACCCCATCTCTATGGTCTCTGTGCCTTTCATCCCACCCTTTCTTGCTTATCAGGCAAAAGTATATGGGAGCTGGTGGTGGAACAATTTGAAGACTTGCTTGTGCGAATTCTCCTGCTCGCAGCCTGCATCTCTTTCGTAAGTGACACTGGCCTTGTAACTGAGGAAACTTGGAAAATCCACATAGGACTGAAGAGGAGAGGCAACCATTTGGGGGGGCAAAATGGGAAAGAAGCTGTATCCTGGGCATGTGATGACTGCAAACATGCTGTCTGGGGATGCCATCCTGTGTTAGGAATATACCAATCTTCACTACATTGGAATGGAAAGAACAGAGTTGCAGTTATTGGATTGATTTTAGATTGTTTATTAATGAGTGGAATTCTTAGTACTCTCTTAGCGTGGTGGTTTGCTTGTAGACATTTCATTACCCAACAAGGCACCATCATCAGTGAGAGTGAGTGTGGGGTTTGCTCCCTGTTTGTAACTGGTGTGGGCAAGCTACTGTATATAAACAGGGAGAAAAACCCACACTCACTCTAACTGATGATGTTACCTTGTTGGGTAATGAAATGTCTATAAGCAAACCACCAAGCTCAGAGAGCACCAAGGATTCCACAGTTCAACTCTGAGCCACAGATATTACTTTCTGTTGGTAATCAGTGTCAACAAATTGGTGAATTAGATGGATGGGAAGAAACGACTCTCAAATGAAGGCAAATATACATGGATACCAGGATAATGTTGCAGGATCCAAGCTGGGTTGGTCATCAGGACCAGCGGTTTAGTCTTCAGAAATAACTGTAATGCCATATTTAATAATTCCCTTTCACTCAAGGGTAAGGATTAATGAAAGCTTAATTTGAGTCAGGATACACAATTGAAATTATTTTCATTGGCAAAGTAGGTAATACATGTAAATAAAAACTTTGTATCTGAACATCTTCATTTTTTTTCCTCATAAATTATTTTTCAACGTTTGGGGTGCTTGTAGATGTTTAATTCAATCAGGACATTCTGTTTCTTTTTCTCAGAACTAAAATCTGACTTCCTTTTGCGTAACAAATCAAGAAGTATATTATCTTAACTTATCTGCTCAATAATCCATTTTGATTCCTTCCTGCTTAAAAGCAGGCACCCTGTTTTATTTAGCCATTTTCAAATATTTCACAAAACCATTTACTTCTGAGCAAAATCCCAGAAACCAATATAGGCATCAGTTTGTCTTCTAAATGTGTACTGATCCCCCCCTTTTAAATATATAATTTTATAAAAGTTTTAAAAGGGAGGCTAAAAATCAATATAGACTAAAAACTAATATCAATTAACATAAAATAAGAAGAAAAGAAAAAAGAAAAAAAATCAGAAAAAAAACCCCTAAAAGTGCAAGAAAGGAAAAAAAAGAGAAAAGAAAGAGCCTGCAAGCAAGGAAATAGCTTCCTTACAGCAATTATAAGTACAATTATAAATTTACCTTTTAGTCTATGGTTACAACATGACCTTTTTCTTTCTATAATCAATTAATTTTAACATCAAAACCATAATCATAAGCTCACTTTTCTTCTTTTGTGCAAAAGATCCATAAGGATTTCCAGGTAGCCATACATATAAATATTGTATTTTCTCTGATCAAAAAAGTGAGTTTGGCCTATCTCAGAGTTCTTTGATAAGTTTAAATTATGATTGTATTTCTACTATAATGAATACATTGATTCAATCTAGAAAAAGATTGTATCTGACCTGTACATTCCTGTATAAAAATGAATGCTCTCAGGTTCATAGAAACCATAAATTTCCTGCCATTTCTATAATACAGCAAACCCAAGCACAAGAAGCTGAGGTTTTCGTTATTTCAGAACCCAGATGCTCATCATAGCCTGTTGTGCTTCTGGCCAGTTTCTTGACATTTGAGATGCAACCTCCTCAGATTGTGATACTATATCTTTCAAGAGCACAGGGCCAGGCTCGGCAATGGGAGGTCTCAGAAAAGGTCATAATTTACAACTTGGTTCTCATATCGCTATGGTTCAACATTTCATTCTCAGACAGCCCAGGAACATTGGCATTTTCCTGAACAAAAAGAAGCCAGTCAACCAAACTGTTCCATCCATTTCCTTATTTTCTTTCTCCTACAAGTATTATGGGCCTTCTGAACATAGGAAAGACCAATCTGTTTTGGGATTGTATTATCATTGAAAAATAGGACAGGCAGTATAAATAAAATTAAGACCACATTGGAGACAGCACTCTTTGTGGTTTTGAGGTGTGGTTGGTTACAAGTTTCAGAATTTCTGTGGTTTGGTTGAATTCTCTTTCAGCGGATGATTGCAGAACACATTTCTGGGGATACTCAACCGGCACTAAACAAGATACATTTTCTCTTTAGCACACACCTACACTTATGTCTTCTGTAGTTGATGAAAGAATATGTCTTTACTGTTACCTCTTTTCCACTGTCTCTCAGGCTTTTTTACTCCTGAAGCTTCATTAAATAGAAACTACTCTGGAAAAATTCATAGTGCTTCTGATTTTCAGGATTGCAGTTATTTAGAATGAAGACAGTAAGAGGCAGGATTATTTTGAATTTTAAGTGTTGAATTTGGATCTGCAAACAGAGAGAAAAAACACTGATAAAAGTCTTTGGAGATAACTCTGGGAAACAATCAAGCATTACAAATCACATTTGTACTGTTAATCGACTATAATCCTTCTAAAAATTATGCTCACTCCCAACAGTATATCAAACAGCATGAGGTATGTACAGTATTTGCACAATGCTCTGTTCCAACAGAAATCCTGTCAGACACAACTCTCACCAGCAGGGGGAAGTGTGCAACCTTGTACAGATGTTTCATGGCAATTGTGTGCAACACATACTTTCCTTTCACACCTCAAGTGTACAGTTACACATTTATCTCTGCCTGCACAATTGTGCAATATCCATGTGTTTGCTTGTGTGTGTGCGCGTGCACACACACAGAGCAACAGGAGCTTTTTGTGGTGGTGCTATCAAGTTTCAAGGAGATTGATTGACACACTTCATTTTTGTGCCAATGCAAAACGCAGGCTGGCTTCAGCTGTTTTCAGATGGCATGTTCAATGAGAATTAAAAAATAAATGGGATTTCAGAAGGAGAAATGAGAGGTGGGGCTGGGATTTAGGATTTCTGACTGGAAAATGAACAATGGCCATATCTGAGTGAGAGAGAAGTGGAAGATTAACCACATTCTCTCTCCTCTTCTCTACAACTTCGCATACCTGTTTTTTTTTACAGGTGCTGGCATGGTTTGAAGAGGGTGAAGAGACTGTCACCGCATTTGTGGAACCATTTGTCATCCTATTGATCCTGATTGCCAATGCCATTGTTGGGGTGTGGCAGGTAAACACATCATGTTTTGTTTCATTATGTTTTGGTGGATGCAGCTATGTGAGGTAGTCCAGACTCCAAAGGAAAAGGTGATTTGAAGCATGTGTGAATGCACATATATCTGTCAGCTGCCTTTAAATAAAATGCCTCTTTTGCTGGAATTGCATAGGAAAAATCCAGGAAACCATGAGCCCAGGGAAAGGTACCTCTTCCGTTGCAAATTACTAATGGGAAAAATATAAGTACCCTCTACACCCCAAATTGCCTTTGTCCCTTCAGATCCAGATCCCTAGGGGTTAGTTCAGATGTTGCACAGGCATCAAGAGAATTTAGTCGTCCAGTCAACTATAGAAGCTCCCTATAGACTTTAGACCAATTCTTTATATTAACCAACCTATCTCAGGAAGTTGTTCTTAGGGAAAATTTAGGAGGGAGCCCTGTACATAGCTGTTTGGACTTATGAAGGAAAGGTAGTTGATAAGCACAATAAACAAACAAACAAACCATGGTTTAAAATAGTATTTTTTCAAACTTGGCAACTTTAAGAGGTTTGGACTTCAACTCACAAGGACGTGAAATCCATCCATCTTAAAGTTGCAAACTTTAAAGCCTAATGGGTATGTTCACAAACCACATCAAACCAGAGCCAAGCAAATCACATTGTTGTTTAATATAAGGTGCAAAGCCCTCTTTAGTATGTGAAGCATCTCTATGATGCTCTAAACACACTACAGTGTGGCTTAAGATATATATTTTGTTCTTCAGGTGTACCTTATGAACATTATCTGACTGCTATCATGAGGAGATAGAGTACTTTAACCTAGTCAATCTCCGAGAGCATGAAAGTGCTTTCAGAAAATTGAAGGGTGTCAAGGCCTAATGGACTAGGAGTTTGGATCCTTACTCTGGGTCTGACTCACCCTTGTCAGGTTGCTTTCTTGCATTGGGGGAAAGGAACAGCCCTTCCCTCTGCTGAGGAGGCCCCAAGAGGTAATTGTAAGCAACAATAGGGCATCTTAACTCTGAGTGGGTCCCTCCTCCTTGCAGGAACGAAATGCTGAGAATGCCATTGAGGCCCTAAAGGAGTATGAACCTGAAATGGGCAAGGTCTATCGATCTGACAGGAAGGCAGTACAGAGAATAAAGGCCAAAGACATGGTCCCTGGAGACATTACAGAGGTGGCAGGTAAGTGCCAGGGGGGAGACAGGGGGGACGACATTAAAGGTCATAGGGATTCCCCAGGGCAAAGAAGACTAAACATAGAGTGAGTGCCAGAGTCAGTTTGAATACCATAAGTGCTCTTCCATAATCTTTAAATCCCTAAGTAGCTCAGGCTCCCAACTTAAGCTATTAGAAATGAGGCGACAGAAGATGACAGATACCACTAGCAGTGACATTCAAAATGCTTAGATATTTCTAGAGCGTCTGCTCTAAAAGACAGTATTCTCCTCTCACCCCGATATCTCCTCCTTGATAGAGTAGGATCAAGGTCAATTAAGTTGAAGAGATATCCCAGTATTCCCTACTGCTTTCTTTTCTAGAGGATATATCATATATTCTCCAGATAAGGACAGTATGATTCTCTAGTAACAATAATCAACAGCTATGCTCCTCTCTAAAGAGCAGTTGCCAAGGTTCCTGTCTCTGATCACCACCTGAGGATTTAAAAATGCTTCCACGTGTGTTAAGTTGAAGCAATTGTCGACACTGACATAGCATTTCTCTATTACATTGATTGCATAGGTTGCATAGGTTGCCTCAACTTGAATAGGGTTGGACTAAAGAATGAATAGTGATAAATAAGCATTATTTTATTAAACAATTTAGTTGCAAAGATTTTTAGATCAAGCAGGGATCAACCCATTCTTAGATAAGCAGGGGAATTATAGTTGGAATATGTGGCAAAGAAGGCATTATTCTCTGTGAGTTGAAAAAAAAAAAGGTAATTTCTACTTGCACCAAACCAGGACACAAAACATCCTGATTATATCTTTACCTGCTGGTACCTAATGATATGACTGTCATTTTGTCCCCAATGCACAAAGAAGACAGCCTTAAGTAATCTTGAGTTATACTGGCATTGAAGTAGCATTTAACTCTTATTCTAATGCTGTCCAAAGTTAGCTTCTAGGTAGATCAAATCTGTCCGGTTTTGTTATCCATAATCTTTGGAAGGAAATAAAGTAACCACAGTGACTTGAAACAGGCAGTGTAGGCAGATTGAGGCTTGGCAGGATTGAGCAGCAATTTTGTGGTGGTTTATTTCTGCAATTAAAGACCAGTTTAACAGCACCAGGAGAATGCCATCAGTGAAGGCAAAAGTGCTTTATTAAAGGAGAAAAAATTAAACTGAGATCTAATTTTCTCAGCGAAAAAAATTCAGAACTTATCAAATTAATTGAGTTAAGGTATTGTTTTTCCTCTGTGACAATATATTGCTGCAAATCTATTTAAAGCCAGTATTTTCTCCTCCTGTCTATCTATACACTTAGAGGTCTGCTTTTGTAGGTCTCTCCTTCTGGTGATATTTTATGCAAGGCCGAGAATCCCAATCCAGAATCTATTTCTCCCCATTTTCCCTGCCACTTCAGGAGGTACCCTATTGGGTCATAACGGAGAAGCCATTTCCCACAAGTCAGAGGAGGAGCGACTATTTTGTGGTTAGATACTGTTTTCCTTCAGCCTCAAATCCACAGGAAGTTCTGGGATGTTGCTTCAGTAAAATCTTAACAAGACCCCTCTATCATGGAGCTTGTTTACTCCTTGGGCTTGCCCTGTCTTGACCCTGGAATAGAGGCGAGAGGGATGTTTTGGGAACAGACAGTCCCCATGGAGAGTGAGGGCTGGAGGTGGAGCAGTGAAAGCAGAGCCCTGAGGAATCCCCTTCAGCTGCACTTACTAGATAACAGCTGCCCTCAGAGCTGGGCCAGCAGCCAGATCATTCCCTCCTTCTTTCTAAATTAATTTAATTCAGAGATCATTTACTCTTGGGGCCAGTTGCACAAGTGTTTCCAAAATATCAAGGGCAGCCGCTCATCCATCCATCCATCCATCCATCCATGTGATGGAACAGTCTCCCTCATGAAGTCTTGTAGCCTCTTTCTTGCTTTCCTTTTTGTCACACATTCACACTAAGGAGATCAGAGTGGTTTCTTCTGTGTGCCTAGAAAAGAGAAGCATTGCATTGCTCAAAAAAGGGCAGACTTTACATAAAATTCATGTTCTCCCACTTATCTGTAGCTAACAGGACAAAGTGTGAAGGGAAATTTTTTTTGCTCTTTTGAATCTGTGCATTGAAGTGTAAATTTTGAAAGGATTTGTTAATTTAAGTAGAATGTGAGACATCTTATCATTGCAACTGAACAGGCAATATGCTGGTTGCTAGCAGATGATATAAGCCCATCTCATTTTAGAAAATAAAGCCCTTCTATTTGGACATTCCCTTTAATATAGGACCTCTCCCCTCCACCTGGTTACCACTCCCATCCCAATTTGTCCTGGAGAGTTTAAAAATCCAATGGGAAATTAAAACTCCAGCTCAAATATAAATAAAATAATGCATGTGTGCATGTGGATGCACAAAATATTTTGTCATCAAAATCAGCTTCCAAAAACTTAGAGATACTATAAATGTTTCCCTCTACTAGAGAATACAGGACTAGAAACTCTCAATCTCTCCATGTCTCATTCTTTTTAACACTGAAATCCCAATTCCTTGGTCATGCTTTTTTTGTGTTGATCTTCACATCCTTAAAAATGTGCTTATTAAAAAAAAAATTCCTAATACATATTTTGATCAATAAATCTCTGCATCAGAAGATTTGGTAGCATTGTCAAGAACACAAAGATTCACTTTGCCTAGCATTCTAGCTCTAGCAGCTACCACCCAGCGATCCCAGGGAATCTCACAAGCAGCGTTTGAAGGTGACACATTTCCCTGTTTGATTTCTCATACTAATTATTTAAAACTTTCTATACATAGATGCCCTGTTCTTAATTAGGACACTGAATAGCTCTTGTCTGGCCCAACTGTCATTCATGATTTTATCACCTCCTTTGATGTGCCTTTGTGACCAAATGCCAAGGAAGGACATAATGTTCTTGTGTCTTCAAGAATTGTATAAGGAGGGGATTCATTCCCCCAAATTTCTTTTTAAATGTACCAGACTTGTAGTCAATTCTGTGTGCATTTGACCTCTGCTAATTGGCATCACAATATATATGCTAGGAGGGAATTTAATAGTTGGTAATACATACAAAGAGACAGAGAAAGTGTGTTTAGTCAAAATCTTTGAATGTCTGCAGGAAAGAATTCAACAAAAAGATAATTCCAAGAAGCCTCTGCAGCTCATTAATAACTCTGAATAGGTTATGTTCTTTTTTTTTTTTAATATTACTGGCCAAGCAACTTTAGCATCACTTCTGGGATGTAGGAATATAATTTTTGCCACCTTTCTCCTAGTCTGGCCTGGCCTTGAGTTCCTCTCCCTGCCTAGGGAAGCCGTGACCTCTCCATCTCCTTGAAGAAGAGAAGGCAATGGAGCAATGGATAGTGCCCAGCAACTAGCTTCACCTTGTATGGACACTGGCAGGCAGCTGGTGATGCCTCGGGAATGTGATGAGGCAGGCAAGAAGGGAGAGAGAGAGAGAGACACTTAATGCTCTGGTGGAAAAGCGAGCTGGGGTGCATGGGGACATCTAGGGTTACCATGCCTTGTCAGATGAAAGGGGGACAGGCAAAGGAGAAACCCACACTGGGATGCTGCCTCTGGCTACCTTAGAAGCAGGCCAAAAAAAAACCCAAATCCACTTCCACCCCATCTGCATCCTACATTTTTCAATCCTGACATACCCAAAGCATACCCTTGGCGATTGCCCACTTCTGAGGAAAACAAGGATTTTTGAAGATTTTTCCCCTGCGCTTTTGAGCAATATTATCAGTTTAAGGTCCATATGCAGTGGGTATGAACATCTGGTAATTGTTAACTGAGTCTCATAAATGGCTTTAGTATAGCATAGGTTTATGTTTGTTAAATAGCTTTGCTGAGAAGGATTGTCTGAGGAGAATAGTAAGGTGAGAGACTGAGGAAGCCCGCCTGAACTAAGTTTGGGCAAATGACTTAATTAAAAAAAAAAGAAAACTAGGGAATATCTTGGGTCAAAGGAACTGGAAAATCCCAAAATTATTTCTGATTGAGCAGGGAGAAATTTGATTTTTCTCAATAGAGCAATTTCATCACCATGGGAATTAAACCTCAAAATCATATTTAAGTGCTAAAGGGGACAGATTTACACAAATGCAGATGAAAATGTTAACTCTTCTGATTTCAGTTGCTTCAATTGATTGCATGTTGTTTCTGCCACTTATATTGTACCTCAAGCATGTTTCCTGAAGAAAAAAGATTTTCTGCAACATAACCATATCACAATAAATAAACCAGTGTGATTTTAATGAATTCATTTATCTCTACTAAATTAATGAAGATAAGAAGCCAAAACTGATATTAAAAATACCAGTAAAAACTGATCAATGATCTGAATGTAATTACAGCTACCTCTAGCAATATAATTTTGAAATTTAACTGATGGATTTGCTTGCTGAATTAATAAAAATATTTCTCAGGAAAAGCAGGTCCGACAGAATAGGTCCAAACTGCAAGGAGAAATATGTTCTTAAAATTGTATAATACAATATTATATGCATAATGCAAAGCTACCATATTATGAGAGATTTAAATTACTTAATCGTAAGCTGTTTACTTGGGGGTAATCTCAAAGTACTCTATGGCATTTATTTGTAAACAGACATATATAGAATTGTGCTATTAAAATCCTTCTTCATGCCACCTGGTTATTCATGGTCAATATGCTTTTAAAAAGTGGAGGACTCCAGAATTCTTAAGCTCCGTTTTTACAAAAGGCAAGAATGAAATGTTTTGCCACCTTAATTTATTGCTTCTGTGAACAAAGCTTAACCAAATCAAATGAAATATTCATTACAGCATAAAGTAATGCCTACCACTGGCTGAGCAGAAAATCTTTTTAAAATGCTAAAAAAAGACTTTCCTTCTCAGGATGATTCAGATGTTTGTTTTATCATTGTTGCCTTGGACAACCTGGTTGAAAAAAATTCCTAGGAGATAAATAGTAGTATATTTATTTCTGAATTGTAATGGTGCAGAAAAAAAATGAGATATTTAATCTATATGGCAGATTTCATCCACTGAAATTCCTGCTTTAGAATTTGACCCCAGTAAGAAAATTTTCTCATTCAAGCTACCTTCAGTTCTGTACAAATAATGCCCTTTCTCTTTAAACTAATGTTTCTCAACCTTAACATTTTTAAGATATGTGGACTTTAACTCCTAGAATTCTTGGTTGGGAAATTCTGGGAGTTGAGTCCACATATCTTAAAGCTACAAAAGTTGAGAAGCATTGATCCAGACCAGCTACAAAGCTACAAAGGTTGAGAAGCATTGATCTAGACCAGTGGTCGCCAACTGGCAGGCCGCAAATTTTTTTGGTGGTCTGCAGAGAAATGTCACCCCGAAAGCAGCTCCCCAAAGCAATTAATCCAGGCTGTGTGAGAACAAAAGGCTGCGTTGCCCACATGGCCAACGGGAACACAGGGCTTGCGTCGCTTGCATTGCAAACAACACCAGGTAGTGAGGGGATAGAGGAAAGGGAGGAAGCGGGAAAACTTGTCTCACTCGCCCCACATACCTCGCCTGGCCACCTGGCTGCTTCTTTCTGTTTCTTTCTTCTTCTGCTTTTGGCTGCATGCAAGGAAAGCAGCAAAAGTCTTTCTCTCTCTTTCCTGAACTCTGTCAGAAATGAATCTTTGGGACCCTGCAAGACATCCTGCTCCAAGAGGCTACACCAGCATAGACTCATTTCTGGTAGAGTTTGGGGGAGAGAAAGAAAGACTTCTGCTGCTTTCCTTGCATGAAGCCAAAAGTCTCTCTCTTTCTCTCTCCCCCTGAGAATAGAGCTGGAGACAGTATCCTGAGACCCCAAATAAAGAATGATCGATCAGTAGAAAAATGGGATGGGGAATTTTCTTGCAAACTTTTTTTGGGATTTTCCCAGGGTCCTAAGAAAACCCCCCAAAAAGTCTGCAGGAAAACCCCCCATCCTGTTTTCCTACCGATTGATTGTTCTTTATTTGGGATCACAGGATACCCCCCCCTCTCTTTCCCCCTGAGAACGGAGCTGAAAAGCAAGTTACTGAAGGAATGTGGCTGCCTTGGAGGGGATGTGGTGTGTGAGGGACCTGTGTGTGTGTGTGTGTGTGTGTGTGTGTGTGTGAGAGAGAGAGAGAGAGAGAGAGAGAGAGAGAGAGAGAGAGAACATCACTGCCAGACCTCCGAGGTTAGATCAGATCTCTCTCTCTCTCCCCCCCCCCCCTCCACTGTCAGCAAGCCACCATCAATCAAAATTCATATTAGTGGTCCGTGGGATTTAAAATTATGAGTTTGTTAGTTCCTGAGGTCCAAAAAGTTGGCGACCCCTGATCTATACTGCAAAAACCCCATTCTGATGATCCTTCTTAACTGTGTAGTTTAAAGGTCTCCTGTCCATAAAGTGTTCAGATTTGACATTGTCTTCTACTGCCCTCCAGTGGATGCCATCACTTTTCTTTCCTTAATATAGAACTTGGGTCAATGGACCTCTAGCCTCTTTGATCCAAGGCATTCTGCTGCCTGAAGCAAAAGATAAGGTAGCTTGCATGCCTTAGAGACCATCTGGATTGGAAATTGAATTTCATCTGAGGACAGTTGTCTACTAAGGCAGACACGTAGCCTGGAATAAACCTTCTTCTTTGACAGAAAGAAACTGAATCCATCATGACCTGAAACTTTGTTCTGCCTGCAGGAAGGGCTGCCTATGCCTTGGTTCACAATGGAGAGTAACCTTATACAACTTCCTTCTCTTAGTTCCTAATGCAATCAGTTGTAGGTTGAGCAATTGACACCACATGCTTCATGATATTGCCATACAACTGTCAAGCTTTAGAAACTATAGGCCATTTGCACAATAATATGACTGACACAAAATATGGCATTTGTGCAATAACATCATGAAGTGAGTGTTATTACTGCAGCATCTATTGGACATATATGAGTCCAGGTGATGGTTTTGGTTGTGACTGGGTTCACATAACACATAAACAGACAAATCAATTCGTTATGCAAACTCTGTAGGGTTACTTTGTGAGCCAGTGATTGGACATATACTATATACAATATCTGATTAGAGAATTAACCTATTTTCTGAGTTTGCATAGTATACTGTATATTTACTCTATACATTAACTAATGGATTGGGTTTTTCATAACATGCTAAATCTGAAGAAACAACCTAAAGTTAAAAATCACCTAAGCTTAGTATATTGTGTCTATGCTGCCATTAGATTTTTATTTGACCTGGTTAAGTTATGCTAGCCCAGAAAATTGGATTAATTCAGAAAACTGTGCTTTACTTAGCCATGGCTTTTAGCATATAGTCAATAGCAGGTGTTTTGTTTTGTTTTATATCAAACAGTGACTGTTCTTTGGATAAAATTGGAGGTTATTCTTTTTTTTTTTTGTTCCCCAGTTGGTGACAAAGTCCCAGCTGACATCCGTATCATTTCCATCAAATCTACCACTCTGCGTGTGGACCAGTCTATTCTGACAGGTAAGGAACTCATAAATAAATTCTGCCCATAAGATAATGGGGGGGAAAGTAAAATGAAAGAGAGGAGGGAATAACAACAGAGGTTATGTTTTTAAATCTCAGCCAGTCAGCAAAGACCTGAGAAGAACCTATATTTTAAACTACTTTGTAAAATGAAAGTATGGGACTATATAGAGATCCTAAACTCTATGGATAAATCTGTGGTTGGGAAAACATGCTTTGGAAAATCATTAGTATAGGTAGATTTGGGTATGATCTATGCCAGTGTTATTCAACCTTGGCTAATTAAAGATATATTGACTTCAACTCCCAGAATTCACTAGCCAGCTTGCTGGCTGAGGAATCCTGGAACTGAAGTCCACATCACTTAAAATACTCAGTCAGCAATGAGTTACTGATCTATGCATTATATAATGCTTGCATTCAGTCAGGCCATCCTAATCCTGTTTTGTATGAAGCAAGTGGTCTGACCTTTTATCTCCACCCAGGTGAATCTGTCTCTGTGATCAAACATACTGAACCTGTCCCAGATCCACGGGCTGTAAATCAGGACAAGAAGAACATGCTGTTTTCTGTGAGTATTACAGGCAGGGCTGAAGATGTAAAGCCTCCTGATGCATCTTTTTGTCCCTGATCCAAATAGTACATGGTAGGGATACTAATGGGACATTAAAATACCATATTCCAATTGTCTTTATTTGGTAACACAGTGGGATAAAGAATCAGATGACATGACTATGGAGATTCTCAGTCATCCAATTCATGGCTGTCCCAAAAGTGCTTTTTCAAAAAGGTAACCGGACTTTGTTTTCTCCCTGAAGATGTTTTGCTTCTCATCCAAGAAGCTTGTTCAGCTCAGAGCTGAAGAAGTTTCTTGGATGAGAAGTAAAACGTCTTCAAGGAAAAAGCAAAATCCAATTGCCTTTTGAAAAAGTATTTTTAGGATAATCAGGTGACATCATTTTATTTGCTTTCCCCTGCTCTCTCAAGCAACAATGCAAATTGGCTATTGCGTTGCACTTTTATTTCATCTATAGGTAACTGGGGAGATCCAGGCAAAAAGATAAGCTTGTAAATTTCATAATGGTATGCTTCCTATTAATAGCATATGACTGTCAGAAAGTGCCTACGATTCAGCCAAAAATCTGAATATGATTGCAAGTCAGACACAACTAGGGGGACATGGCAAGTGTAACATAATCAAATTATCGACCATATGCCATCAATCAGTGTTGACTCTGAGTGACCACACCAAAAGATTTTATCCAAGATGATCTGTCCTCAAACTGGTCCTTCAGGTCCTCCAATGATTCAGTAATCTCTGCTGTACCTGAATCTGCTGGTCATCCTTTTTCTTTTAACTAGAGCTAATTCTGTGCTCTAGTGCTGTTATTTGCTTATTTTTGCTTTTTCATTCAGAATTTAGCAGCATGCTAAAATCTCACCCCAGAAGGTATGCACATGATTCTTGGAATGGGTGATGAGATGGGAGTTTTGAGGCTGCCATGATCTCTAGCAAAAGTAATTTCAGCAATTTCAAAAATCAATGGCCCACAACTTTTCGGGCACCAGGGACCAGTTCTGTGGAGAGAGTTTTTTCTGTGACCAGAGGGAAGGTGATTTTGTGTGCTGCTTGCATCCAGCAGATGGGGCTTCATTTATGTGGCCCAGTTTCTGGCATGTTGTGGCCCAGTGCTGGTCCATAGATGGGGGGTTGTGGATCCTCGTCCTAAACAATAGTTCCAGCCATATTTTCTTTTCAGATAGGGAATGTACATGCTATAGATGTAGCACAGACATGTTCTTTACAGCCAGGAGAATTAGAGAGCTTAGATTTTTAAGAAAGGAAACAATGTACTTATGCAAAATTGTATTTAGCTGTATTTATAGCCTTCTTTATCTAAAATAGTTAGCTTTGCCCACCCATTATATATTGAGTGTCACTTTCCTTTATTGATTTTAATCCGGCTTGTTCCTTTTCCTCTTCATCTTCAAACCCACTCCAGGGTACCAACATTGGTGCTGGCAAAGCTGTTGGTATCGTCATCGCCACAGGTGTGAGCACTGAAATCGGTAAGATCCGCGATGAAATGGCGGCCACAGAGCAAGAGAAGACGCCATTACAGCAGAAACTGGATGAGTTTGGCGAGCAGCTGTCTAAAGTCATTTCCCTCATCTGTGTGGCTGTCTGGCTCATCAACATTGGGCATTTCAACGACCCCATACATGGCGGCTCCTGGATACGCGGCGCCATCTACTACTTCAAGATTGCTGTTGCCCTCGCTGTGGCTGCCATCCCAGAAGGTCAGTTGAGGCCATTCCAGGTTCCCATAAACCACCTGTCCTGGCTTAATGAATGCCGGCAAATTTCTTTCTTTTTTTAAATAGCTTTTGCTGCCATCATATTTTTGTGCTTTCATTTTCTTCTGCACTGAACATATGGTGCGCTGAACTCTGGAAAGGGTCTGAAGGTGTTGGAGCCCAGCCCTTTAGATATTAACCCATATTCTCACAAAGCCTTAACTGATCCATGACTGGATTTACACTTTGTGCAAACTCTCATGGTTGCATGTTGGTTTATTGAAAAAAAACCCTGCTGTAGTCTAGTTATACATAATGCTAAGCTATAAATCCTGGTTTAGGTGGTTGAATTTATAATATACAGGTAGTCCTTGACTTACAACAGTTCACTTAATGACCATTCAAAGTTACAACGGGACTGAAAAAAGTGACATGACCATTTTTCATGAAACATCCCATGGTCACGTGATCAAAATTCAGATGCTTGGCAACTGACTCATACTTAAATTACGACAGTTGCAATGTCACTGGGTCAAGTGATTACCTTTGGCAACCAGAAAAGTCAATGAGGAAGCCAGATTCACTTAACCATGTTACTAACTTCAGATCTGCAATGATTCACTCAACAATGGTGGCAAGACTCAACAATGATTCACTCAACAATGGGGCAAAACTCACTTAACAAATGTCTTACTTAGCAACAGAAACGTTGGGCTCAATTGTGGTCGTAAAATGAGGATTACCTGTAATCCCATTAAGTCAAAACCAAAAAGAGCTCAAAACATCAGGTCTAAATGTGCAACTTTTTGCACTGCTGCATATGTCTTGTGACCCACCTGCTTTTATTTAATCTTTTTTTAAACTGAAAAATAGCAAATGGGGAGCTAGCATCCTCTAGCACCCTTTTTCATGCCAGGAAAGACCTGTGAATTGCACAGAGCAAAGGGGCATTTTTGAGGCAATAAAGAAGAGAGCGAGTACAACTCAATGCAAGGTCTGGAAGGATGCCCACATGTTTAATATAGGTAGTTTTCAACTTACAACAGTTTGCTTAATGACTGTTCAAAGTTACAACAGCACTGAAAAGCATGGTTTATGACTTTTTCACACAGTCATTGCAGCATCCCTATAGTCATGTGATCAACATTCAGATGTTTGGCAACTGAATCAAATTTATGATGGTTGCAGTGTCTTGGAGGTGGTGGTCATTTTTTCCAGTCCTTCTACTATAATGTTGTCACTTCGAGATTTTAGAGACTGTTCAGATCAGTATTTCCTGTACTGTTGGGCTATGACATATTGTTACATTTCTCATTAAAGCCTTAGCATTCTTTGTCACAAATTAGAGTCTAATAATACAAGTTCCTCAATGATATCTAAAAAAGAAGTATAATTATGATCAGTAAGGGTCAAAGGAAACATCCGAGTGGACTTGTTTGAACGTGACATGAATTCTCCAAGCTTATCTTTTTGCTCCTTCCTTTTCTTCCTCCTCAGGCCTTCCCGCTGTCATCACGACCTGTCTAGCCCTGGGGACTCGCCGTATGGCCAAGAAAAATGCCATTGTCAGAAGCCTGCCCTCAGTGGAGACCTTGGGTTGCACCTCCGTCATCTGTTCCGACAAAACTGGCACCCTGACTACCAACCAAATGTCGGTTTGCAAGGTGAGCTGAAGGTGGATGCCAGCATTTTTCTCATATAGAGTCTTTTGGGCATCTCATCTTCATTCTTATTGAAATCACCTTCCTTCCTTCCTTCCTTCCTTCCTTCCTTCCTTCCTTCCTTCCTTCCTTCCTTCCTTCCTCCCTCCCTCTCTTCCCTCCCTCCCTCCCTCCCTCCCTTCCTTCCTTCTTCTCTTTCTCTAGATGTTTGTTGTGGACAAAATAGAGGGAGATTTTTGTGCCTTAAATGAATTCAATATCACTGGTTCCACCTATGCCCCCGAAGGAGAAGTGTAAGTACAAATGTGAACTCTAAACAAAGCCAAAATGTTTATATATATTCTAATTTTTAATTACATTATGCTAAATAATATAATTTATTGGTTATTATGGTTTGAAATTATAATGGCTAGTTTCACACAAAATACTGAATCGAAACTAAATAAATCCTATTCTGCCTTAATATGGTATTTATTCTTCCAGAAATTCCAGATGCTTTGATTTCTTAGATGATGTTTTGCTTCTTCCATAATTCACAGAAACAATCTATGCTCCTTTCAACTTTATATCTCAGCCCCTGCAGAATTAAGCAATGCCATGGGCATTCTATCCCAATACCTGGAGGCTATGCGGGTGGGAAGCAACAGGTTCAGCTGAATCCTGGCAAGATTGTGTAGCTTTGAGTTTGGGGCCCTGTCAGTTCCAGGACTTTGCCATCCTTGGTGCTAGATACGATGTACTGTCCCAGATAGACCCTATGCTTAAAAAGTAGGTGGCATTCATGGCTAGGAAGGCATTTGCTCAGGTTTGTGTTATGTGCCGGTTGAGTCTGTCTGGATGTGTGGGGCACTGCTCACTGTCACTCATGCCCTAGTCACCTTTGAATTGGAGTATTGTAATGCACTTTAAGTGGGGCTGCCCTTGAAGAGTATCCAGAAGCTTCCGCTGGTGCAAAACGCAGCGATGTGGGCAGTGAGGGCCACATAGGATGGACTTTGTAATACTTGAAACATGGTTTCTGTAGTACTGTTGCACTGGCTGACTAAAATGGGTTTTCCATCAGCAGTGATATATGTTTCTAGGACAGGATGTCCTCACAGGCTGCACTGGTTGCCAATTTGCTTCTGAGTCTGATTCAAGGTCCTGCTTTTGACCTTTAAAGCCCTTCATTGTATAGAGCTGGGTTATTTGAAGGACTACCACTTCCCAATTACATCTGCCCATCCCATAAGATCTGGCAAAAGAGGCATGCTGTGAGTCCCATCTGTTATAGTTGGTGGGCAAGAGGAGGCAGGCCTTCTCTGCTTTGGTACCCACCTTCTGGAACATTCTCACCCCTGAACTGAAGTCAGCTCTATCTTTACTTATTTTTTAAAAGTCTCTTAAGGCCTGGCTATGTCTTTTTCTCTGTAGGGGATCCCTTTACTAATCTAACTTGTGTGCCTCATGCTTTAAAAACTTATAAATAATGACCATTTCTAACATGTTTATTGCTTTATCTCTTTGTTGTACACTGCCAGTGTCACTTTTTTGTGAGATGGGCAGCCATATACATGGGCTATATAAATAAAACAAAGATATTTTGAAACTTTTTTGCACTTGCAGATTTAAGAATGACAAACAAGTCAAAACTGGACAATATGATGGTCTCGTTGAACTGGCCACAATTTGTGCCCTTTGCAATGACTCTTCGCTGGATTTCAACGAGGTGAATGCTTCTCTTTGGCTTCATCATCTACATCTCAGCAATTGTTCATTAAGAGATATCTGTGGCCCCTTTCACCAAAACTTCCAAAATAAAACTAAAATCAGAGGCAAAAAAGATGAAAATTAAAAAAAAAATTCTTTGGAATCTAGACACTCTTAAAAAGCAATATAAAGATTTTAGTCTGGCATCCAGAGGAATCGTACATGGTCCTGGACAATACTCTAATGGGAATAGATTCCAAAATTCTCAAATTTCCTTCTCAAAATTAGAATGGGCAGGTTTGTTGGAGCTGAGAAAATGACTGTTAAACTTTACATGAAGGGAAGCCTGGAATAAAAGCAGGTCCAAATTTCCTCCTCCCTTTTGTATTTCTGGAGATATGTCAGGTGTTGAGGGCAAAGGACTTACAAAATTCATTACTGCTGGTTTCTTTTCTCACAGAGAAAATTGTGCTGCATGCACTAGTGGTCATTATTTTAGGCAGTTAAGACTGGAGACAGAGTGCCAGTTTGGTGTATTGCTTAAAGGTAGTGGCCTATAAACCAGGAAACCAGGAATTCTAGTCCAACCTTAGATACAAAGCCACCTGGGTGACTTGGGGCCAGGCTTTGCCTTAGGAAGAAGACAACAGGAAATCACTTCTGAAAAAGTCCTCAAATATCTTCCTGAACTTATTCATATAATTGCCCGGGTTAAAAACTAATTTGAAGGCACAAACACCAGCAACAATACTAGAAAGTAGTTATAAGCCGGCAGAACAGCCCTGAGAATGATAAGAGTTAGTACTCTGAGGTAGACCAGACTAGAAAACCAAAGTTATGAATGTTAATTTCTGTTGTTATATAATTACAGTAATAGAATATTGTGAGTCTGAATACTCTCTCCCCAATCCTCTTTTTTTGTGTGTGAGAATTTGGGTCAAGTCTGAGATGTTTTTTCAAATTACATTAAATTAATCATTCTTGCTCCCAACCATATTGCCCTTCCTCAAGGTTAAATCTTGATACTGGTAATACACTCCAAGCATTTCATGATCAAGTTTGGTACATCAAAATCATATCTCTGATTCTTCATTTTCCCAGTCCAAAGGTGTATATGAGAAGGTTGGTGAGGCCACTGAAACTGCCCTTACCTGTTTGGTTGAAAAGATGAATGTTTTCAACACAGATGTACGAAATCTCAGCAAGGTGGACCGCGCCAATGCCTGCAACTCAGTAAGTACCTGCTTTTTCCAGGAACTGACTTTCATTAGAGTGCCAGGCACAGGGAACCAAGACCACCATGATTGATTTCTCAAAGTAGTTTCTTTGTTGTTCACGTATAGGCAGAATCTTGCTAGATTAAAGCACACTCCATATTACTATCAGATAAATACTGTGAAGATTTAGGGAAGATCCTTTCTCTGATCTCTTTCTTCATACCAATGACTCAATGGTCTTCACTCCTTCCTCCTGAAACTTAGTGCCAGATTCTACCATATAAAGTCCTATATTACTCGGTCACTGAGTTGTGCCATGTCCACCTCCACTGTAAAGAGCATGCAATGTGTTTTCATGCCACAATATTCATTGTTTATGTTGAAGTTCTCAGGTTTCTCCCACGGTCTGCTATGCAATAGGTTTGGAATGCACTGTTTAGTGGAGCACAGGAGGAACACAACAGTAGAAATGTGTTTGTGCTAGGGACTTGTTGTGGGGTGAAAAAGGGAGTTGATTCTCTGGAGATGTAACTCATCCAAGTACCATTTCTCTCCCCCCCCACACTTTTTTTTTTTTTTGGTAATTTACCAATTCTGCCTTATAACGGATATCACAGGAGTGGATTTCATGAACTAAATTGTAATCTATGAAAGATGATGTTATAAACTGTTTGTTTTTTATTGATTGATTGATTCTCTACAGCCATCCACCTCAATTGATAATTCTGGGTTGCTTACAATTGCAAATTATTCCAAATCATTGATGGCTTAACTATTACCGCAGCCTTTTGCTATTTTAGCTGCTATAAACTTATGTAGCATCACCTGGAAGCTGATACTTAATTAAAATAATCTGTTTTGCTTGTTGTGGTACTGAAAAATCTATTTGTTTTCTTATAGTCTTAAGAGCCATCCTCTGATGGCCTTCTCCAGGTATATTTGAGTCTTTTCTAAGGCTCAGCAAATATGATTATTCTCACATTACATACTTTCCAGAGATGGCCATGTCCTCTGCATTGGGCTAATATTGAAAACCAAGCCTAGTATATTGTTTGGATTCATCTCATTCATTTGCTGTGGTTCTTTGTGAAGCAAAGAAGGTTTAACTGTCTTTTTCTCCCTCTGCTTTGCATTTGTTCAGGTGATCAAACAACTCATGAAGAAGGAATTCACCCTGGAGTTCTCTCGTGACAGGAAGTCCATGTCTGCCTATTGCTCTCCAGCCAAAGCTTCCAGAGCTGCTGTTGGTAACAAGATGTTTGTCAAGGTCGGTATTATGCTTCTCTGTGGCCCATCTCCTTTTGACTTTTCTAAAGGTAGCCCTCGACTTACAATCATTAGTTTAGTGACTGCTCAAAGATTCAATAGCATTGAAGAAAGTGACTTACAAACATTTTCATACTTTTGTCTATTGCAATATACCCTTGGTCACATGATCAGAATTTAACTGGTTCATATTTATGACAGTTGCAATGTCCCACAGTCGTATGATCACGTTTTGCAAACTTCTGACAAGCAAAGTCAATGGGGAAGCCAGATTCACTTAACAACCATGTTACTAACTTAATGATTGCAGACATTTGGTAAACAGTGGTGGCAAGAAAGGTTGTAAAATATGGCAAAACCTACTTAACAACTGTCTTGCTTAGCAACAGAAATTTTGGACTCAATTGTTGAGGACTGCCTGATATATACAAATGGTAACTGTTCAGGTGGAACCTACCTTGGCATCCAAATTAACCTGGAATCTTTCCATGGACCATCATATCAGGGAGAAAACCAGGTCCTCTCTTCTTTTTTGTAGTGAGTTTTATATGTATGGAATTTTGTTCTTATTTGTAAATTTTCTCCTATTAGAGAAAAAGGGAGAATTAATGGATAGACTTTCAATTATCTGAACCTCCTTTAGCAGTCATACAGTTCAGTGATGGACCTTCAGATTACTATATCTACCACTTATTTTTCCACATAAAGAAAATATTACTTCTAAGCTAAAGTTTTATGACCTTATCAGTAGTGAGATTCAATTTTTTTTACTACCAGTTCTGTGGGCATGGCCTGGTGGGCGTGGCAGGGGAAGGATAAAATCTCCAGTCAGAGGTAGTATTTGCCGGTTCTCTGAACTACTCAAAATTTCCACTACCGGTTCTCCAGAACTGGTCAGAACCTGCTGAATACCACCTCTGGATCTGATCCAAACAGTTATGTAGCCACATTGCTTGCTATTCTAGCCACTTTCTCCACAAGTGACAATGCTCATTATATTTGTTGTTTCTTCGCAGGGTGCCCCTGAGGGTGTGATTGATCGTTGTAACTATGTCCGTGTGGGTACCACACGTGTTCCCCTCACTGCCACTGTTAAGGACCACATATTGGCAGTCATCAAAGAGTGGGGCACAGGACGGGATACTCTCCGTTGCTTGGCATTGGCCACTCGTGACACTCCACCAAAAAGAGAAGACATGAATTTAGAAGATGCAACCAGATTTGTTGATTATGAGGTAAAGTTTACCACTAATGGTAGATCATTAATGAAAGCTATAGAGCTGGGTTATCCAACTTTGGTAACTTTAAGACTTGTAGATTTCAAAATACGATATTTTTATGATTTTCTAAATAGAGTTTATGTTGAAGATTATGTACGCATTTTAGCCTAAATTACTATATTGTCTTAAAATATATTTACTGACTTTATATTTCAAATGCTGTTTTAATTTATTTTCTTATTCTCTTTTGTAAGAGACCCCTGTCCCTGAAAGCTGATCTGAGAGTTTTCAAAAGGTAGCAAAAACTCCCAGGTCAGCTTTTAGGGGCAAAGATCTCTCGTGAAAGAAATGACGAAACTAAATTCAACAGTATAAAGCTCAGTAAATACATGTTAAGACAATATAGCAAATGTATGGATTATCATTACATTTTTAACATGTGCAAGTATAAAGGGAAACACATGTTTTGCGGCTGGTGGTGGGGAAACACCCTTGATTGTCTTTAGATACTATATAACTTGATTATGGAGTGTGGGAATGGCCTGTGTCCATGATCTTTAAAGTTATACCAAAGTCCTGGTGGCAAAAATGGAAGGCAATTGCTTTATATTTAGTCACATAAAAGCAATTCCTTCATCTCAATCTCTACTTTCTTGAGAACTCTAAAGGACAACAGGCCAAGCCAGGTGTTGGACATATAAGCAATGTGCTCATCCAACTATATGTTTAACCATGGTTTACTGAATAAATCACTATTACCTAGTTCATGCAAGCCACTGAGTCATACATATTGTTTTTGAAGTCACAATAGGTGATATAAGGCACCAAAATAAAATTTGGCATTGACATTTTGGTTCAGCACATTGTATGAACAATAAAGTGGGTTAGGATTAGAGTTATAAAGTGAGAACCACCCACTTTTTAATTTTCTCTCTTCTTAGTTTATCTCCTATTAATTCTTTTCTATTTTATTTTCTTATTTTAGTTCCTAAATTGTTCCATATTCAAACAAACTCAATAGCTTGCAAATGACAATATAAATTATACTATTAAAAAACCCAGTAACATAAACCACAAAGTCACGAAAACCCATTTGGGTTACAAAATCTTCAAGCATCCCCAGACCCCTCTTTGACAATCCACATTTTCATAGCTCTTTGAAAAGGTGATCAGAGAGTTCAGCTTGAGCCTTTATTTATCTTAATTACAAACATCCCCACCTTTGGCATGGTATAAACACAATATAAAGACCAGGTGGGAGTTATTTAGTAAACAGATAACAGATAATCAGAGTTGGAAGAGACCTCGTAGGTCATCTAGTCCAACCCCCCACAAGTGGGAGACCCTACACCATTTCTGACAAATGGCAGTCCAATCTCTTCTTGAAAGTCTCAAGTGATAGCGCTCCCACAACTTCCGAGGGCAAGCTGTTCCATTGGTTGGCTAGTAGATTCCACAAGCGGCTTGTAATCTTTTTTCTGACCTTCGCAGAATGACCTGACCTTTGTGGGCTGCGTAGGAATGTTGGATCCCCCCCGCAAAGAAGTCTCAGGATCCATTGAACTGTGCCGTGAAGCTGGCATCCGTGTCATCATGATCACCGGCGACAACAAAGGTACCGCTATTGCCATCTGTCGCCGCATCGGCATCTTCGCCGAAAATGAAGAAGTGACTGGCAGGGCCTACACCGGCCGGGAGTTTGATGACTTGCCCTCTGCTGAGCAACGGGAAGCCTGCCGAAGAGCTTGCTGCTTTGCACGGGTTGAGCCCACGCACAAGTCAAAGATTGTGGAGTTCCTGCAGAGCTTCGATGAGATCACTGCCATGGTGAATAGATGGGAATATATGTGGGCAGGGAAGGAGTGGTGCAGTGTCCCAGCTCACAATCAGGAGGTTGATCTCGAGTGGAGGCAGATATTTCTCTCTCTGGGCACAATGAGATATATTCAGCAGACTATATCTGCTGAACAAAACTCTGCATTGGTGACAGGAAGGGCATCTGGCCATTAAATACTCTATTAGCTCCCATTCCACTACACAATGGATTATGGGGTTGTTAAAAGATGATATGTGGGCAGGGAACTACCCCCACCATTAGCTCTGGATGACTGAATGGGTGCTAGAGAAATTCAATAGAGGTACTTCCTCGACTTACAACCACAATTGGGTCCAGAATTTCTGTTGTTAAGGTGGTTGTTAAGTGAGTTTTGCCTGATTTTACAACCTTTATTGCTGTGGTTATTAAGCAAATCGCTGTGGTTGTTCAGTGAATCACAGGGTCATCAAGCAAATCCTGCTTCCCCCATTGATTTTGTTTGTTGGAAGTTGCAAATGGTGATCATATGACCGCAGAATGCCACAACTGTACATATATGCCCAAATTGTGAGCATGTGACCATGTGGATGCTGCAATGGTCATAAGTGTGAAGACCAGTTGTAAATCACTGTTTTCAGTGCTGTTGCATCTTCAAATGGTTGCCTGGCTGTACACTGAGGACAACCTGTAAAAGTTATATAATTGTTTACATTTTTGTAGCCTGATGGTCATTAAAAAGAATAAAAGCCCATCTTCAGGGAACTTCTCTCTAGAAGAATGTATGCTGTTCAGATTGGATGCTGCAGAAATTTATTACTGTTTGGTGAACAAGGGAGCATCTATTTTCATTTCAGCTAATTAGGGAAGAGACCTTTCTATGTTTCTCCCTTTTCACTTGTTTGATCTGAGGATTAATTAACAAAAGAGAACCATATCTTATTCCTATACCAAACTTTTAAAAGACATAGGCAAACCACTGGACACTCCAAAGAATCAGGATCAAATCAAACTTAATTAAAATAAAATTTAAAATAAATGCTAAAATAATAAAGATAACTGAACCATGATGTAATTAGGAAGCATTAGGGAACTTTTCAGGAACTCACTTCAGGAGTTGCTCATTTAAGATGCTTTTAATGGCTTCTTTTCCGTTCTTTTCTGAAATGGAGGACCACCTCATGCTCTCATCAAGGAGGATTGTTCAGTTTTGGAACCTGGAGGGTTTCCAATATTTACTTCTTTATATTTCAGTTAACTTTCTATCTCCTTCCTCCCCTCCTGCCTCTTTCTGTCTCTTGATAGACCGGTGATGGTGTCAATGATGCCCCAGCTCTGAAGAAAGCCGAAATTGGAATTGCCATGGGCTCTGGCACTGCAGTGGCCAAGACTGCCTCTGAAATGGTGTTGGCAGATGATAATTTCTCCACTATTGTGGCTGCGGTGGAAGAAGGCCGGGCCATCTACAACAACATGAAACAATTCATTCGCTACCTCATCTCCTCTAACGTGGGTGAGGTTGTCTGGTAAGGGGCTTTGCACACCGTCATCTGGCCAGCTTCAAAGCTAAACCAGGTTGTCTGGAAAATACTTTTGCAGAGGAACAAATCAATCCCAAGAACTCTATGGTGGGGGAGATCTGTCCCCCTAAATGATGATGATGATGACATCACATGTTCCTGCCTTCCAGAGATTTCTTTGATCTCATGCTTGTCTTTCTTTTCTGCATCTCCCCATTCCAGTATCTTCCTTACAGCCGCCCTCGGTCTCCCTGAAGCCTTGATCCCTGTACAACTGCTGTGGGTGAACCTGGTGACTGATGGGCTTCCAGCCACTGCCTTGGGTTTTAACCCCCCTGATTTGGACATCATGAACAAGCCCCCCCGCAGCCCCAAGGAGCCCCTGATTAGCGGTTGGCTCTTCTTCCGCTACATGGCCATTGGAAGTAAGTGCCTTCCTCCTATAGTTTATTTATTTATTTATTCATGCTTCTATACCGCTCCCTCTCCCAAAAAGGGACTCGAGGCGGTGTACATTCAACAAACGAGATAATACAAATAACGGGAGTGAAAATAAAAATCTAAAATGGCTAAGAATAATCATTATTAGAAAATTTTTAAATTTAAAATTTGACCCCAATGATTTATTTGGCTAGACCGGCTTGCTTGAACAGTAAGGTCTTAACTGCGCGCCGGAAGGTCAGGATGTCTGACATGGCTCGTATCTCTGAGGGGAGACAGTTCCAGAGGGATGGGGCTCCCACAGAGAAAGCACATAGCCTCGGGGCTGCTAGTCGACAGTGATTTAGTGGTGGTACCCCGAGCATGGCGACTCTGTGGGAGCGCACTGGGCGGCGGGAGGTTGTTGGTGGCAGTAGGCGATCCCGTAAGTATCCAGGTCCCGAGCCATGGAGCACTTTGAATACTATTAGTACCACCTTGAATCGAATCCGGAAGGCCACAGGAAGCCAGTGCAGCCGGCGGAGAAGAGGTGTTATGTGGGCGTCCCGCGGGGCGCCCATGATCATCCGCGCGGCTGCATTCTGAACTAACTGTAACCTACGGAGAGTCTTCAAGGGGAGCCTCATGTAGAGAGCATTACAGTAGTCCAAACGGGAGATGACGAGGGCAGAGGTGACTGTGCGAAGTGCGTCCAGATCCAGAAAGGGTCGCAATTGGTAGATCAGACGAATCTGATAAAAAGCACTCCTGGTGGCGGCTGCAATATGGTCTTCCAAAGACAGTCGCACATCCAGGAGGATACCCAAGTTACGTGCCCTTTCCACAGGGGATAATGTCTCTCCTCCTATGGTCAGCGATGGAATAAGCTGACTGAATCTGGGAGCAGGAAACCACAGCCACTCGGTTTTGGTCAGGTTGAGACGGAGTCTGTTATGACCCATCCAACTTCGTACGGCCTCCAGGCACCGGGTCATCACTTCGACGGCTTCGTTGGGGTGGTCTGGGGTGGAGATGTACAGCTGAGTATCATCAGCGTACTGATGGAATTCCACCCCAAAGCCACGGATGATCTCACCTAGGGGCTTCATATAAATGTTGAACAGCAGGGGAGAGAGTACCGACCCCTGAGGTACCCCACAAAGTAGGGGCCTTGGGGTCGATCTCAGTCCCCCCCGTCAACACAAATTGCGAACGATCGGAGAGGAAGGAGGAGAACCATCGAAGTACGGTGCCTCCAATCCCTAGCCCCTCCAACCGATGCAATAGGATACTGTGGTCGACAGTATCAAAAGCCGCAGATAGATCAAGTAGGACCAGAACAGAGGAATAGCCTCTGTCCCGTGCCCTCCAGAGATCATCCATCAGCGCGACCAACGCCGTCTCAGTGCTGTGCCCGGGCCTGAAGCCCGATTGGAGGGGGTCGAGATAATCCGTTTCATCCAGGTACTGCGGGAACTGACGTGCCACCACAGTCTCTACAACCTTCGCTACAAAGCGAAGGTTGGAGACAGGACGATAATTTGATAGCAATGTTGGATCCAAGGACGGTTTCTTGAGGAGAGGACGAACCACCGCTTCTTTCAAAGCGGCGGGTAGAAACCCCTCTCTCAAGGAAGCGTTAATAATGCCTTGGAACCAGCCTCGTGTTACCTCCCGAGTGGCTAAAACCAGACAGGAGGGACACGGGTCTAATAAACAAGTGGTAGCATTCAGTCCCCTCAGTATTCTGTCAACGTGTTCTTTGGTAACAGAGTCGAACTCAACCCAGTTGATCTCACCGATATCTGATCTCGCCCTCTCGCCCGGAGATGACCAGTCGGAGTCCAGTTCGTTCCGAATCTGAGCGATTATTATTTTAGTTGATGCCTTAGTCTAGCTTTGGACTTACATCATATATTTGGGCCAGAGGTGGGATGCTGCTGGTGTAACAACCAGTTCGGTGATCGCACATGCACCTGACAGGCGCTGTGTGTGCATGAACAGCAAAGAAAAATCCTTACCTGCTATGTTACTTCGGGGAAGTAACACAACTGAGGGGCAGCAATCCGCTCTTCCGCATTGATCAGCTGGAATGATAAAGGTCAGTTCAGCGCAAGGGCAGGCAGGTGGGCGGGCCCACATGATCACCGGAGCAAATCAGTTCTGTCTTAGCTGATCTTTGGAGCTAGAGGTTCACCTGAACCAGTCCAAACTGGCAGAATCCCACCCTTGATTTTGGCCCTATATTATAACTGTGAATTCAAGTCTGTACCTTCATCCTTATCTTATGTGACCTCAGCTCAGCAATCTGTATCATCTCCAAAGTCCCAGGCAAGTACAAATCTTCTGCATGACCCAGCCTGGTACAATTAGGCTATCTTTGGTTTATTCTTCAGTCAGTTACATGTTGTTTATACTTATTATTATATGTTTGCAAACATTAGGCTACTGTAGGGGAAAATATTAACAATAGCAGATTCATGTACTTGCTTCACAGTGCGTTACAGCCCTCTCTAAGTGGTTACAGAATCAGTATATTGTCCCTAGCAATCTGCATCCTCATTTTACCCACTTCGGAAGGCTGAATCAAGCTTGAATCAGTGAGGATCGAATTGCTGGCTGTGAGCTGAATTAGCCTGAGTTCTGCATTGTAACTACTATGCCATCATGGCTCAAGGAAGAAACCAACCAAACCCTTTCATCCTAGTTTCTTAGCAGTCATCCTTGAGGAGATACCGCCTTCTGCTATCACTGGCTTTTTCTTTGCTCACAATAGTTTTCCATTTTTGTTTTGCCTACAGTGTATGTTGGAGCAGCCACTGTTGGGGCTGCTGCCTGGTGGTTCATATATGCTGAGGATGGACCTGGAGTGACTTACCATCAGTTGGTGAGTTTTGATTGCTCTAAGTCAGGGGTATCAAACTGGATTTCTTTGAGGCCTGGATCTCCTCTGTGGGCTGGCGGCGTGGGGGGCAGCATGGGACATAGGGTGGCATGGGGGACGGTGGAGTGGGTGCAGGACAGATACCTACTGAGGCACCCTGACAGCCAAAATGGGGTGCGAGGATCCATGCATGGCCCCCAAGCACCTCATTTTCACCCTCCATGGCCTCCTGCAGCACTCTGCCAGCTGAAAATGGGCAACGTGGCCCATTTTCGCCATGTTTTTCAACCATTTTTGGCCCATTTTAGAGGCATTTTTGGCCTGTTTTTTGGCTTGTTTTGGACCCATTTTTGCCCCATTTTCCAGCCATTTTTGGCCCATTTTGGCCTGGCTTTCAGCCCAGTTTCAACCAGCAGAATGTTGCTGGAGGCCATGGAAGGTGAAAACAAGGTGCCCCCTCCCCCCCTGCACATGGCCCATTTTAGCTGCCAGAGGCACCACAGGCCGTTCCCTTGATGTTTCCAGGCTGGCCCTGCGGTCCGGATTTAAGCACCCTGTGGGGCAGATCCTGCTCATGGGCCTTCAATTTGACACCCCTGCTCTAAGTTATGGGAGACAAGTATCGAATAAGGATTTTCTTAATTCGGAAAAGCCCTATTCAGTCTTAATCTCACTTTCCCCCATTCTTTTTTTCTTCTCCTAGTCCCATTTCATGCAATGTACGGAAGATCACCCTTCCTTTGACGGCTTGGACTGTGAAATCTTTGAGTCCTCTGTCCCCATGACTATGGCTTTGTCCGTCTTGGTCACCATTGAGATGTGCAATGCGCTCAACAGGTAAAGTGAAGGAGGATAAAAGCTGTGGTACTGCCTTGCACATTTTCACTAATATTTCTCCATGCATTGTTTCCATTTTGTGCAAATCTTATGCTTTCTCCAGCTTTCCAAATTGTGCAAGATGATGGGGAAGGACAAATTAATTCTGTGAGGATAATTCAAAGGTCATACCAATAAAAAATGAATATTGGAGATTCAGATTTAATTCAGCTTTTTTAACAATGTGCAAAAACGTACATTTCAAGTTAACTTACATTTCATGCAAACACCAGCTGTTGCAAATATGTAAGGCAGAATAACTTTTGCAGCAATATAGGGAACCAAAGAATATCTGAAAAATAACATTGTAAATCACCTATATCTCATCTATCATGGACCTTTCTTCACAATAGAAGAAGGGCAGCCTGCTGAATCATGCCAAAGTTAATTAGCACAAAAGCATGCTTTCCCAGTTATTGCAGCAGAACTACTGCCATGTTCCAAAAACAAGTACCTTTAATTTAAAACATCTACTTATTTGCATAATGAATTCATGTTTTATTGTTCAGAAGGGAGGGCAAAGAACAAGTGCCTCCAATCACTAGCTTTCCCATTCTGATCAAATGTTTTAAAGTTATAAAGATATTGATTTAAAATGAAGTCTGAGATTAATTGAATTTTGCATCCAAATTGCAATACTGTGTTCTAATTTTGTCACAATTCTCAAATGAACCCATTTGTTAATTCCCAGGGCTGGGACCTTCCAAGCAGAGTTAAGATATCTATCTAATTACCCTTTTGCTCAAAGGAAAGTTGCTCACTTCTCATATATCTCAATTTTGTTTTAGAGGACTTGTTGCTATATATTTGCACTGATTGATTATTTAAGACTGAAAGCTCTCATTTAAAAAACAGGGTGGAAATCATAACTTTGATTTAATTTCCTGTTTCTCTCTCCTATATAGCCTTTCAGAGAACCAGTCCTTGGTACGGATGCCTCCCTGGGTGAACATCTGGCTTCTGGGATCTATCTGCCTCTCCATGTCTCTGCATTTTGTCATCCTTTACGTTGATCCCCTGCCTGTAAGTAATGGTGCCCACATTTTTGATCAGTGAGAGCTGGGGGATTTTACTTTAGGATTCAAAAGTAAAAAGAGGCCATGAAGTCCCGCAGAGACACAAATAAAGCAAGACTTTTCTTCAGCTCTTTAAAGCAACTGTATCATTTCCAGGATCATGTGGCAAAGAGGACAGCTACATGACCAATATGCCCAGTTGTTTTAGAGAATAGTAGATGGGTGCTAGATTTAGGGCATATCAGATGGGTGCATATCAAAATTTTGCCTTCAAATCTGAGACATGGCATAATCCAAATGGCTATAAGAGTGCGCTCCCACTTCTTGCTGAATTCTACAGAATTCTACAGAAATCAAGAAAAAGATTATGCAAATCCTTTGAAAAAAAATACTTCAGAATGCACAGCAGTGTGTGCTAAATCCTCCCACCCACCCCAAATCATTCAAATAGTTGTTCTACTGTGCTTCTAACTGGAGAAGTCTTTTCCAGGCTTCTACAGCTGTTCCAGAAGCTGTTTCTGGCTGCTTCTTCACCTGTGCATATGTACAGCCACCTCTGTTTGCTGGGGAAAATAACAAGTGAAGCAGCTATGCATGCAGGTACACTCACATGGAAACATCTAAGAGTAGTTTCTGAAAGCAGCACACTCAATCTAGAAGAAACAGCTTCTTTCATGGCTTGAAAAGAGATGCTTCAAGTGTTCTCCCATTCATTCCAGAATTCCTTCATCAAAGGATTTATACAGTCCTACTTGCTTGGAATAACAAGTCCCATTTATTAAATCCAATTTTTAATCAGGATTCAGCCAATTAGAATAGAATAGAATAACGGAAGGGACCTTGGAGGTCCTCTAGTCCAACCCCCTGTTTAGGCAGGAAACCCTACACTACTTCATACAAATGGTTATCCAACATCTTTCTAAAAACTTCCAGTGTTGGAGTATTTACAACTTCTGGAAGCAAGTTGGTCCACTGATTAATTGTTCTAACTGCCAGGAAATTTCTTCTTAGTTCTAAGTTGCTTCTCTCCTTGATTAGTTTCCACCACAATTATATTTAATGTAGTACATAGCCTGACTATGAGTGGAAAGGTAGAAGAAAATACGTATTTCTCTATTGATTTCTCCATTGTTGTTCTTGTGTTTTCCAGATGATCTTCAAACTGACACACTTGGACTTGCATCATTGGCTCGTGGTGATCAAGATATCCTTGCCTGTCATCTTTCTGGATGAATGTCTCAAATTCGTTGCCCGGAACTATCTGGAGCGTAAGCCTCCCTAACATACATTATCTTCCCAGTCCTTTGCCTTTTCCTCCTTACTGGAAGTGGATTTCCCAGATGGAATCCATGAAAACAAAATAATCAAGTTGGAGAAGATAAGAAATGGGATGCCCCCTCCCTTCTGATCTTTCTCTTTGTAATTATTTCCTGCCTTCCTCTGATATTCCTGATTAGTCTAGAATTCCCATCTGCAGTCATTCAGTGCAACACACTTTTAAATATAGGATTTGGTCCTTGGTTACTTGGGCTCCTTCCTAGGGAACTCCATGGAGCACATCCAGATGCATCTGATATCAGTTCTGATAAAGGCAATGACAAAGTCCCTTTTATAAAGCTGGAGTTGCCTCTGGATCCTTGATTTCACTTTTTTAGATATGAAGATAAAGTAGGTCTGGTGGACCAGAGGAAGCATCGACGTAGATGCAAACTGTCTGTTTGTCTGTGGAGATTCTCAATTATCCAGGTCATGGTTGTCCCCAAAGTGCTTTTTCAAAGGCAATGTCAGTTCTGAACCAAAGAAGCTTCTTGGGTGGAAAGAAAAATGTCTTCAAGGAGAAACAAAGTCCAGTTGCCTTTTGAAAAAGAACCTCTGGGAGTTCTGTGTAATAAGATATAACAAAAGAGAGAAGAAACAGTTGTTTGCCTATCTTTTATTCTAAAGAGTTCTTCCTCATTTATTGGTTGCTAATCATTCATTCATTCATTCATTTGTTTTACTTACTTATTCCACCAGTCTAATAATATTCTCCTCCTCTTCTGAACGTCCTTCCTAATCTCTATTAACTCTGGCTTCTTTTATCCTTTCCATCCTGTAGCATAAGCTCCTTCCCCCTCTATTCTCCTGTATCCTGCCTCCCAGGTATCTTACTGTATAACCACAACTGCATGCCTTGTTTGTTCTCTGGCAATTCCTTTATATCTGTCTGTTGATCTATGCAAAAAAAATAGGCAATATCTGTGCGGAGCTGGGAAAAATGTTTCTTTTTTGCTTGGACAGTCTGTTTGCTTCAACTGACATTGTCCAGGAAATCAGGGCCCAGCTACATAGAGTGAGAGAGCCTGCTTCATAGGACAAGAGACAGAAAATAGCAATAGCATTTAAGACTTCACAGTGCTTTTACAGCCCTCTCTAAGCAGTTTACCAAATCAGCCTATTGCCCCCAACAATTTGGGTCCTCATTTTCCCCACCTCGGAAGGAGGGAAGGCTGAGTCAACCTTGAACCTGGTGGGATTCGAACTGCCAAATTGCAGGCAACTGGCAGTCAGCAGAAGTAGCTTGCAGTACTGCACTCTAACCACTGCGCCACCACAGCTCTTAAATTCTCTCTGAAAGAGAATTATTCTAAGATTACCATTTCTTCATGAAATGTTTTAATGGCGGTAATCTGATTACTGTAAGGTTCCATGTTGCACAAATTCAACTCCTTGTTGGGATGCAGGAATGGTCATGGCCACTTCAACAAACATCAACGATAAATATTATGTTTTGAATGCCCACAGTGCAGGCTGAATTTCCAAGTGGGGTTCAAATTTAGCATTTTTAAGATGGTGGGACTAACACGACTGCCAAGGAATCTTTGTATATCCACTTAAAAAGCTTCAAACATTTCAGAGAATATAGAAACCATGTCTAATCCACTGATCTTCACAAAATAGGTTGGAGCCTGATCTAGCCAACCTCAGTGACTCTACCTTATAGTAGACATAGGTAATGTGAACATAGGAAAATCAGAAAGTTTATCCTCATCCTTCTTCCCCTTCCCCTTCTGCTTCATCCCCAGTGAAGCCTATATACATAATATTGAATATAAAGGAATTAGTGACAAAGAGTGAAGGAGGAGGAAAGGTACAATAATAATCTGTTTTGCTGATTGGTTCCTATTTCAGTCCACTGAAATATTGTAAATGGTAGTTTGGTTCATGTGCCAAGATACCCAAATCAGCAAAATCACAATCCCAAGCATTTTTTAGAAGACTGCTGAACCAGTGTATCTGTAATGTTGGTAGAGAAAGTAGGAAAATAACCTGGACATGAGATATACAAGGTTTATTATTAGGGCAAAAAGGGGTGAAACATATTTTATGTTCACAAAAGGCATAATATTCAGAAGCAGCCTAGACAGACCCCTCTTTAATTCACTGAACTGTAAGAAAAGAAGATACAACACAATCAGATTTGCAAGATTGACATCAGCAACACAAGGTAGAATCCATCCAAGAAGTCAACTCCACAGAAAGGGTGTGCGGGGGGAATACCTTTACTAAGTTTGGCTATAATAACAGAATCTTGCAGGTCTGGTTGTGCTGTACCTTCTCTTTTTTATCATTCAGTAATTTAGGAATGTGTCTGAACCCGTTCCAATATTTTTCTGTTGTGAACTTAAAACCTTTTTCACACACATGCCAATCACTCAGGTGATGGATCCTGTGTATTTCTGTCAAAGACATTTCCCATACTCTCTACAGTTATTATATGAAAGACAGATAATTAGAGAGGGTCTGATTCTGAATATTATCTCTTTTGTAAACTTAAAATATGTTTCATCCTTTTCTGCCCTAGTAATGGATCTTTCATATCTCTGTCAATGTTATTTTCCCTACTTTCTATACCAACATTGCAAGAGAAAAGGGAACATTTTTTACATTAAAACTGACTCCTATATGAATGACCATCACCACCTCTTATGACTTCTGCAGTTCCTGTGTTGCAGAGGAAGCTCAGTAGGAGAAACAAATTACTTCTTAGGAAAACTTGCCTGATTAATTGAACCTTCCTTTGAGGAACAACTTAGGAATTTTTAAAAAATCCTAGGGTAGTTTAGAATTCAGTTTTGAAACCACTGAATAATTTCATTGGATCTTTTAAAAGAAAAAGACGGGGTAACTTTCAGTGCAAACCATTTTACATGTTAATTTGTTGGATTCTATGAACCCTAACTGCCACATTCCAAATTGTACTTCTGTTAGTCGGACTTTTTCTTACATTGCACCTTTCCTGGCCATTCTTGGCCTTGGCACCCTTTTAAAGATGCTTCTGACTTCATTGTGTTTGGTTCAATGAGAGGATAGTCTTGGACTGACCTTCGTTTGCACAAAAGTCTTTTCTGCTTTCCACAGCCTTCCTGACTGTGCCTAGCTGTGCCTTTATTGCCCTTGTGTCATGCTTAGGCAAATGTCTGATTTAAGTCATTGCTTGACCATACATTTGCTGGACAGCATAGGGGATGATGCTCCTTCTGTGGGCCTGCTGCTTTTGGTGTTGTCAGTTTCTTCTTAAGAGGTGGGTGAGGATGCTTGGGCAAAGCTTTAGAGAAAATGATGTTCTGGGTTGGGTGAGCTTTTCTATGCTGGGGTTAGCATGCATGAAACCAGGGTAGTGAACATTCCCAGGTCTGTTGATTTCTCCCTAAGACGCCAAGGCCACAAATGCTTCATAGGAAGCAAGTTCCACTCAGTGTATAAAATTAGTTCTTAGTCAGTAGAATTATTTGGGGCTTAATTATATCTGTCTGTAATGTAATATATTATATCTATCGGTATCTATCTATCTATCTATCTATCTATCTATCTATCTATCTATCTATCTATCTATCTATCTATCTATCTATCTATCGGTATCTATTTACTGGTATCTATCTATCAATCTATCTATCAATCTATCAACCGGTCTATCTATCTATCTATCTATCTATCTATCTATCTATCTATCTATCTATCTATCTATGTATCTATCTATCTATCTATCTATCGGTATCTATTTACTGGTATCTATCTATCAATCTATCTATCAATCTATCAACCGGTCTATCTATCTATCTATCTATCTATCTATCTATCTATCATCCATCCATCCATCCATCCATCCATCCATCCATCCATCCATCCACCCATCTATCTCCCTTCATGCATCCACACATTAATCCACTCACATACCTCCATCATTAGAAGTGGTCAGCAATACCCAGCATAGTCCATAATAAAATACCAGAACATTATATAAATAATTTGCAAAATTTACAGTAAATCAAAATTACTGTTGGAACAACATACAAAAATATTGATCCACGTGATAACAGCACCCCCTTTAAACTATTAAAAATCCCCAGAAAAGCTTCATTTTTGTTAACATCCTAAAACATAATTTATGTCAGGAGAAGGGTCCATCTCTAGGGGAAAGCTATTTTATAGTTTGTCTCACTTTCTAAGCATAACACTGGGCACAGCGTTATAGATTTTCTTTTTATTTCAGTGTTAAGACAACACGAGGGGCAGTTTTCTCCAATCTAGTTAGATGTCTGTAATATTTCAACGTATTTATTTAATCCATTCACTAAATTCCATGACAGCAATCTTCAGAAATGGAAGATGTTAAGTATACCACGAACCATTTAAAAATTGTATAGAAAATGAGAATTAAAAATATACAGTAGGCATAAACATTTCTCAAAAAGATTGGGAGGGAAAGAAAGTGCTTGAAGGAAGAAATTCATAAAGTGAGACACTGCATTTTAAAAACTGCCCTCAACAAATTTCAAGGAGTACATATTCTTGCTAGGGTTTATTGTGATGATTGGAAGTAATACTCAAGTAATGGAATATGGGCCCATGGAATTTGGCATTCCTTCTCCAATTAGAAAGAGTGGCTTTCCCCAACAGGATGGAGAAAACACATGTGGCTATTAGATTATGAGATTATATCTCTGATAATCGGCTGAAGGCAGAAAGGTTTATAGAGATAGAAACAATAATAGTTATTTGCTAGACTGCCACTTGCTAATGGAAAAGTGAGGAGAATCCCATTAGGCCTCTTGTGTCCTCCAACCTAATCACAGACCAATTTTTGCAGGAAATAGTTCTAGGTTATTTATCTTGCTTGCAGTGGGTGTGAGGAGGGGTGGGGTCTTGAGTTCTTCATTCTCTGCCCTTTATTCTTTATTTTCTTCCTCCCTTTTTACAGAGAATTTAGAAGGAAAGAAGTGAACCTTTGAGTCGTCATGGAAATAACCTCGTCTTTCCCCCCCAATCGTCAAGATCTGCCTATTTCCCAAACCCCACTGTCTTGTCTTCAGCCCTGCCTCTGCTTCTCTGTCCCTCTGTTATTTAATAGTGTCACTCTTCCCCTTTAGCCCCTCTGCTAGTGGGATTGCTAGTGTGGGCCACAGTGCTGGCATTTGCCATGCCATGTTTCCTGCCAGCTGCTTCTCTACCCAACCCATGAACCTCGCCAGCGACTCGGCTTCTGTACATTTTGAGCCACCTGCCTGTCCTTGCCTTTGCACACGCAAGCTCACGCACGCACATATGCACACATACCGTCCCAAGTGCTTTCCGCATTAGTGACCACACTATGTTCGTTTCCCCCTCCCCACCCCTCTTCTCATGACTAGAACCCACCTCAAGCCCAGGACTGGATTTTTTAATGCACACATAAACAGAAGGAAACATTTTGTTAGGAAAAACAAACAAATGAAACTCCTCAACTTGGAGGAAATGAAGAGATTCTTCTAGCTGCTTATTTATTGATATTAAAGAATAAACTCTTAACTGTATTAAAGATTCTCCAGCTATTCTCTTATTGTTGTGTCTCACAGGGGAATGGACAGAGAGACTGATACTCTTCTAATACAATATATAGGTAGTCCTCGACTTATGACCACAAACTTTCTGTTGCTAAGTAAGATAGTTGTTAAGTGAGTTTTGCCCCATTTGACAACCTTTCTTGACACAGCTGTTAAGTAAATCACTGCAGCTATTAGTAACATGATCATTAAGTGAATCTGGCTTCCCAATCGACTTTGCTTGTCAGAAGGTTGCAAAAAGGGACCACATGACCCTGGGACACTGCAACCGTCATAAATATGAGTCGGTTGCCAAGCCTCTGTAATTTTGATCACATGACCAAGGGATGATGCAACGGTTGTAAATGTGAAAAATGGTCATAAGTCACTTACAACAAATGATTGTAAGTCTAGGAACTACCTGTATATGGAACTACTAATCTGAAACTGGCTGGGATGACATTTCAAGTAAATAATAATTTATTTAACATGACCTATGAGATGCATCATAATTGGCTGGGCTTGCGTGGCACTCTATCAGTCTCATACACACACACACACACACACACACATTGAGAACCTTCCAAATATCTCAATTTCATAAATTCTCTAGTTAAACACGGCCATTATGGTCTAATTGGAAAAGTTCCACGCAGGCCGGAAAATTTTTGAAACTAAAGTCCAAATATAAGGAACTAGTTGAAAAATTCTGAACTAGATGATCCCCAGGGAAAATAGCAGCACTAAGCCATAAATCATAATCAAAACTCAACATTATCACAAAGTATATTGGGTGAATTAGCCCACAGCACTATAGTACAGTAAGCAGTGTATATTTCTCCCCCCATACAACAATTCTGCATTTTTTTATTGCACAGTGTTCAGAAATTCAATGTTTTCTTCATATATAAAGGTATTGAATTTCCCTTAAAATTCAGTAGCCATAGTTGTCAGGAAAGTGCTTGTTTTCACTATGGTTTGTTTGACTCATTTTGAAAGGAATTTAACCTTTAACCACCATTCCACAGTTGATGAAACATCTGGAAAATAACAAGAAAAGAAGTTGCCACTTTATAATTCCTCCTCCTAACTCTTAGACCAGGCAGAGAGAGATTTTGGCATTGCCAAATTGGGTCTCCCATGCAAAAAAAAAGAAAAACTGTTAATTGCATATTTTTTATGAGACAGATTGAAACTATCATATTCAGTTAGAAAATGCAAATCACACTGTATGGGCAGAAGTAAATCTGCTCTGCCAGCAGCAAAATGGGTATTTCCAGATACAAGATTCTTAGCATTATCACTCAAGAAAGACTTCCAAAAACAGGAAGTCATAGTGACAGGTTTTTCAAGTACAAATAAGAACAGATGCAATACATGCCTCATTTGGAAGCAGGCCATATGGAATCACAGTTGGAATAATAATAATGCAGAATACTTATGATGGGCAACTGCAATCTACACAACACAATTGCAAAATCAACCAAGTAATCCTTGAGCAGATTGTAATTCACCTGAAAAGCACAAGATTGAAGCGATTCTTGGTAAGACCACACTCGAAATATTGTGTCCAATTTTGGTCTCCACAATATAAAAAAGATGTCAAGACTCTGAAAAGAGTTCAGAGCAACAAAGATGATTAGAGGCTAAAACATATGAAGTACTGTTGCAGGAATTTGATATGTCTAATGAAAAGAAGGACTAGGAGTGACATGATAGCACTATTCCAATATTAAAGAGTGTCAACTCTCAAAACAATTCTTGCTAAAGCCATATTTTTTTTTGCTTCATTTCTTAGTTGCCATACTTATGTTGGGGGGGGAGGGGGGGAGTGAGACATGGAATGTAGAATGTTTTCCTCCAATGTGCCAGGCATAACATGCCCTAGCAACAGCAGGAGGGAGTGCTGAGAAGTTCATCAAAGGCTTGTTTGACTAACGTGAACTGTGACACAAGGAGGATGGGTGGTATCTATTTTTTAATTATACCAAAAATGCAGGAATTATTCAGTGTTGGTTTCACATCTGACCATGCATAACTCAAGAAAGCAGAATTGTTGAAACAGGCATTATTTCAAAAGGAAACTTATTGAGAGAAAGTGATAGCAAGACAAAGATGGAAGAATCTGAGGATTCCATCGCATAAGAGATAGAAACCCCTCCGTCCAGAGCAGGGCAAGTCAATGCACAGTTGTTTTGAGAACTGAGGGTTGAGAAGATGACAAGAAGTTGTTCCAGGCTGGTTTGCTGGAGGCTCTGGTGCTGAAACAAAACGTGCTGTTTGGTTTTGTAAGGCCTAAATGGAGTATCTAAAAGACCTTCCGGCCACCCTCTCCTTACCCAGTCCAATACCTGTAAAAGAATAAGGTCATTAGATGTTGTTTTAGCAATATCTGCAGCTGTGACTGGTAATTGATGATCGTCAATCAATAGTATAGAGGCTGGGGCGGGGTCTTCAATTTTTCCTGGTAAGGGGTAACGGCTCTCAAAGCATCTGCATGTCCAAGGTGTTTGCCCACTCTGTATGACAAAGTGTAGGAATAGGCTGCCAGGAATATTGTCCAGCGAGTCATCCGAGGGGACAACATTTGTTTCTTTTTAATTTGAGTCCAGCTGTTTGGAAACAAGTTAGGACTTGTCTAACTCATGTCAGAAAGTCTTGTTTGTTTCCTGCTGCTATGATGACATCATCAAAATATGGTATAACACCAGGAATACCTTGCAGTAGTCTTTCCATAAGGTATTGGAATATACCAAGAGCTACAGATACCCCAAACTGCAACCGTTTACACTTGAATGCTCCTCTGTGCATCACAATGGTTTGGGCCATGGCAGTTGCTTCATCTACCGGTAGTTGTTGGTATGCTTGGGCCATGTCGAGTTTAGCGAATATGTTGCCTTTTTCCATGGAGTGAAGTAGGTGTTGAATAATGGGCACAGGGTATGTGCTGGTGCGCACATAATCTAATTGAGTTGTCATGTTTAATTGGGATCACTATAGGAGTTTCCCATAGTGCATAATCCATTGGCTCCAGGACCCTTTGGGCTATTAACTTATCAATTTCTTTATCAACTTTTGTTTTTAATGCAAATGGGACACATCTGGGCTTTAACTTGATAGGTTTTATGGCTGGGTCTAAAGCAAAAGAAATTGGGGAGTCTATGTAACGGCCCAATTTTTCATTGAAAACATCTTCAAATTCAGCTAGTAAAGAGTTAAAGTCTTGGTTGTTAATGCAATGTATGCCTGTCACTTTAAGACCTAAAGCGTCAAACCAGTCTAATCCCATCAAACTAGGCAATGTGCCTTCTACAATAGTAAGGGGTAGATGACCCTTGAATTCTTGGAAATCAATTTCAAACTTGCATGTTCCTATGACTGATATGTTTCGTCCTTGATAGTCTTTTAGAGACACGTTGCAAGGTTGAAGTTGTTTCTTGGAGATGGTTGGAATCAGTTTCTTGAGAGTACTCCAGGAGAGTATGGACAGAGACGAGCCAGTATCAATCTCCATTGGACACTCTTTACCTTCTAATGAGATGGTTATATGAATCTTATTAATGTGCATATGTCGTGATAAATTATTTAAAGATTCAGTGGGAGATGCTCTAGTAACAGTAAAACATTCATTGCTTTGTTTTTGGTATCTACTTGGTTGTTGCGATGGTGATGTTTTTTTTCCAGCTTTGCAAACTCTAGCTATATGGCCCTTATATTGGCAGTTTAAACAAATAACAAGCGAGCAAGCAAGCAACGGCTGACACGCACAGACAACTCCCTTTATATTTGTCACTGTCAGCCGTCTCAGCCAATGGTAATGTATTCTGGTTCCTTGCTCTGCTCTGCCTGTCATAACAGTACCATTAATTAAACTAGTATTTATTACTTAATTTCAGATAGTAAATGTTTGGGGGGTTGAGGAACAATCTGAAACTTCATGGGGATCTCTGAGGTAAAGAGTTTGGGAATCCCTGGGCCAGAGGAAACCTCGGTCATCTTATACTGTTAAGTATAGGGTCCATTTTAATAAATTGTTATTAATTACGAATATCCTGATATTTTCCTAACATTCATCTTTTTAATATTCAACCATACCACATGAGTCAACAACACAATATACTCATACATATCAGTAACAAGGATTTCTGCCCAATTCCCTCATATCACTGCACTCTCCTCTCCCTTTCTCTCATCCTATCTATCTATCTATCTATCTATCTATCTATCTATCTATCTATCTATCACATCTGTATCTGTGGGATACAGATATGCTGGGGGAGATCATCCTTGGCTTTTGGGGTAAGGTGTCATCTGTACGCTGATGATACTCAGCTGTATATCTCCACCCCAAGCCACCCCAACGATGCCTTGGAGGTCATGTCCCATTGTCTGGAGGCTGTGCGGAACTGGATGGGCGGGAACAGGCTCCGACTCAACCCTTCCAAGACTGAATGGCTGTGGTTTCCGGCGTCCCGATATAGCCAGATAGTTCCATCGCTGGCTATTGGGGGTGAGATTTTGCCCCCTTCAGAGAGGGCTCGCAATCTGGGTGTCCTCCTGGATGTACGGCTGTCTTTGGAAGACCACATTACGGTCGTCTCCAGGGAGGCATTTCATCAGGTTCGCCTGATCCGCCAGATGCGGCCCTTTCTGGATCGGGATGCCTTACGCACGGTCACTCATGCCCTGGTCACCTCCCGACTGGACTACTGTAACACCCTCTACATGGGGCTCCTGAATAGGAGCATCCGGAGGCTTCAACTGGTACAGAATGCGGCCGCGCGGGTGGTTATGGGGGCGTCAAGGTTCTCTCATGTGACGCCCTCCTGCGCGAGCTGCATTGGTTGCCAGTGGCCTCTCGGGTGCGCTTTAAGATTTTAGTGTTAACTTTTAAAGCGCTCCATGGCATCGGACCAAGATATTTACAAGACCGCATTCTGCCATTTTCCTCTCACCGTCCGGTGCGCTCCCACAGGGAGGGTCTCCTGCGGGTCCCGTCGGCATCTATGTGCTGGCTGGTGACCCTGAGGAATAGGGCCTTCTCTGTGGGGGTGTCTGCCCTCTGGAATGGGTTGCCCCCGGAGTTACGTATAGCCACGGACCTGGGGATCTTCAGGTATGCCTTGAAAACCTGGCTGTTTAACCAGGCCGGCTTGGGCTGATTTTAGATTTGGGTGTTTTACTTTTATATTAAATTTTAGGGTTTTAGGAAAGGGTTTTAATTGATTACAGCCAGGGTCTTAGTTTAATTTAGTTTTAATTTTTCACATATTTATTGTTTTAATTGTATGGCTGTGCACCGCTCCGAGTCCTTCGGGAGAGGAGCGGTATATAAATAAATATTTATTATTTTTTTTATTATTATTATTATTATTATTATTATTATTATTTTTATTATTATTATTATTATCTGATTTCCTTGAAGGGTGAATAACATCAAATAGATTCTACCTGGTCTTAAAAGTGTTTCCTGATCTTGGCAATTTACCTTTTGTATATATTGTCCTAGAATGTCCCTAAAATTCCGATTGCAGTGATGACTATCATGATTATAATGGAGAAACTAATATTTTGGGGATGGACAATTTGAAAAGACAAACATTTGGAGTAAAAATTAGTATATGCTATAATTAATAATTATCTCGCCAAATACAGTAATGGTATGCAACCTTAATAAAGATTTCTGTTTCGTTTTGGCCTCTGCCAACTGAAACTGTAATGCCCCAGTTTTCTCAAGGTTTATTTAAAGATCAATGTTTCACCCAAGGAGAAAAAAAAAAACCAAGAGAAGAAATGTACAGGCCTGGGAACTCAGACCCATATTTCCTAAAGAGACCACCATGGCTTATTTGAATATAGAAAAGATGTTAAATACAGTAACAGAAGTAAACTTTGCATAGACATTAGACACTAAAGTTTACACTCTCAATTACCATGCGCTTGCTGGAATTATTTCTCTGCTTTTTCTCTTCTCCCTTGGGGCAACCATTCAGCTCTCAGGGGAGTTTAATGAAGAATTCACGCTTCAGAGCAGTCTCTTTTGCTAAAATTATTGCTGGTGTGACGTTTCTTTAGGTTTGTTTGAGCCTCGTTTGCTTTAGCTAGTAGGAAGAAGGTAATGGCACCGGTTCTATGCTACTTGCTTCTCCTATGGCTCTCCTGCCACTGGACAGCAACTACTGAAACATCCAAGGAAACTCTGCAGGTGATCCAAGTCACAGGTGGGTCTTGTAGATGGTTGAAAACTGGAAGTTTAATTGATAACTGGTTTCAGATTAACAGGCAGGTATATTTTGGGAAAGTCAATAGTGTCGAAGTAAAATTTTAGAGAAACAATGTGTGTCCTTTTCCTATCATGGCCAGTCCCAAACCAAATATCTGAGGTTTGCAAGTAGCAAGCTTGAGATTAAAAAAAGCTATTCTTATCATCCACCATATCTTTTTTCTTGTTGCATTCTAGGTTGTAGATCTGGTTGTTGTTTTTTAATGCAGTATATAGACAATATTCAGCAAGTATTATTTTAGCCATTTTCAGAAAAAATTGAGATCTGAAATTCACTTTTGGAAACCATCAGATTATTATTAAACTTAGGGATAAAAAAACAACCTAGAATCAGTTTAGATATTGTTTATTAATGTTTAAAAACTATGCAAATTTGTCATTTGATTCTTATTCTAACTTATTGGGTTAATTTAATCTATTTTAAGAATTTGCTTTTTAAAAATGTGGTTATATTTCAGGGATGGGATCCAACTGATATAACTACCGGTTCTGTCTATTAGTGTCGCATGCGCATTCACGAGTCGCACGAGTTGTGCGAGTGCAATTTACAACCTGCTGAGCTGCCTGGACAGCTGACCAGCGTTGCCCGCAGGTGCACAGCATTTGAAAAAGCACTTTTTTTCCTGCTTTTTCAACTGCAGCTGTGCTGCACAAAGCAGCTGCAGTTGAAAAACCAGGAAATAAAGGTCAGGTAAGAGCCCGGGCAGGTGGGACACAACAGCAGCAGACATAGAACCGGTTCTATGTCTGCCGCTCCTCGGAGCAACCAGTTCTACAGAGGTGGACAGAACCAGTAGAAACCTACCCCTGTTATATTTTAAATAATTTTAGAGCTGCATTCTTGTTGAGATATTTAACTGAAAAATTTCCTTTTTAAATTGGTATTAACAATTAGAAATTATTTAAGGGTTATTAATTATTTGCTTCATTTTAAAAGTATCATTGTTTTTTATTTGACTTGTTGAGTACTTCCATGTGATGAAGAAGTAAACACTAATCAGAAAAAAATAATTGCTCCTAGAAAGAAAGGAAGTTTTAATAACTATATCTCATGTTCCAGAATTCCAGCAAGTTTCTTTGTCCTGTAGTCTGGATCACTCTCTGACTTCAAGTGACTTAGAACTGATCTGGCTTGGTCCAAAAAGGAATGAATTGTTGTATGTAAATATGGGGTACCACCATCCAGAGACAAGACTTAATGCTATGTGGGGCTTGTCGATCTACCGAATTGTTGTGCAAAATACCACTTGGTTTACCTGTAATTGGAATGGACTGTCAGGAAACCGCCATATGCTTCCAAACAGAACCAGTAAGTATTGTAATAATGAAAAGTTGTTACAGAATTGGCTGTTCTCCCTAGTTCCCTCCATCCCTCACTTTGACCTTCCATCATCCCTAGCCACATTGACCCTGCTGGCTGGAGGATGATTAGAATTATAGTCTAAATCTGTCAAGACCTTGTTTGGGAAGTCTGCTCAAAATGTTATGTATTGTTGATGATGCATCAATCCAGGATGAAAAGAACCTAGGTAGGATAGTGTAGCAGGTAACAGTATTGCCTTCAAATTAGCCATGGGTGTCCAGAAAATATGGCAGATATCCTACCCCAGAAGACACAAGAGAAAGAAGACCCAACATGATACGGTAGTTACGTTGATTGATTAGGACCAAGGAGACCCAGGTTAAAGTCTTCCCTCAGTCAAAGAATCTAGCTAAGCTTGGGGCCAATTAGTCTCTCTTCCTACCCAATTCAGGCAGTTTCCCAAACTTGATTTTAATGGGGAAAACTTGAATATCTGTATGGCATCTCCAGAAAGAAAGTTATATTTAACAATAAACAAATGGAAGAAGAACAGCTGTGATAATTGCTTAGATGGTATCATTGTTATGGCCAACACCATGCACAAATTAAGAATATACTATATAATACTTTGCTTTTTGCTCAGCAAGGCCGAAATAAAATATTTTAATCCTGGAGGATTATAGGATAAGGTGACCATGACAGTCTAACATATGCATAGGGGATCACTTAAGGAAACACAGTTAGAGGGATAGAAGAGAAAGATGTGAGGCTGGGAGAAAAGATAATTTTCTAGGCTGAAAAAAGAGTGGACCAAGTAAATAAGAACAACAACATCTGCCCATCCCAGATCTTTTTGAAAGATTCGATAGATGCATAAAAAAATGCCAAATCCAATCTAAACATCTAGCTAATTGTATGATGAAGCACAATAATAATTCATTACATTTATATGCCACCCATCTCCAATGTTTCTGGACTGGTTTATCAAACTTATTTTTGTAGGTGGAGATGATTCTGACAACATCCAAGAGAAAGAAGGCTATCATGGTGGAAATTTTCCAGATGGAAACAGCTCTTTCCCTTATATTAGCCACAAGGAATCAGAACAATACCGTGAGTTGATCAGAGTTGCTTCTTCATTATTGCCTAGCTATTTTCAAGGGAACAGCCAGATGAAGTCTTCAGGAATTCCAAGATGGAGTGATGGTAGTGGGTCTCTGTGGATTCCTTCTCTGAAGGACTCCAAGGTGTCCAGTCTTTTTACTCCTTCCCTTCATTCTAGCATGAGATTCCATCAGAGAGATTCCATCATGCTTAAGAGCTGCCTTCCATTTTTCATTGGGGAAAGGGATGGGCAAGGCGATGATTAAAATGAATAGGGAAGAAGTATAGATTTGTATGGGATTGAAAAGAATGCGAGTAAGGGGGTTTTATATGAATCTTTTGTAGGATGTAGATTGTAATCCATCCATCTAAGTGATGGTTGCTTTTTTTTTTTTTCAACCAATATCCTTTAGTTGTGTTGTGTTATAGTTTCCATTATCTGTAACATAAATTAATAGGAATTGTATACAAGCACACAAATAGAAGTTTAGAAGATGGAAGATAATTCATTTAATTATTAAAGAGTGATAAGCAATGGACAGGAATTGAATAGCAAATAGCATCTGTGAGTGGAATTGGTACTATTTATGAAGAGAAATACACTGTCATAGCTCAGATTGCAAACATCTGTATAATCAAATTAAGTACATGGTGATAATTTTCAGCATTTTTTTTCCAGCCTGTATTGTGATCCACAATTTTGTAGCCAAAATAAAATATTCCTAAAAGTTGTAAAGTTTGTCTGTAACATGAAGATGACATGGGACATATAAAACTACCACGGAATGAACCTTACAAATATTTTAATTTCATTTTTTTAATTGAAAATTAAAGCTTCTTTAAAACAGAATAATTAGTCTTTAAATTTCTGATCTATCTGAAGTGTAGCCAAAACGCAGCTAGAATTTAAAACATCTTCAAGTTTCATATGTGGAATTAATGTAAAATTGTGCTTCAGTTCAATTAGTTATTACTAACCTTTCTTCCGTAGAACACCAGGAAAAACTGCCTCATTCAGCAATGGATCCTGAATATTTTTCTTGTGATGCCCCAGTGTATAGAAATTGGACAGAGGGGACACTGCTTTGGATTCAGCATGATTCACCAGATCAAAATACAGTTCTGATTAATATGACAATACGGCGTTCCGTTCACTACTCACTGGATATGAATGCTAGTTTTGTTTCTTTGATCCTTCCAAGAGTAACTCTGGAAGATGCTGGGAAGTATTCCTGCCAGAGGAAAAATCAGACTTGCTATTTTCAACTAGAGGTGATAGCAAAGACAGGTGCGGCTCTAATTAAACGGGTGTGAAGGGAAAGCTGTGTTTGGATATAAGTTAGTATAAACTTTAAAATGCCATCAGGTTTATAAAATCCAAAGCTATTATTTCTGGTACTTTTAAAAAGAAAATCACATTGTTTTTGAAAAACTCATAAACCAATAATTTCTAGAGATTATAATCTAGATCTAAATCTTTTTTTTTTTTAATCTGTGGTCCTCTTCCAATCTTGTTTTTCTTCTGTGGTTTTAACACTCATCCTCTCACTCTTGTCCCATTACTAGATACAAACACAGGACAGTAACTGGTGTGTTTTCTGGCATCAATAAGACAGTATGTGTAATATAATATGCTTTATATTTTTGTGGCCGTTCAGCAGATGTTGTGATTTCCCAGTTACATATTTTTCACTATTGGCCCTCTTAAAATATTCTAAGGTCCTCAGGGGGCCATATGTCCCAGAGTGAGACATCAACTCTATAGGAAGGTTAATATTACATTTATTGAGAATCTTGCAAGTCTTGTTTTATTTCTCCCACCTCCTTGATTGTTATACTTAAGTGAATTAGAAAGGTATCTGCCTGAGCAGCTTCCAAATGTTATTTCATTTTGGACTTTAAAAATGCTTCAACCTTTTTGCCTAGGAAACAATTCCTGCAAATTTTTGTCAATATCCCTTTCCTTACATCATGAACCAGTGTTTCTCAACCTGGGAATTCTGGGAGTTGAAATCTTAAAATTGTCAAGATTGAGATACACTGCTATATACCATAATCCAATCACATTTTCCGAATTAATACCATATATACATTTGTTGCCTTATCAGGCAAACAGGCAACAAGCTATGAATGACACTGTAGCTGGAACCTGTGCTTGGATTTTTCATTAGCATCTAACATTTCATCAGGCGTTGAAAGAGTGATAACAGCCTTTAAGCCTAATATCCAGCCCTGAAGATAGGAGACTTTGTTTTAAAAATAAAAATGCTCAGTGCTTAATGTTTATTTATACTATGCAGGTGTAAAATGAAAACATGCTAAGAATTTTGATGGGCAACAGATTCAACCAGTATTGGAAATTTTTAAAAACACTGCTACAATTAATACAAGTGCTTATTAAAAGCTAGAAATGGCATAGCAGGCACTGTCTTAAAAAGCACAACTTCTTTTCTTATTTCAAACAGAGGGGATACAAACTGATTTATCGTCATACATACATATTCATATTTATTTGTTGCAGCTATTATTTAACTATTGTTAGTATTATTGATTTATTATCAATAATATAGAAGAAAACCTGCTTTTTGTTTAGAAATATCTTTGAATTGAACTTTAGTAAAGCCTAATCACATCTTTTTCTTCCTTCTCTCCCATCCCAATTGAAAGTTGTTTGGCACTGGATGATTTGGTCTGTAGCAATGGGATATATGACTATATGCCTTGGCTCTATTTTTTGCTTTCTAAGCCTCCGGAAAGGTATGTATCTTTATATTCAGAATGACAGACATGTATGGTTAAATATTTCCGGTAATTTATGCTGCTATCTCTGATAAGTTAAATGTAAAGACTAACACAGATAGACAGTTGAGCCCAGAATTTCTGTTGCTGGGACATTTGTTAAGTGAGTTTTGCCCCATTTTATGATTTTTCTTGTCACAGTTAAGTGAATCAATGCAGTTATTAAATTAGTAACACGGTTGTTAAGTGAATCTGGCTTCCTCAATGACTTTGCTTGTCAGAAGGTCACAAAAGGAAATCACATGACCCCAGGACACTGCAACCATCATAAATATGAGTCAGTTACCAACATCTGAATTTTGATCATGTGACCATGGAGATGTTGCAATGGTTGTAAGTGTGGAAAGTAGTCATAAGTCACTTTTTTTCAGGGATGTTGTAACTTCATATGTCATCAATAAACTGTTGTAAATAGAGGACTACCTATAGATTAAATCTAATCCTTTCAATACAAATATTTCTTCCCATTTGGTTATAGGTAGTCCTTGATTTATGACCACAACTGGGACCAGAGTTTTCATTTTTAAGCAAAGCAGTTGTTAAGTCAATCCCAATTTCACAGACTTTTTTGCCACCACGTTAAGTGAATCACAATGCTATTAAGTAAATTCAGGTTACCCCACTGAATTTGCTTGTCAAAAGCAAGCTGGGATGGTTGCAACTGGGATCATCAGTTGCAACTTGGGATCATCAGTTGGGAGCATCATGATGATTCCATGATCTCACTACAATCAATGCAAATATATGCTAGGTACCAAGTGCCTGAATTTTGATCACATGACCTTGGGACACTGCAATTGTCATAAGTGTAACAACACTTTTTTCAGTGCCATTGTAACTTTAAATAGTTGCTGAATGAATGGTTATAAGTCAAGGATTACTTTTAAAGCTTACATGGCTTGAGATAATGCCTCTATGGGTTCCTCCTTTGTTGAGATTATTTGAGCCTTTGCAAAGTTTGACAGAAACCTAGGTTGACTCTTCTCCATAGTCCCTTTCATTATTTGGGAATGACTCTCTGGCAAACTGAGGACCCCAATAGGCCTTTTGGCTGTTGATTTTGTTTTAAATATCCTGAGCTCTAGTTTTGATGTTTTATTGCAACTTCTGGGATCCCTCAGTAAATGGTGATATTTTAGGCTCAATAAAATAAATGAAGGAATAAAATAAATGAAGGAATAATGTCATATTAACTTTAGAGTTAAATATAAACTCTGTGGATTCCTTTATTTATGACAACCATCCCATCTCATTATAGAGCCAATTTGGTCTAGGGGTTAAACCACCAGTCCAGAAATGGGAAGACTGGTCTTAGGCATGAGAGCCAGCTGGGTGATTTTGGGCCAATCACTTTCTCTCAGCCCAACCCATCTCACAAAATTGTTGTTGTGGGGAAAATAGGATGAAGGAATATTAAATCTTCACTCACTTCTTATTAAGAGCACAGACACACACTCTGTGTTCTTATTGTTCTTCCCCCAAATGAACTGACCCCTCCCAATTTATTATTTATCAGCTGAGAAATATTGATGGCTTCTTCTGAGTGGATTTATAGTTATTCCTTAAAAGTTGCAGGAGGTTCAAAAAGAATATCAAGTAGCAAAGGAACTAACTCTCCTGAACCACCTGAAATAATCCAATCTACATCGTTCATCTATTTTTTTTAGTAGTGCAAATTATAGACATAGTGGGAGAGGTAGGATTTATAGGTACATATATGTGTATGTGTGTGTGTGTGTGTGCATATATTAGTGTTTGAGAAAGATAATTAATGAAAAACAAATAGATGAAGAGGTAGTTTTAATCTATTTTTTATTCTTTCCCTGAATGTTGTATGCAGCCGTCCAATTTATTTTTCCTGAGATATGAAACATTCAGATATTTTTTTCCCCTTTGACACACTAGTGCATTGTTTTTCAAACTCAGCAACTTTAAGATGTTGCTGATTGAGGAATTCTGTAATTGAAGTCCACATATCTTATGATTACTGAGGTTGAGAAACACCAAAGTAATGTGCCAAAATTGCTACAGTGAAGAAAATCCTTTACAGGTAGTCCTTAACTTACAACCACAATTGAGATCAAATTTTCTGTTGTTAAGTGAGACATGTGTTAAGTGAGTTTTGCCCCATGGTATGACCTTTCTTGCCACAGTTGTTAAATGAACCATTGCCATTATTAAGTTAGTCACGTGGTTGTTAAGCGAAACTGGCTTCCTCACTGACTTTTCTTGTTAGAAAGCCACAAAAGGGGATCACAGGACCTTGGGATACAGCAAACATCATAAATATGAATCAGTTGTCAAGCATCTGAACTTTGATCACGTGACCATGGGGATGCTGCAATGGTCATAAGTGTGAAAAATGGTCATAAGTCCATTTTTTTTCATTGCCATTGTAACTTTGACTGAGGACTAAATGAACTGTTGGAACAGACTACCTGTATTTGAAATGTTCTCTGTCAACCTTTCTTGTTTCAGTCAACCGAGCTCGCAGACAACAGAAGAAGTTGATGAGTCATAACAGGAGGTAAGTACTCAGGATGTAACAGAGTGCCAAAAAATAGTGGGAATTGTGTACCAAATTTGGAGAACTATGTATAAGAGAAGATTGTGGACTCTGTAAGATAGGCCTGGCAAAAGGGTAACAGGAGAGACTAGTCAAGAAAAATGAAGGAATGGCTTTGTATTAACTTTAGAGGTAAAGAGTGAACATCTGGTGGTGAAATTCCAGATGTTTTTTAAACTTGAAATCCTAAGGCATAAGTACTTAAGCTGTACAGTATCTGGTTCCTGAAAATTTGGCATGCAAAAAAAAAAAAAAAATCAAAAGTGTTAGTAGATTAAAATTTTTAGCCTGGCAGAAGAAGGAAATGATTAAATACATGCCCAGATATACTATGTAAATTAAATTAAGACCCTCAATTTAAATTACATTAAATTCAGTCCTTGACATGTTTCATCCCCTCTTTTTGGGAATGTCATGTTTTTAGCATGGTACTCAAGGTCAAATCTGATCCTCAACCCAGAATAAGATATGGATCTCTGCCCCATATGAGTCTTCCCCATATCTGGTGGCCTCCAATTTTCTGAAGGAACAATTGACAGAAATAGTTCTTCTTTGATAACATGTGCAGCCCATTTACAAAAATTAGTCAATAACTATTGATGGAGATTCCTTAATTTTATAAATCCCATTGATACAGGAAGATAATTTTAGGTTCTGAATTAAATGGTTTTAACGAGCCTAGGGAGAGGAGAGACATTTCTAGATTGATACTATGTGTTTCTCAACTCCAGGCTGCATATGGGGACCCAATAAGGACCCCAGATATTTTCCCTGATCTTCTCCCTTAAAGGCCCAAGTGATAATAGATATAGTGTTCTGGTGGACTATTTTAAGCTTATGAGTGATAACCACAATTGTCCTCCCAAAAAAGCTCTGTTGAGCATCTGATGTCCTTCACATTTGTGCCCTGACAAAGCAACTTGTGTTCAATTCGGATCTTGATGCCATTCATATTTTATGTGTCTCTCATTTCCAGAAGATATTTTTATGCCAAACGGAACAAAAGATCTATCTCCAATAGAATTATGGTATCTGCAAGAAATGATGATGGTGAGTTAATTAGGACCCTTCTCCGTTCATAAAATTCTTCCTTATGATTATGCCAAGGTGCATTTTTCCACTATTTAAACTGGCAAAAAAGTATGCTAATGAAAGCTGCTTTAGGAATGCAGCAAAACACTGGTATTATCTTTACAGATTTAATGCAGGAAAAATTAATGGAAATAATTGGCAGATCTTCTGGCTCCAACCAAGAATGATTTACAATAGGAAAACCATTTCCCTAACATGGACTTGGATTGGAGTTAAAGAGAAGGGAAGATTTGACATATAGCAAAACGTGCTCTGGTTTCACACAACTGTGTTGTGTGATATATAAAATCCTTTTGGACATTAATTTAGCTTTATTCTATATTAGTGTTGTTGTAAAATGGTTAAAGTCCTAGACACTAAAACAGGGATCGCCAACCTTTTGGACCTCAGGGACCACCAAACTCATAATTTTAGATCTCAGGGACCACTAACCGGTTCTGTGGGCGTGGCCTAATTTGTGAGTGTTGCTTGGTGTTCATGTGACTGGCTGGGCATGGCTTGTGTGTAAATATTATAAATATTTATATAAATATTGAATTTTTTATTTTAAAAAGAGCAACTTTTACTCAAAATCAGGCAAAGCAGGCAGGCAGATTGAGTTGCTCACAGAATCACAGATTCATTCAGAAATCTATCTATCTGCCATTGGCTAGCTCAATCTATCACATAAAATTTGCTTGCAAGCAAACTCACAAAATTTGCTAGCAAGCAAACTCACAAAATTAACTGACAACATACTATGTATGTAAATATTGATTTTTTTTATAAAAAAAGCAATTTCTATCCAAAATTAGGCAAAGCAGGCAGACTGAGTTGTTCACAGAATCATTCAGTGATCTATCTATCTGCCATTGACTAGCTCAATCTCTCAAATTTGCTTGCCATGAGTCTGCACTGAATTTGCTTGCAAGCCTAAGGGAAGCAGAGACGAAGATCAAAAGACTAGCTAGAAAGCAAGAAATCCAACCATTTCCTGCTTCCTAGCTAATCTAAATCTCCCGGCACAGCAGAACAGCAGATGGTCAGAACAAGGAAAAATAGCAATTTTAGCAGGCAAGTTTTCCAGGTAAGGAGTGAGTGGGCGGGGAGCGTTCCCGCGGGCCATGTGGGCGGCGCAGCCTTGTGTTTCTGCACAGCCTGGATTAATTGCTTTGGGAAGGTGCTCTGGGGGTGAGATTTCTCAAGGCCCACCAAAATTTTCTCAAGGCCCACTGGTTGGCGATCACTGACTAAAACATGTGAAGAAAGGTTGCAAGATTGGGTTTGGCTAGTCTAGAGTAAAGAAGGACTAGGAGAGATATAATATTTCAGTATTTGAGAGGCTGCCACAAAGAAGAAGGGTCAACTAACTTATTTTCCAAAGCACCAGAAGGCAAGATAAGAAACAATAGATGGAAGCTAATCAAGAAGAGAAGCAACCTGGAACTAAGGAGAAACTTCCTAATAGTGAGGACAATTAACCAGTGGAACAATTTGCCATCAGAAGTTATAGGTGCTTCATCACTGGAGATTTTTTAAAAGAAAAGTCTGGACAGCCACCTAGAATGGTATAGGATCTCCAGCTTGAACAGGGGATTAGATTAGACGACTTCCAAGCCCCCTTCCAGCTCTATTCTGATTGATTGATTGATTGATTGATTGATTGATTGATCAAAGTTTCCCTATTCTGGAACAGTGCTAAACTCATAAGAAACTTGAAACACTCAATTATGGGGAAAGTTGGAAGCTGAAGTGGGAAAGAATTTTCTGTTGCACCAAGCAATGGCCCTCTGAAACATGCCAGCTCTATTTATCCATGACAAAAATGACATCTTGTGAAGGAAAACTCTTTGGCTACCAACAAGGGTAGGTTCAGAAGGAAATTGTATTGGATGGAACAGAATGAAATGCTAAATTCCCTCTTCCGTCATCTTTGTATTCCTGTGTGTGTGTCTGTGCACATGTTCATGTGCTCACACAGGCTATATTTCCACATATTGTAGTAGTTTTCTTGATGCCAGATCAAAAATTTGAAACTGAGGCAATTTTGCAATCAAGTTGCCCAGGCCTTTGCTGTTGAAGCTAGGGGTAGTCTTACCGCAGACTCCTCCTGACTGCATAGCTGTTTTGACTACTTTCTTTTCCTTGAAAGGAAAGCAAGGAGAAATGGCTTTATAGTAGGCCCTCTGTGGCAGAAAATGAGTCCCAGAAGCTGAGAGAATTGTTCTGTTTCCCTTAGTTCCCCTATTTCCTAATCTCATGAAGTAATCACTTCATACAGTAAGAGAACTGACACCAGACACATGCGAGTTTTCAACTGCCAAGTACTGGCCCAAAGTAGGTTCCCCCCATCTTGCCTCTTTCCTCCATCTTTGCTTCATGCACAAACAGAACCCCTGTTCTTCCTGCTGAGTTAGAATAGGGACTGGAAGTGCAGCTAGCAATTCTTCAACCTGGTATAATTTTCTGCCATTACATGTCATGTAGAACAGAATACTTCATTTGGCCAAGTGTGGAATATGTCTCCAATACAGAAGCTCTCAATAAATATGCAAAGTAATTGAATAACAGCAGCAGCAACAACAACAACAGTTGTCGATAAGAAAGAGAAAAAACTCTGGATAGTGGATGTGGCAGTGACTGGAGACAGCAGAATAGAAGAGAAAGAACTGGAGAAGATAACGAAATACAAAGACCTACAAAATTGAAATAGAATGACTATGGCAAAGGGAAGCAAGGGTAGTACCAATAGTATTAGGCACCTTGGGTGCAGTCCCAAAACAACTGGAGCACCACTATAGCTATTGACAAATTTGCCATCAGTCAATTGCAGAAGGCAGCTTTACTTGGAACAGCTTCCATCCTGTGATGGTATCTGTAACACCATCAAGCATCCAGATTTGCCTATTCCAGGTCCTTGGTAAGGATTTGATAGGTAGACAAAAGTGCCAAGACCAGTCTGAATATCTGGCTGGCTGACTGATGATCAATCATAATAACAGTAATACAGCATTTGATTGCTGCTGGGTTTGAAAGCACCCTGCATCAACTGCTACATCATGAATGAGGCAGCCTTGCAGCAGGAGCATTTATTCTTCTAGAGGCAAGCTGTTCCATTGATTAATTGTTCTGACTCTCAGGAAATTTCTCCTTAATTTTAAGTTGTATCTTTCTTTAATGATCTTCTATTAATTACTTCTTGTCTTGCCCCCAGATGCTTTGGAAGATAGGTCGCTACCCTCTTCTTTCTGAGGGTAATATAATAAGGGCAATGCCCTTGTATGTGTTCTGGAATATTCTCTTGACAAAATCAGAACATTTTTCTCATGAGCAGAAGTTGTTTTCTATGAATATTTGGTTAGATTCTTCAAACTGCTGCAGTGGCAAGTGGGATTGATATAGTGTGAATCAAGTGCCAGACTTCAAGTATCTTGAAAGATTACAAATTTCTTAATGGCAAAAGAAGGTGCATTTTCAAATGCATCTTCTATCTTTATTTGGCTTTAAAATATTCTCCTCTGGAAGAGATATTGTGATGCAATGTGCTTCTTGTCTCTTAAGTCATAGAGCAAGTTGATGCCTATGAAAACATGCCGCCAGATATGGGTGCACAACGTGGCCAAAGGTTACTGCAGAAAGGAAAAATCTTGCCCGGTACCCTCAAGATGGAAGGTAGGTACATATAGGCAGAGCATAGAATTAGGTACTGTGTGTGAAATTTGTAACAGGGGAAGTGCCAATAATAAAAACGGTGTAAAAGAGCAAAGACTGATTATGACTGGAGTAATGTTACAGTAATAGCAAATAATATTACACAATCAGGTAAGGTACCATTATAAACGTTGTATTTTCTCTCCCCCTGTCTCTTTTTCTTTTTACGAACCTGAAACCCTTGATTCGGGATGGGATTGGGGCAACCAGATGGAGCTGAGCATTTACTGGCCAGATGCCCTTCCTATCACCTAGAGTTTGCAGTTAGATATTTTCTCTTTGCACCCTGAGAGACATCACACTTTAGCTACATCCTATTAATTGCTTTTAAAGATTTGGCTTTGAGTAGCTAGTAGTTTAATTTTGGTTTAATTTCTGAGGGTGTGAAGCCCATGATACAAAGCACAGTATGGAAATTTCTAGCTGAAGAGTTCTGAAAAAGTAAACGTTTTCAGATATGAGGTTAATGCATCCCAATCCCTAATTTAGCTTCATAACTCTTACTGCAAGGGCCTGTAATGAACAAGACTGTAATTTATTGTGTTGAGACAATGTTCTAAATGTTCCTAGGCATTTATTTATAACTTTTCCTGTTATTGTAAAGCGACATTACAGTCAGAGTCACCTGTGACTAATAAGACTTCCTTAAATGAAGGCAGGATGCAAAAAAAAAAAAAAAAAACTGCACAGGAAATGGGTAAAGCTGTTTAAAGGCTGAACAAAAGAGGCCCCTCCACCTTTCAATGTGGGGCACCAGCCTTTGCCATTCATAACAAACAACAAGATTTGTTCCACCCTGAAAACACCAGAAATGTTCGTGTGAATTTCTCATAGAATGTTTGACACTGTATTTCTCAGAATCATAGAGTTCTTCAAGAACTTGATGAAGTTCTATAAGGGACTAATTGCAAAAAAAAAAAAAAAGTTTATAGACCACAATGTTCTCATGATGACCCATTAAAAAAATTAAGCTGGCCATTTTGTGGATCCTTCTCCTCCTCTTTCTCCTTCTCCATCTCCATCTCCTTCTCTTCTTCTAGATTCTGCAAGTTCACAAGGATAAAACTCTCTTATAATCACTAGCAGCCATAGAAAGTGTGGTAGTAGCACAGAATATCTTCATGTCTTGTGCCAGCAGTAGCATTAATAGCATGCTTTATGCAACAAACTGATTCAGCTAGGCAACTTTTTGCATAAGCAACACAGATGAGGGTAGAGGAAGTAAATAACTTTAACTCTTCCTCTTTTTGCATGATTAGACAAAGTTATTTCACTATGAGTGATCTACACCATCTTCTGTTCACACACTCATAGAGAATGCTTCTTTGAAATGAAAGCACATTTAACAAAGTAAACTTTTCTTACTTTACTTCAACGTGGTGTAAATCAAGAAGCAAAAAACAAAAACCCAGGTAAAATCAGATATGATCACACGATGGTTTGCTTAACAATTGCACACTTAACAATTAACTTTCCGATCCCTATTGTGGTCATAAGTCAAGGACTTCCTGTAGTATGATGCAATCTCTTTTTAATGTGGGAGGCCAGTTCCTTAAAAAGAGCATTCTCAACCTTAGCAATCATAATGCACCATATTATTTAGTGAATCAATTAGTGTGAATACTTCTCATGAAGAGGACCAAATACCATCATAAATACAATATAATACAAATATAATAAAAGTATTTGTGACTGACAGATATTCCAGACAACTCTACCTGTGGCTTTGCTCCTTGCTATGTACAAGCCTCATGGGTGTTCCCTTGAAAGTTGCTTGAGACTATCCAGCTGCTTGAGACTTGAAGTCTGAGAAGCCATGGCTTATGTCAATCAATCAGAATATAGCTGGAAGGACCTTCGGGGATCTTCTAGTCCAGCCCTCTGCTCAAGCAAAAGATCCTATATCATTTCAGACAAGTAGCTGACCAGTCTTTTCTTAAAAACCTCTAGTGATGAAGCACCTCCCAAGTCGTTCAATTGGTTAATTGTTCTTACTGTCAGGAAGTTTCTCCTTAATTCCAGGTTACCTAGCTGAATCAGCTTGTTGCACAAAGCATGCTATTAACACTACTAGTGGCACAAGGCATGAAGATATTCTATGCTACTGCCACCCTTGCTAAGGCTGTTAGTAATTATAAGAGGGTTCTTTCCTTGATTAGTTCCCATCCATTGTTTTTTGTCCTGCCCTCTGGTGCTTTGGAAAATAAGTTGACTTCCTCCTCTTTGTGACAGCTCCTCAAATTCTGGAATACTGCTATCATGTCCCCTCTAGTTCTTCTTTTCTCTAGACTAGCCAAATCCAAATCCTGCAACTGTTCTTCATACATTTTGGCCTCCAGGTCTTCAATCAATCTATTTGTTCTTTGCACTTTTCCCAAACTCTCAACATTTTTTTTTTTTTTGCAATGTGGTGATGAAAACTGGGTGCAGTATTCCAGGTATGTGTCGAGCCCAAAATTGACATATGTGAATGTCAATTCTCCTTCTCCCAGTAATATCCTTCTCCCAGAGTGGCCTTACTAAGGCTTTATAAATGGTATAATACTAATGGTGATTTTGATTGTCTGATGTCAATCAGACAATTTTCTGATTATTTTCTGATCTCAATCAGAAAAAGCTAGTCTAGGAATTGCACATAACCATTTCTCCCTTTTCTTTCCATCAGATGAAGAAGAATATGAATGCCCTGATAGTGAAACTGAACTGAAATCAGGTAGTAAAATGGGTCAAATGGAGAGATTGGGGAGGAAATGATAGCCCAAGAGTTAGCTCTCAAGCCATAGACATAGGGTGACCACCAAATGTATCACACTCAACTGAGAGCTTAATCTCTTAACTGAAAAAAATTAACCTCTTGAGATATATAGGATTGGATTGTGGGATGTGTTATGGATAAAACCAGAAAACAAAGGAAACTACAGCTCTTTACCAAGCTTTAAATTGGGCAGGTAGTAGCATCATAGTAGAATGTGGAAGAGGAAAATAATAGTGAAAGTGAGAAAAAAGTGGGCGGGGCAAAATGGCAGCTACTTCTGGGTCGCTGTCATGTGACTCAGTGACAAATTGCTCTATTTTGCTGCCTTTACAAAGTCTGCACAGTGCGGTGGAGCTTCCGAAACTGCAGAAAGCTTCTGCAACACTTGAGGACTGCATTAAGGCAGCAAAATGGAACTGTCTGCTCCATGGCTGCCATCTTGTCTCACTGCCCCAACATGAAGTCTGGGAATTGTCAAAAAGTAAATGTGGAATAGGTATAGGCATATGGGGAGGAAACCCAAGGTCTGCAGGGTCCAGGCAGGGCAGGATGAGGGAAGTCTTACTAAATCTGGCCCTAGGTCCTGCCTCAGTTTATCTTCCCAATAAGCAACCAAGTTGGAAGATCATTTAAAAACAGTTTATTAGGGTACTCTGATAAAGTGGGAACTCTCTATGAAAAGGGAGAACCTGGAGACCCACTTTACATTCCTTTTTATTGTTAACACAACAAAGAAAAATGAAAGAGGAAAGTTGGTTGGACAGGATAACAGTAATCCCTCCTTGCACAGTTAATCAATTATAAAGTTTGTTTGAAGTTAGATAACTAGATCCTAGTTGACACTAAGAAACATTTTCTTATCAAGAGATAGTCTCCAAATATCCTTCTGTATATTATCTTTTCAATTTAGTAATGTTAAAAATTTACAACCATAGGATAAAAGTTTTTCTACATTCCAATCTGTCATATGAACCTGAACATCATTTTAAAACAGAAAATAAGTCAAATTAAAATACAAAGCATCTATGTTACTTAATGTTACAATATCCACGACATGTGCCCCTTAAAATGTATGTCATGTGCCCCTCAGGAGACAGGCTGCATAGTGTTGCAGCGTCCCTGTGGTCAATAATAAGAGCAAATGACCACAGGTTGGTGCAATGGCCATAACTTTGAAATGAGATCATAATGTAGTTTTAATTTTATTTTATTTATTTATTTATTTATTTATTTATTTAATTTGTCAATCGCTTACAAGATAATAGGTATAAGTATATACATAGTTATGAATACATGAAATGGATACATATAAGAAGAATAAAAGAAACAATAGGACAGGGACGGTAGGCATGCTTATGCACATTCCCTACAGACCTCTTAGGAAAGGGGTGAGGTCAATAGTAGAAAGTCTAAAGTTTTTGGGGTTTGGAGAAGAAACCACAGAGTAGTTTGGGTGTTGGTGGTTTGTCCTCAGTTCCAACTGCCGGTAAGTGACCTGTCATATCGCAATCATATTGTAATCTTTTTAATGTTGTTTGGTTTTGCTTCAGATGATGAAAACTATGAAAATACTCAAGAAGAAGTGAAACCAGGAGATATAGCTGTGAATGGTAAACCAATTTCTCTTACAAGCTTTGCTTTCTTAATGTAAGTTCGCATCAGATTGCTTCATTGATTTCCTACATTTTGTGAAGGAAACTGATGAACTTCTCAGGGCGAGTGCAGAAAAGTTTTGAAGACGTCAAGACACTGGCCATGACTGTGGGGTGCAGATGTTCTTCTTGGTTTGCTTGATCATCTTGTACGGATGTCACCTGAACCCTCATTCTTCAGCAGCTCTTTGAATGAGTAATGTTATCTGGGGAGGAGCAGAACCCTATTGGATTTGTGGGCGAGACCTATAATTTTTAAAGATAGATGAAAAACAAATACTGAAGGAGAATGTTAAACATTTACTTGTGTGCGCATGGGAGGGGGGATTCTGAATTTTGTACAGGTAGTCCTTGATGTACAATCATTTATTTAGTGATCACTCAAGGTTGCCATGGCATTGAAAAAGTGACTTACAACTTTGACATCCCCACAGTCATACAATCAAAATTTGGGCACTTGGCAACCAGCATGTATTTATGATGGTTGCAGTGATTCTACATCATGTGATCACCATTTGTGACCATCCCAACTGGCTTACGACAAGCAAAATCAATGGTGGGAAGACAGAATTTGCTCAACAATCACAACAACTGCAGTGATTCACTTAACAATTGGGGCCAAAAATGTAAAATTGGATACAATCTGTTGTCCCCAGTTTGGGTCTGAGCCTGATGCCAAAGCCATTGAAGAATACCAGACACGAGGTGCAGGTTTTGCTTCCTTTTATTGAAGTGCTTCCACAAAAGGGGTCCCTGCCAGCAAAATACCAGAACGAAGAATTACGAAATACAAATTCACTAAAGCAGAAGGCGGGATATATAAAACAAATAATCTAATAAATGTTTTAGTAATAGCCTAACAATTGTCCTATTGGCTATCTCTATTCCTAAATCTTGGCTGATGAATGCTCCAGGAGTTATCTAATACACATTGTATTTGCTCCAGGCCATCCCTATTTCCTAATTTCTAGCAGAACTATGCAAGATGTCTGACTCTTTGTTACTTTTATCAGCTTTCTAAGCACCCCAAATTGTTACAAGCTTTATGTGTGCATATTCTCTGTGAATAAGCATTCTTTATTCTTGCCAGGCAGACTACAAATTACAGGCTTCCCTGTTTTCTTCCAAGTGATGCCATAACCTTGCTTTGATTTAGTAGACAGCCCATCATTCCACTTAACATCCAACTTGGTTATCAACCAAAATTCTGGCCCCAATTATAGTCTTAAGTCGAGGATACCTGTATACCAAACTTTCTCAGATGTTTATCCACAACACAAGAGCACTGAAAATCACAGGCCAGTTATTCAAAGATAGGTACAAGCAGAGACAAAATTCATAATACCAGTTTTTTAATCTCTAACTCCTTCTATATGCCTTCAGCCCATTTATCTGAAAGTCTGAACAGAATAAGCCAGACAGTGGAGTAAGGAGGCTACAGATTGGAAAACCCTGACCTGGAAAAATGGATTAATAATAGAGGTCTATTAGTGGGCACTGGAAGTGGGTGAACTAATAGGAGGCAAAGTGAAACCCCACCAAACATTGAGGGCATGTACTAAGAAAAGGCTGCATTTTGGGAAATGAAGTTGCCATATTTAAAACTTTCAAAGGATGCACAGGAAAAGGAAGAGGGCATATCTGCATCAGTGTCTACCAATTCATCTGGCATCACGGGTAATCCTTGACTTACAACCACAATTGAGCCCAAAATTTCTGTTGCAAAGCGAGACATTTGTTAAGTGAATTTTGCTCCGTTTTATGACCTTTCTTTCCACAATAATTAAGTGAATCACTATAGTTGTTAAGTTAGTAACATAGGTGTTAAGTGAATATGACTTTCCCATTGACTTTGCTTATCAGAAACTGAAGACCTATATTCTAAACTGTCTATTCTGAACTGAACTAATGACAACCAACATCTTAACTTAAGAAATCCTCTTGCACTCATTCAAACTTAGATACATCTGCATGCCTTATGGCCAGATCTTGCTGTCTCTACTATTAGCACTTCTAGTTGAGTCTACCCCATGCATGGCAACTTCCAGATCTACAGACTTCAACTCACAGAATTCCTAAAATGGACCATGCGTACAGTAGATCACTGAACAAATCAACCTAGAGTTCTCACTGGAACAAATATCTAAACTCACATTAGGCACAAAAAGCAAAGTTATAGCTTTCTAAAGAAGTATAATGCTAGGAAAAGTGGAAGGAAAGAGATGAGGATTAACAACAACATGGAAGATCTGAAATAACAGATTGGAGACAGATTTGTACTAGAGAAAATCTATCTATGTGGTCAATAAGTTTTGACACCAACTTGATGGCATATAATAATCAAACAATTTTAGAGATAACATTTTACAATTGTTGTTTGCTACTGAGTTGCCAGTACCATCCACCTATTTTTGAATATGAGAAAAACACCAGGATGAAATTTTCTTTTCTTATCAACCCTATCCTGTCAAATCACTGAGAGAGTAATTGGCTTGATTCCCCTCCAAAGAAATAGGTAACAAAATCTAATAGAACTTACATGCCTTGAGATTACCCTTAGATGGTGTTGGAATAAGGGGGTGGGGGATAATATTTTAATATCAGTCAACTAAAGATGCCTTATGCACGACTCATTCATGGACTGTGGATAAGATGAAGATCTCATCACAAAGACACAACAGAAAATACATGTTGTCAGAGCAAGTTTGTGCCTTGGTGGGGTGCAAGTTGAGAAGTCCTTCAAACCATTGCTACAAGAGTGGTCCACAGCTTGTCAAGATCTCAGAAAGATCTTTTCTTGTAGATATGTTCACATACAGTATGCAAAGCATGTGGATTAGCAATGACATTCATCCTTTACTTCCTTTAATAACAGATGTACTCTCTTCTATCATAGATGTGCTCATTTATGAAAATAACAAGGACAAGGTGAAGTTTGAGCTTCACAACGGGAATTCAGGTATTGAGAAGTATATGGGGGTCTTGACAAAATGAGGAATGCAGGTATCATGATATGATACAGGTAGAATATTCTTAATTATTGCTTTCTTATGTCCCATAGCTGACTCATGGTACTCCAATGAAACTGAGCAGATCCTTGAAAATTTGACCCAAGACCAAGACCCCATTGCTGAAGGTAGTATCTGGATTTGATATGGAAGTTGAAAGGAGAAGCACAATGCCAATATAAATCAGAGTTTCTAGAAGTTGTCAATTTTAAGATGTGGACAACTTGATCCCCCAAATTCTCAAATCAGCATGCTGACAGGGAAATTCTGGGAGTTAAAATCCATAAATCTTAATGTTGCCAAAGTTGAGAAATACTAATATAAAGGAAAGCCAACTGGGTTTTTGAAACTAGTGTTCTTCCTGTATTAAAATGTATGCACATATATGCACATATCCAGGTATTTTAGCTAGAGGTAATGTGAAGTGTACTGTAGTGCAACCCCATGTTAGTTAGGAACAGCCAGAAGGACATATAAACTGGGTTTTATTTTTGAAAAGGCAACTGGACTAATTTTTTGAGTAAAAAGAAGACACATAATCTTTCTATTCTCCTACCACCATCACCCTGTCAGGGCTTATCATTCTCCCTCCCACCAACTAATCTCAATTCTCAATAACCGTCCTTCCCTCTCCTACATCATCTAATGCAACTGATGAAGCTTACAGGATAGGAAGTGAAACGTCTTCTTTTTCCTGAAAAATAATCAACCCAGTTGCCTTTTCAAAAATAAAAAACCACTTTTGATACAATTATGACCTGGATGACTGAGAATCTTCACAGACGGTTGGAAGTACAGTACTCTATTCCAAGTAGACATTGTCATATTGTGGATATATTCCCTCCCCCCAGTCTAACATGCTTATTCTTGTTCTTTATTCTAATCCAGATTATTTTTAAACAAAACTAGTTTAAACAAAGATGCCTGTAGAATTTTGAAATTAACAAATGTATCAACTGTATTGATTTTCAAATTTGTAAAGATACTTTAGCACTAGTCCTCCTGGTTGCAAAACCTTGTGCCAAGGGCTCCCAGTCTTCATATCACATCATTGTGGCAGCTGCAGACTTTGAAGCATCACATTATTACAGGAACATTGCTTTCCTTCCTTTTCCTTCTTAGTGTTTTAGTTATTTATTTATTAAATTTATATGCCACTCCTCTCACTATCAAGTGACCTTGTATGTCTTATAAGAATTTTCAGGGTATTTCCCATAACAATAATTGACTCCGTAAGATGCTGACAAAGTTATTGAATCATGGAGTTGCTGGTGATAATCTACTGTATTTATTTAACAGACAATGAAAACTATATAAATTTGGAAGAAGAGTGTCCTATGAACTCTGGTACAGCACGACTCATAGCAGGTATGAAATAGAGACTAAAAAAACCCCAACCAAATCCAGAATTTGTTATCTCCAATCTTCCTTCATCAGCAAAAGCCAACTTATTTCTAGAAGGCATATTTATTATTACTATTACAGATAGTCTTCAACTTACAACCACAATGGGACCAAAATTTCTACTGCTAAGTGAGGCACTTGCTAAATGAGTCACACCCAATTGATGATCTTTTCTGCAGGTAAGCAAATTGCTGCAGTGGATAGGATAGATTAGGATAGGTAAGGATAGGATAGGATAGGGTAGAGTAGGGTAAGGTAGAAGAATAGAATAGAATAGAATAGAATAGAATAGAATAGAATAGAATAGAATAGAATAGAATAGATCCCCATTTGCAACATTTTTACAAGCAAAGTCATCGGGGAAGCCAGATTTACTTATCAACCAGGTTACTAACTTATCTACTGCAGTGATTCACTTAACAACTGAGGCAAGAAAGATAATAAAATGGGGCAAAATTCACTTAACTAATGTCTCACTTAACAACAGAAATTTTGGCCTCAATTGTGGTCGTAAGTCTAGGGCTACCTGTATTTTATATCTTATTTATTTAAGGAAATTCAAATCAGTGCAGTTGGAAGTTGAGATTTGTTAGACTGGTAAAACAAGATAGAGGTCTGATATATATAATTGGTAAGCTGAAATCACCACGTCACAGTGATTCCAAATGGGGTTTTATCAATATTAAATACACAAAGTATAATTATTAGAAACTGGCTGCTACTTAAATATTAAGTGTTGTGGAAGAGGCAGTCTATTTATGCTAGTTCTGGGGAATACAACTAGTTAAGTTGCATTGGTTTTATATAGTACCTCGTTTGTGGAAATCTTGGATGCTTTGGGCAGCTCAGTGTAAAGATTACTAGACAGGAAATCTCTGTTTTTAATAATTTAATGAATTATATTACTGTAAATGCTGTATAAAATGCCATTTAGCTGTTGGTATCCATCTCTGCTTCCAGGTTTACGCTTACAGCTGGCTCTGGACATCCATAAGGACAGGCAGGATGGAGACAGCGAACCTTCTACAGGTAAGTAAAATCACGAAATCTTCAAACTTCTCTTGGTTCTCTTCTCCTACCTACCAGATTGACGCATAGCATTACCATCTTTTTATTTTTAAAACTTCCTTCCTGCATATGTAATTTGAAATGCATGAAAAATACATTTGCATTTTGAAAGCCTCTACGGAAAGGAAACTGAGCATAATGTATTTTATATGCATCATCTGAAGCCCTCTAATCATGCCCTATTCCTACTGTGGATTACCCATACAGGTAGTCCTCAATTTAAGACCACAATAGGGACAAGGAAATTTGTTGAATGAGTGTTAAGTGAGGCATCATGTGACCGCATCCGATTTTACAGTCTTTTTTGCCACAATCATTAAGTGAGACACCACGTGATTATGACCTACAACCTTCTCTGGCAGCTTTCCCATTGGCTTTGCTTGTTGGAAGTCAGTTGGAAAGATGGTCGTATGCTGCAATAGTTGTAAGTGTGAGGACTGGTCATAACTTATTTCAGCATCATCATAACTTTGATAGTTGCTAAACAAATGGCCATAAGTAAAAAACTACCTATCATTTCTTAATGCTGACATGAATTCCCTATACCTCCCATTTTTTGAAGCTTTGCATCCATCCTGCATCTATCCAATACTGTTTTAATCCCTTGGAGCAGATATTCTACACAGGAAGTCCTCAATTTACAACAGTTCGTTTAGTCACAGTTCAAATTTATAAAATCATTGAAAAAGTGACTTATGATAGTTTTTCATACTTCGCAGCACCCCCATGGCCATATGATCAAAATTCAGATGCTTGGCAACTGACTCATATTTATGACGGTTGCAGTATCCCAGGGTTATTTGCAATCTTTCTGACAAGCGAAATCAATGGGGAAATCCGATTTGCTTAACAACCGTGTTACTAACTAAACAACTGCAGTGATTCACTTAACAACTATGGCAAGAAAGGTTGTAAAATGGAGCAAAACTCATTTAACATATGTCTTATTTCTCAAAAGAAATTTGGAGCTCAATTGTGGTCATAAGTTGAGGACTACCTGTACTCTGATTTATTTTAATGTCATTCTATTGCCAGTTCCAATTGGCTACAACAGCTGGATGGTCATTCCCCTCCAAGAGCTGATTACTGCCCTTTACAACAATCTTTGGGCTGCTTGGCAATTATGGGCTGCTTGGCAATGATGTTCTCAGGATGGAAAACAAACAGATTAGGTTGTCATGCAGAATTGTGGATAACTTCAATAAATACATTTATTGTTCTATCTATAGGTCATAACAATGCAATAGCATAAATTACAATAAATCAAATCACAATAACATAAAATAGAATAATTAAAAAGTGTTAGATACAAAAAACTCAAAATGAGATAGGCCAGATTTATTACTTTAAAAAATTCTTTTTGAGATTAACTGACAGCAGAGCAACAGTAGCAAGCTGAATGCTGAGTTAGAAACATTTTGGAAGAATATAATTGAACTATTCAAGGTCCGAACCCTTGAATTGATCTACTGTCAATAATTTGGCCCTAATCCCAATGCAAATGGGGCACTGGGGAACATAGTAAATGATGTCCTCCATTGGACAAGGGACGGATAAGCTGTTCAACAGGATGCTTGCAAAACCTCCCTTCAAGATACAGTGGAAGACATGGCTAAAGGACTGATAGTATTTACCAGACAAATAGTATCAGGTGTAATTAACATAGCCCTATTTTGATAAGTTCCTGCTTTGTTCTTCAGGGTCTCAGTCCTATGAAGAGATGAATGGATCCTTATGCCCCACTGCTAGCAAGCTGTTTTACCTGCACACCAACACAAGCAATGAAGAGGGTGAGTATCAAAACTCCTGGATTCTCTAGGAAAGATGTTGGTTGCAGGAACTTAGAAGAAAAAACTTCAAGAACTACTTTCACAGAATCTGAGAATGGATTGCTAACAAACAAGTTTGTCTACCTTGTGATAATGGTTAAGGCATTAGACTAGGATTAGGGAAACTGAGGTTCAAGTTGGTCGTCATCTATGAAAGGTTACTACATGACTTTAAGCCAATCATTCATTCTCAACCCATGGTGGTATTCAGCAGGTTCTGATCAGTTCTGGAGAACTGGTAGTGGAAATTTTGAGTAGTTCAGGGAACCAACAAATATCACCTTTTGTGCTGTCCAGACAGTTTACAGTTAATGGGATTTGAGATAGTTAGTTAAGAATTGAGAGCTGTCCCCTTAAGGGAATGCATCATGGTAAATGTAGTTAAGGTATCCTGGGAAATGTAGTACATGTCATGAGGTCACATCTGTAACCCTGATTGGTCACGGAATTGACCCTTGTTGGGTTGGGGAAGGCTCCCTCACTCTTGCCTGAATCCACCATACCATGCAGCCATTTCAATCATCATGGGGATGAGAGTTTATTGTCTTTCTACACCACAATTCAGATATACAAAGGATTGGACATTAAGAAGAACCTCATCATAAATGTGAGTTGAAAAGGATGCCTGGTGAACCAATAAAAAAGACTTTGTATGGATGCTTTGTGGAATTACTCTGTCTGCTTTATACCCATCCAGAGAGTAATAAGCAGAACACCTTTGATTGCCCCTGCCCCCATCTATTCTCTGCCTCCCAAGTCCCAGCTGATTGGCTGGATCTTCTTTGGTTGCCCTGCACAGGAGAACGGAGTTGGAAAGTAGGTTAGTGGGATGGGGAGGGAATGGGATTTTACAGTATCTTTCTGCTGCCACACCAACCAAGCCATGCCCCACCAAGCCACACCCCACCGAACCGGTAGTAAAAAAAAATTAATCCCACCACTATCTCAATCCAATCTATCTCGCAAAGTTGGTTTTTTTGGGGGGAGAGGAGAAAGTGCTGTGCATAGCATCTTAAACCCTTGAATAACAGGCAAGGTATTAAAAACTCAATAAACAAAATAGTTATTTTTCATCTTCAAATAATTTAAAGCTACTTCCACTAGATGCTGGGACCAAACTCAGGAAGTGTTCTTCTGCATGTTAAGGACAAGCAGCAGAAAGGGAGGAATGTTTTTCAAAGCCATAGTATTGCAATGAATTACAATGGGTGACTTTTTTTCTTAAGAGGGGATCTTTTGCATTTAAAATTGTGTGGCAGATGGAAGAAAACTTTCTGCTTGGCAAATGCAATCAAATCAACAGCTGCTGAAATGTGCCTTGAGGTTTTATTGATCTACAAACTTAGGATATTTTATTTGAAGCACAGAAAACATTTGCATGCAAACAAGCACATTTATCAAACTAATTTCCGTATGTCATCTTCCTGGTTTCCTTATTTAAGAATAATAGCTGATTTAGGGGGAAAAAAACCAATCTTGTCCTTGACCAAACATACTTATTTTTAACTTGCTTCTTTCCATAGAAACTTGACCAAGACCGAAAATATGGAACAGAGACTTGTTTCTAATTTCTATATAGTCTGTGCTTGTTATAGCTAATTCTCTTTTCTCTGGAAGAACTGTTCTTTGTCTATCTTTCACAATAGTTTCTTGCCTACAGTTAGCCCTTGATTTTACAACCACAATTGAGCCCAAAATTTCTGTGGCTAAACAAGCAAGACAGTTACTGAATGAGTTTTGCCCCATTTTCTTGCCACGGTTGTTAAGTGGAACATTGCAGTTGTTAAGTTAGTAACATCGTTATTAAGTGAATCTGGCTTCCCCATTAAGTCTGTTTGTCAGAAAATCACAAAAGGTAATCCCGTAACCCCAGGACATTGCATAAATGTCCATCATAAATACATGCCAGATGCCAAGAATCCGAATTTTGATTACACAACTAGGGGATGCTGCCATGGTTGTATGTGTGAAAAACAGTCATAACACACTTTTTTCAGTGGAGTTATAACTTCAGATGGTCACTAAACAAATGTAAGTTGATCTTCCCAGCATGACTGACTTCCTGTCTGTTCTCCACAGTTGCCTCTTCCTATAGCAGCGCGTCACTAAAAGAGGCCAAGTATTGGGACAACATTTTCACATCAAAATGGGTCGAGAACCAAATTCAACAAGTTTTAAAACAACTAAGTACCGAGATACCACTGTACTTGGAAAGCTCAGTACAGTATTAAAGACAGGAGGGAAGGGAAGGCTAACTCTGAACCACTTGGGTATCTCCAACTCTCCCCAGTTTCAGAAATCTTATTGTCATAAACTACGATTGGAAATTCAATTAATCTATAACAAGTTTCTCATTGCAGATGCCGACTCCTATGAAAATATGGAAAGCCCCACGAGCCTCAACTCACGGAGAGATGGCATCTTGGATCCACATGGAGAAGGCAAGTTGAGAGAAGTTATGGAGCTGGAAATGTTTCCATAGGAATGCTGCCTGTTCAAACTTGTTTTTATAGTTTCAGAGTTAGAAAGTTATCTTTTGCCAGGGAAATAAATCATGTGGGTCTGGGTTGGTTCTTCTTCTTCTTCTTCTTTTTTTTGCTAGTGCTGGAAGAAATATCCATCTTGGCTCAGTTCCAAGGGGGAAGAAAGACACTGGAAACATGGAGGCTGATTGGAAAGATGGTTTAATGGAACAGAACCATTAAGCATATGGTCTTGATGCAACTGAACACATGGAATGGAGAGAGAGGGTTATTTATACCCTCTCTTGGGCTTTGAACTTGAGCTTCCTGTTCCTGTAGCAAGGGCATATATTCTATTGGTTGCAGTCAGATTCCCATGTGGAATCATGTTTGTCTGAATCAAGTTTGGTTGAAGTTTGCTGGGTGATGTAATGAAGGGGCTTGGTTGTGCCATGTGGTGAGCTCTGACGATAGATAATCCTATTATGTCCTGGAGGGTAATGTCTCAATCCCATCACACTGGAGCTGGGGTCTTTTGTTTTGTAGATAGGCTGGCCCAGTCCTCAATGGGCACCACATATGCAGGGAGCTTCAGGGAGCTGCATTTCTGTCTCCCTTAAGATTTCTATTTCTCTTTAGGGGAAATATTCTGCTTTATTAAATATTTCCTAAAATATTTCATTGTTCTAGGAGTGGAATGGGTGCTAACTTTCTATACTAGTTAAATAAAGTTTTCGGTTTAATGAATTCAATGTTCTATATTATGTTTAAATTGGTACAGATCCCATAGCATGCAAGAAACATTGCTCCTACAGGATCTATGTCATGGGTTTGTGTTTCTTTCCCCAGCATGATCTACCCAATCTTCATTTCTTCCACAGGTTCTCCCTCTGGCTCCAGATGGCCACACATCTCTGTTCCTTTTGGAGGTGATCTCAGAGGTGGATTGCTATGCTCAGACTAGTATTGCCACAGTATGAGAACAAGCTGGGAGCAATTCCTTTCTTCTCTGAATTAAAGATATTTCTACCCAGAATTCTATTCTGTTGTTCCAAGAGATGAGGAATATCGACTGTGTTAGATGTCAGTTCTTTTACAAGAGAAGAAAACTCTGGTAGATTAGACTTATGTCTGATGTCTAACAGAGCAATGAAGAATGACAGAGGGATTTTTGAAGGAGGTATGGGTAGAAACATTCATTTTTCAATTGCTCAGAGACTCTAAAAATGTTTATTTTGTTTCACAATTATTTCCAAACTTGGACATTATAAAAAGCAGTTTATGGGTCTGATGAATCAAAAATTGGCATGGATAATATTACTCAGAGAATAAGCTCTGGAACAAGGAACTCACTTGCTGATTTATTAATGCTTATGATAAGTATGAAAACACCCCTTCTTCATTTAAGACTGTGTTGACTGATGCGTATGACAATCACAAAATGACTGTTCATTTTCAGACACTCAAACAGCATTTCAAGCAAAAAGCATAAGATTATAAATCTCTTTCAACAAAAGTTCAGTACATACTTTGCTAAATAATTGTTTTAACTGGAAAATATATTCAACAGAGGTGATGTGCCTATCCTTGCAAAGATCAGAATTGTGCAAACCTCTGGTTATTATAGGAAAGCAAAAGTTGGAACTTTAAAAAAAGCAGGCCAGGAAGAGGAGTGATGCTTTTGGGATGCTTGTGAGCCTCCTGACAGTACTGTGGCTAGCCAGGAAAATGAACAAATAGGTCATTGAACAAATCAATCCAGAAATCCCACTTAACCCACAAATGACCAGACTCAAATTATCCTACTTTGGACAACTATGTGAAGATCTGACTCTCTTGAAGAAGGCTGTAATGTTGGGGAAGATGGAAAGAAACAGAAGAGGATGACCAGGAGCAAGATGGATGGACTGAAAGTAATGATGGGATCATCAGTGGAAGATTGAAGGACTGGATTAGTGACAGATTTTCATATAGAAAAATCTATCTATGCGGGTTCTAAGTGGAACCCACTTGATGGCATATAATCAAATCAATTTTTTAAAGGGCAAAATCTGCCAGGGATTTTGGTGAAGGGTATAAGAAGTTACAGTCATTAGACATGCATATGTCAAGAAAAACAAGAATGAGGGAGGGGAAGAACATGTTACGCCCAGTAGGATTTTTTTTTCTTTTATAAATAGAGGTGTTCCTGTATATCTATCAAAAAAAGACACATTAGGTTAGTTGAGACATCCTATTCAGCCGTAATTTAATGAAGATCTACAACAATAATAATGCTAAGCCACAAATGATATCTAGGTTCATACAGTATGTTATAATATATCAACATCAAACAAATTCCATTATAACTTACTACACTGTAAGGCCCGTGGTTTATTTATCTCCTGGCTATATAAAAAGGATTCTCATTGCACTATTAATAAACTGGGGAAACTTGTCCCAGTGTATTATTGTTCTTATTTCTCTTGCTGTCATCTGTTTTATCAGGTCGTATATCCCATAAAATAAAGTATTCTGTATTAGATTGTCTTCTGCTTCTCATCACCTTATGATCTCAACAACCTCGCTTTTAATTTGGGTCAGGTAATTGTAATCTTATGCAGAAATGAAGACATTTTTCTTGAAAACATTCCAACAGATGGTGCTGGTGCTACATAAAGATAGTCCTCAACTTACAACAATTTATTTAGGGACCAAAGTTATAGCAGCACTAAAAAAAGTGACTTACAACATTTTTTTTGCATTTATTACCATTGTAGCATCCCTATGGATATGTAAAGAAAATTTGGACAATCGGCAATTGGCATGTATTTAGTTTCGATTGCAGTGCCCAGGGATCATATTGTATATGATTATCTTTTGTGACCCTCTGACAAATAAAGTCAGTGGAGAAGCCAAATCCTCTTAACAACTATAGTGATTTACTTAAGCAAGAAAAGTTGTAAAAGGGGCAAAACTCACTTAACAGCTTTCTTGCTTAGCAACAGAAATGTTTGGCTGAATTGTGGTCATCAGTAAAGAACTACCTGTAACTGTTCCTGGTCTTATACAATTGAAATTAAGTGGAAAGAACAGTGATCCTATTAGATGAGGGAAATACTGCTGCACATGGACACATTGGCTGCCTTTCTCCCACCCAATGCCATGTACAGTTGATGTATTTGGGATTTATAGTCCTGATACAACTCAGGGCCGCTAGATTATCAAAATGCAGTACAGGTTGCCCTTGACATACATCTGCCCTTGGAAATAGGATTTCTGTGGCTAAGCAATACAATTCTTAAGCGAGACAAGCATGATTTTAATGATCTTTTTGCTGTGGTTCTTGAATGAATTACTAAATTATTAAGTGAAGCCCACACTGACTTTGCTTGTCAGAAGCCAGCTGGAAAAATCATAAATAGCAATCACATGACCCTGAGACAACCATTGTAAATACATGTCTTTTGCCAAGTGCCCAAATTTTGATCACATGTTGCTGGAGATGTTACAATGATCATAAATGCAAAAATCAGTCATATGCCCCTTTTTCAGCACCACTGTAATTTCGAACAGTCTTTAAATGAATGGCTGCAAGCCACTGAGCAGTATGCATACTGTACAGTATGATGTTTCTATAAAACCTGGATTTTGCTCAAACTTCAATCCTATCAGGATAAACTTTGGGAAATAGGACAAGACTCAAAAAAGTAATTTAAAAATGTGATAGTGGTCTCATTTTAGTTTTCATGTCATGAAATCTTGGATTTCATGCCATCTAAGATGTTCACTAATCTTTCCAGGTTGGCAGCCTGGCATAAGGGGCGGCGGGGGGGAACGGGGGATAATTTTTTCTGAAAGGCGGGTGCATGCATGTGTATGTGCACAAAGCTTCATTTGTGTGAGTGGCAGCACACACACCTGCCACTTGTGCGAGTGCGGCTGTGAGTGCTGGTGCTCGCCACCCGTGCAAATGGGGCTGTGCACACTCACACTGGCCTAACACATGGCCCAGTTGCGAATAGGCCACGGCCCGGTAGCCCACAGGTTGGGGACCCCTGATCTAAGTTTCACAGTACATTACAACCTCTGAAACAATGAGATCCCAATGGAGGAATTTAATTTAACTGTGATTGCAGAAAAATACAGAAGGCCAGAAAACTGCAAATAGAAAAGGAAGTCATGAGAACAAAAAATTGGCAAATAACTTAGAAAGCATGTAGGAGAGCCAGTGGGAAATATTGTGACTGTGCTGCAGAAAACTTTCAGAGGCAGAACTGCAGAAAGTTAGACTGTAAATTACAGAAGGAAACAGGAGAGCGGATATAACAAGAAAAGCTATCATGTGTTTGAAGATAAGCCCAGTGAAGAACATATGTAAAAAGACCGGGGGTGGTGGAAGCACGCCTTTTCCTCTTCTCTATATTATAGCACATTTACACAATGATTCTTTAAAATATCTGTATGTCATTCAGATAGTCTATTCAACAATTATATCTCATCCTATTTTTAACTTGGGAGGTGGTTCTTTCCCCCTTATTTGAATAAAGATGAAAGCACATGCATACACATGCATACACACAAAATATTCTTGTAAATAAATCTGCACCTTATTTGGTTAATGAATAAAATAAAGTAAATTGATTGCACTTGAATCAGCCATGAATTAGCAATTAAAATTTGCAGTGACACTGGTATGGTAGCTAATGCAGTCCAACAGCATTTAGTTATAAACATACTCTAGTTGAAATCACCCAAAAGCAGTAGAACAAAAGATCTAATTGACAAGATGATTCTGGAAAACTGCAGGAGAAGAAAACCAATCTGAATGTAGCGTGCATTGATTACAAAAAGGCATTTGATTCCCTACCACATGATTAGACAATAGAAATAACAGGGAGCCAGTAAAAACATCAGAAACTTTGTGCAAAGATCTATGGCACAATGGAAAATGATCAATGATAATGGATTGAGAAAGGTTACTATCAAAAGAAGAATCTTCCAAGGAACCTCACTAACACCACTATTCTTTATCATTGCACTGATTCTTCTGTTGACAATAGTGAATAAATTAGGGCATGGCTATCAAATATCAAAAACACCTGCTAAATTATCCCACCTCAACTTACAACCGTTTAATTAGTGACCTTTCAAAGTTACAGTGACACTGAAAAAAGTGACTTATGACTGGTCCTTGCACTTAGAACCAACACAGCATCCCCATAGTGAAATGTTCAAAATCTGAGTGTTTAGCAACCAGCATATATTTACAACAGTTGCAACATCCTGGGGTCTTTGGATCACTCCTTGCTACCTTCCAAACCAGCTTCCAGGAAGCAAAGTCAATGAGAGAAGCTGGAGTCACTTAATGACTATATTATCCACTTAACAACTGCAGTTATTAACGACCATGATGGAAAAGATCATAAATTGGGCAGGGCTCACGTAATACCTGACTCTTTTTAACAACAAAAATTCTGATCCTAATTTTGCCTGTAGGTTGGGGACTATCTATCATGGGCTACCTGAAACTATATGGAAAAACACCATTTGAAATAGAATTGTTGCTCAACACTGTGAAGTATTAGTACCCATGAAGTAAAGCCTTAGTAAGGCCAAACTTGAAATACTGCATCCAGTTTTGGTCATCACATTACAAAAAAAAGATGTTGAGACTTTGGAAAAAGTGCAAAGAAGAGCAACTAAGATGGTTAAAGTCCAAGAGACTAAACCATATGAAGAATGGTTGCAGGATTTGGATTTGGCTAGTCTACAGAAAATCAGGACTAAGGGGCACTTAATAGCAGTATTCCAGAATTTGAGAGGTTGCCTCAAAGAGGGGGTCAATTTATTTTCCAAAGCATCAGAGGGCAAGACAAGAAACAATGGATGGAAACTAATCAAGGAGAAAAGCAACCTGAAATTAAGGAGACACTTCCTAACAGTGAGAATCCAATTGTTGGAAGAAAAATCTGGTCCAGTTTCAAGCCGGGAGAAAGATACTGAAATAGAATAGAGGTAGACTGCATTTTGGAAAGGAGGACTCTGTTTATTTTAATAGCCAGAAACCTCAGCGACAGCAGCATGTTTCTGGGGTGGCTGACAAAATGGAATTGAGATAGGTGGGCTTTTATATGTTCTTTGGGGCTTTGTATTTGAGATGCCTGTTCCTTGTGAAATGTATTTTGACTTCTGCTTGAGTGTGTCCTTTTAGTATTCTAATTATTGTTGCCTGATTCCCACTTTGGCTGGGATTTCATGCCGTGTCCTTGGAGTTGGATGGAGAACGTAGATTTTAGGACTCTTTGTTTTTCTACTTTTAAGCCCATCAACTCCAGCTTTCTGTGGGAGCTATGGCCAAAGGCATTTTGTCTATAAATAGGGTGGCCTGGTTTTCTTGCTGGGTACGAAATATCCATTTCTAAAGATTTCAGGCTTCTGCTTGAAACTGTTTTCTTATAGTAGGAAGATGGAGCTGCTTTCAACCTTTAAGAACATGTTTCTCCCATTCTACTTTAGTGGAAATATAATATTCTGTGTCTTTTAATATTCCCCAAAATATTTCATTCTTTAGCGGGTCTGAACACCTGGCTGACTGTGTAACAAATCATAATAAGCTTTGTCGTTACTTTCTCTTGGAAATTCTTGAATGCACAGTCATGGCCGAATAGAACTGAATACATTCTCATGAACATTCTCATGAACATAGAATGCCACCTTAGTAACAATTGCATAGTAACACAATGGTCAGGCTCAACAGATTGAAGGGTTCTCTCCAGATTGTAAACTTAAACACTATCCATTCCCAATTTATCTTTATTTAACTTTTTTAAAAATAGCTTCTTCCCCCTCCCACACCTTTCCGAGGAATAACTATCATTTATGCCTGAAATTTATTTCCAGGTGTTGTGTGTGGGATTTTTTCCCCCTTGGTTAATCAAGTAAATGTTTCTTTCGATAACCTGGAAAAAAACAAAGCACTCAGCTTAGGCAGATTCCAATCCCCAAGGAAAGCGAAATTTTAACATTGGCTTTAAAAGATGTTGCTCTCCTTTGGACACTTTGCCTGCCTGTTGCTGTATCTGCCGTTTACACGTGAGTAACCAGAAAACTGAAGAACACAACCAATAGTAGGGTGAGAGATGTGGTGAAAAGCTGTGGATGGTGCCCAGTATCTTAACTTAACAAAATCAGCTTCTCATGAGAAAACCTCTTCTACAGTGGGGAACTATGGCCCTTTATGACTTGTCTTCAACTCCAAGAATTCCTGAGCCAGTTCAAGAATTCTGGGAGTTGAAGTCCACAAACCATAAAGGGGCCATAATTCCCCACCTCTCTGATCTCTTCAGATGGATTGACCTCAGTCAGTCAGTCAGTCAAATATTTATTATAGTCAAAAATCAATATATGAGTTGATCTCAACTGAAAAGATCTCTAGGCCCAAGTAAAATAGGCAATCTTGAACTTACCTAGGTACCAAGTTACATAATGTCTTACTTTGATTTTCTAACAGCAATTCTTCCTGTTGCCTTTCTCTTGCAGAGGCAGCTTTGACCGTTACAGTCCCCGAAGGCCCAATCCAAGCCAAACCGGGTTCTAATGTCCTGCTGCCTTGTTACTTTGAGGAGTCTTCTGGTCACATAGATCCCAAACGGCTGGCTGTGGTATGGAGTGTGGGTACAAGAGATATTGCTAAGTATGAAGATAAGTTAGAAGTCTTCCACCCAGGGGCAAAGATGTCTTCTGAAGGACTGCAGCGGGGCAATGCCAGCATCCTGCTTCCAAATGTTCAGGATGCAGATGGTACCACTTACACTTGCTTTGTTATCCACAGCCCTGACAGTGAAAAGAAGTTAATAGAGTTGAGAGTGGAAGGTAAGAGAAACCAGGGGAAACAGAATGAGGGTCAAATGATAACCTTATTTAAAGGGCGAAGGCAACACAGGTTAAAAGCCTTGATCTGGAACAGACCTGAGCATTTTATGGCCTGCAGGCCACATCCTGATGGGAGGCAATGCATTGGCAGTAGGGGTGGGGATGGCATGGAGTAAAGGAGGCAGGGTGTTGTGGCCTGTCAACAACTGGCCCCTGCAGCAGCTGAATCAGAGGAGGAAGAGGAGAGCATGGGCTTCAGGAGCAGCATCAGGGCAACCTGGGAGCTACAAGGAAGAAGAGGGAATAGAGCTGGGAGAGAGACGGGAGGAGGAAGGGAGGGAGAGGGGGAAGGCAGAGAAGAGGAGAGCAGTGGAAAGCCGTGGGCCGATCCTGGGGAAGAAAGAAGCAGCGCTGTTAGCGAGGCCCTACCTAGTTCTGGGGATAAAAGGCAGGGGGTGGAGATGAATAGGTGTGGCACATAACTATTCATCTTCCAGCTGGATGGACTTGTTAGCCTACGACATAAATTTTTTGCCGGGGCTTCCGGCATTCCTAATAAAGGAATCTTTTGAGTTCATGTCAGAGGATTTCTCGTGTTTAGGGAACTGGGCCAGAACATAGGGGTTGGGTGGCTGGAGGACAGAAAGTAGCTCTGGCAGCCCTCCACAACAGCCCTTGTCTCCTTGGGAAAATTAATTGCCTACTCCTGATCGAGGCCACAGTTTTAAAAGTGAGGAATTAGGGGTCACTGACTATTAATGATGTTAAAACATACTTATTCGGTAATATCTTCATCACTTGTGGGGTTTTTTTTTTTTGCTGGAAAACATTTTCAATTACAGGTTGCCCTCAACCTATGACCCCCATATGTCTGTCACTAAAAAAGTGGCTATTGTGAGTTGCGCCCAATTTTACAACTTTTTTTTGCTGCAGTCATTAAGCAAATCACTGGGGTTGTTAAGTGAAACACATTACTGTTAAGTGACTTTGGCTTCCATTGACTTTGCTTGTCAAAAGCTAGCTACAGAAATGGTAACCTTGTGGCTCCGGACATTGTAAAAATCATAAATACACGGCAATTGCCAGAATTTTGATCACCTGACTGAACACTTTGACATTTGTTAAGGGCAAGGACTGGTTGCAAGTATATTTTTCAATGCCGATGTAACTTTGAACAGTCACTAAATGAATTCTTGTAACTTGAGGACTACATGCACTTCTTGTTTTACCAGGCTGATGCAATCCACCCCCAGGTTACATACACAGTCACAGAGATGGTGAGTGGGTCAGAAGTAGCGTTGCATGATCTGCCCATGGATCTGTTAGCAGGAGATATCTCCTGATAAGACCCATAGGGCAATAGATCTGGCAGAAGCAGGAGGACTTTCACTGCAGCCAGCACCACTTCTTCCTTGTGAAATACTCACCCAGTTGTTAACAAACTGGGTGGGAACTTGTGAGGTTCGCAAGTGGGAGAAACGATTGCCTGAACAGGGAGGGATATCCTGCTTCAGCCAACAGCCCCTTTGCTACCTATCAGCACACCACACATGTCATCGGTTTGTCAAAGGGCGGGAACCAATAGGAACAAAACCAGATACATGCACACTCCCGACAAAGAAACAGAATGCTGTTTATTGCTATACAAGTTGAGTACACAATGTATTTACAAGAATTCTAGTAAATACTGTATGTGTATCATTTTTCCCTGAAAATAAGGCCATCTTATATATATTTTTGCCACAAAAAAGGCACCAAGTCTTATTTTCAGGAAATGCCATCCACTGACTAACCTCACTTGCATGCGTCGCCCCACCCAGCCTCCTTTTTTGCTGTCAGAGGCCTTCAAGAATATCTTCTTCTGAGGCCTGCAAGGCTTTTCTGAAGGCCTCTGCAGCCGATAACAGTTCCGAATCAATCTGGAACTTTGTTATCAGCTACAGAGGCCTTCAGGAAAGCCTTGCCAGCCTTGCCGGCTGCAGGAGAAATGGGACAGCAAGGCAGGTATCAGAGTGTGCAAGGCCTGGCTACAACTGTCCAAAGATAAGTAGTAGGGCACCTCCACCTCCCCATCCTCACCCTACCTTAATTTTTACCCATCCACTCTGGAGTGGGCGGGATATTTTTTAAAAATTTTTTAATAAACATTTATTTAACATACATTTAAAACAAACAAATCAAAACACACACACATATATACACATATATAGATTTTACAGCATATATTGAGCAATGGTTAATTTTTTTTTTCTTTATCTTTATCATTGACGTGATGGGATCTTAATTAGGGCTTATTTTGGGGATAGGGCTTATATTGGGTGCACGTGTAAAAATCAAGCTAGGACTTACTTTCTGGGTAGGTCGTATTTTCAGGGAAACAGGGTATGTATCTATACACATGCACACTGTTACCTAATGTATATGTCTAACTATGAAGTATACTAACAGAATTTAAATGAGTTTTTATTTCTTACTTTATGGTATAAAACACTTAGCTGCTACAGTTTTCATCCTCCCACTCTTATTTATTTTTAGTATGCCAACAACTTTTCTCACTTTTGCCCAGTTACTGTACCTGGTAGTCCTTGACTTATGACCACAATTGAACCCAAGATTTCTGTGGTTAAGTGAGAAATTTGTTGACTGAGTTTTGCCCTATTTTCTGACATTTTGCCACATTTGTTAACTGCAGTTTTTAAATTAGTAACATGGTTATTAAGTGAATCTGGCTTCCCCATTGACTTTGCTTGTTAGGAGGTTGCAAAAGGTGACCACATGATCCTGAGACACTGCAACTGTCATAAATATGAACCAATTCTCAAGCATCCGAATGTAAATCATGTAACTGTGTGGATGCTGCAACAGTCATCAATGTGAAAAATACGGCACAAGTCACTTTTTTCAGTGCCATTGTAACTTCGAACAGTCACTAAACGAACTGTATTAGTAAGTAACGTATTGTTGTAAGTTGAGGACTACTTGTACCAGTATTTATACCTGAACCACTTGGAATTTGTTCTGCCTATAGTCCCGGGCTACATTTTCCTTTGCACTGCCACTTTTTACAGATCCTTGTCTTTCTTCTCCTGCCTAGGGGCTTCTGCCTGATCTCTTCTCCCTAGCTGTGACTCCTCTGGCTTTCTGTTTTCTCAGTCACTTCTTTTGCTGCTCTACTTCATATTGTTCCTTTTTTCTCCAGCATATTTCCTGCCACACCTAGATGACTCTCTTTCTCTTTCTCCCTCTCTCTCCCTCTCTCTCATCTCTGACTTCTTCTTTCTTTCTTTCTTTCTTTCTTTCTTTCTTTCTTTCTTTCTTTCTTTCTTTCTTTCTTTCTTCTCTCTCCCTTCCTTCCTTCCTTCCTTCCTTCCTTCCTTCCTTCTTTCTTTCTTTCTTTCTTTCTTTCTTTCTTTCTTTCTTTCTTTCTTTCTTTCTTTCTTTCTTTCTTTCTTTCTTTCTTTCTTTCTTTCTTTCTTTCTTTCTTTCAAAAATCTATGTGCCAGGCAAGAAGTGCTTGCAGGCAATTCTTTGGATTGTAATGTTTTTTCCCGTCTTTTCTGTATGATATGGCCTATCTGCCTTTGCTATATACTTAACTATAAGACTGCCAGACAAAGCGGAAATGACCTTGACAATTGCACATAACATTTTCTTGTTTCAGAGCAGCTCATTCTTCCAGAATGGGGATAGTGTGATTGATGGGAAAATCACAATCTGAATGTATGCTCTCAGCAATCCTGAGCTTTCAGAAATGACTTAGAGAGAGAAGGTAGCAGTTATAAAGTAATAAACAAAAAGAAAGGAAGAGAATGTTTAGCTGTTCTAGCCCACTTTTCTTTCTGTAAGGCATAACCTCTGACCTCAATTCCTATGAGAATATAAATAAAACAAGGATGTATATACATAATTAAAATGAATATGTAAATAAAACAAGGCCCTGTCATATCTACCTATGCTATCTGTACCATCTGAAATTGGCATCAGATTTTGCTCTCTGGGAATTAGCCATTATTTGAGATAGACTGTTGGCCATTGGAGGGATTATGATCAGTCGTGTCTTCTTTTTCTTTGAATTTCTTCCCTAGAACTGTTAATTAGTTTGGTTTGCCCATCAGAATTACTTGTCAGCCAAAATCCTTCATGTTGTCGAATTGTGTCCTTTGACTTTACTATACTGTTTCTTACATGATAATTTCTCACAACTTTTATAGTATATATTCTGTACATATGAATGCAATTTTTTAATTTGTTTCTATATGTTTCAGTAAACTCATAAGGAACAGAACTGGATGCAACCTCTGCCTGGTACCGAGTTAAATACATCTTTCTACAAATGGAATACCTGTTTGTTATAGTGTTTATGTGCAGTTGTTTATTGACCCAGAGTAAGGAAATTGAGAAGGATGAGTGCAGATGTTTAGACATTCTTTCCATCAGTGCCACCTCCTTGTGACACAAAATTATAGCTTTGCAATATTTTTTGTAGGAAACGAACAATCTTTGTGTTCTGGTTTTTGGAGTTTTCCCATTCCCTCTGGCATGTGTCTTCCAGACAGTGACTTGCCCTTTTCCAAACTGAATAGCAGTAGGTAGATGGTGGATCAGGGCTGTTGGCCTCCGATGCTGATGAATGGATTTAATTGGGTTGCTAGATGGTAAAAATATCTTCTTCTATCCTCTCTGTTCTCAGCTGCCCCACTTGTTAAACTTGGCTCCACAAAAGTGCAGTTGACCAAGCCAAGCACGGTTGCATGTACAGCAACAGATTTCTATCCTGGCAATATATCCATGACGTGGTTCCGAAATGATAGGATTGTGCAAGGCCCCGAATGGCCTCCTGCTCAGCCCAGCACTGGCCAATTGTTCAGAGCAGAAAGCCTCTTGAACCTCATACCACAATTTTCAGATGCCAACGCCAACTACTCTTGCCAAATCCATCACCAAGCACTCAAAGGGCCAGAGGTACTAAAATTCCAGCTTCACTTGCAAGGTAAGTATAACCTTTTGCTCAGAAAGCAAGGAACCCAGGCAGTTATAGACCCTTATCTCACAAACCTCATGTGGCTTGGTTATCGTGTCATTTTAAAGTCAGAACCAAACAAACCACACTATTGTGTAGCATGAACCAGCCACTAATTTACCTTCTTAGAAGGTTCAGAGCTAGCTTTAGATTCAACTTGGAGACATTTCTACCTTATGGGTAATGTCACTCTTTCAACTGATTTGTATTTAGTGGAAGATAAGAAGCTCTTGGGACTTGTATATTTTCTCATATTAAGATGAAAGATACCACATGGTATTTTTTATATGGTCACCCAGAAGAATATGCACAACTTGGATATCTGCTGAAGGGGCAAAAAAAGATTAAAGTACTAAATTGTGTCCTGCTATAAAATCAGAAAGTATTAAATTGTGTCCGCTGTAAAATCAGAAAGTATTAAATTGTGTCCGCTGTAAAATCAGAAAGTATTAAATTGTGTCCGCTGTAAAATCAGAAAGTATTAAATTGTGTCCGCTGTAAAATCAGAAAGTATTAAATTGTATCCGCTATAAAATCAGAACACGGCACATGCCATTTTGACAACATTGCACCTTTCAGACACAATGGTGCACAATCTAAGGTTCAAGCACTACCTATAGCTCCCCAAACATTGGATTGTGGACCCCAGAGATGTTTTATGGGTCAGGGGAAGAGAAAATTAAAAACACAAGGGTACTGCAGTAACTTCATATATCTGTAACGACGATTGTTCAAACTGCACATGATAAAAGCTACAATGGATTTACTGTCTTGATAGATTGATTCTTTGAGATTGTAAATACATGGCTCTTATGCCCTGTAACCTCTCCCTCTGCTAGCACAACTCAAATGTCAGTCTAGGGTTCCATAGGCTATGGGGGGCTACCTGGCTTCTCGCTGGTGGGCATCTCTACCTCTTGGCTGTCTGTAGGATCCAGGAATACTGGGAGTTGAGGTAGCTTTGTGGCTCATGATCTTTGTTTGTTTTAGATCAGTGTTTCCCAAATGCGACAATTCTGACACACAAGTCTCCTAAAGTTTAAGAAACACTGTTTTAGATGGAAGAGGGGGACAATCAGTAGCTGGAAACTGATTTTGGTGTTCCCTGATTGATCAGCTGAAACAAGCCAATGTCCACTGACCCAAGTTCACACAGCAGCTGTGCCAACAGTACAGATAGTCTTTGACTTCTGACCCAATTGAGCCTAAAATTTCCATTACTATGCAAGACAGTTGATAAGTGAATTTTGTTGATAAGTTTTATAACCTTGTTTGCCACAGTTGTTAAATGAATCACTACAGTTGTTAACCTAGTAACATGGTTGTTAAGTGGATTTAGCTTCCCCATTAACTTTGCTGTCAGACGGCTGCAAAAGATAACCCCAGGACACTTCAGCCATCATAAATTTGAACTAGTGGGCAAGTGTCTGCATTTTGATCATGTGACTGATGCTGTAATGGTTGTAAGTGTGAAAAACAGTCATACCTCACTTTTTTCACTGCCACTGTAACTTCAAACGCTCACTAAATAAATGGCTGTAGTTTGAGGACTACCTATAATCCCAGGTGGGTCCAAGACTGGCTTCAGGGAGTTGGGAATTGTCTATTGCAGTGTTTCTCAAACTCGGCAGCTGAAGAATTCTCGGCATTGAAGTCAACCCATCTTCAAGTTGCCAAGGTTGAGAAACATTGGCCTATTGAATGCAGGACTCCAAATTTCTTTCTTCTTTTTGCAGCTCGGCCTATGCTTCAGCTCATCACAAAGCCACCGGGGGAGAAATTTGTTGTAGCTGTATGCAACCTGAGCAAATTTTATCCCTCTCAAATCAACGTTCAGTGGTTGCAAAACGGAGTGCCACAAGAGCAAGTCAAGTCTGAGATCCACCGCATGCACAATGGCATGTTTTCCATTAACAGTGTCTTCTTACCACAGAAGAATAATGTTAAAGTCACTTACGTCTGTCGAGTAGAACATGAAGGTTTTGAGACTCCGTTGGAACAGTCTGTCCGTTGGCGGCCAGGTGAGGGAAATGTAATAATTCATCCCTATCTCCCAGTTACGCAAAATACTAGGAATACATTTTTTTTCCTCTCACCTTCTCGGCTCACAGGCCCAAGTGCAGTGGTTCCTTGGCTGTTGGGATTCATTATTGGATTCGGGTTTGGATTGGCACTAGCAGCTAGAATAGCATACTACAAAGGTAACCTTTCACATATAAAAAAATGAAAGATTTAATGGCAGTGATGAAGTGCAGGGACAAAGCAAACCCAGTGAAAAAGCTAGGACAGAAGGGGAGGGGGCACCGTACAGCTAGTCCTTGACTTATGACTATAATTGAGCTTGGAGTTATGGTCATAGGTTGTTGTGGCCCTAAGTTAAGACAACACATGACCGGACCCAATTTTTGTGACAATTATTGTAGCAGTTGTTAATTGAACACAGTGGTTTTTAAGAAAATCCATTTCCCCAATGGCCTTTTTGTGCCAGAAACTGGAAGTAAATACTGGAAACTGTTAAATAAGTTGCAAATTATGGTCAATTGAAATGCCACAAACAGCAGTAAAGGTGAGCCAGTTGCCAAGTGCCCAAATTTGATCACATGACCATGCCAAAGGTATGGCTATCCTAATTGAAAACAAGTTTTAAATAGCTCTGCAGAAGTCTGTAGTAACTTTTTAAGGTCATTTTAATTATACTTTTTAAAAAATTCTCTCTATTTACAGCCAAGAATAACTCAGTTACAGGAACATCCATTTAGAAAAAGCCTCTTCAAAAAATAGACGAAGAGAAGATACTTGACATCTCAAACTCAAGACAGGAGAGGCCAGGAGTGGATTAATACTTACAGAAGAGTTGGAGGACGTGCAGGAACAGCGACTTTGACTGAATGAGTACTATATATATTCCACTGAAAATTGTGATCCATGTAAAGCAAGCTACAGATTTCTCTTCGGTACAGGGCATTGTTTCCTTCCATGGCTTAAGGAAACCCACAAATGTGTGAAGACGAGGCATCTGTGAAAGACAAGAAGTGGAAATTGCTCTTTGGAAACAGCCATTTCTCCCAGATTTTTACTTTCTTTTTCTTTTAAATCAACTGTTTACAAATTATGCTGTGAAGCAAAACATTATCTCTCTCTTTTAATTAGTTATTAGAAAAGGGGGGGAAGCCTTCCTGTTTTCTTTTAACTTTCTAGCTAGTTGTATGCAAAAGATTTAGAAATGGAAAAACTTCAAAATTTGAACTACCCTATTTCAAATATGAAACAATTATTTCAAGTGGGGAAAGACTGCTTTTTATTTTATTTTTTAAATATTTTATCCAGTTTATCCAAAATTTTATTTATGTATTAATACTGTAAGATACAGAAATACAAAAGAAAATAGTAGGAAAGATAGGGGAAGGAAAAGGGAAGGAAAAATGTGGGGAAAAAGAGAAAAGAAAAAAAAGGCATTAACCTCTAACTTCCTTTGGTGCAATAGAATAAAATAATATCTAACCTCAACTTTTTATTTTAGATAATAATATAAACTAGCCATTTCTATAATAACAAACCTATATCAGTAAAACCCTACTGAAAGAAACGTTCACTCGGTTCAGTTCCACGTGGGAAAAAAGACACTGGAAACATGGAGATTGTTTGGAAAGATGGTTTAATGGTGGACAGGACCACAATGAGGTCCTCCTCAAAAAGAGGACATGGATGAGAGTGGGAGAGAGATTTATACTCTCTGTTGGGCTTTGCACTTGCTTCCTGTTTCTGTGGCAAGAAATGTATTCTGATTGGTTGTCAGATTCCCATGAGGCCATGGAGGGGTAACTTTGTAGGTTGTCGAGTCCCAAGCTTGGTTGAATTTTGCTGGGTGATATAATGAAGGGGCTTTGGGCAATTCCTATTATGGCTTAATGGTTTTGTTCTGAATTTTTCTTTTCCTGTCCTGATGAGCTAATCCTGTTTCAATCTTTTCTCTTTTCTTATTTTAGGAATTAATCTTGTCGAGGCAGGAAAAAGAGAGTTTTGGCTTACCTTGGAGAGTTTGTTTTTGGCCTGATTCCCCTTACCTTAATGGCTGTACTTAAAAATTTCTGTAGTTAGCTTTAGTTACTTTTGTAATAGCAGTTAGCAGGCTGCTCTGAGTTCTTTCTTTCAGCTGGTGATACTTGATTCTCTTAAAGCGGGAAGGGCTGGCTTGAGTTTTCTTGGCACTATTTTCTGAGATTTATGGTGCTGTGAGGTTTCTGGTATTGTCCTTTTGGGTTATATTTCCCACAACCCAAATAAAAGTTTCATCCCCCCCCCCCCTCATCCACCCACCTCAAACACAAAGTCCAGAAGCAGATTCCAAGTAGAAACTAAAGTAGTTGTGTTGTCTTTAATCAAAGCAACCAGTTTGGGCATCTCTGCTAACTCCATCAACTTCTGCAGCCATTCATCCATTGTGAGAATCAAAGTGTCTTTCCTTTTTTGTGCATAAAGTAATCTTGCGGCTGTCAACATATATAGGATCACGCTTCCAGATTTCCCCTCTCCCAAGTTTTTTTCCATTAAATCCAAAAGAAAAAAAAATCTGGTTTTATTTTTATATTCACTCTGAGAATCTTTGTATTAAGTTATGATTCCCATTCCAATATTTCTTTGCTTTGTCACACGCCCACAATTGATAAAAAGTTCCTTCTTTACTTTTACATTTCTAATATTCTTTGAAATATCACTTGCCATACTCACGAGTTCATCAAAACTTGGCACTCCACAAGCAATTCCATCAACAGACACATGGATGTACAACCAGGCTACGAACCCTTCAGAATCCAAAGCAACCAGAGACAGCACCGACTCTCAACCAATCCAAACAAGCCCCCGCCCACCAGCACTTCACCTCCCAATGACCCTGACCTGATGTAACCTCATCATAAGACTCTCACTGATGACTCACACCTGACCCATCACGAGCCTCGCTTGACACAACCACATCTGCGGCCCTCATAAACAGAAGAACACTGACTCACATTCCCCTAAACTCCACTGAAGATGTTACCTGGTCTGGTAATGAAACATTCAGAAACCAACCCACAAGTTCGGAGAATGAACTTGCAAATAGAAATAGAATGACTATGGCAAAAGAAAGCAGTTAGTATCAATAGTAATAGGTGGCTTAAGTGCAATCTCAACACAATTGGAGCACTAAAGGAGCCCGTTTTTCTTAGCCTAAAAATTAATCAATTGGCAGAGTAATCCCCAACATCTGGAGCACTACTTATCAGCATCGACAAAATTACACCAGTAATTTACACCAAAAAGAAACCTTATTTAGAATAGTTTACATCCTGTGATGATACCTTTAAAACCATGAAACATATATCCCTATTCCAGGTTCCTAGGAAGATCTCGATAGGTGAATAAAAATGCCAAATCCAGTCTGAACATCTGGTTGATGGTGAAAAGAATCATAATAAGCTTTCTTGTTACTTTCTCTTGGAAATTTCCTGAATGCAGTCATCATCCAATGGAATTCATTCTCACAAAACAGTTGCTCCAAATATAGATGAAAATCATCTTTATAGAATCATTATCATGTGGAGTATTAGCGGTAGCTTTTTAAATCCTTAGTAAGACCACAAGTGGAATACTATATCCAGTTTGGGTCTCCACATTACAAAAGAGAAGTTGAGATTTTGGAAAAAGTGCAAAGCAGAGCAATTAAAGGCCTTGACACAAATATGAAGAATGGTTGCAGGAATTGGATATTGCCAGTCTAGAGTAAAGAAGGACTAGGGGTGACATGATAGTAGTATTCCAGTATTTGAGGGGCTGCTACAAAGAAAAGGGGTTCAACTTATTTTCCAAAGCACCAGAGGGCAGAACAATAAACAATGGATGGAAACTAATCAAGGAAAGAAGCAACCTGGAATTAAGGAGAAACTTCCTAACAGTGAGAACAATTAACCAGTGGAACTTGTCTTTTGAAGCAATAACATCTTCATCACTAGAGGTTTTTAAGAAGAAACTGGACAGTCACATATCTGAAATGGGGGCTGGACAAGAAGACCTCCAAGGTTCCTTGCAGTTCTATTCTGATTGATAGTAACAATTGCAGAGTGTCAGACTCATTCTCTGGCTCTATAAAATGGTTCTCACTGTGCTGTTTAACAAACTGAGAAAATTTGTCCCAGCATATGATTGTTCTTCTTTCTCTTGCTGTTATCTGTTTTATCAAGTCCTATATCCTGAAAAAGCAAACACTCTGTATTGGATTGTCTTTTGCTTCTTCTAATCTTAACAACCTCGGTTTTAATTTTTATTTGAATTCAGGTAATTCGGATAAACTACCCGTCCCAAATTTTGTTTTTATTTAGTTAAAAAAAATTAAAATTCTTCCCCATCCCACTCCTTTTTCATGGGGTAACTATAGTTTATTCCTTAAATTTATTTCTAGCTGGTTTTACCCATCCCAAATTATGTCTTTACGTAGTTAAAAAAAATTAAAATTCTTCCCCATCCCACTCCTTTTTGGCGGGGTAACTATAGTTTATTTCCTTAAATTTATTTCTAGCTAGTTTTACCGGTCCCAAATTTTGACTTTATTTAGTTTAAAAAAATAAAATTCTTCCCCCTCCCACCCGTTTTTCGCGGGGTAACTGTAGTTTATTCCTTAAATTTATTTCGGGTTTTTTCTTCGTTAATCAGCAAACTATTCTTTCGATAACCCGGAAAAATATGAAGCGCTGAGCAGGGGCGTATTCCGGAGAAAGCGAAACTCTTAACATTGGCTTTTTAAAAATATGTCGCGCTCCTTCGAATACTTCGCCTGCCTCTTGCTGTATCTGCCGTTTACACGTGAGTAACCATAAAAACCGAATCACCCAAGCGCCCACTGGGCTCTGGAATATCCCGGATTGAAAAAACGCTCGCTGTGAGGGAGCAATGTGAAGCCTGGGACTGGAGAGCGATATTATTGCATCTTGAGGCTGGGCTGAAGGACTTTCGCTTTTCAGCCCGCTCTCACCTTCTAGGCAGAAATAACCCCCTCCAACATTCCCCACCCCCCCGCGCAGATAATTCTTGAAACGGAAAAGGCGCAGCGGGGTATCGTGGCAAATCGCCACGAAACCTTTTTAATCTAAGAGGAGTTGCATAAGGGGACAAAAATAGTGCGGTTCGTACTCCCGCCATTGCTATTCCGTCGCGTACGTGTTTATTTTATTTATTTATTTATTTATTTGTCAATTGCTTACAAGATAATAGGTATAAGTAAAACATAGTTATGAATACATGGATACTTATAAGAAAAATAAAATATAAAAGAAACAATAGGACAGGGACGGTAGGCACGTTGGTGCACTTATGCACGCCCCCTACAGACCTCTTAGGAAAGAAGTGAGGTCAATAGTAGAAGTCTAAGGTTTTGGGGTTTGGGGAAGAAACCACAGAGTCAGGTAGAATATTCCAGACATTGACCACTCTTGCTGAAGTCGTACTCCCTGCAATCAAGTTTGGTGCGGTTAACCTTGAGTTTGTATCTGTTGTTTGCTCTTGTGTTGTTATGGTTGAAGCTGAAGAATTCATTGACAGGACATTGCAATGTATGATTTTATATACTATACTTAGATCAGACCGAAGGTGGCGTAGTTCTAGATTTTCAAGGTCTAGAATTTCGAGTCTGGTGGCATATGGTATTCTGCAACAAGTAGAGGAGTGAAGAACTCTTCTTGTAAAATATTTCTGGACTTTCTCAACTGTGTTAATATCAGATACGTAATGTGGGTTCCAGACTGATGAGCTGTATTCGAATATTGGTCTAGCAAATGTTTTGTATGCTCTAGTTATTAGTGTAATATTACCAGAGAAAAAGCTTCGTAAGGTTAAGTTAACAACTCTTAGCGCCTTTTTGACTTTTTTTTAGGTCATTTGAGATGAGTACTCCAAGATCCTTTACATAGTTTGGGTCATCAACAAGATCTTAACTATTCAGCCTTATTTTATTTTCTGATTTTTTTTTTGCCAATATGTAGGACAGAGCATTTATTTATTGAGATCTGAAGTTGCCATTTGTTTGACCATTCTCATACGTAGTCAAAGTCTTTTTGAAGGGTAGCAGTACTTTTTGTGGTGTTGAATAGCTTTACATCGTCAGCGAAGAGTACGCAGTTGCTCTTGATATGATCACAGAGGTCATTTATGCAGAGTATGAAGAGAATTGGTCCTGGAACACTGCCTTGAGGGACACCACTGTTGACAGGTATAGAATTTGATAGTACTCTCCCAATTTTGACCATTTGTTGTCTGTTTGACAGGAATGCTTCTATCCAGTTATGCAGGTGTCCAGAGATACCGTAAAATTTTAGTTTTAGGAGTAGTTTGTCATGTACCCCTGAATCAAAGGCTTTACAGAAGTCTATGTAGATTGCATCTATTGCTTTGCCCTGATCGAGTTGTCTAGTCCATATGTTTTTACAATGTAAGAGTTGCAGATTACATGATAGTTTTTTCCTAAAACCAAACTGTTTATTAGAGAGTAGGTTGTTTGTAGGTTGTTTGAGGATGATGGATTGGTTAATAATTGATTCCATGACTTTACAGGTGACACAGCATAAAGAGATTGGTCTGTAATTTTCAACTAGGCTGGGGTCTTCCTTTTTGAAGATGGGGATTACTGTGGCTTGTGACCATAGTTTTCGAGATCACTTTTTTTAAAAAATGGTTCAGAGCGGCGTTTTTCAAACTTTGCCAATTTAAGGTGGGCGGACTTGAACTTCAAAAGTTCTGGCAATCTTTGCAGGCTGTTCGTTGATATCAGAATTGAAAAATCGCTGTTTATGGACTTGCTTACAGATAAAGGAATGGATATGGGATGAACAGATAGCTGTAAAAGGAGGTTGAAGACTTAATAAACATAGTGCTATATAGTATGCAGGTTTGAACTATAGTATGAAATATGTATAATGAAGGTTTGAAGTCACTCTGTGCTTCTGTTATCATTTTCTTTTTTCTATTTTTTCATCTTTTATTTTTTCTTACAATTTGTATTAGTTTTTCCTATTTTAATCAACATCTGCAATAAAACTAAATGAAAATGGAAGGCCTCCCCTTTGTCTTTTTTAAGCACATAAAATTGGCAAGGGTTCTGCCACTTCCCTTTTCAGCCCATGTGATGGGAAAAGCTTTTTCCTTTTCTGTCCTCAAGGATGTCAAGTTTAACCATGGATACACCACATGGATAAATTCAAGGGAAACCACATGTCCTTCTCCCGGGGGAAGGAAAGCAATTGGTGCTTGCTTTCAGTGAATTAGCATTGTTCATCAGCTCTTTGCTGATCCGCTGGCTTGTGGGGTGGGAGTGGGGCTCAAGAACTGTAACCAACAGCGTGGTGAGAGAGACGTGGTGAAAAAGCTGTGGATGATGCCTGGTATCTTGCCAGTGGCTTATGCAATGGGATGGCAATGGACCCAGCTTTATAGTCATTTTGGAGAACTGTGGCAATGGGGATTGGTGAATCAAAGCCCTTAGTCCAAAAGGGTTTGAATTTGGTCTACGTAGTTGTGAAATATAGTCTGAATTCACAGAAGGGAAAGCTTTCTTTGCCGCTTTCTTTTCTTTCTTTTCAAATAAAGTGGCGAACATATACAACCCACCTTCCTTCTCCTATTTTTGATACAATGACAGCCCTGTGAAGTGGGTTGGACAGAGTGACTGGTCCAAAATCACCAAGCTGATTTTCATGGCTAAGGCAGGACTTGAACTCCCAGTCTCCCACTTTCTAGCCTGGTGCCTTAACCACTAGGCCAAATTAGCTTTCCTGTTTGACATTCCAGAGGGGAAAGAGTCAGTAAAGCATGAAGAGTTTGGTCAGGAGAAAGAGAGTTAAGAAGGTTCTTCCCTAGCAATTTCCAAAGTATGTCTATAGTGATGCAGATAGTGGCTTTAGTTTGGCAAGATTTTTGTCTAGAGATGAGGAACAATAAAGGCAACTGTTCAGAAGTAACTCCACTTGTCTTTCTTGGTTCTCGGAAGCCTGACACTAGTTCATTTTGTTGCATTTCTTGCCCAGTTAAGTGGGGCTTGCCACTTGAATCTGGACAGGATTTCCTTGTTAGGCTAAGTTAGGGGTGTCAAGGCCTATGGGCTGCATCTGGCCCATAGGTGCCTAGATCTGGTCCATAGGGCTGCCTGGAAACAGCAAAGGACCGGCTTACAGTGCCTCTGCTAGCAAAAATGGAGCTCGGGGTGCAGCCCCATTATGCTCTGTTTTCACTGGCAGAGGGCTAGCAAAACAAACTAAAAACAAAATGGAGAAATGTTCCTCCTTTTGCATTTGAGAATGAAGAGACAGGAAAGGAGAAAGGAAAAGAGGAAAGAAAGAAAAAGAAGTAAAGATGGGAAAAGAGTAAGGAAGGAAAAATAAGGAAAAAGGGGAAGGAAGAAGAAAGGAAAATGAAAAAGAAGAAAAGCAAGGTAGGAAGGAAGGAAGTTTATAACGAGAATGAGGGAGGGTCTGATGGAAGTCTTGTCTTAGTATTTGGCCACCACAGGTGCCCCCAAAATGAGTGACATCGAGCTGTCATGCCCACCCCAGCCCCTCGAGGTCAAACACAACCCTGATATGGCCCTCAATGAAATTGAGTTTGACAACTCTGGTCTAAGTCATTAGTTTTTATACCCCTTTCAAATGGCACACCAATCAAATGTCAAAAGATGCCTCACTTACAGGAGATCATTAGAAAGAAAAACTGTCCCTGAAATAATATTTTAGTGCTATAGATAATGTGGAAATAGATGATGAATTTTGGAAAGAATCTGCATTCAAATTCAAGCTAGTTTTATCAAGGAACCCTTATAATTGTAGTTCAGTCAAAGAATAAACCTTCCTTTACAAAACTACACATGAAGGAGGCCCATCCCAATTGTGTATTTATTTGTCAGACGTATATGCATAATGAATGTACCATAGTGCAGGAAGATAAAAATGAAATAATAGCCATACACTAGCTAATGAATTAAGCAATAAAGTTTTGTTTCAGATGGTGCATAGAACTAGGTCTTCACTATCTGCACAAGGCCATCACTGAGGGCCTAGCCTGCCTTCTGAAGAGGTGCTACGATGGGAAAATCTCTTCAGATGGGTTCATCTCAACTGAGAAGACCTCTAGATACAACGACTATATACAAGCACAGTTCCCCCCCTGCCTCCCCCCATATATTATCAAAAACTATTTCCCACAACACTGTCTTGGGATATCAAACTATCATAGCAAGGCTGTATTACTATTATCCTTCTCATCTTTCCTATTACCTATTTCCTTAGTTTCTTATGGCTATAACTTTGTTGTTTGTATCTTATGATTTATGCTGATTGTTTTTTTTTAGTAATTTATTATTAGTATAACTATTATGATACTAATTATAATTTAGTTAATTGCTTATTTAGTAACCTATGACTATCACTGAGTGTTGTAATGATTTATGATGATTATATTTTATAATTATGATCGTGATTGATCACTTGTTGCTTGTATTTACACTGAGAGCTTGTGCACAGAGACAAATTCCTTGTGTTTCCCATTACACTTGGCCAATAAAGAATTCTATTCTTTTTTCTTCTAACTAAAATAGATAATCTTGAACTTATGTGGATGCCAGGCTGCACACATAGTCCTTGACTTATGACCATAATTGAGCCCAAAATTCCTGTTGCTAAGTGAAACATTTGTTGAGTGAATTTGCCCCATTTTATGACCTTGTCACAACTGTTAAATGAATCACAGCAGTTGTTAAGTTAATAAAATAATTGTTAAATAAATCTGGTTTCTTATAAGAAAGTCGCAAAAGGTGATCCCATGACCCTAGGACTTTGTAAATATGTCAGTTGCCAAGTTTCTGCAACAGCCATAAGTGTGAAAAACAGTCATAAGTCACTTTTTTTCAGTGCCATTATAATTTTGAACAGCCACTAAGTGAACTGTGAGGACCGTCGGTAGTGCCTTGTTGATTTTCTAACAGCAATTCTTCCTATTGTGTTTCTCTTACAGAGGCATCTTTGACCGTTACAGTCCCCGAAGGCCCAATCCAAGCCAAACCGGGTTCTAATGTCCTGCTGCCTTGTTACTTTGAGGAGTCTTCTGGTCACATAGATCCCAAACGGCTGGCTGTGATATGGAGTGTGGGTACAAGAGATATTGCTAAGTATGAAGATAAGTTAGAAGTCTTCCACCCAGGGGCAAAGATGTCTTCTGAAGGACTGCAGCGGGGCAATGCCAGCATCCTGCTTCCAAATGTTCAGGATGCAGATGGTACCACTTACACTTGCTTTGTTATCCACAGCCCTGACAGTGAAAAGAAGTTAATAGAGTTGAGAGTGGAAGGTAAGAGAAACCAGGAGAAACAGAATGAGGGTCAAATGATAATTTTATTTAAAGGGCGAAGGCAACACAGGTTAAAAGCCTTGATCTGGAACAGACCTGAGCATTTTATGGCCTGCAGGCCACATCCTGATGGGAGGCAATGCATTGGCAGTAGGGGCAGGGTGGCAGGGGGTAAAGGGGGCAGGGGGCTGGGGTTAGGTGGCTGGAGGGCAAGGATAGCACTGGCAGCCCTCCACAACAGTCATTGGCTCCTTGGGAAAATTTATTGCCTACCTCTGACCAAGGACATAATTTTAAAAGTGTTTTGGGGGAATTAGGGGTTACTAACTATTAATGATGCTAAAACATACATGACTTAGAGAGAGAAGGTAGTAGTTGTAAAGTAATAAACAACAAAGGAAGAAAAATGGGTAGAATTCTACCGGTTTGGACCGGTTCTGTAGAACCGGTTGTTATGATTCTGCGCAGTTCAGGAAACCGGCAAATCGTGCCCCTGGCTGGCCCCACCCCATCCCTCTCCACCCGCCCTTCCCCTCACTTCCCCGCCCATTCAGTCCTTATCGCACATGCACAACATTGCATGCATGCCCGACATCGCTGACTGCGTTCTTTCCCACCCAGTCACTCCTTGAGATATTTCTTTTCTTTTTCTCCCAATAATCAGCTTTCTTATGATCAGCTGTGCTGGGATTCCCCTCACTTACTTACTGCTTCACCCAGGAGGCTTCCCTGAGGCCCAGAAGGCCCCAAAACAGAGCTCAGTGGGGTACTGTATGCTCTCCCTATGCTCCATTTTCTCCTTCCTGAGCCCCAGGGAAGCTTTCTGGGAGCAATAACGCTCCCCCAGGAGGCTTCCCTAAGGCCCAGAAGGCCCAAAAAACAGGGAGGGCGGGTTTGCTGCCAAAAAAAGAAGCCACACCCACTCAGATACATGGCCATGCCCACCTAGCCATGCCCACAGAACCAGTTGTTACAAAATTTGAATCACATCCCTGAAGGAAGAGGATGTTTAGCTGTTCTAGTCCACCTTTCTTTTTTGTAAGACATACCCTCTCACCTCAGTTTCTACACGAATATAAATAAAACAAGTATATATAGAGAAAGATAATTAGAATGAATATGTAAATAAAACATATCTACCTATGGTATCTGTACCATCTGAAATTGGCATCAGATTTTGCTCTCTGGGAATTAGCCATTATTTGAGATAGACTGTTGGCCATTGGAGGGATTATGATCAGTCGTGTCTTCTTTTTCTTTGAATTTCTTCCCTAGAACTGTTAATTAGTTTGGTTTGCCCATCAGAATTACTTGTCAGCCAAAATCCTTCATGTTGTCGAATTGTGTCCTTTGACTTTACTATACTGTTTCTTACATGATAATTTCTCACAACTTTTATAGTATATATTCTGTACATATGAATGCAATTTTTTAATTTGTTTCTATATGTTTCAGTAAATTCATAAGGAACAGAACTGGATGCAACCTCTGCCTGGTACCGAGCTAAATACATCTTTCTACAAATGGAATACCTGTTTGTTATAGTGTTTATGTGCAGTTGTTTATTGACCCAGAGTAAGGAAATTGAGAAGGATGAGTGCAGATGTTTAGACATTCTTTCCATCAGTGCCACCTCCTTGTGACACAAAATTATAGTTTTGCAATATTTTTTGTAGGAAACGAACAGTCTTTGTGTTCTGGTTTTTGGAGTTTTCCCATTCCCTCTGGCATGTGTCTTCCAGACAGTGACTTGCCCTTTTCCAAACTGTACTGAATAGCAGTAGGTAGATGGTGGATCAGGGCTGTTGGCCTCCGATGCTGATGAATGGATTTAATTGGGTTGCTAGATGGTAAAAATATCTTCTTCTATCCTCTCTGTTCTCAGCTGCCCCACTTGTTAAACTTGGCTCCACAAAAGTGCAGTTGACCAAGCCAAGCACGGTTGCATGTACAGCAACAGATTTCTATCCTGGCAATATATCCATGACGTGGTTCCAAAATGATAGGATTGTGCAAGGCCCCGAATGGCCTCCTGCTCAGCCCAGCACTGGCCAATTGTTCAGAGCAGAAAGCCTCTTGAACCTCATACCACAATTTTCAGATGCCAACGCCAACTACTCTTGCCAAATCCATCACCAAGCACTCAAAGGGCCAGAGGTACTAAAATTCCAGCTTCACTTGCAAGGTGAGTATAACCTTTTGCTCAGAAAGCAAGGAACCCAGGCAGTTATAGACCCTTATCTTACAAACCTCATGTGGCTTGGTTATCGTGTCATTTTAAAGTCAGAACCAAACAAACCACACTATTGTGTAGCATGAACCAGCCACTAGTTTACCTTCTTAGAAGGTTCAGAGCTAGCTTTAGATTCAACTTGGAGACATTTCTACCTTATGGGTGATGTCACTCTTTCAACTGATTTGTATTTAGTGGAAGATAAGAAGCTCTTGGGGACTTGTATATTTTCTCATACTAAGATGAAAGATACCACATGGTGTTTTTTATATGGTCACCCAGAAGGATATGCACAACTTGGATATCTTCTGATAGAAAAAAGAACAACTCATCCCTTCCCCAAGCAAATAGGAAAACATCACAAAATAATAAGCTAGCCAATACACAGAGCAGCTGCAAGTAAACTCTGAAACCACAGGAGACAGCTCTTTTGCTTTCAACTAAAACAATAAGATTAAGATTAAGACAATAGCACCCAAAAACTCACCAGATTTTCAACTCCATCCCTCCCAGTGGCTAGGATTAACCTCTTCCTTCCTGAATGACCAACCTAGAAAAAATTATCCCATCTAAAGGCACACCAGCAAGCCCCATTAAAATATCTGAGTCTCAAAAGCTAAAAAAAAAAAGAGTGTAAAACCTTCAGTATCTGGTTCTCTGGTCAACTAGCTAGCTCGGAACCTATTGCTGATGTCACTATCCTCTGGCTTCTTTCTGGCAGTTTGCTTCCTGGTCTATTTGTCCTGTGGTGCTAATAGCTTTATCCCTGCCGGAGGGACGAACCAAGGGAGTTTTTCTTCCAATACTGCTAAAATGACAAAAAAAGAGTAAAATACTAAATTGTGCCCTCTGTACAATCAGAACACAGCACATAACATTTTGACAACATTGCACCTTTCAGACACAGTGGTGCACAATCTAAGGTCCCAGTGCTACCTATAGCTCCCGAAACATTGGATTGTGGACCCCAGAGATATTGCTGTGAGTCAGGAGAAGAGAGAAATAAAAACACAAGGGCATTGCAGTAACTTAATATATCGTTTGTTCAAACTGCACGTGATAAAAGCTACAGTGGATTTACTGTCTTGATAGATTGGATGTTTGAGACTGTAAATATATGGCTTATAACCTATTCTGCCTGTCCTGTACAAATACTGTACAAAGGCCGATAGATAAACTTCACAAAGCATCCATACAAAGTCTCTTTTATTGGTTCATCAGGCATCCTTATCAACTCACAGTTATGACAAGGTTCTTCTTAATGTCCAATCCTTTGCATATCTGCATTGTAGTGTAGGAAGATAATAAGGTCTCAACCCCATGATGATTGAAACAGCCGCATGGTAATAGATTCAGGAAAGAGTGAAGAAACCTCCCCCAACCCACCAAGGGTCAATTTAGTGACTAGTCTGGATTACAGATGTGACCACATGACATGGACTACATTTCCCAGGATACCTTAACTACATTTATCATGATGCATTCCCTTAAGGGGTCAGCTCAAAATTCTTAACTAACTATCCCAAGTCCCGTTAACGCTAAACTGTCTGGACAGCACATGCCCTGTGACCTCTCTCTCTGCTAGCACAACTTAAATGTCAGTTTAGGGGTCCACAGGGCTTAGGGGGGCTGCCTGGTTTCCCATTGGTGGGCATCTCTACCTCTTGGCTGATTATAGGATCCAGGAATACTGGGTTTTGAGGTAGCTTCATGGCTCATGATCTGTGTTTGTTTCAGATCAGTGTTTGTAAGCATGGCAGTTTTAAGATGCATGGACATCAACTCCCAAAATTCCTTGCCTTACAAACAGTCCATTTAGTGACCAAAGTTACAACAGCACTTAAAAACCTGACTTATAACCATTTTTTTACACTGACAACTGTTGCAGCATCCCCATGGCCATGTGACCAAAATTTAGATGTTGGGCAACTGACTTGAATTTATGAGATTTATTGCAATGTCCCAGGATCATGTGATCATTTTTTGCAAAGTTCCAATAAGCAGTGTCAATGGGGAAGCCAGATATCACTTAACAACCATGTTACTAACTTAATCACTGCAGTGATTCACTCAACAACTTTGGCAAGAAAAGTCATAAAATGGGGTGAAATTCACTTAACAACTGTTTCACTTAACAACAGATATTTTTGGCTCAATTATGTTCATAAGTTGAAGACTATCTGTACAAGCATCTTAAAAGTTGCCAAGTTTAAGAAACACTGTTTTAGATGGAAGAGAGGGACAGTCAGTAGCTGGAAACTGATTTTGGTGTTTCCTGATAGGCAGCTAAATCAAGTCAATATCAACTCACCCTAGTTCACACAGCAGCTGTCACAAAAATACAGATAGTCCTTGACTTATTACCACAATTGAACCTAAAATTTCTGTTACTGTGCAAGACAGTTGCTAATTTCCCTTGATTTTAAACCTTTTTTTCCATAGTTGTTAAGTGCAGCAGCCCCCAACCTTTTGGGCACCAGGGTCCAGTTCTGTGGAGAAAGTTTTTTTCTGCGGACCGGAGAGGTTTTTGTTTCGCATGCTGCCTGCATCCTGCGAATGGTGGTTTGCTTGTTTGTGTGGCCGAGTTGTTAGCATGCCATGGACCGGTGCTGGTCCACAGACAGGGGGTTGGGAACTCCTAGTTCAGAGGTGGTATTCAGCCGATTCTGACCAGTTCTGGAGAACCGGTAGCGGAAATTTTGAGTAATTCGGAATACCACTTCTGACTGGCCCCACCCCCATCTATTCTCTGCCTCCTGAGTCCCAGCTGGCTGGGTTTTCTTTTGTTGCCCTGCACAGGAGAACACAGCTGGAAAGCAGATTAGTGGGGTGGGGAGAGAATGGGGATTTTACAGTGTCCTACCCCTGCCACGCCCCCAAGCCACACCCACCAAGCCACATCTACAGAACCAGTAGTAAAAATTTTTGAATCCCACCACTGTCCTGGTTAAATGAATCACTGCAGTTGTTAAATTAGTAACACGATTGTGAACTGAATCTAACTTCCCCATTAATTTTGCTTGTCAGAAGGTCCCAAATTGCAATCACATGACTCTGGGACACTGCAACTGTCATAAAATACATGCCTTGCTAAGCATCATCTGAATTTTGATCATGCATCCATCAGGATGCTGCAATGGTTGTAAGTGTGAAAAACGGTCATACCACACTTTTTTCACTGCCACTGTAACTTCAAACGCTCACTAAATAAATGGCTGTAGTTTGAGGACTACCTATAATCCCAGGTGGGTCCAAGACTGGCTTCAAGGAGTTGGGAATTGTCTATTGCAGTGTTTCTCAACCTTGACAGCTGGCTGGCTGAAGAATTCTGGGAATTGAAGTCAACCCATCTTCAAGTTGCCAAGGTTGGGAAACACTGGCCTATTGAATGCAGGACTTCAAATTTCCTTCTTCTTTTTGCAGCTCGGCCTATCCTTCAGCTCATCACAAAGCCACCGGGGGAGAAATTTGTTGTAGCTGTGTGCAACCTGAGCAAATTTTATCCCTCTCAAATCAACATTCAGTGGTTGCACAACGGAGTGCCACAAGAGCAAATAAAGTCAGAGGTCTTCCGCATGCACAACGGGATGTTTTCAATCAACAGTGTCTTCTTCCCACAGAAGAATGATGTTGAAGTCATTTATGTTTTTCGAGCAGAACATGAAGCTTTGGAGACCCCATTGGAACAATCTGTCCATTGGCAGCCAGAAGGTGAGGAAGATGTGATTATTCCTCCAAGTCTCCCAGTTACACAAAATACTAGGAATACATTTTTTCTCTCACCTTCTCGGCCCACAGTTACTCCTACAACTCCATCAAATTCAGTGAATCCTTGGGTGTTGAGTTTGATTGGTGGACTCGTGTCTGGATTGATCATAGCAGTTGGAATAGTATATATATATAAAGGTAACCTTTCACATCTAAAAAAATGAAGGATTTAATGACAGTGATGAAGTGCAGGAAGAAAGTAAACCCAGTGAAAAAGCTAGGATAGAAGGGGAGGGGGCACCGTACAGTTAGCCCTTGACTTATGTCTATAATTGAGCTTGGAGGTATGGTCATAGGTTGTTGTGGTCCTACGTTAAGACAACACATGACCGGACCCAATTTTTGTGGCAATTATTGTGGCAGTTGTTAAGCGAACACAGTGGTTTTTAAGAAAATCCACTTCCCCAATGGCTTTTTTGTGCCAAAAACTGGAAGTAAATGTTGGAAATAGTCAAATAAGTTGCAAATTATGGTCATGTGACTGAGACATTACACACAGCAGTAAAGATGAGCCAGTTGCCAAGTGCTCAAATTTGATCACATGACCATACCAAAGACATAGCTGTCCTAAGTGAAAACAAGTTTTAAATAGCTCTGTCGAGGTCTGTAGTAACTTTTTAAGGTTATTAAAGAAGCAATTGTAAGTGAATTAACCTGTATCTTTTAATTACACTTTTTAAAGTTTTCTCTCTATTTATAGCCAAGAATAACTCAGTTAGAGGAACGTCCAGTGAGAAAACGCCTCTTCAAACGATAGATAAAAAGAAGGCAGCTGAAGTCTCAAACCTCAAGGCCAGTAGTGGATTAATATCTACAGAAGAGTTGGAGGATGTGCAGGAACAGCGACTTTGACTGGATGACTACTATATATGTGTCACTGAAAAATGTGATCTGTGTAAAACAAGCTATAGATTTCTCTTTGGTGATCTGTACAGGCCATTGTTTCCTTCCATGACAAGTGTGTGAAGGCAAGGCATCTGTAAAAGACAGGAAGTGGAAAACGCTCTTTGGAATAAGCCATCAGTCCTATATTTCTACTTTTTATTTTTTAAATAATTTTACAAATTATGCTATGAAGCAAAACGCTGACTCTTTCTTTTAATTAGTTATTAGAAAAGGGGGAGAGGGGGGAAACTCTGCCTTTTAAGCTAGATGTATGCAAAACATTTAGAATTGTAAAAAACTCAATTTGAACTACCCTATTTCAAGGATGAAACAATTACTTCAGTTGGAAAAAAAGACCGCTTCAATCAGTTTGGAAGCTTTTCCAACTCAAAATAGTTGCTAGATACTGAGAATGAACATGTTTGAATATCAAACATTTCATTCATTCATTCTTAACAGATAACAGATATCAGAGTTGGAAGGGACGTTGTAGATCATCTAGTTCAACCCCCCCGCCCAAGTGGGAGACCCTACACCATTTCTGACAGGTGGCAATTCAATCTCTTCTTGAAAGTCTCAAGTGATGGTGCTCCCACAACTTCTGAGGGCAAACTGTTCCATTGGTTGATTGTTCTCACTGTCAGAAAGTTTCTCCTTATTTCCAGGTTAAATCTCTCCTTGTTCAGTTTCCATCCTTGTCTGGCCTACAGGCGCTTTAGAAAATAGCTTGACCCCTTCCTCCCTGTGGCAGCCCCTCAAATATTGGAAGACTGCTATCATGTCTCCCCTGGTCCTTCTCTTTACTAGACTATACAAGCCCAGTTCCTGCAACCGTTTGTTGTATGTTTTAGCTCCAGTCCCCTAATGATCCTGGTTGCTCTTCTCTGTACTTTTTCTAGAGTCTCAATATCTTTTTTATAATGTGGTGCACGAAACTGGATGCAGTACTCTAGGTGTGGTCTTACTGAGGTTTTATAAAGTGGTATTAGTACTTCCCTTGATCTTGATTGCATCCCTCTGTTAATACAACTTAGGGTTGTATTAGCTTTTTTGGCTGCTGCTGCACACTGCTGGCTCATATTTAGCTGGTTGTCCACTAAGACTCCAATATCCCTCTTACAGTTACTGCTATTGAGCCTGGTTTCACCCAGTCTATATATATATATTTGGTTTTACTTGCCTAGGTGTAGGACTTTACTTTTCTCTACATTGAATTTCATTTTGTTAGATATGGCCCAGTGTTCTAATCTGTGAAGATCCATCTGGATCTTGAGCCTATCTTCTTGGGTGTTAGCTATTCCTGCCAGCTTAGTATCATCTGCAAATTTGGTAAGTTCCCCTTCTATTCCCTCATTTTAAGTCGTTAATGAAGATATAGAAGAGCACTGGGCCTAAGACAGAACCTTGTGGGACCTCACTGCTTACTTCCCTCCATGTAGACTTATACCCATTAAGGACTACTCGTTGAGTATGGTTTGCCAGCCAGTTGCGAGTCCATCTAGTGGTGATGCTATCTATTCCATTTTTTTCTAGCTTACTAAGTAATAGGTTGTGGTCTACTTTATCAAATGTCTTGCTGAAATCTAAATATATTATGTCCACAATATTTTGCTGGTCTACTAATTTAGTCACTGTATTGGAGAATGAAATAAGATTGGTTTGACATGATCTGTTCTTAACAAAGCCGTGCTGACAGGTAGTTATTACTTTACTTGTTTCTAGATGTTGGCAGATCTGTTTTTTTATTATCTTTTCCAGTATCTTTCCAGGTATTGATGTTAGGCTGATTGGTCCATAGTTTCCTGGGTCTGTTTTTTTTTCCTTTTTTGAAGTTGGGAACCACATCAGCTCTTTTCCAGTCCTCTGAGAGTTCCCCAGTGCACCAGGGTTTTTGAAAGATATGGTGCAGTGCAGTGATAGAATTCAATTTTTTTTACTACTGGTTCTGTGGGCATGGCTTATTTGGTGGGCGTGGCTTGGTGGTCATGTGACTGGATGGGTGTGGCTTAGTGGTCATGTGACTGGGTGGGCGCGCTTGGTGGTCATGTGACTGGGTAGGCGTGGCCAACTCAATGTGACTCACATCAAAGTGTGCCTCACCTGGCCCCTCCCCTCCCAGCCATTCCTTGTCACCCAGCCTCAACTTATTTAAAGCTCTGTAAAAATGTTGTTCACCCTTTTTGACTTTATTATCTGCATACTTTCATGGACCATTGAAAGGAGGAAATGGCTGACATGCTTTGCCCAAGAGTGTGATAGGCAACAGGCTTTTAAGGGGCTGCCACAAAGAAAGGGGGACAATGTATTTTCCAAAGAAACAGAATGCAAACAAGAAGCAATAGATGGAAACTGAACAGAGAGAAGCAACTTAAAACTAAGGAGAAACTTCCTGACAGTGAGAACAATTAACCAGTGGAACTGCCTGTCTCCAGAAGTTCTGGGTGCTCAATCACTGGAAGTTTTTAAGAAAAGACTGGACAGCCATTTCTCAGAAATGGTATAGGGTTCACCCCAAGATTCCTTCTAAGTATTATTCTGACACCTTTCCCAGGATTTCTACTCAGAGTTTGGCATCCTCAGTCTTCTTGCCTGAGCTGGGGGTTGGACTAGAAGACCTCCAAGGTCCCTTTTCAACTCTTGTTAAACACATGTGTATTTTATGCTCTGAACTATTGACATTAAATGCATATAAACCCTGAGAAATATGTGGTAGCCCTAGGCAAAAGAAAGGCAGAAAAATCACTCTATGGGTAGGGACAGTGTAAAATATTAACACATGATAAATAATGGAACAATTAAAAATAATAGCACAGAGTTTTATCTCTCTCTCTCTCTTCCTATTCTTTCTTTCTTTTTTTCTTTTTTTCTTTCTTTCTTTCTTTCTTTCTTTCTTTCTTTCTTTCTTTCTTTCTTTCTTTCTTTCTTTCTTTCTTTCTTTCTTTCCTTTCCTTCCTTCCTTCCTTCCTTCCTTCCTCTCTCTCTCTCTCTCTCACACACACACACACATACAGACAAACATTTTGGAAGCAGCTCCTTTAAATTTCTCCAAGGCTGGAGTGGATTCCCCCACCCCCTCTGTCAGACCGCACTTCTTCTCACTCCAGCACTTTAACTCACAAGGGGAAAGCGATACTTGCAGCGTCCATAGGAAATCCTTGCAGAAGTTTTTAAAGGACTTGCTGCTTTCAAAATGCATTTCTTTTACGTTGAAAGTGCTCCAAGGCTCGATTCAGCCCCACCCCCCATCCCTCAGATCACACTCCTTCTCACTCAAGCACTTTAACTCATACGGGGAAAGCGATACTTGCAGCGTCCAAGCCTTTCTTCCTTTCCCCCAGGGAGAAAGAGTGTGGAGAATGGAAAGCCAGGAGAGCGATCATAAGTGAGCAACCGGCGACCGGGTTGGGGGCGTGGCCAGCCAGGTGTTGCCACCGGTTCCGCGACCCACGCCAAATAACCATTACCAGTTTGCCCGAGTAGGTGCGAACCAGTTGAATAGCACCTTTGGTGCAGTAGTTCTGAGATGACCTCTGCCAGCTCCTTTAAAACTTTGGGATGTAATCCATCAGGCCCTGGTGTTTTGTGTTCATCAAGATCAGTTAGGTGTTCTCTTACTATTTTTTGCTTATTTTAACTTTTATTTTTGGTCTGTCTTTTATAATTATATTTTTGGTGGGTTGAGCTATAGTTTCTTTTTGCGTGAAGACGGATGCAAAGAATGAGTTAAGCAGTTCTACTTTCTCTCTGTTGCCTGTTACTTCCTTGCCATCTTCTCTCTTTAGTGGAATGACTGTTTCCTTGATTTTTTTCTTGTTATTTATATGTTGGAAGAAACTTTTTTATTATCTTTGACATTTGTGGCAAGTCTTTGCTATCCTGACTTTGTCTTTGCAGATTCTGGCTATCTGCTGATATTCTGCCTTAGTTGTATGTTTTTGTACTTGTCCTTTTTTTCTTTCAATTTGCCAGAGAGATCTTTGTGCAGCCATGCTGGTTTCTTCTTGGATTTCTTGTTTTTCTTTCTCAGTGATATTGTGCTGGTCTGGGCTTCTATAATCATACTTTTTAGAGTTTCCCAAGATTCTTGAACTGTTTTCCCCTTTAGGAATTTGATCCATGGAATCTTCCCCAAGTTCTCTCTGAGTTTATTGAAATCAGCTCTTTTAAAATCCAAGACTCTAGTGTCATTATATTCTGTTGCTTGTGTTTGTGTTATGTTGAATTCTAGTATGACATGATCACTCTCACCCAAGGTTCCTGCAGTTTCAACTCCCTCTATCACTTCTCTGTTTGTAAGAATTAAGTCCCTCTAGTTTCACCCTCTACCTTTTGGATAACAAAGTTGTCAGCTAGATTGGTTAGGAATTTATTTGATTTCTCACTTGGTGCAGAATTAGTTTTCCAATTGCTATCAGGATAATTGAAGTCTCCCATTACTATTGTGTGTTTCCTGCATATGTCTGTTAGTTGGCTGGCAAAAAGGACATCTATTTTTTCTGCTTGATTGGGTGGCCTATAATATACACCTATGACCATGTCATTCTTTTTTTCTTTTATATTGACTCATATACATTCTAGGAAGTTTTCATCTTTGATTTCATGCATTTCTGTAGCAATATAGTGGTCCTTTACATACAGTGCACTCCACCTCCTCTTTTATGGGGTCTGTTTTTTTTTAATAGTTTGTCTCCTTCTACCAATATGTTCCAGTCATGGGTTTCATTCCACCAAGTTTCTGTTATTCCAACTATATCATATTTACCTTCATGTATTCGTAGTTTGAGTTCATCATGTTTGTTTCCCAGACTTTGTGCATTTGTATATAGGCACTTGAGATCTTTATGTCTGACAATGTGTAACTGTCTACATAACCTGTGTTATGCCTACCTGCCTCTACTTTCTTGCCACCTGTTTGATTAATGCAGATGGTATGGCACTCACTATTAAATGCTTGGTTTTGGTTGGCATCAAGGTTGATAATCTTACCTGCACAAACATCTATTTTGCATGCACTGCTATCCTTATTAGTTTTAGGTTGCTGGGGTCAGAAATGTTCTGAATCCATTAATTCTCTGTCCCCGCTGTTCAGTTTAAATGTTTATCCAGAAAATCTGTGAATTTAATGCCAAGTAATTCAGTCCCTTTCTTTGATGGATGCAAACCATCTCTTTTGTACAGTTTTTCATTGGACCAGCTGCAGACATCATGACTAATAAAACCAAAGGCTTCCCTTTTACACTACTCCTTTAGCCACACATTAAACTCTGCTACATGCTGCCCTTTCCCTTTTTGTTCCTGGTATACTGGTAGAACCTCTGAAAAGATAAGCCTGCAGCCCATGTTACTAAGTTCATACCCCAAGCTCTGGAAGTCTTTCTGAACAGAAAGTATATCCTTCTGGGACAGATCATTTGTATCAAGATGTATAATAGCATCACAGTCCTTGCTGGCATTCTTGACTATCTTAAGAATACGCTTCTTGTCTCTGCTGGCAGTAGCATCTGGTAGACACCTGACCTCTTTCAAAACATCAGTATCCTTTCCTAAATTTACATCCTTTACAATTGAGTCCCCAACCAGAATGTGGCTTCTCTTTTTGGATGTCTTACTCTTCTTAGCTGCCATTCAAAACCTATCCTGCATTGTTAATAAAAAGGTGTTAATTTAATATTGTATACAGGGCCTCTCATTTTTGGGCCTCACATCCTTGCCCTAAAATTGCTGGAAGGCTGTCTGATAGACTTGTCAAAGAATTTAAATCAGGCCAGCAGTTGGTTCCGGTCCTTTTCCTTTTGCATATAAATTAGCTAGAAAGTTTTGCATACTTAAGTATCAAACTTATCCATTAGGAACAGAAGGGGAGGGCTGTAATATTTTGGTAATGAACTCAATTTCTGAGAGGGACATCTTCACTGTGAATACTTTTATACTTATTGCTTGATATCATGTGCCTTTGTTTTCCAAAAGTGTATAAAAGCTACACCAATTTGTGTACAGGCAGTCCTCGACTTACAACCATTCATTTAGTGATCGTTCAAAGTTACAGTGACACTGAAAAAAGTGACTTATGAGCTTTTTTCATACAACCGTTATTGCATCCCCATGGTCACATGATCAAAATTCAGATGCTTGGCAACTGACTCTTTATAACAGTTGTAGAATCCTGGGTTAACTTGATCATCTTTTGTGACCTTCTGACAAGCAAAGTCAATGGGGAAAGCAGATTCCCTTAACAACCACGTGACTGACTTAAAAACTGCTGTGATTCACTTAACAAGTGTAGCAGGAAAGGTCATAAAAAGAGGCAAAATTCAACAGAAATCTTGGGCTCAATTGTGGTCATAAGTTGAGGACTACCAGTATTGGGGTTTCACTATTTGTGAATAGTTCTGAGAGAAAATCTCTTTTCACTGTAACAGAATAAACAGGCTGCAGTTTGCCACCTTGTGTGATAATTGTCTATGTTGCAGCAGGAAGAAGCAAATCCATCATTAGATTAGGCCAGTTGACAGTTTGGCCATCATCCTGACATTTTTATATTTCTGAATTGCTTTTTATAATTACGATGCTCATTTTTAAGCTCTGTTTTGTGACTTCATTTTAAACTTTGAAGATTAAATAAACTTTTGTTTTATAGAACTCAGCAGAATGTGTGTAAAACATGTATTAGCAAATAAGATTGTCAATATTTTGATGTCTACTTATGATAATATGTAAAAAGTATGCTCAGACTGGCGCATTTCTAAAGGTATTAGCCCCTTTTCATTTGTGATTTTATATCATTTTCTATTGTTTTCCTCTTTTTTTCCAGTCTGTGGAAGTTTTCTTACGTTGGATATCTAATAAAGATAGGATGTATACACTGACTTGCATGTGTGTTCTTGAAATCAAACATCTGAACTAGTTACCGAAACAGGTTTTATAACTTTAGCAGAAAATTTATATTGCAGGCAATAGATTACAGGAATTGATGACATCTAAATCCCACTAGTAGGAGAATCAAGGAATGCACATTTACTATACAGATAGTCCTCATCTAGTGACCTTTCAAAGTTACAGCGGCACTAAAAAAGTGACTTATAACCATTTTTCAGAGTTACCACCTTTGTTGCATCCCCATAATCACGTGATGAAAATTCAGATGCTTGTCAACTAGTTCACACTTATGACGGTTGCTGTGTCCCCGGCTCATGTGATTCCCCTTTTGCAACCTTCTGACAGGCAAAGTCAATGGGGAAACCAGATGCACTTAAAGCAGTGTTACTAACTTATCAACTGCAGTGATTTACTTAATAACTGGTTGTAAAATGGAGCAAAACTCATTTAATAAATGTTTCACTTAACAATAGAAATTTGGGGTTCAGTTGTGGTTGTAAATCACCGACTACCTGTATTCACAACAGTTGCAACATCCTGGGGTCATGGGGTTGCCAGTTGTGATCTTCTCAGCCAGCTTCCAGTAAGCGAAGTCAATGGAGGAAGCAGGATTCACTTAGTGATAGTATAATTCACTTAACAACTTAAATGCAGTGATTCACTTAACCATGATAGAAAATGTTGTAAAGTTGGGCAGGGCTCAATTAATAACCACCTTGCTTAACAACAGCAATTCTGATTTTATTTGTGGCTGTATATTGAGGACTATCAGTTATGGGCTGCCTGACATCTCGCTATCAGACATCTGATGATCTAAAGCTATATGGAAAAGTATTATTTGAAATATCACTGCTCAACACTGTCTGTATACAAAGCCAAGATACTGCAATAGAGTTTGGATTGGACAAATGTGCCATGGTCACCATCAAACAAGGGGGGTGGGAATGAAAAGTCAAAATTCCCTATGAAAATAATACCAAGAGTCTGGATGAAGACTACCACTACAAATATTTGGGCATCCTTCAAGCTGACAACACAAAGCAGACTGAACTCAAGAAAAAGGCCAGAAATTAATACTGAGAGAGTGAAGATCTTAAAAGTCCAAACTCAATGGATGAAATACCATCAAGGCAATTAGCACCTGGGTAAGTCCAGTTATTAGATATAGAGCTGGGATAGTAGTTGCAAGCAAAATTAAAAGTCCTGGATAAGAAGACTAGAAAAATAATGAAACATGCCCTTCATCTTAGCAGCAAAGTTGACAGACTTTATTTACCAAGAAAATAGGTGGATGTGTAAAGTTGCAAGTGCATCAGATGGCTGAATAAGAAAAAAGGCTATTGGAAGAATATGTGAAGGGCAGTGAAGAAGATGCACCAAAGCTAATATATCAGGAAAGGTTATTAAGTACTGGAGAGACCAAGCAGGCCTCCAAGAAAGACTAAATAAAGAACAGGAAAGAGACATGAGAAGATGACCAGTACATTACAAAAAAAGCAGACAAAGCAGATAACAAGAAGACTTGGCAATGGCTAAGAGCAGGAAAGTTGAAGAAACAAAAATACTAAAGGTAGAACTTGGATAAAAGATAAAGAAGCTGAATAAAAAGGTTGAAGAAACAGTTGGCCACCTGGTTAGCTGCTGCAAAAAGATTGTCCAGACTGGCTTTTGCTTTTTTCAAGCAACAGCATGAAAAAGTAGCAATAATGATACATTGGAATATGTGCAAGAAAAAAACATCTGCCTGCAAACAAGAACTGGTGGGACCATAAAGTAGAGAGACTAAAAGAAAATGAAGAAATTAAGTGCTCTAGGACTTTAGAATTAAAATAGAAAGGCACCTGCTATATAACAAACCAGACTTAACAATTATGGATAACATAGAAAAGTCTGGATAGTGGATGTGACAATTCTGCAGACAGTAGGGTAGAAGAGGAACAACTGAAAAGATAACAAAATACAAAGATGAGGGTTGAAGGTTGAATTCTCCAAGCTTGTGGGTTGGTTTCTGAACATTTTGTTACCAAGTCAGTAACATCTTCAGTGGAATTTAGAGGATGTGTCAGTGTTCTTTTGTTTATAAGGGCTTCAGGTGTAAATATGCCAAGTGAGGGTCTTGTGATGGGTCAGGTGTGAGTCATCAGTGAAAGTCTTATGATGGGGAGGTTATATCAGGTCAGGATCAGTGATAGTATTTTACCGTTTGGCCCGGTTCTGCCGAGCCAGTAGTGGCGATGAGCAGCGGAGACCGAATCGCTTCTCTCCAATGCTCTGTGTTGGGCCCACCCACCTGCCAGGCCTCCCATACTAACCTTTATATCCTGCTTTTGAAGCACAGCTGCTTTGCACAGCACAGCAATTGCTATGCGGCAGCTGCTGAAGCGTCAGGGAGGTGCAGGATTGCAGGAGATGACTCAAAACACCTCTGCACCTGCGCAAAGCGTGCATTTGGCACGTGTGTGCAGAATGTATGCATATGCACAAAGTGTGCCCACTAAGCCACACCCATCGAACTGGTGGTAAAAATATTTGAAACACACCACTGGTCAGGGTCATTGGGAGATGAATTGCTGGTGATGGGGCTTGTGTAGGTTGCTTAAGGGTCGGTGCTGTCTCTGGTTGGCTGTGCAATTGATTTGGATTCTGAAGGGTTCATAGGCTGGTTGTACATCCATGTATCTGTTGATAGAATTGCTTGTGGAGTGCCAGGCTTGGGGGAACACACAAGCGGGGTGGGTGATAGTGTGGCCAATGATTTTTGTGTTGCTCCATCTACCATCCAACCAAAATTCTGGACATGCTATGTCGACGACACCTTTGTCATCATCAAACACTCCAAACTGAAGAAACATACCACGTGCTCAATAACATATTCCCTGGGATCAAATTCACAATGAGAAGAGGAAATGGACAACAGATTCCCATTCCTCAACATTGTCATAAGGAGATTAGATAACGGAGAACTGGAAACCCACTTCTACCACAAACCCATGCACATGAACCATTTCCTCAGCTTAGCAAGCAACCACTCCACTGCATACAAAAACAGCTGTAGCCAAACCACAAGACAGGACACACTGCAGCACCACAACACTAAGAAAAATCTGAAGAGGAACAGATGCTTGATGTTTTTCTCCATAATGGCTATCCAAAAATCTTCACACCTCAACTCCACCCAAACCACAATACACCACACAGCCAATCACCACGCAAAAACTAACCCTACCATACACAAAAGAGGTGTTGGAAATGACAGCCAGAATTCTCCAACCGCTAGGCATAGCAATAGCCCACAAACCCACAGCCACACTCCGCCAGCAATTATCCAGAACCAAAAAGATATAGAAGGATGAAAGAAACAATGTAATCTACAAAAATCAACCTTAAGCAACCAATTCTATGTGGGAAAAACACTTGTCAATTAAAAAACAGAATTAATGAAGACCAGCTGGCAATTAACGCTAAGATCCCAAATCTCTAATTTCTATCCACATTGACACCAAACAGAACCATTTGGAGCAACACAAAAATCATTGGGCACACTATCACCCGCCACACTGAATTCACCCAAGCCTGGCACTCCAGAAGCAATTCCATCACCAGGCACTTTGACCTACAACCAGACTATAAATCCCTCAGAATCCAAATCAACCACATAACCAACCAGAGACAGCATCGACCCCCAACTAACCAACCCAAGCTCCCCCCCCCACCAGTTTACTTCCCAATGATCTAACCTGATGTAACCTCCCCATTCCCTTAAGTGTGGCAAGAAAGGTCATAAAATGGGTACCCACTTAAAGTCTCACATAAGAACAGAAATTTTGAGCTCACTTGTGGCCATAAGTCAAGGACTACCTGCATTCTGACTAGCAGGCTCCAGGCAGAGAGCCTTCTTTGCCTCTGTTCCCACTCTGGTAATCTCCCACTGGAGGTGAGTCAGGCCTTCATCCTCCTGGCTTTCCGGAAAGCTGGCTCTGCAGCTTTGCATGGGGAGCCCAGATGAGGTCGTAGCCGTTGGACTGAGAACCCTTCCTTCACCCTTCAATTAATTTATAACAGTGTTTATCCTTGGCCTTTTTATTTTTATTTTACCTTTTGTGTATTATTTTAATTTTAATGCACATTGTCCAGACTCCCTCCGTGAAGACGGGTGGTTTAAATATGAGATAGTTATATTGCAAGAATATAAGTAGTCCTCAACTTACAACAGTTCCTTTAGTGACCATTCGAAGTTAGAATGGCACTGAAAAAAGTGACTTATGACCATTTTTCATGCAACCATTGCAACCTCCCCCTGGACTTGTGATCAAGATCCAGAAGCTTGACACATGTAGACATTTGCGCTGTCCCAGGGTCACATGATCACCTTTTGTGACTTTCCGATAAGCAGTCAATGGGGAAGCCAGATTCACTTAACGAGGTTAACAATTTAACAACTGCAATGATTCACTTAGCAACCATAGCCTAAAGTTATAAAGTGGGACAAAATTCACTTAATGACTGTCTTGCTCAGCAATAGATATTTTGGACTGAATTGTGGTCATAAGATGATTTGAAGTTTCCAAAAGCAGGGTGTAGCAAGAACAAATAAAAGAAAATGAAATGCAGACAGAATGAAAAAGATTTTATTCTCAATAATAAAAAGGGTAGGTTGCAGAGAAAAAAGGGGTACGAGGAGTTGGTTTTATAGAATAACAGAATTAGAAGGGTTCTTGGAGTCTTCTAATCTAACCCCTGCTACGGCAGGAAACCCTAATACATTTCAGACAAATGGTTGTCCAATCTCTTAAAAATCTCCAGTGCTAGAGTCCCCACAACTTTTGGGGGGAAGTCATTCCACTGAATAATTGTTCTATTAGGAAATTTCTCCTTAGTTCTAGGTTGTTTCTGTCCTTGATTAGCTTCCATCCATTGCTTTTTGTCCAGCCTTTAGGTGCTTTGGAGAATAGCTTGAGTTCTTCTTTGTGGCAAACCCTGAGATATTGGAACATTACTATCATGTCACCCCTAGTCCTTCTTTTCATTAAATCAGACATACCCAAATAACACTTCACGTGATCTCGATTCTATCCCTCTATTAATGCTGCTTAGAACTGTGTTGGCTTTTTGGTAGCTGCAGCACACTGTTGGCTCATATTTAAATGAAAAATAATAAAACACTCTTTCAATGTAAAAAAGTCAAGGAAATGATAGATCCATTAATGGGAGAAAGAGGCAAGAAAATGACAAGCAACAAGGAGAAAGCAGAACTACTTAACTCGTTTTCTGCATCCATCTTTATACAAAGGGGGAAAAAAAGAGTCCAATCTATCAAAAACAGTACTGTAAAAAATAGATTAAATAGGCATAAACCGGTAAGTGTCCACCCTAAACAAATTCAAATCACCAGGACCAGGTGAATTAGAGACAAGGTTCTGAATTATTTAATCATGGAGATCAGATACATTCTTTCATAACCCACACCCTTGGTGTGAATTCAGGGGTGTGGTTTGTGTACATGTGAGTTTAATGACTCCTTCATATGCTGTTTGGGATGCTCCTGCCTTGATCCTGAAGTGTATGAAATCTGGAAAGGAAGCTTGCCCTCAGGTAAGTAGCTCCCTTCCTCCCCATGGCTCCGAGCTTGGCAATTTGATTGCAAACGTTTCAACCCCTTTCGAGGAGCCATCTCCAGTGCGCTTTAAAAAAAGCCAGTTTTTTTTAAGGCCAAGCACAATCTAAAGTGTCAGATAAAAATCACTATATTTTGCTGTGAGTTGGACTCTGGCTAGGCAGACTCCTTAGAAGGAAACATGTCTGAACCTTGTTATGTGGGAGTTTAACTGGTTACTCTTGAGGAACCGAATAGGCCCTTTTGGAGTTGGATGAATTCAGCCACTTGTGTTCTGTATCCATGCCCATCCTGGATGATTAAGGTCTCCCGGGAGGTGGTATGTAGCTAAGCCCTAGTAATAATTAATACGTCCAAAATGGACGATTCGCTACAAGAGTTAAGATAGTGCAAAATACGCATTTGTCTATTCTACCTAGAGGTTTACTACGTCGAAAAAAGAGGCGTCCCTCAAGACCACGGGCAATCCCACATTCCTCCTCTCGACCCGCCCCGGAAAACGCATGATCGGAGCCGTCTCGCCTTAAAAAGCAAAACAAACCCACTACCGCCCTCTGATTGCTTCGCGCTGCGAGGGGCAAGAGTTCTACCGCGAACGCCAGCTCCCTCAAACTTTTCTCGGAGGTGCCAAATTTTTCTCGGTCTCTGAGGTGCTTTTTCAAGACGCTTCTCTGGATGAGAAGCGAAAGAAAAAAAGGACCACGAAACACCTTTGGAACCAACTTGGAGGACTGAGAATCTCCATAGATAATTTCTCGGCGGAGTGAAGAAACAAAGAGCTTCGGGTGGAGCCCAATCGGAGCTCAGGAGGCAGAACGACGCGAATAGCGAAACCAATAGGAAAGTGTCTTGTGCTGCGATGGCGGAGACGGTAAGCCGGAGGTGGGCGGGAAGGGATTTGAGGGAATTGAGGGTAGCGGGGATGAAATCTTGGTGATGGCCCTTCGGTGTTTCTCGCTCCTCCCGAACAGATGATTACTGTAAGCAGCGACTCGGAGCCAGAAGGGACTCCCAAGAAGCCTTTAGCCAAGCGACGCCGCTTTCTCACCAGCAGCGTCTCCATCCCTGTCTATTCGACCAAGGTAAGCGCTGGCGGGGTGACTTTTGAGGGGTGCGCAACATCATTTTTTCCCCTTCCCCTCCCCTCAAGTTCGCGCTCTCCGTTAGTTTCTTCTGTCCCGATCTCAACAAATTTCTGACTTCACTACAAAAATACTGGGTTCAGTTGTGGTAAATGGAAGATTACCAATAAGTAAATTATCCCCTTCTCAAACCGAGTTTCTCAGGGAGAGATAAAATTGTCAGGTGAAGTTTTTTAATTGGAAAATAGGTGATTAGGAACCGCTGGGTAACAAGGCCTGCAGGGAGATAATGAAGGTATCAATGTAATAATTCTTACTCAGACTGTGCATAATTTAGGAATGTGTTGTTTTTGTTATGCCAACCTCGTTTCCTCAATATCTTTATTAGGAGTACATTTCCAGTTAAAAAATTTTACACCATATTATATGTATTGTAATTAATATAAATCTGTATAATGAGTGTTGAAAGAAATATCCTTCTGGGTTCAGTTCCAAGTTGGGAAAAAGACATTGGAAACATGGAGGCTGTTTGGAAGATTTAATATCAGGACCACATGGCTTGGAGCTCCAGAGTGAGAAGGAAGAGATAAAAAAAGGGCTGAGGTGCTGAGAGTGCCTGGGTTTTATACCCTCTGTTGGGATTTGAATTGGAGCTTGTATTCTAATTGGTTGTCAAGACCCCCATGGGGCCATGCAGGGACAACTCTGTAGGCTGTCCTGAGTTCCAAATGAGCCTTGCTGGATGATTTATGCCCTTAAAAGGGCTTTTGGCAATTGCTATAGCTTTATCTGGAGATCTTTGTTATGTAAAGTATTCTGGCCCAGGCCTTAATGGCTCACCCATTAACAAAGATGGGGGTGAGTTTCTGCTTCTGAGTTTCTACTCTTTTTAGAGGAAATATTCTGCCTTTTTAATATTTCCTAGGCTATTTCAATTTTCTAGCAGAGGGATGGGTGCTAACTTCATACATGAGGCTGAGAGCCAGTTTGGTGCAGTGGTTTAAAGGCATTGGAATAGAAATCAGACTGTAATTCTGGTTTAGGCATGAAATCAGGTCTCAGCCCTAGGAAAAAAGTAATGACAGGCCATTATTGAAAAGCTTTCCAAAAATGTGTATTGGGATATGTATGAACAATCACAGATGATCAGCACTAACTCAAAGACATGTATATATCTAAAAATGAGATTATTAGCCTCTGCTGCTGCTTTTTCTATATAAAAAAAATGTGTCTGATGTCATTAAATAATTCAACGAAAAGGTTTCTTTAGCTTGCAAACATATTGGTGTTGCTTGCAGGGACAAGAGAGAGCTTAATTTAATGCCTTTATTCATTGCATAGCCCCCAGTATTATTTATTTATTTATTTATTTATTTCTGAGTTTTATATACCGCCCTTCTCCCGAAGGACTCAGGGCGGTGAACAGCCAACTAAAATACGAGTAAACAAAGTATAAATTATTTAAAAAAGAATTAAACACTAGACTGTCCCAAATCTAAAAACCCCAATTAAAATCAATAAAACATCATACCCCGTCCCAAGTAATCTAAAAACCCCATTTAAAATCCCATTAGTCAGCTCAGGCCGGCCTGCTCGAAGAGCCAGGTCTTCAGGTCACGTCTGAAGGCCCTCAGGTCACTGGTCGTTCGTAATCCAGGGGGCATCCCATTCCAAAGGGCGGGTGCCCCCACAGAGAAGGCCCTATTCCTCGGGGTCACCAGACACATAGAAGGCGTCGGGACCCGGAGGAGACCCTCTCTGTGGGAGCGCACCGGTCGGTGGGAGACTACTGGCAGAATGCGGTCTTGTAAGTATCCTGGTCCGATGCCATGGAGCGCTTTAAAGACCAAAACCAGTACTTTAAAGCGAACCCGGAAGGCCACTGGCAACCAATGCAGCTCGCGCAGGAGGGGCGTCACGTGGGAGTATCTCGACGCCCCCGTAACCACCCGCGCGGCTGCATTTTGTACCAGTTGAAGCCTCCGGGTGCTCCCCGCAGGGAGCCCCATGTAGAGGGCATTACAGTAGTCCAGACGGGAGGTGACCAGGGCATGAGTGACTGTGCGTAAGGCATCCCGATCAAGAAAGGGCCGCATCTGGCGTATCAGGCGAACCTGATAAAAAGTCCCCCTGGAGACGGCCGTAATATGATCTTCCAAAGACAGCCGTACATCCAGGAGGACACCAAGATTGCGGGCCCCTTCTGTGGGGGTCAAGATCTCATCCCCAATAGCCAGCGACGGAGTCAGCTGACTATATCGGGCTGCCGGAAACCACAGCCACTCGGTCTTGGAAGGGTTGAGTCGAAGCCTGTTCTCGCCCATCCAGTTCCGCACAGCCTCCAGGCAACGGGCCATAACCTCCACAGCATCGTTGGGGTGGCTTGGGGTGGAGATGTAAAGCTGAGTGTCATCAGCATAAAGATGGCATTTCACCCCAAAACCACGGATGATCTCTCCCAGCGGCTTCACATAGATGTTGAACAGAAGAGGGGAGAGGACCGACCCCTGAGGCACCCCACACATGAGGGGCCTAGGGGTGGACCTCTCCCCCCCCCGTCAACACCAATTGCGAGCGGTCCGAGAGGAAGGACGAGAACCACCGCAAGACGGTGCCCCCAATTCCCAACCCCTCCAACCGCTGCAATAGGATACTATGGTCGATAGTATCAAAAGCCGCTGACAGATCTAAGAGGACCAGGACAGAGGAATAACCTCTGTCACGGGCCCTCCAGAGATCATCCACCAACGCGACCAATGCTGTTTCGGTACTGTGCCCGGGCCTGAAGCCCGATTGGAACGGATCTAAATAGGATGCTTCCTCCAGATACTGAGGGAGCTGACGCGCCACCACACTCTCAACAACCTTCGCCACAAAGGGAAGGTTGGAGACAGGACGATAGTTATTCAAAAGAGCCGGGTCCAGGGAAGGCTTCTTGAGGAGGGGCCGCACCACCGCCATTTTCAGGGCGGTCGGAAGCGCCCCCTCCGTCAACGAAGCGTTGACAATCCCCTGGAGCCAGCCTCATGTCACCTCTCGAGGTAGAAACCAACCAGGAAGGGCACGGGTCCAATAAACATGTGGTGGCATTCAGCCTCCCCAGAAGTCTGTCCACACCCTCGGCGGTCACAGGATCGAACTCTTCCCAGATAACCGTCTCAAGACCTGCCCCGGACACCACCCCCGGGACCACCCAACTGGAGTCCAGCCCATCCCAAATCTGGGCGATTTTATCATGCAGAAATCGGGAAAACTCTTCTGCCTTACCCTGCAAGAGGTCCTCCCGCACTCTCGGCTCAAGCAGGGAGCAGGTCACTCTAAACAGGGCAGCAGGCCGATTTTCTGCAGACGCAATAAGGGCGGAGAAGTGTGAACTCCTCACCGCCCTTATCGCCACTAGGTAGGTCCTAATATAGGACCTCACCTGTGTCCGGTCAGACTCAGCACGACTGGCCCTCCAGATGCCCTCCAGACGTCTTTTCCGGCATTTCATCCCCCTCAGCTCCCCCGTGAACCACGGAGCCAGGTGGGATCTATGCCGAGTCAGAGGTCGCAAAGGCACAACTCGGTCCAGAGCCTCAGCGGCCAACCTATCCCAGGTGGCCACCAAGTCTGTGGCCGAGTTATGAGCCAGAGTTTCAGGAAATGGCCCAAGCTCCATCTGGAACCGTTCCGGATCCATCAGGCGCCTGGGGCGGAACCATCTCCTCGGCTCCGCCTCCCTGCGATGGGGGGTGGCGGCACCGAAGTCCAGTCTAAGAAGAGAATGATCGGACCATGACAAGGGTTTTATAACTAGGTCTCCAACGCGATCATTCAATATTGGATATTGGATGTTTGCCAGTTTTCCTCTGTTTTTATGCTGTCCCTTATATCAGGGGTCTCCAACGTTGGCAACTTTACGACTTGTGGACTTCAACTCCCAAAATTCATCAGCCAGCTTTGCTGGGAGTTGAAGTCCACAAGTCGTAAAGTTGCCAAGATTGGAGACCCTTGCCTTATACTACTGGGGAAAAGAGTGTCCTTTCCCAAATTTTTGTTTACTCTCTGCAAAACTGACAGAAGAATCCATCTCACATGTAACTTGCAACATGTGAAACCAATCTTCTATTTGATGGTCATATCCATGTACTGTTCTTGGCAACAGTATATACATTATTTGCCACTGCTATCTTTTGAGGATTTTTCTCTTTCTGTTCTGTCTCAAGCACAAAGGTGTGCAGATACAGATTGATAACCCAACAAAGCTTCCATAACAAAGTTTATTTATTGGTACATCAGGTATCCTCATGACTCACATTTATGATGAAGTCTTTCAATGTCCAAAACTTTGTATATCTGCCTTGTACGTGGAAAATGGTTATCTCCTAACCCATCTCGTAGCAATAGAAGGAAATGATATTATCAGTAATGAGTGCAGGTAAGAATGGAGGGCAACCTCCTTCAACCCCTTGGGTCAATTTAGTGGCCAGTCAGGATTACAGATGTGGCCATAAACTACATTTGCCATGATACCTTTAACTACATTTCCCATGATGCATTCCCTTAAGGGGGCAGCTCACAATTCCTAAGTAACTAACTCATTCCCTTAGACTGGCTGGGACAGCACACTCTCCGCCTGGAATTGTAAATTCCACTATAAAAAAGAAGAGAAGAAAAGGAAAAAAATTAACTATAAACTAAGATAAGCAGTAAACGGTGATAGTAAACGAATAGCATATAACTATATAATAAGATAAACAGTTAGCTATATAACTAAGAAAGCATCAAACAAAGCAAAACATGCAAAGCTTGAGGTTCAGTCTTCAAAGTCAGCGTCTTGGTGCAAGTCTGGTGGCCTTTTAGGGTGTACAGGAACTCTTTGTGGCAAAGATGAGTCTGCTGGTCATCTCTGGTGGCCTTTTAGGGTGTACAGGAACTCTGTGGCAAAGGTGAAAGTCTGCTGGTCGCCTCTGGTGGCCTTTTAGGGTATACAGGAACTCTTTGCAGCAAAGGTGAATGTCTGGAGGTCGCGTCTGGCAGCCTTCTAGGGTTGGAACGGTACTCTTGCTTCCACGGTGTCAGAGGGCATCGGGAACGTCGGGAGGCTATTGGTAAGGGCGTTGCGGAGGTATATGCTTGTGTAGAGTGTCTTAGTGGATGTCTAGTGGCTGTTGGCGGCCGTTTAGGGTGTCCTAGCGAACGTGTACTGATTGGCGGCGGCCTTTGAGGCTGGAACTTCATTCTTGTTTTCAGTGGTGCCAACGGGCGTTGGAAGGCGGGTGGAATGGATGGTGCTAAGGTATTTGCCAGGGTTGGAGCCTGCATCTGGGCGTCACTGACAATTCCTACAATCCCCCATCATAGAGGAGATTTGATGGCCATTGGGCCATCTACAGGACCGCCTACTGACTCAGAGAAGAGAAAGGCGTGTGGTGCATTATTTCCCAATAAGAGTAGGATATCAGCCTCTGGATCTAGAGCGGGAAGATGAGGAACAAGGTGCTGTAGGTGAGGAATGCTACTTATGACTTCAGGTGTTGCGATCTGACTGCAGTCGTTCGGTATCCCATCGCATTCAAATATGGGCGGTAACAGGAACCGGGTACTTCCATTTAAGGATTCTATGCAAAGTCCAGTTGCTCTCCTCCCCACCATGCTTCTTGGTCTGTGGCACATTGATACCGTGAAGGGAAGTGTGGCCTGTTGCACTTCAAAGAGGTAGAAGAATGTGGATCTGGCCAGGGTGTATGTGCTTCGAGTGTATATCTGCACGTACATTTTCACGGCGTCTTCAGGGCATCCTTCAGGGTATACTTTGGCTAAGCAGATGGGAAGACACGAACGGGGGCATGGTGAGTTGGTGCACAGTGGTGTGCAATTAATGCTCATCCTTGGTTTAGGTTGCAATTTGTCTGTCTGCCGAGGAGCCCTGCATGCTTCTGTGTCACGTTGCGGCTCCTTGTCCAAAGGAGGGATACGAGGTATCTGCCGTGGCGGCTCGGCGTCTGGATGCAGCGCGGTCGGGTATTGATCACTTTTGCAGGTGTGACATTGCACTTTGATTGTGCACAATTCGGGAAATGTGTGGATTCGCAACATTTGTAGCAGTATTGGTATCCTCTTAGCAATTCTTTTCGTTGGGTCAGTGATTTCTCCGCAAACCCAATGCAGCTGTTTAGCGAGTGACGAGTGTTGTGCATAGGACAAAACTGGTGTCTCCTTGTAGTTGAAAATCTAAATTGGAGTGGATAGGATGAGGTCTCTCCCCAACTGTGTGTGGATGAGGAATCGATCCTGGTGTCCTGGACAACCATGGATGGTCTGTCTCTGGTATTAAGTATGGGGCCTGAGGGCGATATATGGTTGCTGTTGTATCTTCCAGTATTAGGAGGACTAACAGCTCTGAGCCCACGGGCTCGGTATGTGTTGCACACTGTCGCTTGGTGAGAGACAAATTCTTCCAGAAATGTGAAGGGTACAAAGCGTTGTCGACCCTTGGCCATGAAGGTGTCAGTCAACTGGAGCCACTTTTCAATTAGAACCTGTGGAAGTTTTCGAACAATTTTGTTCTGTGTGTCGATGTGATCGAGACAGGCGAGTGTCGGTAAGTTGGGATCCCATTTTGCCATTCTCAGCTGGACGAGTATGTTAGTGAGGCCTATGATTCGCCGAGGCTTGTCGATAGGAATTTTAGGAAAACTGCTGAGGCTATCCAAGAGTGTTGCTTCTACATCCTTGGGAGCGCCATACAGTTTGTCAAGTCTTTGCCATGATAATCATAGGACAGCAGCTGGGTCATCATAGTGGGATATCATAAGTGCCCTTGGTATGTCAGAAAACTGTGGCCCTAGCCATGCTATCAAGTGTCCGATTATCTCGTCGGGATTCAGGCGTGCCGCCTGAATGGGTCATAGGAAAAGTTTCTTCCAAACTAGATATTTGCTGCCTGGCTTGTCAGAGAACCTGCGAACTCCTTTAGCATGCAAATTTAGCTTTCCACTCTGTACAGCCATGTTTCTCCAGTAATCTTCAGCATTTGCTGAGTTGGGTGGAAGTGTTGATGTAGAGGGTTCTTCCCCTGGATTCTCATAGGGTGGGTTCGGGTTGTAAGGCGACAACGGGTTTTAGTCTTCTTCCCAGTACTTACGGAGAATGTCATCCTCCCATACTGGGGATGATGGTCTAGCGTCACGCTGCTGTGTAGGCTGGGTCTGGTTACCTTGTGGTGCCTGGGAGCTGTAATGGTATTGAGGTTGTGGCAGGAATGCTGCTGCCTGTGGATTGAGTGTGGCAGTTGTAGTTGATGGCATGTCGACTCGTCGAGAAGTTGGTGTGAGCACTGGTGGGCTAATTTGCTCGGCTGGTAGGCCATGTGACGTTGGAGTAGGGTTGGTAGTGTTGGGCAGAGAATCTCGGACCTTATTACGTACAATATCAGTTGGGGAAGGTTTGCTGTTGGAGGGAAGTGAATCTTGTACTTTAAGTCGTACATCAGTAGCGTAACTAACATACAAAGTCTGTGGTTGTGATTCTTCCCTGTGCTTCCCTGGTTGTGGGAGACTGCTAGGCAACTGAGGCGGTTGTATGTGTTCATTGCAAAGCGAGTGCTGCTCATTCACGTAGGCCTTGACACGTGTATGAGCAGCACTCGCTTGCTCATTCACGTAGGCCTTGACACGTGTATCTGGGCTCTCTTCTCCCAACTCTTCGAGGTCAGATTAGAGGGAGGTGTTGTTGGTCAGTTTCCGCCACGCTGCGGCAGGTGCCGTCTTTGTTGTGGCTTCTCTTTGCCATTTGGCCAACTCCAATTTGGCCTGGGCTTTGGCCATTTCTGCCTGTTGCTTGGCCTGGGTTTTGGCCATTTCTGCTGTTGAGCTGCCATTTCAGTCTGTTGAGCCGCTATTGCCGCCTTCTGCCGTGTTACCTCTTCTGTAGCGCGTAGCTCTGCGTCTGCTACTGCAGCTTCTATTTCAGCTTCTGCAAGCCCGTTCAGTGTAACTTGCTGCTTTGGAGGCCTGAAATGCTGCGCTACGACGGGTAGATGTTCTGGAAGGATGGTGGGAGCCAGCAGCAGAGAATTGGCGCGAGACACTAGAACCTGCCTGTGATATAGCCAGTTTAGAAAAAGACGGAAGAAGACACATGTGATCAAGGAGCTATGTCGGATGTTGCCTGCTCCCGTGATGCATCTCCCCGCCGTAGCACATCGTGGAGCGCTGCCTGGAGGGCTGTTGTGCTTTCCTGGACATTGTCTTCGCATTCCGTGTGAATTTCTTCAAAGTATTGGATGTGTGTTAGGAGTTTGGGGTCACCCAGTCTTGACTGGATGGACCTGAGATTGTTTTTGCTGTGTCTCCATCATGCAAAAAGGGCATCTAGATCATCTAGCAATGTGTGGAGTTTCTCGGGAGGCAGCTCATGTTTTGGGACATCACAGATCTTCTCAAGCTTCGTCCATGAGTCTGTGTAGCAGTGATATTGCTGCAGCCAGTCGTTCTTCAAGGATTCTTTCATGGGTTCGGTAAGCTTCTTACTCTTTCTAAGGTCGTAGGCCCTAGGAGGTATCGTGGCTTCTCCATAGAGTTGGACATCTAAAAATGGTTGTTGGGAATCAGGCTCTACGTCTACATCAAGGGTGGGTGGGGAATTTGGGTCTTTTGGTACATCAGAGACATCTATCATGGGTGAGGACGTTGCCATGCTGCAAATTGGCAAAGGAGAAATTCTAGAAAATTTTAGTGGTTGTTTGTGCACTTCCTTTTGTAATAGGGTACGCTGCAAGCAAGTAGCAGAAAGTAGAATCGCTGCTGGATTTAATACTTGAGTACGTAGGTGGCACTGCAGAGCTTGGGCGATGCTAGCACATCACACGGTATAGCTGCTTTTAGGGTGCGGTGTGAGCCTGCGACAGAAGGGGGTAGTAGAGGTTGCGTTGTGAAATCTGAGGACTAGAGGGCTGAACGCAGAAATATGCGCAGCATAGCCTGAAGACTTGAGAGCAGAATGCAAAATATGCCTATAAGGGTCGCTTGCTTCCCAGGGCGGCAGCAGAGGGTCTGGAAGACGCTGTTATTATACCCATTTTAGGTTTCAGTTAGGCCTTTGAATTAAGATGATGAAAAGGTGCCCAATCGTTTCATAATCACTCTTGTCAATTTTTGAGAAATTGTGGGGGGAAAAAAATCACATAAGAAAAAAAGAAAAAAATCTTTTTGTTGACCACCAGATGGGGCTAGGACTGAAGAAAAAGGAGGGGGGGCTTCCTTGCCCTAATTTTCTGCAGATGGGGCTAGGGCTAAAGAAAAGGGAATAAATGATTTTACTTTAAATTTCTTCTTGACCACCAGGTGAAGCTGGTAGGTTGCAGGTAATCTTGGAACATTTGAAATAAATTGAGTAAATGATCACAATAATTTCAAAGGAGTTATCATGCAAACATGTGTTGCTGTGGGCTGCTTTAATATTCAAAAAATATTACAATGTCCAGCTAATATTCCCCTTTGTAATCCAGACAGACTCCATAGAGAAAAGGAGAAGGAATTCTTCCTAGCAGCCAAACAGTTTCTTTGAAAATTGAGCAGAGAAAAGGGGTTGGAAAGTTCTTTGTAGCATGTGGGGAACTCCAGCCCCTCCCACCGTGCAAACAGCATGTAGAGAGTATAAGACACAGGTCTGAAGAGGTATTTTAATTAGTGACTTCTGTTGCAGTCTTTGTCTTATAAGGAACAAAGGAAGAAGGGGATAGCAGATCGCCTTCAGTTGCTAAAAACTGTAGATTCAGTTGTACCAGTAGGTGACAAGCAAGGCAGATGGATAACTCTGACTCCTCCCTTTGTTTTACAAATTGAGAGTTGAAATTGGAGATAAATCTCTTGCTGAAGGGGAAAAAAAGGGGGGGTTTCCTGTAACTCAAATTGGTTTTGCAGCTTTGTTTGAGGTAAAGGGGTCTAATGAGGTAGTTTAATGACTGACTTCCTGTGGAGGAGGGATTAACCCCTTCCTGAAGCTAGGATGTATCTTTATCAGTTTTAAATTGGCTGGAAAGAGTCCGTTTAAGGTTTCTTTCCTGCAAGGTGAGTGTGGCAAATCAGTTTCTGGTTTCCGTTTAAAAATACAAGTAAGATTCCTCCAAGGTTCAAACTGAGGTTTGATTATCTTTTGAGAACTGGGTAATTACTTTCCTTGTTATGCAAATAGGTCTCTGAGATGGCCAAAACCAAATTGAGTAGAGGATGGGGTCGGTGGGTGGGGATAGAAACTTCTCTTTGTCTATAGCTCGTGGGGGAATCCAACCCCTCCCACCATGCAAACAGCTTGCAAAGATGCTCGCAGAGAGAGAGATGATGAAACATGCAGTTTCAAATCAACATTGCACATTCATTCCTGGCTTCAATATCACTTGCTTATCATAAATTCATTAATAATTTTAATTTTCTGACAAGTTAGGATTCATTTTCCACTGTTCTGTCTCAAGCACAAAGGTGTGCAGATACAGATTGATAACTCAACAAAGCTTCCACAACAAAGTTCATTTATTGGTACATCAGGTATCCTCATGACTCACATTTATGACAAAGTTCCTCTTTCAATGTCCAATCCTTGTATGTCTGCCTTGTACGTGGAAAATGGTTATCTCCTAACCTATCTCGTAGCAATAGAAGGAAATGATGTTATCAATAATGAGTGCAGGTAAGAATGGAGGGCAACCTTCTTCAACCCCTCGAGGGTCAATTTAGTGGCCAATCAGGATTACAGATGTGGCCACGTGAAATGAACTACATTTCCCATGATACCTTTAACTACATTTCCCATGATGCATTCCCTTAAGGGGACAGCTCACAATTCCTAAGTAACTAACCCATTCCCATAGACTGGCTGGGACAGCACACTTTCCACTGTCTACTCTAGAGCCATGAGATTTCCTAGTGATCTCCCTTTCAGATACTAACCAAGTCTGGCCATGTTTAGCCTTTTAAGCTTCCTCTCCTGCTTTCCAGCCTTGCTTTAACTACTGATACTATTCTAAATTGGCTCTTGGCTTCTCAAGATAAGCCAAATATTTCTAGCTGCTGCTGTCTTATTAGAGAATTGGTCAGAAGCACAACATATGCAGATTAAGAAAGCTGATGAAATTTGACTTACAACCACAGTTGGGACTACAGTCTTGGTCATTGAGCAAAGCAGTTGTTAAGTGAGGTGCCCATGTGATCACTCAACAATCCTAGCTGTCCTAGTTGCAGTTCTTAAGCAACTACGTGGATTGTTAAGCAGATGGAGTAAAAACAAAGGAAACTCTGATGGGGTGCAAGAAGGGTTCAGTTCTTAGTAATCTGAGCTTCTTTTCTGTAACCTAATGAAAATTTTCTCTTCGCCTCCATGCACAGAAAGGAACTTATGTAGCAGACTGCAGAAAGGAAGTTCAGATCTTTGGGATTTAAGCTTGCTTTATTGCTACAGCTAGTTGGAAGATTTTCTCTGCCCCTCAGCAGGCAGGTCTTTCACCTCAAAGGAATGCCTTTTGGGAGTGGTGGGGAATCTCAGGTCCATATGGAGGTGGGATTCCCTCCTGGCTGAGATTCCCTCTTGGCAGGTAGTCCTGTCACTCTGAAAGAATTGCCAACCCAGAGAGAATTTCAGCTCGGGGGCAGCAGCTTCTAAACTTCCTTGCCATCTTCTCCATTGACTTTCTGGGGAAGCTAGCAGAGATTATTTCAAATGGCAATCACATTTTGTGGGGAGCTTGGCAACCAGTTGTAAGTGTAAATAGGTTGCCAAGCACCCAGATCATGATTTTGTGATTGAGGGGTTTGCATATGTGCAACGTTTTACAACAGCCAGAAGTGCTTTAAGGGACTGTAAAGCATTCTTCAATCCATTCTAGCTTTGATTGTTATTTGATCATGTCAAGAATTATCTAGACCTAATTTAATCTGGATATATGCTGTATGTAAAAAGGATATTAGTGAATCATGAGCTGGATATGAGCCAGCAGAGAGATGATGTAACTACGGTGTTAGGTTCCATTATTAAAAACATGATGTCCAGATAACAGAAAGTGTGATTTAGTGCTCAGGATGCATTCTTTTTCTTTCTTTTTTTTTTAAGAGCTGCTGATTATTTGAACTATTTTTAAAAACCTCTGGATGTTTTGTAAAGAGAAGGGCATTGTAATTCTTTACAGTACACTCTTAATTTGCCCTCAAACTTATCTTGGTTATCTTCCAATATTGTCAGGTTTGCTCCTTATTGTCATTAGTACCCTTTGTTGAAGAGATGCAAAGAACCATAGCATCCCATTTTTACTGTGATGGATCATTCGTCTGGATATACTAGTATCACTGACTTCTACACATCTAGTGACTAATTCTTGTTTCTCTGTCTTAGTAACTTAATACATTCTCCCGCTCCCCCAACCCTTTTGTTTTTTATCTGCAGGTTCAGAACAGCCTAAAATTGCTTAAAAATTCCATGAAGCTTCCTGATAAAATCAAAGAGCGTTGTAATAAGAATCTGCCCTTTAGCTCAGAAGACGAAGAGGAAGAGGAAAAGCCAATTCCTTTAAAGCAGTTGAAGAATAAACCAAGGTTTCAGTTCTCTTCTGCTTTGCTTTCCAGAAAAGCTGCATTTAAACCATTACTTTGTCTGTTCTCCTTTTGACAGATATCAAGATCTTTCATGTTCCCCTTCACCTCCTCCACAGCAAAAAAGGGTCATGTCAAAACCCAATAAGAAATTGGTATTTCTGGAAATGAAGTGAAAGTGTACTGGATTGATAAGAGAGGAGGAACAAAATCTTTAGGAAGGATTGTGGTTTCCGGGAATAATTGATTTAAATTGGTAGTTTCTTTCCCTACCTTGCTCCAGCTACCAGGAGCCATCACATCAGTTTGAAATAACACGGTGTGTTAGCTTAAGGTGCTTCAGATAGCTCAGCAATTATTTAATGTGTATAGGAAGAGAGTTGGCAGGGGGTAGTAAGCAGCACATTTTGACTAAGTTTGTTATCTGAATGGAGCATATCAAGTCCAGTTAAGATTTTGCTGATCTACATCTGTTGATATCATAATCTCCTTTGATACCGATTAAAAATCAGCATGAGCACAGCAATATTGTGCTAAAAGTAATCATTATACAGTGTTGGAAAGATGATTATATCCTATATTTATAATACAGCGACATGCAGGATTTCAGTGAATTGGCTGATATATTGGCTTATAAGGCTGGAGCATGGCAAACTATTCTTTGTGTATTTAGCCTGCTAAATTGCCAATTTGGTTAATACTTTGAGCTCTTAAATTCTCAAGAGCTGGGGAGGAGGACTGGTTTCTTGGTGGTGAGCTTACGAGTTATAGAATAATACAAATAGTTCTAGACTCAACCATTCAATTAGTGATTATTTGAAGTTACATCAGCACTGAAAAAACTGACTTAACAATCTTTGCCCACACAATATCCCCACAATCATGTAATCAAAATTTGAGTGCTTGGCAACCAGGATGTATTTATGATAATTGTGAGGTCCCAGAGTGAAGTGGTTGCTGTTAGCAACTTTTGCTGTTGGCTTCCAACAAATAAAATCAATGAGGGAAGCTGAATTTGCTTAATGCGCACCTGATTCACTTAATAAGTGCAGTGATTTGATTAATTGGATGTGACTCACTTAACAGCTACCTTGCTTAATAATGGAAATCGTGGCTGTAAGTTAAGGACTAGTTATATACCACTTCGCCTTTACCTTTGGGCAGTATTTTAAAGCAGCCTTATAAAAAGGCTAAACTGGTTCACGTTTTAACAAAAAAAGGTATGAAGGAAGCAAATTAATTCATGAAGGGCTCCAAGTCAAATATGTGAAATGGGTCTGTCTGTACTAACCATTTCCTATACTTCTGTATATGTTGGACTTGGGGGACGATGGCAGGTATGTGAATTGTGTTCCAAAAGTTTAGAGAAATATTAAAGTGGGAGAGACTATTGTGGCTCACTGTCTCTTGGAACAAACACCTTGTCTTTTCCATGCCAAAAATTTTATGAAAGCCTGCTTTTTGGAGGCTTACATAATATCTGTACAAATAATTCTTAATTTCAGGAGGCTTTATGTAGGTGGTACATAATACCTTACGAAGGATAAAAAAGTGACATGACTGTTTTTTAGTTACAACTTTTCAGCATCCCCATGGTCACGTGATCAAAATTCAGATGCTTGGCAATTGACTCATATTTATGACTGCTATAGTGTCCTATGATCATGTGGTCTCCTTTTGGGACCTTTTAATAAACAAACTCAATGGGGAAGCCAGATTCATTTTTTAATTACTTTATTAACAACTGCAGTGATTCACTGAACTGTGGCAAGAAACATTGTAAAGTGGAGTAAAATTCCACTTAACAAATGTTTCACTTAGCAACAGAAATGTTGGGCTCAATTTTGGTTATAAATCAAGGGCTACTTGTATGCATTGGAATCAGTAATTTTCAGTGCCATTGTAACTTTAAACGGTCACTAAATGAACTGTTGTAAGTCGAGGACCACCTGTATTTTCTTGAATGTTATGTTCATGTCAACATAAACATGCTGCTTCTTTAAGGTGCTGTCAGATACAAAAAGGGTTTCCATAACAGATCCCAAGTATCTGCCTGCTTCAAATTAAATACAACATACCTCTAAATAATGGCATCCCAAGGCAAACGCAGCATATGGATTTCTCACTCAAGTTTTTCCTTACTTTTTCAACAGAATCTTTGATCAAAATTTCAAAAAATTGAGCAAGTCCCTCTCAGCTGCTAAGAAGAGCTTGCAGGATCAGAGGTTTGATGAGGATGATGTAGTTCTGGTTGATGTACTTGAACCCCGGGAGCTGATACTGAAAATCCAATACCGAGTTGATATCTACAAAATCTGTATTCTAATGGTGTGAGGCTTAGTATTTCATATCTTATCTCTATTCACTTCCCTTTGCTGTCATAATGTGGGCTTTTCTTTTTCTTTTCCCCGCGCTTGTCTAAGACTCAGTCCTAAGATCTGCAATAGACTGTTTTTTTTATGAGCTTCAACACAAGAGGCAGCCATCTTGGGTTTTGGAATCTTATTTTTCACTATTGGATATTCCCTAACTAATAGATGGACCTTTGTATACAATCCTGCCTAAATCCATTGTTATATTAATTTACATACTGTAACAATGTAACAAAATGATGGGCAACAATTTTTGAATTGGGAAGTAATGTCACTGAGGAGGATCTGACATCTTTCTCAGGATCCTATTCTATTCTCTTAGTCTTACTCTCTTAAAACTACTTTTATTTATTACTGTTTTTAAAACAACAGAAAAAAGACAAAAGGAACAAAACAAAGATAATGGTGACAGAAATACATCATCAAACAAAAAGGTGCATACTAAAAAAGGAAATAAAGTATAACATTGTTACAATAGTAAACAGTTTCAATTCTGTGCAAATTATCTAATGCAAATATGCAAGTATGTTTGTATTATCACATCTTTGATCCACTGAGTGACTGGTGACATATTTATTGTCCCAATGCTGCTTTATCGGTCTTTTAGCTATGGTTAACGGCAGAGAGAATCCTTGTGCTCTAACACAGCTACTTAACTTCATCTTCTGTAGACAGAGCCTCTTCAGCGAGTGGTTGACCACATGTCACAAATACTAAAGGTTCATCCAAATAGAATCATCCTCCTGCATTATGATAGTGAACTTTCAGTTGATGCTACTCCTGCTAAGTTGGACCTTGGCGTTGCTGATATCATCGGTAAATAGTTTAGGGACTTCTTTTTTACTTCAGATCATCATTACTTCCAGTCTCATTGCCTGTTTTAAATTCCTCAAACCTTTTGCCTCCCAAATGAATTAAACTTCTGTACTGTCCAAAATTTACAGCTATTTTCTTGTGTTCTCCCTACTATATTATCTAAACCTCTTTTTTTTTTTCAAAATTAGAACTACTGCAAGGTTTGGGAGATACTAAATTCTAATCCCCCTTCAGCCACATACTCTAATTAATTGTTGTGGCCCAGCTCTATCTTTATGGGGCAGCTGATGATAATTTTGGGGTAAATCATTATTTTGCTGTTTTGAACTCCATGGACAAAAAAGTAGGATAAATGTTCTCTGTTGGATAACTTCCAGATTGTATAGTGGAGACCAGTAACCAACGGGCTAATGATCCTAGAGCCCTGTTGCTTCGCGTACAAGGAAAAGACAGAGGTTCTGTGATGGAGATTACAATCCAGAAGGTAAAGAACTAAGATGTGAATTGTAGGATTTCTTTTGTGAAGAAGCATTACAATATTGTATTTGTGTTCTCCTTTTTGCAGGGGGAGCCCTTAGAAGCCCTTATGAACCACTACAAAGAAGCTCAAGGTCTTGGCAGATCTAAAGTTGTCTTCTATTTTGATGGGCAGCGTTTGACAGAAACTCTGACCCCTGAACAATTGGGGATGGAATCTGGTGATATTATTGAAGTGTGGAACTAGCATCTTTGCATTTGCAAAGAATCCACATCTAGAGTTGATTATTATTTTTTTATATTTACCCACTCTTGAGTGACTCAGGTGTGTTCAGTGTGATATTTGATATTTACCCACAGTGTGATATTTTGATATTTACTCACTGTTAGTGACTCACTACTTTCTTGATTTAATTTTCACTGAGTCTGATGTCTGTGGGAAATGGCAGTTTAATTTATGGAGAAAATAAACACAGGACACTTTTCACTTTATTATCTCCTGTACTCAAAAATTTGAATATGTAATAAAATTTAATTTTGTTACTGGTTCTGTTGCATGTAGGCAAACTTTGTAGAAGAATAATGATGGATATTAAGAGAATACTATGTTCTTAATAATTCTTCAATAAATATTAATAACACTATAACAAAAATATTTGCCTATCCCAGGTTTTTGGGGAGGATTTGATAGGTGGATAAAAATGCCAAAGGCAATCTAAATAACTAGCTGACTTCAACCAACCATAATAATACAAAGACTGCACAACAGAAGAGAAAGAACTGGAGCATAAAGTCCTGTAAGGGTAAATAAAATGATAAAGTAAGCAAAGATATGATTTACATAATAATAATAATTATATAATAAGATTTATATATCTCGTCACGCTGCTTACAGTCCTTTCTAAGCAGTTTAGAGTTAGAATATTGCCATTAACAATTTTTGTCCTCGTTTTGCTGACCAGAAGGATGGAAGGCTGAGTCAACCTTGAGCTAGTCGGGATTGAACTGCTGGACTGCTGGCAGCAGGGAGTCAGCAGAAGTAGCCTGCAGTACTGTATTCTAACCACTGCGCTGCCACTGCTCATAATAGATACTTTGGTTATAATTCCAAAACCAGGAACATCATTTGAATTCTATTGGCATTAACAAAATCACCAATCAAATGGAAAAAGCATCTTGGAATAGCTTACATCCTATGACAATATTTTAATATTACACAACATCTGTCTGTTCTTGGGAAGGACTGTAAGTGGACAAAATTGGCAAATCCAGTCTAGGCTTTTTCATATTATGATTGGTTAAACAGCAGTACAATCCCAATATTACATTTTCTTAACTTCCCATGCTATTAACAACCATATTTCCTAAATATAATCACATCAATTAGAAAATTTTGAACTGTATGTCTCCCAAATTGCTCAATAGATCTAATTCTGCTGTCTTGGATAAACATGTTTTCGTTTAGGTGCTTTCTGTTACTTATTTCTCATAATCCCCAGGCATGGTGATTTGGAATCCAACACAACTGAAAAAATACCTCATTGTATAGAGCTGAAATCCTAGTAACTCCACAAGGATACATTTGTTTTTCTTGACAACACTATCGAAATGTTACCATTATGTTGACTTTTTTCCAGTTTAATCACTGAATCCCAATATTTTCTAGTAGATTCTACAGAAGTGCTAATCAGTTGACCATTCTTAGCTTGTCAATAGCGCTGATCAGGTGCTGGCCTCCAGTAAGGCATGGGGAGAATATCAACTTGGAAGAAAATCTGTTTATGCTCAAAATTTATCTATGTAGTGATTGGTACTGTGCTCTTCAATAAAACAGCTGACATTTTTAAAGAAAGGTAAATCATTGCATGTAGAAAACGATGTTTTAATTTATAGACAGCTTCTAATAACAGGTTGAAAAATAACATTCCAAAATTGTATGTAATCTAAGACAAAAAGCCTTTCCTCCTATTTTCCCCTCTTGTGGATATTCATACAGACAATGGGTTTTCTTTTCTTTTGTATACTTAGCCATTTTTTATTTTTTTAATCATAATTTGTGGAACTTCTGTAAACCACAGTGAATATACCAAGAACCCAAACTCTTAAGGAGTTCTATAGGAATCTCTCTGTCTTTATCTGTCTTGAATTCCTTTCTCTTGGGCAATTGAAATTATACAATAACCTGAAAAAAATAATTCAGGAACAGCATAGGTGCTGGAGATGTTATTTTGCCTGACTTCAAGCAAATTCTAATTAGATATAAAGCTCTCCATATACAGATTCAAAGCTGCAAATATGAAAAAGAAACTTGATTTTGAAGGGGAATGAATACTCACAAAAATGATGAAAACTCTTGTTCATAATTACCTATGAAAACAAGCTTAATTCTTTGCTCATAATTTGAATAAATCATATTTACATGACATAAACCTCTATGAAGATATTTTTATATGAATTAAGGTTAGTGGTACCACAATTGTTTAGTTTTATGTAACCAGCAGCTGGAAATGGTTAACCAGCAGTTTTGGGGCAATACATAGAGAGCATGTTTCTATTGCCAAATTAACTAAAATTAATGCTAAGTCTGTCTTTATTAGTCCAACAGGTTTACAATAGTTGTAAATTGTAAGCCTCCAGCTACACTAAACGATTTGTGCTCTCACTCCCACCTGCCCTATCATCAACATCCTCCTCCCTTTTTTAAAAATGGTGACTTGCCAAACCATGCCATTTAGAATGATTGAGATGGCTTTAACTTGAGAGAGATGCGATAACGGAGAAAGCTAGGACAAAACTGGTAGTAATAAAATTAAATGTGATATTTTGTAAATTAGGGCACACTGAATGTCATAGAGACAGTGCGACGCAAGGAAACAGAGCTGGGCAGAAAGTAATGCTCTGTAACCGTAACAACCAACAAAGACAGGCTACCCGTTGCTCGAGGAGAGAAGTATGAGCCTGCCCCAGGGCTGGTAAGGAGCGCAACAGAAACTGCCATTTTCCTTTGCTTCCTCTAATGAAAGGGGGCATTCTATTGGCTGTCGTCGAGGCAAATTGTCCCTCCCTCGGCCGCCGAGGGTCAGGCTCCGCCTCTCTCAAGTGCTCCGAGTCGCAGCGCGCGGGGCGGAAAAGGCGGGGGGAAAAAGTCATATGATAAGGAAGGTGGTCCTTTTTTCTTTTTTAAAGGAACTCCTTTTCTTAAAAAAAACAACACTCACGTGATCTGATCCGACTGTTCAAACATAGGGGAGAAAGGCCGGGTAAGTTTATGAAGAGGAATATTACATTGAATTTGGAAATGGAGGGGAACTTGGCACGCGCTCGTTAAAGATATCTTCCCCCAGTTCATTTTAATGGGTTATTCTAAGCGGGGATGGACTGATCCTGGGGGTCCGCTGACAGAATTACCAGCATTACCAGAAACTAGCATTTAGGGTTTAGTCGGAGGAGTTAAGCCTCCCATAATCATGATTGGCTATAGTTCGTATTTTGAAAGAATCAGCCTGCCCTCCTGTCTCTTTCCAGCCGTGTTTGCCTCCGTTCTTTTGGAAGAGGCCCGAGAGAGTTTTTTTAAAGAGAGAGGGTTATTAAATATAGTTTAGTGGGTCATTTCTAACAATAACCCTGTGGAGCAGGCAGTCCGGTTAAGAATTTTTCTACCCCGCTTTCTTGGAAGCAGGCGTGGGTAGATAGTAGATCTGCTGGGAGATATCTCGGATTTGTGGTAGAGATTCCTGAGGTTCAGTTGCGAAATGAAGACATCCACCAAAGAAATTTGCAGCTTTTCTCACTGTTTGAACAGAATTCTTAATTGGCCAAGTGTGATTGGATACAAACAAGGAATTTTCCTCTGGTGCATCAGCTCTCAGTGTACATACAAACAAGTCATAATCATAAAATACAAATCATCATAAATCATAGGTACAACACACTGATAGTCATAGGGTACTAAAACAATCAACACAAATCATAATAGGGTATAAATGAAGGATGTTTGAGAAAATTGTGATTTAAAAGTACTTCCTTCATCTGAGTTCTAAATTGATCAGTGCTTTTAATAGTAGCATTTGTTTTTCCACCATTCTTTAATTGATTGATTGTTTAATTGATAAAAATTTGTTAGATACAATCCTCATAATTCATAAATACGACACAGTGCTAGTCATAGGATACCAAGCAATCAATATAAATCATAATATATTGAGTTTGAATAGAAACCTTGTCTGGATTCTAAATTGACCAGTGACTTTAATAGCATTTGTTTTCCCACCATGCTTCAGTTGATTGATTGGTGAAAATTTGTAGGGCCCTCCCACTCACATTCAGTAACTCTCAGTGGCTTACAAAAATTGATAGGCCTTGTGGGTTTTTTTTCTTTAATAGATCCTGTTCTTCTGTAATTGTATGGGTTTGGTATACTCTCTGATCTTGCAAATCTAAAGTCTGTATTCCCTGTAATTATACATTTTTTTTCCTTACAGTGGATCTTTCTTATTCCCAGCCATGGGATCCCAGCAGCAATCTTATGCTGATACAGCTCCAATTTTGACCCAGGCAGATGATACTGAAGGTGAAGGAAAAGACGATCTTCAGCCAGGACATATAGGAGAAGAAGAAGTACGGGCCCTGACAGGGATATCCTCTCAACATGCAGGCCTTATTGTAGGGGTACTCTTTTTTATTAATCTATTGAACTACATGGATCGCTTCACTGTGGCTGGTAAGCATAATGGAATGGTAGCTGAAATTCTTCCAGTTTCTTATTTGAACTGATGAAATGGGTACTTTTAAAGCAAAGATAAATAGATTCTCCCCATTCCTGGCTTTGATTAGATCATTATGGATGAAGTTGATGAAAAGTACTATCTTTGTATCCTCATTCAAAATTCTGAATTTCTTTTCCCTTGTTTCAGGTGTTCTTCCTGACATTGAGAAATTTTTTGATATTGATGATAGCAAATCAGGACTGCTACAGACAGGTGAGGACTGGTGCAATTGGCCTTGGTTGTCTTTTCTCTCCCTTTTGTAACCATTTACACAGTTGATATGGAACAGAGGTGGAACATAAAACTCTTTTTCATTTCCTAACAGTTTTTATTAGCAGCTACATGGTACTAGCACCTATTTTTGGTTACCTGGGTGATCGTTACAACCGTAAATATCTGATGTGTATAGGAATCTTCTTCTGGTCTATTGTGACTCTAGGGAGCAGCTTCATCCCCAAGCAGGTATTTATCGGGTGTGGAAGAGGGGACTTCTGGTAAATTTCCAGAAATTATTCTTGAAATTCTGTATTTTCAAGCTATAAAACCTTTCTAATAGGCTTAGTGATGAGGAATTCCATACATTCGAATGCATGAAGTTTCATAGCAGGCAATGAGAAGAGGAATTAACCCTCTGGCTGTTGCTGCTTTCAAATAGTTGCATTTCTGGCTCTCTTTTAATCGAACCTCAAATAAATTCTCTAAAATTAGAAAGAATTTTTTCTAAGGTTTCCTGTTTTATTGCTGAAGCCCCTTTTGCTTTAAGTAAGCAATAAACAAATAACTAAATAAAATCTAAACAAAGTTAAAATGTTTAATTCATAGCTCACCACCAAAAGTTTCAAGGTTCTTTTTGAGTGTATTCTAGATTTAGAGCTTATATCTGCTTCCCTATTGTTCATACACTGTTTTTTATCTCCTCTTCAGTTCTTCTGGATGTTGCTACTTACACGAGGCCTAGTGGGTGTGGGAGAGGCTAGCTATTCAACTATTGCCCCCACCATTATTGCTGACCTGTACTTGGGTGACCGGAGATCCCGCATGCTTAGCATTTTCTACTTTGCTATACCTGTAGGCAGGTGGGAACAGCCTGTGCTCTATATTTGGAGGGAGGGTGAAAAGATGGGTTTTATCTTTGTTGAAAATAAAAAACTAACATTACTTTATATAGCTAGCATATCCATATCCTAAAAGAGTTTAAGCTGATAGTGTTAACTAGCTTTGATGGAAGTTGGAAACCTGCCAGAGTATAGATTTGAATACTCTCCTGATTTTTTTCTACAGTGGACTGGGTTACATTGTGGGATCAAAGGTGAAAGATGTGGCTGATGACTGGCATTGGGCCTTGCGGGTAAGTAGAATTTATAGTTACTTTAGTCAATGTTTGTTGTTACAACAAATGTTGTTATTCTGAAACTTCTTTTTACCCAAAGTTAGACTGCAGCCTGTTCTCCAGTCATTCACATATATTTTTCTCTTTTCAGAATGTTTCACGCTGTTTTTTTTTTTTATTATGCCCTCCACAGGTGACTCCAGGTTTGGGAGCATTAGCTTTGATATTATTGATAACTGTGGTGCGCGAACCACCCCGAGGAGCTGTAGAGACACGCACTGATGCTCCTCTTCATTACACTTCATGGACAGCTGATTTGAGAGCCCTGAGCCACAAGTGAGTCATGTGACAGGGATCTTGCTTCTCTATTTTTTTTTCTGAATTATATTCTAACCCTGAAAACCTCATTTTAATAGATCCAGATCAGTGCAAATACTCATAAATTAGAGTTAAAAACAAGCTTTTATTTCATAACTTGCAGGATAGCTAGAAGTGACATGAAATTTTGTTCCTCCAAGTGAAAGAGCTAGTGGGGAGGGCTGGATCACTGGATATTTCTCTGAAAAACCACTTGGTTTGTATTCTTTTGAAGAACAGGAGCTCACTACTCAGTATGAAATTCACAGGCTGACAAAGAACAATAGATTGCTGTGCTCTACTGGTAACGTTGGTAGGAGATTTCTACAAAATGTCTGGCCAAAGAACTAGGCATTCATGTGTAGATTGTAGAGTATCAGACTTTTTATAATTACCAGGGAAGTGCTGATTACTTTAGTATAGTGATTAAGATACTGGCCTAGTAACCAGGATACAATTAATTTAAGGCCTCCTTTATTCAAGAAACCTGCCAGATAAATTCGGCCCAGTCACTCGGATCAGCTCATCTTACAGGGTTGTTTTGGAGTAAATAGGAGTAAAAGATATGTTCACCATTTTGAGTTATACATAAAAAATATGTATATGAGATAGAATAATAGCAGGGAAGTGCTGACTACAATTGGAGGCTAGTGTGTGGATACTTTTGGAGGATAACGTTTTTATGTTTTCTCAGCATAAAAGTAAAGATATTTTAGCATATTTGTCATTTTGTTCAAGCCAATGCTTGATAATGCTTCTCAGCCTTGTGCTACTCACATGGCAAGTTGATTACTCATGGCTATCTTGGGAAGATAATACTTCCCAAACCTTACCCAAAATTGGGTAAAAGCTATTTTTATTTAGTTAAGGACAAATGAACCAATTACCCATCACATCAGGGAAAATTGAAATTTTTATTAAAATATATTTGAAAATATCCAAAAGTATTCCTATTGAGATGAAAATTGATTACATTACTAGTGATATTTTTTGAAATGACAAAGATTATTCAGTGATATTGTTTGTCTGGAGTACTGATGATGTTACCTAGTTGGATAATGAAATGTCTGCAAGCAAACTACCAAGCTCAGAGAACATCAATCACTCCATAATCCAATCCTGAGCTACATATGTTCTTTTCTATTGATACTGGTTTTACAATGCAGATAATCTTCAACTATTCATTCAGCAAACATTTTGAAATTACAGTATTTATTTATTTATTTATTCAGATTTCTATACCGCTCCCTCTCCCAAAAAGGGACTCGGGGCGGTGTACAGCCTACTAAAAAACACACAGAATAAATACAATTTAAAACTAGATTAAATATACAAATCCGGCTGAATCCCATCCAACTACAAATTCAAACATTTAAAATCCGGGATTAATTAAAAATTTAAAAATTATAAAATTTAACAATTAAAACCCAAATTAAATTTAAAACCCATAGACCATTTACTGGGCCAGGCCGGCCTGCTTGAAAAATAAGGTCTTAACTGCGCGCCGGAAGGTCAGGATGTCCGTCATGGCCCGTATCTCCGGGGGGAGATCATTCCACAGGGAGGGGGCTCCCACAGAGAAAGCCCGTACCCTTGGGGCTGCCAGCCGACAACGATCAGGCGGCGGCACCCCAAGGAGGGCAACCCTGTGAGAGCGTACTGGGCGGCGGGAGGTTGTTGATGGCAGCAGGCGGTCCCGTAAGTACCCAGGTCCTGAGCCATGGAGCACTTTAAATACAGTCAGTACCACCTTGAATCGAATCCGGAAGGCCACAGGAAGCCAGTGCAGCCTGCGGAGAAGCGGTGTTACGTGGGAGCCCCGAGGGGCACCCACGATCACCCGCGCGGCTGCATTCTGAACCAGCTGCAGCCTCCGGAGACTCTTCAAGGGGAGCCCCATGTAGAGAGCATTGCAATAGTCCAAGCGGGAGATGACGAGGGCGGAAGTGACCGTGCGAAGTGCGCCCAGATCCAGAAAGGGCCGCAACTGGTGAATCAGACGAATCTGACAAAAAGCCCCCCTGGCGACGGAGGCAATATGATCTTCTAAAGACAGCCGTACATCCAGGACACCCAGATTGCGCGCCCTTTCCACGGGGGTCAAAACCTCTCCCCCCACGGCCAGCGAAGGAACAAGCTGGCTGTATCTGGGCGCAGGAAATCACAGCCACTCGGTTTTGGTCGGGTTGAGACGAAGCCTGTTGCGACCCATCCAACTCCGCACGGCCTCAAGGCACCGCGTCATCACTTTGACGGCTTCGTTGGGGTGGCCCGGGGTGGAGATGTACAACTGAGTATCATCAGCGTACTGATGGAACTCCACCCCGAAGCTACTGATGATCTCACCCAGCGGCTTCACATAAATGTTGAACAGCAGGGGCGAGAGCACCGACCCCTGGGGCACCCCACACCCAGCGGCTGATCTCTGCCCCCCTGTCAACACAAATTGCGAACGGTCGGAGAGGAAGTAGGCGAACCACCGCAACACGGTGCCTCCCACCCCCAACCCCTCCAACCGCCGCAATAAGATACTGTGGTCGACAGTATCAAAAGCCGCTGAGAGATCTAACAGGACCAGGACAGAGGAACAACCCCTGTCCCAAGCCCTCCAGAGATCATCCACCAACGCGACCAACGCCGTCTTCGTGCTGTGCCCGGGCCTGAAACCCAATTGGAGGGGGTCAAGATAACTCGCTTCATCCAGGTACTGCGGGAGCTGATGTGCCACCACACTCTCGACAACCTTCGCAACAAAGCGAAGGTTGGAGACTGGACGATAATTTGATAGTAATGCTGGGTCCAGGGACGGTTTCTTGAGGAGGGGCCGAACCACCGCCTCTTTCAAGGCGGCGGGTAACAGCCCCTCTCTCACGGAAGCGTTTATAATTCCCTGGAATCAGCCTCGTGTCACCTCCCGAGTGGCCAAGACCAGCCAGGAGGGGCACGGGTCCAGCAAACAAGTGGTGGCATTAAGCCCCCCCAGTATCCTGTCCACGTCCTCCAGAGTAACAGGATCGAACTCAACCCAAATGACCTCACCGATATCCACCCCCGCCCGGAGATGCCCAGTCGGAGTCCAGCTCATCCCGGATCTGAGTGATTTTGTCCTGCAGAAACCTAGAGAACTCCTCAGCCCGCCCTTGCAAGGGATCTTCCCGCGCTCCCACCTCCAAAAGGGAGCGGGTCACCCTAAACAGGGCGGCTGGGCGGTTTTCCGCGGACGCAATAAGGGTGGAGAGGTAAGACCTCCTCGCCATCCTTATCGCCACTAAATACGTCTTAATATGAGATTGTAGTAGTGTTCGGTCAGACCCAGAGCGGCTAGCCCTCCAACTACTCTCTAGGCGTCTTTTCCGGTGCTTCATCTCCCTCAGCTCCTCAGAAAACCAAGGAGCCACCTGGGATCGGTACTGGGTCAGAGGCCACAAGGGCACGACCCGGTCAAGGGCCCCAGCAGCCACCCTATCCCAGGTGGCGACCAAGCCCTCAACCGAGTCGTGTGTGTGAGCTTCGGGAAATGGCCCAAGCTCCGTCAGGAACCTATCTGGGTCCATCAGGCGCCTGGGGCGGTACCATTTTATCGGTCCCGCCTCCCTGCGGCTGGGGGGTGCGGAACGGAAGTCGAGCTTCAGGAGTGAGTGATCAGTCCATGACAGGGGTTCTACAACTATATCCCCTACACCCAGATCACTCTGCCACTGATCAGAGACAAAAACTAGATCCAGGGTGTGACCTCCCAAGTGAGTAGGGTCCCGAATTAACTGAGTCAGGCCTATGGCTGTCACGGAAGCCATGAACTCCTGAGCAATCCCCGAGGCACCGCCGGCAGAAGGCAGGTTGAAATCCCCCATGACCATAAGCCTAGGGGTCTCAACCGCCAAGCCGGCTATGACCTCAAGGAGCTCAAGCAGGGCCGATGCCACATAGCAGGGAGCCAGGTATGTGACCAACAAGCCCACCTGTACCCTGGGACCGAACTTCATGAAAAGAGACTCACATCCGGTCGTCTGAGAAACAGTGGATTCCCTCGGACACAGATCCTCCTTAATAACCACCGCAACCCCCCCTCCCCTCCCCTGGGCCCTCGGCCGATGAAAAACCCGAAACCTGGCTGGGCACATCTCCACCAGAGGGACTCCCCCCTCTTGGCCCAGTAGTGCTGAAGGGGCTTAAAACTGGTCCTTGAAGTTCAATTAGACTTTCTAAGTGGTATTGGGTAACGAAAGAAAAAGTTTGGGAAACACTGGCCTAAGACTAATACCATCAGAAAAGTGCTGTAGATGACTTCTAACATATATACAAGTTATGTTGTCAATAGTCATTTTTGGACAATTTGTTACTCAGTTGTAAATCTTTACTTATGAACACATATTCTGTTGAGATGACAGATCTCTGACAGCTCAGATCTGTTACCATTTGGTTCTGGGAATTCAGAAGGCTATAGTACATGCTGACATTACTTCTTTGTTTCTTTCTGTCCCCTGATTGGCCAGCCGTAGCTTTGTGTTGTCATCACTAGGATTCACAGCCGTGGCATTTGTAACAGGCTCCCTAGCATTGTGGGCACCTGCATTCCTGTACCGCTCACGACTGGCCACCGGAAATCTCCCACCTTGCCCTAGTGGTAAGGTATGTCATGCAGACACTGATAGGTGAGTTAACAATGGGGACTGTCTTGTGTCTTGATTTCTAGTTTAGTTTATGTTTTTGGTCTCTTTTGAAGAACATCACGACAACTTATTTCTGAGTTCTTCTAAATACTTTGTATGGCTTTTGAAAAGATTCCAGCATGCTGATTATTTAACAATTTTGAACCATTTCTGATGAGCTTCACCAGGCCATATGTAATTATTATCGCAGCCTCATCTTTGGTATTATCACTTGTGTGACTGGTGTCCTGGGCGTTACTGCTGGAGTGGAGATTTCAAGGCGCTGGCATCGCATCAATCCCCGTGCTGATCCCCTGGTGTGTGCCATTGGTCTGCTTGGTTCTGCCCCCTTCCTCTTCCTGGCTGTCGTCTTTGCTCAGCAGAGCATTGTTGCCACTTATGTAAGTTTCTCTTTGATTTTAATGTAATTGTTGGGGGCACAGGGAAGGGTATTTCTATATATGGCATATCATGGAAAATAATATATCTTTTTAAGATACAATGAAATGATTCTTCTTCATTCTTCCTTATAGGTATTTATTTTTATTGGTGAAATACTCCTTTCCCTCAACTGGGCCATAGTGGCAGACATTCTTCTGGTGAGATAATGGGGAAGGGAAAACACGTACATTTGCTCAACAAACAGGGTCTGAGGCTTGGAAATTAATAGCACGAATGCATGCCTTTTAAGTAGAACTAGAGAAACAATCAGCAGTAGACCTATATCACTAGTAACTATTCTACACTATACGACCTCTGATAGTTCATGTGATCAATCTCTGTTTTGTTGCAGATAGGTTCATCACTATCTGTGTTTGTTTAATTGCCTCATACCTTACTGGCAGAAGCACAATCCTATCTATCCACCTTTCTTGGCTTTTCCCCCCTCTGACAAGTAGAAGAGCTAGTGGCTCCAAGCCCATAGAATCAATATCTCTGCCTCTCCTTTATTTGTTTATTTATTAAATTTATTTGCTACCTATCTCACCATGGGGTACTTTGGCTAGCTTACTACAATAAAATGGGAAAAAAGATATAAATAAGTATAGCTTTATCCTGCAGTCATTGATATTTCTGACAAAGCGTGTCAAATGAAATATCCCCTTTTTCTCTTTGCAGTATGTTGTCATCCCAACTCGCCGTTCCACAGCTGAAGCTTTTCAGATTCTGTTGTCCCATCTTCTGGGTGATGCAGGGAGCCCTTATCTTATTGGCTTGGTAAGCATTTGGATATAAGGCTTAGGCTGAAGTTGTAGAACTGATATTCTTGTCATGTGTTCCACCTCCTCAGATCGAAGCAGTTCACAAAACCTCTTGGAGCTACCTGGATCCCAGGCTCTCCTTGTAGTTTTTTTTCAAACTAAAAGTAAACATTCCAGCACAGCTTTGTGCATTGTAACCTCCATAGGACGGCAAGGTCACTGTAGATACTGGGCTTTGGGATTGGAATTAATAGATAAGATTAAAGCAGGGCATTTTCATATGTGACTGCAAAACTATGGTTTTGTTCTTGAGACAGTGTAGATTCTATACCTATTTTTGTTTAGAGGCATCTAACAATGTTTCTTTTCCTCAAAATATGAGAGTAATTGAAAACTTGTGTGGAACTGCTGTTCCAAAATTATGTTTATTTCTTTTCTGTTCTGCATGCAGTGGGCTGCTATTGTTCAGATTTCAGATATGGAGTAGCTGAATTTCATAAAATGAAATTCTTATTTTCATATTTTCCGTTACAAAGGAAAAATAAACCATGATGTGTGCCTGTTTCACTATTTATTTCAAGTGGGATGAAATAGCAAGAGAAGCAATAAATAATATTCATCTCCAGTTCTGAAGGCTTTCCATAGGGAAATTACCTAATAAGATTGCATGATTATTGTTTCCCTCCCTCCCATAGATTAGTGACCAAATCCAGAGTGATCGCCCCGTTTCATTGCTGTCACAGTTCCGAAGCCTGGAATATGCACTTATGGTCTGCAGCTTTGTAGGTGTTATTGGTGGTGGTTTCTTCCTCGCTACGGCTTGTTTCATTCAGGCAGATCGTAAACGGACAGAGCTGTATGCACAAGGTAAAACTTTTTTCCTCTGCCTTTCCACAGAGTAAGAATTAACGCCTCAAGTATTCAGGCTGTTTCTGAATTCAGTGCTGTGTCACAAAAGCACATGTTGCTAGTAAAAAAGTGCACATCCTTTGGTTTTATTGTACACTACACATAAAGGGAGAAGTGCTAGAAGTGCAAAAATGCATCAACTATCCTGAAGTGTTGAGTGTTTGAGAACATTTTCAATGTGGGTTCCTCAGGAGATAGTCACTGGTATTGAATAGAATGACTTGGAAGCAATCTTTACCTCAGATGTTTCATAGATGCTCCTGACCAAGTTTGCCTCAAAATCTATAAACCATTGAATCACATGAATTTCCCTCCTTTTTCCAGCACTGTCTTGACGTTTAGTTCTCTATTTTATCTACTTTATCCTTTTCTTTTTGTGTGTGTTTCCTTTCTCCCCTCCCCACCCTTTTTTTTCTTAAAAATTGTGAAAGAAAGAAGGAAGAAAATAACTCACCTCAAATGCTTCTACTTGTAGCCAGTAGTCCCAGAACAAGAGTAATGCCAAGGCACTCAGAATTGTTGTACAGATAGTTTTTGACATGATCAGAACTGGAACTAGAATTTTCTTTGCTAAGTGAATCATGGCCAATTTTACCACCTTTTTTGTAATGATTAATCATTGCAGTTATTTGAATCATAGAGTCATTAAGCAAATCTGGCTCCCCCCCTTTTATCTTACCTTTTTCTTTTTATCAGAAGTTGGGTGGAAAGGTCACAAATAGTGATCACATGATCCTGGGGTCATTTTATTTAGTATATGGCACCCCTGAAACTCTACAACTTATGTAAATGCCAAGAGCCCAGATTTTGATCGTGTGACAGAGGATGCTGAGAAGATTGTGGGTGTGAACATCAGTCATAAGTCGCTTTTTTCAGTGCCTTTATAAGGCTTGAACAGTTGATCGAATGATTGTAAATGGAGGATTACCAGTATATGGCAACATGTAGCTGTGAAAGAAATAAGGAAAGACAATAGCACCGAAAAATATGAAAGAGAGCTCAGGCATTCTCCTTTCAAAATCTTGTTCTCTTTGGATAAGACCCTCCCCTGTGAAGGCAGACCTTAACATGTTCCTTTACTCACTCCAGGTCAGCTGCACGAGTCTTTGGAAGGGGAGGACGGCATTGTTGTTCCTCAGCATGGGCGATCAACAAAAGTTCCTGTCTCCAGTGTCCTTATCTGAAGTTTCACTGCCATTCTGCTTCAGTTTTGGAAACTTGAACAGATTTGTATTTGGCAGTTGAGGAAACAGAGAGAGAGAGAGAGAGAGACTCTTTTAAAGGCACCAAGGCAGGGTTATGGACAATAGGACATGAAATCACAATTTGTTGCTATGTATATAGGACTTTTTTATAAATCACAAACACTATTCAGAGTTGTGTGTCATTTCTCAGATGAATGAGGATGAAATAGCAAAAACCCATCTACTTAATTTCCAACTTTTATTTGGATGATTTTATTTTTATTTCATTTATTTTTTCTCTGCATTGTGAAATTCAAAGCAACTTGCAAAAGGTTTACAAAGTAACTGAAAAGATCAGTCTTCAATAGCCTCGGGTTTTAAGAAAAATGAAATATTCCAGATCACATCTATGCTGTCATATAAAAGACTTTATTTGTAGTCTTGCTGCCTTCATATATTTTTACAGAATTTTTGGATCTCCATTTTTACAAACCTATGAAATATCCTGATAAGAACTGACCATCTAGATGCCCCTTGCTTCTCCACCCCCATCCCCAGGAGAAAATCATAACCAAGACAGTGTTAGGAGGTACTCTTAAAAAAATCACATTATAACATATCAGTTATATTTTACTTGAGAAGCTAAAAGGGTTTGCATCTCTATTAAGATGTCATTGTCTACTTCTGAAGTATGAAAACTTGCATGAAAAATGTTGCATAAATGGTTGTAGCCTCAGACTCCTATTTAATATTTTTGTTCCTAACATATCGTTGCTTTTGAACATTGGAATGAAGATTGGCAAAGTTTGGATGATTGATATCTTGTTTTGTACAACCAAGTCTTTTTTGGGGGGTGGGGGGGGTTATTATCCATGGATGAATTCATTTCAGTTCCCACTCTTACTTTTCAATGCTTACTCTTGAATATTACTTGCGGTTCTACTGGCAATCTGGCTTCTGCTCCTCGCGTTAAATGCAGTAGTTGGTTTGTTTCATTTGTCACTTTGAAGTTAATGTAGTTGCTAGCTGCATTTTGTCTTTACCTCGAGGAGAAGAAGCTTAAATAAAAAGGCTTCCTGCAAAGACATCAGTGAAAGACAGTGGTTGCATTTTAACTATAGGTGGGTTTTTTAATAATTTGTAATGTAAATGGATTAAAACCATTTCAGTCAATTATGGATTCATTTCAGTATGCTTCAATGTAAAATCAAATGTAGAAAAATGAGTTGTAATTGAAATTAATATTTCTTGGCCTGATATCTTATAAATATTTTGAATTAAATTCAATCCTCAACCATACTGACCGATTATTATGATACAGCAATAACATTAAGACCACTAGTGTGCTTAAGTCTCCCTTAAGCTGATGAGGAAATGTTACAGTCTCCAGCTTGTATATGTTCACCTAAAAATTTCATTCCTTTTTTGTTCTGTCATTTATGTTAAATGCATTTCTTCATTCATCTGAAAAATGTGGGTTTGGCTTGCACCACAATAAATTAATTCATTTTTGAAATTTTTTGGAGGAACTGTTATTAATTTACATTAGTGGTTTCTTTTTCTCAGATATTAGAGGTGGGAATAATTTGTTATCAGATTAGATGAGGTAACTTTTTTAACAGCACAGAATTTGCAAATTCTCCAAGGCAAAACCATATGAAATTTCATCTGAAAGCAAATGTAAAAATTATATGATTATGTGCTTTAACTGGTTTTGTTTATAAACAGATAGAACTTAGACTTGCGTACCACTTCATGTGCTTTACAGCCCTTTCTGAGAGGTTTATAGAATCAGCATATTGCCCCCAATTATCTGGATCCTCATTTTACCAACCTCTGAAGAATAGAAGGTTGAGTCAACCTTGAGCCGGTCAGGTTTGAACTGCAATTCTAACCACTATGCTACCAGGCCTCAGGTCCAAAATCATATTTTCCTTAATGCAGATTTTAGTATATCGTTTGTCTTGTTAATCATTTATCACTTTTAAACTTCTTTTCAGTTTGAATGCTATTTTGACTTTCCTTTGACATCTTGAACTTGAATGTCAATGTTAGTTTTACAGGTGCTTGATGAATCTTTTACGTGAATCATGATCATTGTGGCTTGCTGTTTTGAATTTCAGGTGGGGTGGGAGAGAAGGGAAAAAGCACAGAATGACATGTGTAGATAGCTACAATAAAATTGGTGCAGAAATAGGAGGATACGATTAGTAAGAATGTTTCTGGATTTGCAGTTTGGTGTTGTTTGGAGCAAGTAACAAACAGCATAGTGTTTCAATCCTGGTAAGTTCAACTTTTTACCACGTTTACTGATACATACAGTCTTATGAAACAGACTGCAGTTTGCAGACTTTTTATATACAGTAATCTGAAATGCTTAACACTTTTCCTGGACTGAACCATTTTTGGATATTTGAGGGGAGGTGCACGCTAAAAAGTCATTATGCATGTAGCATAATACAAATTAAAAAAAGACAAAGACAGCCCTTCTAAGAATTTAAAAAGATGCGATAGACAACTCTTGTGTCTATCTCATCTTCATAAATGAATGACACTCTTTTAAAAAAAGTTGGATAGTGTGGAGAAAGCCTTTTATATTTCAAAAATAAGCAATGATAAGAGGGTATGATTTTCTTTCTCTGCCTTGGGATTATTTTATGCAAAGAATAGACTTACTATGAACCACTTTGTATACATAAGTATGATATATGTATTAATAAAACATGAAGCTGCTTTATCATGTTTACTTTGACTGTGGTGTCTTGTCTTGATTTTACTGTGTATCAGAAGACTTTTTTCTGGAATCTGTAATAATTTCTCCTCTTCCATTGCTCAAAATGTACAGTCCAGGAAACCTATTTAGAATTTAATGCCGATGATCATATAAAGTTAGCCTTTGTTCTTACAACCATTAATAAAATGGTTCTTGTATTCATGTATAATCTGTCTCTTAAATATTTTGCCTCAGAATTCTTTATGGGATAGATTCCTATCTGAATATTTCTCTAATAACTTTGTGTCCACTGCTGCTTTTATCATTGCTATCCAACACAAGGAGGTCCAGAACCTTGTTTGACCATTTTATTTTGTCCATCCAATGTAAAATCTGATTGAAGCAGGAAGAAAATGCATTTCAGGTTTTTATTGAAAATCTTCCTTTATTTTCACAACTTTTTGAAGATAAATGGTTTATTATTTCTTGATGTTTTAAGTCCTCAAAATTTTCTAATTCACAAAAAGAGCACTCTACTTAATTTCTTTAAATTGATTTTTGCCTTTTAATAAATTTTTACATTGGGCAGGGGTCTGGGTAGAGATTTACTTTTTATAAAAGTATCTCTGTACCTTAATATACTTATCTGCTGGGGGAAAAAATCTGAAAAAAGTAGGAGGGTGCATTTCAAATTTATTACATATAAATTGTTATCTAAGCTTACAAGTGAGAGTTTTTGGAAAGTACAGTAACACTTCCCCATCCCTGATAAGTATCAGCAATTTGAATTATGATCAGGTAAGCGATTTAAGACTTCGTAGGAAATTGGTGACTGGGATGAAATAACTCTTGAAATCACCCCTTCATGCTGAGTATATTCCTGAAACTTCTGAATATGGTATTTGTGATTCCTCTTGCTCCCCCCCCTCCCCATGTCATGGTTTAGTGCATCTGCCCTTTGACTTCCTGCTAGTGACTGTAGTACTTCCTTCCTGCCGGAACGATCAAACAGCGCATCATCTCTGCTTCAGCAGACAAGCCTTCATCCAGATGTGGAAATAGAGACCCTAGATGTGAGTTTACAAAGAGGGAATTAAGAAAGGGTTGGAGGGAGGTGGAACTGCTGCTGCCACCATTGTGTCGATTACATTTTCTATGATACCAAGCCGTAATTTCTTGGGTTCTTGAGAAAGCAGTGGAATTTCACAAATTGAAGCTTACGAAGTGAACTAGAGCTGGGAGGTAAGAAAGTGGAAACAACATAGGAAATTATAAAGCAACAGACCACAGAGCAGAATGAAGGGGAAGGGAAGTATGTCTACCCTGTGTGTTTCCTTACTTTCTCTCTTGATACTAATTTTTTCCCTATCTTCATATGCTTCCTTCATACGCTTCCTTAATTCTCTTAATCTGGTCAAAGTTTGAAAGTTGGTATGTGACAGGCTGTGTTAGTTAAAGGAGAGGTTAAAATAAATGAATGATCCCCTTCAAATTTTAGCCTAGGGCTGGGTGTTCCATGCTATCCTTCTTATATTATGCTTCTTCCCAGTTCCCACTAATAAGCTCTCTTTGCAATGTTGGTGATGGACTCCTAAGATTATAGCTCTCTCTACCTGATGCCAGAGCTCCAGTCAAGTGCAGCCTGTTCAGCCTGAAGGCTGAACAGGTGAGGGCTGAACAGGTGTTTTAAAGTACGGCATTGTGTAGTACAGTAACAGTGCTCTCTACTATGTCTTCGGTCTCCCCTCCCCCTCCCTCTTCTCCATTCCAAATACTGAACTCTCCTTTTTGAATAGATTGCCTTTGCTGCTTTTAATTTTTTCTCTCCCAAGTAAGGCTATCTGATCTTGCAGTTGCAAGGCTGTAACTGCAATCTCTCCCACGACACCACAGAACTCTGCAAGACTGATTTTGCAGGCACCCAAATCCGGTGTTGGTTCAGTGTTACTGATGTGACTCATCTCTCTGTCCTCTGCTGTTCCCATACTTTTTTAATGTTGAAATGAATAGAGAGGATTGAAATCCTTTCTAAACAAATAAGAAACTTTGGCTTTTCCCCATTTTTTTTAAAAAAAACATCTCTAGGTGGAATAGGCTTAATTCAATAATAAGTTATAGTCTATCTTTGGAGGCCATTTCTTAATCTGGTTTGCCTCTATCTGGCTGACATGCATCAAGGTCCTTTACCTCCCTTCCCTCTTTGCTTGCTCTTGTCTGTTTCCCACAAGGTCATATCTCATATTTTCTAATCTTCTGCATCCTGTTGTCTTCCAATTGTATTGACATGTAAATGCATGTGTAGTCCTTGACTTACAACCACAATTGAGCGCAACATTTCTGTTACTATGTGAGACATTTGTTAAGTGAGTTTTGCCCCATTTTATGACTTTTCTTGCCATCGTTAAGTGAATTACTGCAGCTGTTAAGTTAGTAACCTGGTTGTTAAGTAAACCTGGCTTCCACATTGACTTTGCTTCTCAGAAGGTTGCAAAAGGTGATCCCATGACCCCAGATACTGTAACTGTCATAAATATGAATCTGTTGCCAAGTGCCTGAATTTTGAAACATGTTCATGGGGATGCTTCAGTGGTCATGTAAGAAACGGTCATCACTTTTTAAAGTGCAACTGTAACTTTGATCAGTCACTAAACAAACTTCTAAGTCAAGAATTATCTGAATTTCTGTTCCCATCAGCCCTGGGTTAATTTAAAGCAGAGATCCCCAACCCCTGAGCTGCTGCCCACTACCGGGCAACGACCCATTCAAAATCAAGCTGCACCAGCAAAGGTTGAGTTTTTTATTTTGACTCCAAATATTGCACTGTTTCGTTGTTACAGGGAATACTAATTCCATAGGAGAGCATGTAGTTTGCACACAAAAGATTTTAGATTTCATCCTTAGTTCCTCCAGTAGAAAATGTTTGACGGATGATGCCAAAAATTCTACAGAATAAGAGCAGCTAGATGGATGAACTAAGTGTTTAGGAGCTTGTTTCTCAGTACTGGTGTAGGCCTTAGCAAATACATCTAGCCCTTGACTTACAACAGTTCATTTATTGACTATTCAAACTTAAAACAACACTGAAAATAGTGATTTATAACCAATTTTTACAGATACAACCTTTGCAGCATTCCCTTGAGCATGTGATCAAAATTGGCAATTGATTCATATTTATGATGGCTGCAGTGTCCCAGGGTTATGTGATCACTTGTTGCGACCTTCTGAGAAACAAAGTCAATGACGAAGCCAGATTCATTTAACATCCAGGTTACTAACTTATCAACTGCAGTGACTCACTAAACAATGTAGCAAGAAAGGTTGTAAAATGGGGCAAAACTTACTTCACAAATATCTCACTTAGCAACAGAAATGTTGGGCTCAGTTGTGGTCTTGAGTCAAGGACTACCTGTATAGACAATTTTGTACCAACCATATCCGCATCTGACTTTTAGCATGAATTCAAAGAATGTAAGTTAAAGACTTTGGAATTGCCTTTTCTGAGCATAGTAAAAGCATGATTAAACATGTGTTTTATGGTTTAGCAAAGTCAGCTTGGAATGTCCAGTCCTACATATTGTGTGCTTGTCCCATCATAATGCTGTAGCGGCCACTAGATCAGCTCCCCTATCATCATCATGTGTTGTATTGGGGATCCAATTCCCAGAACTTTGAGCCAGCCTAACCTGGATACTCAGTGGAGTTCGTGGTTAAGGAAATGTTTTTCAACCTTGGCAAGTTTAAGATATCTGGACTTTAATTCCCAGAATTCCCTAGCCAGCCACTTTGTGCTAAGGCATTAAATATGAATCTCTCTCCTGATTCAAGTTCCTTTTCATCTTGAAAATTCCATAGGCCAGTTGTAGAATGTAATGGAAGGGAATACCATCATCTAATCAAGGGGTTTTAGATTTTTTTAAGCTATAAAAGCTGTTAAAAAACTACTTTCTTTTATTTCGTAACTATTTTGATTTTTAGCCCCTTCCAAAAAAATAATCTTGATTTTTTTACATTTTTTCTTGGTCTCTTCTCACAAAATTCTTCAAGGCTTTAACAAACTTTTTTTGTAAATCCAGTGTAGGAAAATTATCCAGGCAACTCTCTTGGTTTCTTATTTGTATATTTTAATTATTAAGATATCAGCCAATTTTTTTTGTACGTCCAGTGTAATAACTTTTTCCATGCCATTCTTGTAACCTGTCATTTTTAAATTCATGATCGAATCGTTTTAAATCATGTCAGGTAAAACTTTTGCTTTTCTATAAGATTTTTTAAACACAGTCTATCTATAGAGACAGAGATTCTTAAAATTAACTTCTGGATCCATTCTACAAAAATACGTCCAATGTTAAAATATTTTGTTTCATTCCATATTTGTAAGTCAAATTTCCCTTGTGGTGTTCTTTAATAATATTCTTTAGATCCTTCTAGTTTCTTCTAATGTCCAATTTTACCTTTTTAAAATAATTTAAAACAAAAAAGCATTTTTCCACTGGAATTATTCTTTATAATTAAATCCAAAATCTTATTTCAAATTTAACCAAACCCTTATTTGTGACTTTCTAAAATCAAAGTTTTAATCACTATTTTATTTCAGTGTGTGTGATTAAAGTTTTGATTCATATACAGTATTATCTTGGTACTCAACTGTTTTGAAACTCATCAAATTTGGTACTTAATGCATTTTGATGTAAAAATTTTGTCCCGATACTTATTGTTTGCTTGGCACTCAATGCATAAATTAGAACTTGTCGCTGTCAGCTGCCTTGTGACTAGCTACATTATTCCTTATGGGAAAAAATTGTTTTCTATCATTGGGATATATTTGTCAAGCAATTTCCAAAAAGAATTAGCAGAGGAAATATCCAAATCCTAGTATCCTTGCAAAGATGCTGATTACAGACTGAGCAAGATGGCGATTCCCTTGTCTTCCGGAGCTGAAACTCGTTGCCTTATGGTGTTTGTATAATGATTGCAAGTCCTCTTCTTCTTTGGAGCGGTTTCAAAGGGTATACCTTTCATTTCACCACAGTTGTTGGCCTGGCTTTTCATGGAGCCATCATCTCCAGAAGTCCTTTCTTTCCTACCCAGTTGTAAAACTTTACCTTTGCCTTGAAATTCATCATCTCGTTGTTTGGCTATCCCTGCTCTCTTTGTGACATTTGCAATTTCATACTATCTAGGTATAAATAACATTGAAGAGCAGAGTCCTAGGCCAGAGCCCTATTGTAAGCCACTGAACACTTGCTTCTCTTTGGTTTCATACAGAGTTATTGATATATAGTTATTTGGCACAATTGTCCATCCACCTCTCTGTCCATTTGCATTAGTATAATGCAATCACATTTTGTCATTTTCTCTATCAGAAGCCCATCGAAGTTTGTTCTCAAATGATTTGCTAAAGCCAAGATTTCTATGTTCTCTGCATTCTTGTGTTCAGTTATACTGATCATTCCATCAAAAAAGAGAGAACAGACTGGTTTAATTTATCAATAAACACTTGTTTCCTGCCAAGGGATGCACTCTTTCCAAATTTTTGAAACCGCTTAATAATAAAATAACAGTCACCATTTTTTCAAGGTAGTGCTATTGGGAGATGGTTACAAAAGAAAATGGAGGGGAGAATGCACACACACACACAAACTCTCTCTCTTTCAATTCCTGGATAAATGGTGGAATTGAAGTATAATTGTAAAGTTGTGGAGGAAGAATGAAGAAAAATTCTTGTCTGGCAAACAACTCCATGAAAATCCCTAGTCCTTGACATAGTTGTAGTAGCCCATCTACAAAGTCATATTTTGAGGATTTTTTCTTTTTTAGTGATTATTGTATACTTTGCTTCCTTCCATGAAATGTCAGTGGAATACATGAGGTTATTTAGGTAGCTTCCCACTTTGGTGTATTGAAGACGAGAGCTACTTCGTTACACACCAAAATGACTATATCTAATGGTCTAGACTGGAGAACTGGATCTGCCTATATGTGTATCTGGGAGTGAAAATAATTATTTCTCAGCAAATTACCCTGGAGGAGAATTCGTCAATGTGGCAATACTTCATACTGGTAATTGTGATTATTAGCTAAAGTGCAAATCTGAATACCTGTCATTTCAGATTGAAAACCACATTCAACATTCGTTTTTGCAATCACTCCATCGTGGGGCTCTCCTCCATTTTAAATATACTCTATTTTCAAAATAGCATCTCCTGATCTGTGCCAACTATTCCTTTAAAGATACATTCTGTTGCAGAAAAATAACTCTTTTTACAGTATTGTGTGGTTGGCTATGTTTCAGTTGGAAAACCACTGCCTCACTCACCCTCCCCTTTAGTTGCACCTGGTTATGTGGTCTCCCTATCTGCTGTACATGTTGTAGGAAGCTCTGTGATCTTTCAGTGATGGTGAAGTATTACCTTTTAAAGGCAGCCACTCCCACTCCTTCCCAATGTTGACTTCCTCCTGCGAAGATGAATTGCTGCAGAGTAACGGCACATGTGCACAAAGACCCATTTGCACTTTGCTCGATGGTGAGGCCTATTACAGATTGGTGCAGGCCTGACACTTCACACAGCCTTCAGCGTCTTTGGGATGCAGCCCCCGGAGCCTTTCCAAATTTTGCCTGTCAAATGTGCAGATGGCAGAAATTAAAGGTAGTCCTTGACTTATGACCTTAATTGAGCCTGACAATTTGTGATGGTTGTAAAGCTGATTACATGACTGGATTCATTTTTACTACATTTCTTGCGGCGATCATAAAGCATATGCCGTGATTGTTAAGTAAACTCATTGTTTGATGTGCCAGAAACCAGAAGTAAGTAGCCAGTAGTCATGTATCTACAGGACACTACAAACAGTCATAAATGTGGGCTAGTTGCTGAGCACACATACATACAAAAATGCAGTAACGCAACCATGTGGAGATTGATGTCAGAACTTTGAAATCAGGTTATAAGTTCATTTTAGGGGACGGGGTCTGTCATAACTTTGAAAGGATGCTAAATGACTAGTTGAAAGTGAAGGACTACCTGTGCTAAATATATAGGAATGAATCAGACACACTGCTTTTAATTTCATTTAATTATAGTCGAATTAAAACATTACTTCAATTGATTATTATAAAGTGCATTTCTCCTAGCTTGCCCCTCAGAAGTCATGGTCGGTCCAAACACTGCGTGGTTTTAGATGTTAGCACTGCTCTGAAGAAAATAATGTGCTTAGAAAGACCTGGCCCTTTGAAGGAAATTAAGCAAGTATTTGCACCATTTGCCTAAGAAAGAATAATGAGGAAAGAGTAATTTATTCCAGCACTTTGAAAATTATTCCTTTCTCCCCACAATTAATGCTTCTACTGGCATTTACTTATGAATGCCCAGGAGCCTGGGACTGATATATAATAGGGTTATAAAGTGCTTCAGATTCAAAAGCAAAAAAAAAAAAGCTTTGAAAAACATAGGTTACTCATGTAGCACTAAATCTCCTCAAATTAGCTGCATCTTCTGAGATTGTTGATTTTCCACCGTAACTGCAACTCAGTCTTAGGAAAAGGTACATTTGGTTTAAGAAGTGGCAAACAGATGTTACGTGGCTGCTAGATGGTGCTCTGAAGCCTCTTTTTGAATCCAGAACACCACCCAGCTTGCTTGCATCTTACGCATCTGCAACTCAGTGCCTTAATTATTACAGAACAATTATGGGATTTTAATTATTAAATTGTGAAGAAGAAACTTGATTTATTCAAATTATCATTTATGTAAAAAATCCAATTTACCTTATGTTGAAAATTGGCCAGAGAGTTTTTCACATTTTGAGAGAAGTGTGAAAATAACAGAATAAGTCCTGAAATTCTTAACATAACCTTTAAAAAAAAAAGAAGCATTGTCCTTTTTCCTTCTCTTCCCTTTCTCTTCATACTGTCCCATTAATTTTGCATCAGTATCTCATCTGCTGAAGCCTGTATCTTCCAAACATGTTAAGAACATATTATGGACATTTTAAAAAGCCCATCTTGCAATTAATTTGCACTGGACTTAATGAATTAACAATTTCTGCATTACAATACATTGAATCATAAATTAACAAAATAAGCCAACGAATGAAGGCAAATATACATGTCCCAGGATAATGATGCAAGCTTGAATTTTAGTCAGTCACCTAGACCAGAGATTTTGTCTTTTGAGCTTTTGGACTCAATACTGGAGCCATTCTTCACGGAATTTCTCTCTGGAATATATGCTTTGGAACATGACTCCCAGAACAGCCCAAAGCATTTATTCCAATAGAGAGATGTTCCCTGAAGACGAGCTCCAACATAAATCAAAGCTCAGAATACTAAATTTCTGATCCTCGTGACTAACCTAAATTCAAACTCAAAACAAGCCAAGTTTATCCCATGTGCTAAGCTTATCTCCCCAACTAAAACTAAACAAAATGCCATTACTAGGGATTTTCTAATCTGGTTACATCATGTGAATTCAGTCCATGTCATTCAACTTATTCCTACCATCTTCCTTTTTTATTACTCTGACAATCATAAAGCAAGAACATGAAAGGCATGTCACTCTTTGAAGCATATTTCCTCTTCTTCACTCTTACTGCCTGCTTGTGGACTTTCTACTTGTGAATTTGGCTTCTGGTTTTTCTAACAAATGTCCACCATTTTAGAATTGCCATTCACCTGACCAAGCCAGTTTGATCTAGTTGTTAAGGCACCCGGTTAGAAAACTAGACCGTGAGTTCTAGTCTTGACTTGGGCATGAAAGTTGACTGGGTGATTTGGGGGTAATCCCTCTCTTTCAACACAACTACCTCACAAGGTTGTTGTTGGGGAAAATAGGAGAAGTAGTATTCTGTGTGTTTGCCACCTTGAGTTATTAAAATAATAAAGGTGAGGAAAGTAGGTGGGAAGAAAGGAAGGAAGGAAGGAAGGAAGGAAGGAAGGAAGGAAGGAAGGAAGGAAGGAAGGAAGGACTACCAGTTTCCCTCAGAAAGCTTATGCTGTATCTTCTATCCTTAAGGACTCTTCCTTTTTTTACTCCTTTGTTTTGTGTTTCTATTTAGTGTTAAAAACTCCAAATGCTCTCCAAACTAAAATTCAGAATAAGGAATATTACATAGACTGAATGTCAAAGAAGGATATAAAATGCTTATATTTGCTTTATCATCTTACCCTTAATTTGGTTATTTTTCACAGGGCTGTTGATATGTTCCACTAGTCTGCTCAATGCTATATTTCACTCTGGATTCTGCTCCCCTCCCAAGTCTACAATCTCTACTGTCAGTTTGCCGGTGGCATGGATATCTTCCACACGGGTGATTTCTTCTGGATGTTGGCACTTGCAATCCCAATCCTGGTGGTTCTATTGGTACTGTGTACTGATTGCCGTGACTCTGATTTAGACAGTTAAGTCTTGCCCTTCCTGTTCCTAAAAATTTATTTGAGGAAATAGCCTCCAGTTCTTAAATCCTCTATAACATCTCTCATCTCAAGACAAATTATATGGATTTCCTAATTTCATTGATGTATCTGTTTCTTTTTCTGAACAGCACCTGCTATTGATGACTACCAATACAAGTGAGTCCATGACTATCTTATATTGGGGCAAAGTAAAGAAGGGAAATCAGAGTTCAGGTTGATTTAGAAAGAAGTAAAATGTGGTCTTGGGAACAACTTTTGTCCCTGGGGAAAAATAGGGCTTTATCTCGAAAATGTTATCTTCTATGCAATCAGGAATTATCCTACTTTTGTATCTGCTCTCCCCCATCAAATACACTCCAAATGTTATGGGGTGGCCCTGAACAAGGTTGCAATCAAAGAATCTAAAGAGAGGCCATAGCTGTCTAGTACCACACATTCTTTGAATATTCTATTCAACCCTTGCTGTCTCCTAGTTTAAAATAGAGGTGAGGTAGCAGGTGATGGACAAGAAAACTGCCTGTTACCCTAAAAGGATGGTGCCATATGAACTACCAGTGTGTCTTTCATTTTACTTCAGCACTTCCACAACTACAAAGGTTTGAAGGTATATTGAGATGCCCTTGTGAATGTTCCAAATTTTCAGAGCTTACAGCTTGGTTGAGCCTGTTTTAATTCTTATCTTGAAATATCTTACAGAATAAATAATGAGACATAGGCTTGGCTAATATGCAGGCTGACAGATTCAAAACTGTCAGACATTTTATCAAGCTGGATTATTGACAGTCTTCCCTCTGATAGGGAAGGTTATAAAGTTTACAAAATTCATACAAGGCTATTGACAAAAGCAAAAAGCATTACCAAACACACAACATCTAAAGCATTTCAGTCATAATGTAACAGAGAAAACAGCAGCAGTGAAGAAAACCTATGTCAATCAAATACAATTATGTTGGGAAAGATTCCAGAAAGTACTTTATTATGACTGTTCTGATAAGTGACTATTAAGGCTTTTTTTTTTTAAAGGCTATCAACTGTTATGAATTGGTTCACGAGATGCTAAGTGAAATTAAACAATTGCAAAGCCAAACTGTGGTTTGTTTATCTTGGGTGGATTTCTGTCATTATAATTGTGACCCATGGTTTATTGTTTAGTGTGTTATGCAAACCCACTATTTATATATTTATTCAGGAATTCATATTAAGCAAATATGGCTTAATTGTGAGTGACCCATCATAATTTGATACATTCACATAACAGTACTGTAGATGAGACTACAAAACGTTTGAGCAGTATCATTTGGTAGCATCTCTATGGTGATGGTGGGTAAATGTCTTATTAAATATATTTATTATACAGAAATATTTCAATAGGGGAGAATTGTACTTGTCTCTCTGTCCATTGTCCTTGCTTTTTATTTTTATTTTTTTAAAAAAATATTAGCAGCATTCTGTAACATGATTTTTGGTGTACCTTAAAGTGATACAGCAGTCTGGAACAGAATCTATTCGTTTGGATGAACTGCTGATGTGAATGTATAGCTTGACTCATTTAAGTGTATCATAGTATCAATTCATTTGCTCCGTGAGTGGGTTTTTTTCTCATTGCATAGTACTTTGAATGAATGCATAATTATGTGAAATACCTTGAGGCTATATTTTAGCTTACAATGGGTTTCCTGTAATTCTTATTACAGGCATCTACAAAATATGGCTCTAATTTCTGTTTCAAACCAAAGTACTGATATTCTGACAATATTCCTTTCAGCAGTGATGTTTTGTTCCAGGACTGATTTGAGTTGCTTTGCCCTGATAAAAAAAGAACAAGGCAGTTATAATTTAACATTCTTTCAAGGACATTCAATGCAGATTTTCTGTTGTACTTTTTAAAAAAAAAAAGTACTCAGAATTTTCAAGTTCTCAAAGCACAAGCTTAAATGGAGAGGAAGAGTTTTTGATAGTCATAGAGGAAAATTGACAGCAATGTTAAATAGGAAGATTAAAATATAAATTTAAGCAATTTACATTTCCAGCTTGTTTAGTTTAACAGCGTAAGACTACCTGTGTAAATATTTATTTGGCTTAGGCAGAGAGAGGCTAGATTCACATATCAAACTGAAGCCTGGCATGACTACATCTCACGTTGGCTGGGTACACGCAACATCCAGCTATTAATCGAGGTTTATAAATTGAAGCGGTTGGATTCACAAAATGTACAATGATTGGGAATTGGGTATCTGTTTTTTTTAATTTTTGTGCATTATTTTTATGTTAACTGCTCAGTTATTCTAGGAAACAGCAACCATACAAATTGATAATTGGATAAAGTAAAAAGAAAGGAAAACCACATCAATTTGGCTTAGCATGATATATAGATTAAGAGTGGCACCGAATGAGAAGAGCTATAGTTCAGTGAAATATTGTGGGTGCTCTGCATGTAGAAGAAGCCAGGTTTATTCTTTTGGCTTCTCTGGATATTTGTGGGAAGCACTTCTATTTTAAAGCTTTCACAAGCAGAAGCATCAGCACTGCCAACTCAACCAAAGGAGAGGTTTGCAAAGGCTTGCACAGATGTCATGGAGTGATGAGCAAATTACTCAACACAGTCTAGAACAGCTGGAAAAAGAGTCTCATGATGATTGCTGAGTAAGATAGTTGAAAAATGATAAATGCATCTTTCAGACTTAGGTTCTCTACCCTCCAGAAAATAGACTCTGATTGCTTTATTATTCTCACAGGCCTTCCACTAATATTCATTCCCAGACTTTCAGAGTGTTGAGGCGTCCTCCCTGTAAGTAGACCTCAGTTTTGCCATATTTCAAAATTGACCTGTTTAACAGGGTTTCAACATTATCTCTTCATTGCCTTTATTTTTTAAAAAAACTTATAATTTAAAATTTGGGGAAGTGGATCTTCCAACTCAGGATTCAGTAGCCCTGCTACTAAACTCTCATTCTTTTAAGAGTTTGAACTCTCAGCTTTACCATTCTAACCCATGCTGTCTTCCATTAATAGTTTTCAATGTATGATGCCACCTCTCATATGTAACAAAAGTGGCATCTGATGCTGAAAGCTATAAACTTACTAACATAGTTTAGTGTTTGAAAATATTGAACCTGTTTGAACCTGGTTTTAATTTGGACAATCTGTTCCTCAGAAAATTCAAGCCAACATTTAATATTACATTGTGTGGTTCATCTGTTCATGTGTTTCCTTTCAGCACACAAGGTTATATATTTTTATACACATCCCTGTTTGTGCTTATCACAGAAAATGTTTTTTTTTCTTAAAAAAATACTGGCTTAGATCCAAGACGAACTAAGATTTGTAATGTCAGTGAACAATATTTGGTGGGTCCCAGATGTAGCTTTAAGTTTGGATCTTGAGGCCAGCCCTACCATTGGCTGAATTGTGTCATGCAGAATGAAATGGCTAGCTGAGGTCATTTCCAGCTTTAAGAGAAGGTAGCAAATGGTTAACTACTTTGTTAGTTTATCATTAGCACTCTGGCTCACTGGGAGATGTCCTGAGATATCTCCTTGCTCTAAACCAAGAATGGTCGGAGAAAAATATTTCTATTGCTCTCTATCGGTTATGCAGTTAAACATTATTGTTTTTTCTCTCTTGTTAGAAAAATATCTATTAAGCACAGAAAGATGAAAGAAATAGTGTGAGTTGATATGTTTAAGAAAAAATACGTTCTTAATTACATTTTGTAAATAAGCATATTCTTAAAATTTGAAAGTGCCCTTGTTTCAGTTTAACTCCTACTTTTCCCCAGAAGAAAATAATTGGGTAGCTGCAGCAAATTTGAATGAATGAATGGTGACAAACAACAACACTCTCTTCTTTACACGTGTAGCATATAAAATATGGTTTAAACTTGGCTAGCCAACCATTCCTTCATGCTGGTTGTTGCTTTGAACCACAGAAAGTAAAAGAGGAAACAGGTTCTGCCGAATCTTATCTGAGTTTGTTTCTCCCCCCCCACCTGTCTCCATTTGCAGCGCCACCTTGGTCTGCCATCCAATCCCAGCCAGATTTGCAGAGGTGAGCTGCTTTCCTTCACACTGTTCTCTCTTGTGTTATGGGTGTTATAAAACATCTGCTTAAGATGAAGGATGCTGGGAGGTGACTGGTAGCAGCAGCAAAACACTAAATGATACAGCTTTGTGTCTTTAGTCACTTGCCTCATGCCTTCTTAAACTACTTAGCTTGAATTGGCTGCACTGTAGAAAACTGTCCTGATTCTGAATTGAAATTCAATTCAGTTGTTAATGGTGCATTTTTATTTAATGCAAGGAGACTGTACATCTGATTTGCTTTAGATAGCAAATGCATTGTCACTTTGTCTCCTGTTTCTTATTCCTCCAAATCCCTCCCTAGCTGCTTTTCCATGAGGAAATAGTAATATAGGCTTAAGGCTTCCTGTGGGCAAAATGGGCCAATTCACCACCGCCATCTTGCCATGGCCAATTCGCCACAGCCATCTTTTTGCAGCCAACTTTCCATGGGACAACTTGCTGCAGCCAATTCACCATAGGACAACTCGCCGTGGGACGATTTCACGTGGGATAACAACACGATAAATGTTATCCACCCTTGTTTCTTTGACATTATTTACATTGACAAAAATGGAAATAATGTAGAAGAAACAGTGACGGATAATATTGGGTTGAGTTATCCCACATGGACTGTCCCATGATGACTTGTCCTACAAGATGGCCATGGCAAAATGGCCATGCTGGGTTGGCTGCAATGAGATGGCAGTGGCAAGTTGGCCATGGTGAGTTGGCTGTGGTGAATTGTCCTAGACCCTCTTGTGGGCTACATCTGCTACCTTGCCAGAATAGTGAGGGATTGTCCTATTAGGAAATGTTGACCGCTTCTTGCATCATTGAGTATACTGGTGTGAGGGTTTGTAGGTGGGAATTGTTGAGGCAAGTGGATGGGAAATTCATATAAGCTTTTTGTTGAAAGTGACTGAGATTAGATAAGGAATGGGAAACTAAGATGAACATGTCCCAATACCTTTTCTTGTCATCAAAGATTCTGCTTTGAATTTGAGTAGCAAACTTCTGCATTATGGAAGTGTGAGGAGTTTTCTTCTTCAAAAAAAAAGTGTTATAGCAGAAGTACAACAGTCTTAAGAATAACTTTCTTCACAGTTAATAACAAAAAAAGCCACATTTTCTTCTTACCTCCCACTAGTGACATTACAGCATCTTTCTCTTATTTACTAAGATATTTTTGGCAGATGAAAGAAATGGCTAAAAATAAAAAATTAAGAAAACAAAGGGCACTCCATTCTGTGGTAGATCAGTTCTTCAGATATTTTCACATGTATTAATCACTTTCTTCCTCCTCCGGTTTTCAGCACAGGCTCTGCTTATAGCTTTTGTAGTCTGACACCTGCATTCATCAAAATTGAGGATAACGGTAAGTTGTAAAAATTTGTATTTTTATATGTGCATTTACACAATATAATTGAGTTTCCTTATGTGTATATGTGTAGAAGAAAATGAGAGACTACTAATGTTGTAGCTGCTCTAGGACTATAAACCCTAACTGTTGAAATAAACAGGCTTTTTTAGGGGAGGAATTGTGAAAACAGAGCAAGGATACAGGTCAGAATATACCTTTGAGTATCCACTGTCGGGCATTCTGACAACCTAATCTCCCTTACAAACATTGTCTCTTTTCAGAAAGTGTTCCAAGTTATGAAAATGAAGGTAAGTAGTAGCATAATAGATATTCTTTTTCTCTTCCCCTTCCTAAAATCTTTGCCTGGAACATGCAGCTTGCCTCACTTTTCTTAAGTGTTTTTGATATGGACTTGTGTGCAGTTTACATGGCCCTTCTCTGTATTCTGGGAGTTTCTTTATAGATTCAGTGGAGTTGTGTTTTCAAGATGAGAAATTAGGGTGGAACTCATTTAAATCTAAAGAAGAGCATCTAATCTTTTTGGACTTTGTCTTCCCAGAACCACCTTGCCCCACTGATGATGATGAAAATTATATTCCTGGATACATGTAAGTTTTTGGGAAGGGTAGGAGTCAAGGAAAAAGTTTCTTTCGGCCAATATAGTGCTATTTTTAGGCTCCAAATAATTTAGTCTTCTGTCATTCCCAGTTTGTGGAGAGAATAGCCAGGGAATATAACTACAATTACAGATAGTCCCTGACTTCACAACAGTTCATTTGGTGAGCATTTGAACTTACACTAGCACTGAAAACAGTGGCTATGATGGTTTTTCACACTTATGACCGTTGTAGCATCCTCATGGTCACAAGATCAAAATTCAGATGCTTCTCAACCGACTCACATTTATGACATTATCTTGGGGACATGTGACCAGCTTTTGCAAGCTTCTGAAAAGCAAAGTCAATGGGGAAGCCAGATTCACTTAACAACCATGTTGCTAACCTAATTGCAGTGATTCACTTAACAACTGTGGCAAGGAAGATCATAAAATGGGGCAGCACTCACTTAAAAACTGTCCCACTTAATAAAAGAAATGTTGGGCTCAATTGTGATTGTAAGTTGAGGCCTATCTATATAGTATTGTAGTTGTATTGTGATGGTTCTCCTTCTTTCAAATGCTCTCCATGACCTAGAAGATGCTACCACTGTATGTTTTAGGCATCTGGGTGAAAAAATGACACATACTTTGTGTGAAACCTATTGTATGGGTTCCCCTCCCTCTCATTCTTCCCTATGTGTGTATTTGTGTGCATCTTTATATGTGCGCATGTAATTCTGAAAAGATATAGTTATTTCGTTTGTATCTGAACAGTTTAGATGTTTTACAACACAGAGGCTAAAAATGATACTAAGTTGTTTGAATGTAAAAATATAATCTAGAAGTTGGATTAAAAATTGTGGATCGTAGATATGTGGGATGAACTAGAAATTTATAGAATTTCTTGGTTCTATTTTTGGAAATTCTGTTTCCTGGATTTTTTTTTTTTCATTGATAGCATTCCTTGCCAGTTTATTCATGGCAGGTCAACCAATTTAATAACTATTTAAAGCCTTAGTAAGATCACAGAGTACTGCATCCAGTTTTGGTCACCACAGTATAAAAATATGTTGAGACTCTAGAAAGAGCGCAGGGAAGAGCTACCAGGATGATTAGCGGACTGAAGACTAAAACATATGAAAAACGGTTGCAGGAATTGGGCTTGGCTAGTCTAGTAAAGAGAAGGACCAAGGGAGACATGATAGCAGTCTTCCAATATTTGAGGGGCTGCCACAGAAAAGAAAGGGTCAAGCTATTTTCTAAAGCACCTATAGGTCAGACAAGGAATAATGGATGGAAACTGAACAAGGAGAGATTTAACCTGGAAATAAGGAGAAACTTTTTGACAGTGAGAACAATTAACCAATGCCTCCAGAAGTTATGGGAGCTTCATCCCTGGAGGCTTTCCAGAAGAGACTGGACTGCCATTTGTTAGTAATGGTGGAGGCTCTTTTGCTTGGGCAGAGGGTTGCACTAGATGACCTACAAGGTCCCTTTCAACTCTGTTAATCTTAAGATTGACACTTTGCTCTTAGAAATTTAAGAGAGGTAATACAAAAAGGGAAAAAATGAGCAATAGAAATAGAGACCAATCCCAATTTATAACCACTAATGAAGGTAGTTGTGAGTGAGGACTAGCAATATTGATTCATTTGTTCATTCTACTCTTACTGGGTCCTGCTTGCCTTCAACAGAGTGGTGTTGCCTGATGTTCCAATCACAGAACAGAGGAACAAAGATCATGCCTCTTCTGGTAAGTTGGCAACTAGGAGGATTCTTTTGTCCCTCTTTGTCATAGCCTCTTTAGTGTTGTTGGATTAAATTGCCTTTATTTGCCTTTGGGTTTCTTATACTGCTCTCACGTGGTTTCTTGATTCACATGACATTAGAATTGGAAGGAGAGGAACCTCAATACCCAGCAAGATTTAAGAAGAACTAAGGGGGGAAAAAAAGGAAGGGAACCCTTACTAGAAAAGGAAGTTGAAGAAGAAAACAGTCTACCCAAATACACATGTATTCGTTCCAAGTTATATGATTTTTTTAAAAAAACAATCACACGCACTCCCCAGAGTCATATGATTGCATTTTGGCTGCTTGCATTTTGGATGCTTGGCACCCAGCTCATATCTACAGTCATTTGCAATATGCTGTTGTGATATTTTTTTGCTGGTTTCCAACACTTACTTCCCATTTCCAACAAAAAATGCCCATTGAGTAAATTGATTTGCTTTACAATTGCTGCAAAAATGTCATGAGATTGGGCACAGATTGCACTACTTGATGTCTTTAAATCTTTGGTTTTCTGAGAAAAGATAATTTGGTTTTTTTGGTAATTACTATATTAATCCATTATCTTAATTTAATTGTCAACAATCTTGAGTAGTATGTATTGCTTTATCCTTTTTAAACATGCTTTCCTTCACCTATTTTTTTTTCTCTAGAGTCCATAATGGACCAATATGAAAATGTGCCTGAGTCTCAACGGCATTCACTTGGTAAGTGGAAGAAGTGGACTGACAGGAGGGATAGGACTAGCAAGGAAAAAAACATATAGTGGTGGAGTTGAGTTTAGAAAATGGTCTGGTAATGGAACAATGCAGGTTATAATGATGTTCTCATCTATGAATAAACAAATAAACTGTCCTATAGCTATAAAAATAGTTCTGCAAGACTCTTTTTTCAGATATATTGGAAGGGTATTTTGTTTTTATTTTATTTACGAAAAATTTTAAAACCTCACAATACCTGAAGTTTTCAGGCATTTTATAACAAAACACATTAAAACATTAATTTTAAAAAAAACCAGAATAAAATATAGTCATTTATAAATAAAATGCAAAATGAAAACACCATACAAGGTAGGCAGCAAAAAGGTACTCATTCGGAATTTTTAAAAATACAAAATTTAAAAAGGAATAAAAAACCTGGGAAAATCAATCTTTGCCTAATCCCAAAATGATGCAAATGTCACTTCAATTAGGCTTCTTCTTTTTTTTAAAGGGTTTTTATTTTAAAACAAACATACCCATACAAAACATAAAAAACATAAAACCATCTTCCATTTTGTATACATACAGTGTGTCAGTTGGTTGCAAATCTTTTGTGCTATCCTTTTGTAGTCATTACTCACAGTTTATATCAATTTTCACATTGTCAATCTAACATATGCTTATATATTTACCAGTTATTAATCATCCATGACTGAACTATTTATTTCATCATTTTATATGAGATATACCATATTTTATCTTAAATTTTATGTTATACTTTCAACCAATGGTTATATATGTCTATATTATGTTTTTTGGCTTCTTTAGAATAGAATTCCATATGGGGGATACCACTATCGCAATCATAATCACAATAGTATATAAGTGGGTGAAGTATATACACTTCACAGTGGTATATAAGTGGGTTACAGAGTCAGTATATTGCCCCCAACAATCTGGGTCCTCATTTTCCCAACCTTGGAAGAATGGAAAACTGAGTCAACCTTGAGCCTGGTGAGATTTGAACTGCCAAATTGCTGGCAGTCAGCAGAAGTAGCCTACAATACTGCACTCTTAACTATTGCGCCACTGTGGCTCATAGAAAAAGCTCTAGAAAAAGCTCTCTCACTTTAAACATTAAAACATTAAAATAAGATCCATGTTATATTTGCAAGAATTCATTTATATATAAAAATGTACATTTTGAAATATTATTATGGTGAATCTCACGGAAATCTCAGAAATAACAAATTAAATAGAGATACAGTGAATTTCCTAGGGAAAGCAGTTCCTAATTTTTGCCATACCACCTGCCTCCCAGGTCTTTTGAATTATAATTATCATAATTTCTAGGCACTAAACTGAATTTATTATATTGGCTGAACTTAGCCAATAGTGGTTTATTCAATAACCCACAATCGAAAGAAACACTGATTCAGTCTGAATGTGTGAGTGAGCCCAGTCTTCGCTAGAAATGTTTTTGTGTGTGTCTCCTGATCGATTCCTGTTTTATTTTGGTCCTCTACCCAAGCCTTTCTAATGAATCACATAGGTGTAAGGCAGGATCAGCTAATAAAAGAAAAAGAAAGCAAAATATTATAAAATGGCTATAGCTATTTTGCCTGCAAGATTTATTCCAGCTTTTTCAGCAAATCATGGGACCTACCCTGAGGAAAGCTGTTATCCTCTACTGACATTGATATGGGATTTAATGTCATCCTTTTTCATTTTTCCTTTCTCCTGCAAAGGTGAATATGTGAACGTACTAGAGCCAGAACCAATCGTACTAGATCCTTGTTTTGGTGAGTGAGGGAAGCTTAAAGGGTGGGCAAGGATGGGCAAGGGAAGTTTTTATTCTCAGCAGTGCATTAATTTCCTTTGGCCCATTGGTAAAAAACAGCCTTTTTAGCTCCAAAATTGCATGCCATACTGAATGGCAGGTTGGAGAGGGCATCTTATTCTTATCCAGGGAAATGTAGGGTATCCTGTGAGCTCCTCCTACAAGGTGTTTCACAACACCTATGGGCACTAGAGAAGGAAAATAAAAGTTCTTCCTTATTTGTAAGTCCTCTTTTGAGTTACATTGCAGCTGCTATTGATTTTTGGAATGGCTGTACTTCTATATCCATAATGCTAGAGTTTTCTCAGAGCCTTCCATGCCAGAGACAACTCTATGACCATCAGGCTTTACAGAAATGGTCTTTTGTTGTTTACAACATTAAATCAGGAGAAAGTGATTAAACCACTGTGATAGGCAAAAGCAAATGACCTGGAAGGCCACCTGTGGCCTTGGGCCAGGAGTTATTGACTTCTGGCTTAGTCTCTCATTAACCAATTATCCCCCAGAGCTATTAAAAATATATGTGTAGACATGTACACACTCTAACACACTTCATCATTTCTCATATTCCAGTAGTTGGCACTAGTGATCGGGAAAGTGAAGATGATGTTCCAGACTATGAAAATGTCTGTTTTGGACTTTGAGGTATCTAGACCCTGGGAAGGGGATTGGAGTAAATAAGATTTGAACTGTGGTAGCAAATAATGGTTTGTATTAATCCCAGCAGTATTATTTTTTAAACTAAGCGGCCTAGAGTTGCCCCAGATAGCAAGTTGGGCAGTATATCAATTTAATAATCAATTAATTAATTTCTATTATATTTGTAATAATGAGAGAAGTATCACAATACTGAATATGAATAGGCTGCCCAGTGGAGGTGCTTGTAATACTATTAGGTTATGCATGTTGACCTCTGTATTTTACAAAATTAACTAAAAATGATTGTAATCTCTAAAATTTGGTCATTCTTCTAAAGCCTGTGAGGATGTCTGTTGCTGAAAAGGTTACAAATCCTGCTGTATGGAATCTAAAGTATCATTTCTTTATTTTTCTTCCTCCTAGGTTGAAAGGATTTCAAAGGATCAGTTTTGCATTGGGGGATCTATTCATCTTTGTAAAGGATGGATCACCACCCAGGACACCTTCTCCTGAACAACTTCCAATTTTGTCATATCCTAATTTTTCTCCCTTGCACTTTGGATGATACATCCTGAGAATTTTCCCAATTATCAGTAGCAGTATTTTGATGGACTTTTCCCAAAGCAATTCAATTTTGCTTTTAAGTTTGGTTGACTAATAAAGAACCAAGAATTTCACCATCATTTCTATTTGAGAGATAATTGATCCAGGGAATGCAGAGAAGTCTGGATTAGTCTATTAGATGATAACAAGGATCAATGTGATCAATTGAGCAAACGCGTCTTGGTGATTAAGCGATGTAGCAGAATGAGCCCTTAAACATTAGTTGCAGTGGTGGGATTCAATTTTTTTTACTACCGGTTCTGTGGGCATGGCTTGTGGGCATGGTAGGGGAAAGATACTGTAAAATCTCCAGTCAGAGGTAGTATTTGAGTTCTCTGAAGTTCTCTGAACTATCAAAATTTTGACTACCAGTTATCCACAACTGGTCAGAACCTATGAACTCTTGATAGTTCATTATACGTATTGTGTGCCATTTTTTTCTCAGGAGACTCTGATTTAGTTTGCATTAAAAATGAGTATTGTGTGACACATTTTTTTTCATCAGACCGCCTGCTTGACAACAAGGTCTTGACTGCGCGCCGGAAGGTGAGGATATCCAACATGGCTCGTGTCTCCGAGGGGAGACAATTCCAGAGGGATGGGGCTCCCACAGAGAAAGCACGTAGTCTCGGGGCTGCCAGTCGGCAGTGATTTAGTGGTGGGACCCCGAGCATGGCGACTCTGTGGGAGCGTACTGGGCGGCGGGAGGTTGTTGGTGGCAGAAGGCGGTCCCGTAAGTATCCAGGTCCCGAGCCATGGAGCACTTTGAATACTATTAGTACCACCTTGAATCGAATCCGGAAGGCCACAGGAAGCCAGTGCAGCCGGCGGAGAAGAGGTGTTATGTGGGCGTCCCGAGGGGCGCCGATGATCATCCGCGCGGCGGCATTCTGAACTAACTGTAGCCTACGGAGAGTCTTCAAGGGGAGCCCCATGTAGAGAGCATTGCAGTAGTCCAAACGGGAGATGACGAGAGCAGAGGTGACTGTGCGAAGTGCGCCCAGATCCAGGAAGGGTCGCAATTGGTAGATCAGACGAATCTGATAAAAAGCACTCCTGGTGGCGGCTGTAATACGGTCTTCCAAAGACAGTCGCACATCCAGGAGTACACCCAAGTTGCGTGCCCTTTCCACAGGGGATAGTGTCTCTCCTCCTATGGTCAGCGATGGAACAAGCTGACTGAATCTGGGGGCAGGAAACCACAGCCACTCGGTTTTGGTCGGGTTGAGACGGAGTCTGTTTTGACCCATCCAATTTCGTATGGCTTCCAGGCACCGGGTCATCACCTTGACGGCTTCGTTGGGGTGGTCTGGAGTGGAGATGTACAGCTGAGTATCATCAGCGTACTGGTGGAATTCCACTCCAAAGCCACGGATGATATTACCTAGATAATAGATAATAGATATACCTAGATAATAGATATTACCTATTATTAATTAGGTAGGTGTGACAATGAGACATACAATATATTATATAATGTTTGCTTTATTTGAAAATACACAAATAGCTGCATCCTCTGGATAGTAGTCCATATAGCCCAGTAATTGTGTACTGGGTAGGGCATACTATACAGTTAAGCATCAATTTTCATATATTTGCAACCTTCAATAATTGAACCTGTGTTTTTTTCCAGGCAATGAATTATTGAAAGAAGTATATATAGTTGGATTTGTGTTTAGGTAAAGTTATGCATTCCTGAGCTATGATTCAATTTCAGCAGCAGATTTGAAAAACTTAAATAATTTGATCTAGAGTTTGCATAAAGCACAAAATAAAAAAAAGAATGCCTTTTGAGAGACTAGGTCATCATAATAAATTGTAATATAATACATATCTTTGGCATAGCATATTATGTAAATGCAACAATTGTGCTGTATTAACCCAGTAAGTCAGTCTCCTATTTTATATGTCACCATCACGTATTATTCAGTGGTGCTCTCCAGGCTGATGAGATCTTGTGAAGTGGCCTGTTGGGAATTTCCATATATACTTGTGCTCCATATTTAGCAGTTTCTCTTTCTTGCTCTCTCAAATTCTGTCTCAACTCTTTCATCCATTACAATCTTGTGCTTTTCTCTCACTCTCCCTTTCATGAGGTAATGGCCCTGGCATCATTTCTTCTCCTTCCCCTTAATTCCCTGACTTGTTTGACTAATGAAAAGAGTTAGAGTAGAAGAGGGGAATAAGCTGGCTCAGGTATTTTGGGAGTTGAAGTCCACAAATCATAAAAGTGGCCATCATTCCCTACTTCTGAGTTAGTGTGAGCTGTGAGATACAAAAACAGGCAGTGGTTCTCCTCTCAATGCCATTTGTTTCAGGAAAACAGCACAAGAGACCTCTTGATTTTGTTCCTCACTTCTAGAACTCCATAGAGGGCTAGAAGGCTTAACAGCTGTATCATTCATTTGCTTTATGTTTCTTGGCCATTTGATTAACTGTCTTTCCTAGATGGAAACTGCAGTTGGAGATGATATTCAATTGAAATGCACATTTTCTGTATGTGGACCATTAGCAGTTTCTTAGCTTCAAATCAGTTGGTGGAGTTGAAGATGATATGGCAACCACATATTGAAAAGAAATCAGGCTGATCTAGGAAGAACTGGGGAACAAAAATGCAAAATGCATCCCTCTCTTTCACAGGTTGATATGGAAAACTCCAGCATTCACAGGTGCTATGTCACCTATTTGCCAAAACTATATAAGAAGTCCTCAACTTATGGCCCCAGCTGAGCCTAAAATTTCTGCTACTAAGCCAGACAGTTTTTGTGAGTTTTGCCCCATTTTACAACCTTTCTTGTCACAGTTATTAAATGAATCACTACAATTATTAAGTTAGTAATATGGCTATTAAGTGAATCTGGCTTCCCCATTGACTTTGCTTGCCTGAAGGTCGCAAATGTGATCACATCACTCAGGGATACTGCAACTATTCTGTCTCTGTACAGTAGTGGATTTGTAAGCTGTACAGATGCAGATAGATAAACTCAACAAGACATCCATAACAAAGTACATTTATTGGTTCATCAGGTATCCTCATAACTCACATTTGTGATGAAGTGCTTCTTTAATGACCAATCCTCCATATATCTGTTTTGTAGATAAAATGATGGTTATCTCCTAACCCATCTCGTAGCGATAGAAAGCAGCTGCCATGAGTAAGTGAATTCAGGCAAAAGTGAGGAAAACTCCTTTAACTCATCAAGGGTCAAATTAGTGACTAATCGGGATTACAGATGTGGCCACGTGACATGAACTACATTTCCCAGGATACCTTTAACTACATTTAACATGATGCATTTCCTTAAGGGGACAACTTACAATTGCTACCTAACTATCCAATTCCCATACATTGGCTGGGCAGCACACTCCCCACCTGGAATTGTAAATTCCACTATTAAAAGAAGAAAAAAATAATAATTAACTATAAACTAAGATAAACAGTAGATAGTAATATTATCTGAATAGTATATAACTATAAAACTAAGATAAACAGATATATAACTAAGAGAAACAGTAAACATTAATAAAGCATCAAACAAAGCAAAGCATGCAAAGTTTGAGGTTCAGTCTTCAAGGTCAGCATCTTGGTGCAAATCTGTTGGTCACCTCTGGCGGCCTTTTAGGGTGTACAGGTACTCTTGGTGGCAAAGGTGAAAGTCTGGAGGTTGCTTCTGGTGGCCTTTTAGGGTTGACAGGTTATCTTGGTGCCAAAAGTGAAAGTCTGGAGGTCGCTTCTGGTGGCCTTTTAGGGTTGACAGATATTGTTGATACCGATGGTGAAAGTCTGGTAGTTGCTTCTGGCGGCCTTATAGGGTTGGAACGGTACTCTTGCTTCCACGGTGTCAAAGGGTGTCATTGGGAAGCTGTTTGAAAGGGTGTTGCGGAGGCATATGCCCATGTAGAGCATCTTAGTGGATGTCTGGTGATTGTTGGCAGTCGTTTAGGGTGTCCTAGCAAAAATGTACTGATCACCGGTGGCCTTTTAGTCTGGAACAGCATTCTTGTTTTCGATGGTGCTAACGGGCGTCAGACATGGAATGGGTGGTGCTATGGCATTTGCCTGGGTTGGGGCCTGCATCTGATCGACACTGACAATTCCTATGATCCCCCATCCTAGTGGAGATTTGATGGCCACTGGACCATCTACAGGGCCACTGACTGATTCGGAGAAGAGAAAGACATGTGGGGCATTATTTCCCAGCAAGAGTAGGATATCAGCCTCTGGATTTAGAGCGGGGAAGTGATGAGCCAGGTGCTGTAGGTGAGGCATGCTACTTATGACCTCAGGTGTTGTGATCTGACTGCAGTTGTTTGATACCCCATCACATTCAAATACAGGCAGTAGTGGGAACCGGGAACTTCCATCTAATGACTCTATGCAAAGTCTAGTAGCTCTCCTCTCTGCCGTGCTTCTTGGTCCATGGCACGTTGAAACAGTGAAAGGAAGTTTGTCCTGTTGCACCTCAAAGAGGTCAAAGAATGCAGGTCTGGCCAGAGTGTCTATCCGCACATACATTTTCATGGCATCTTCAGGGCGTCCTTCAGGGTACACTTTGGCTAAACACATGGGAAGACATGAACGAGAGCACGATGAGTCAGTGCACAGTGCTGTGCAGTTAACACTCATCCTTGGTTTTGGTTGTGGTTTGGCAGTCTGCCGAGGAGCCCTGCATGCTTCTTGTTATGTTGAAGCTCCTTGTTCGAAGGAGGGCTACGAGATATCTGCAGTGGCGGCTCAGAGTCTGGATGCAGACACGGTCAGGTGCTGCTCACTATTGCATAAGTCGCATTGCACCTTGCCTGTGCAGTACTTTGACGGATGTTTGGATTTGCAATACTTATAGCAGTATTGGTACTCCTTTAGCAATACTTTTGGTTGGGTCAGTGATTTCGCTGCAAACCCAGTGCAACTGTTCAGTGAGTGACAAGTGTTGTGCATAGGACAAAACTGGTTTCTCCTTGTAGTGGGAGATCTAAATTGGGGTGGATGGGATGATGTAGCAGGTGAACTCTTGATGGTTGAGGAATGTACCTAGGTTTATGGACAGCCATGAAGGGTTTTTCCCTGGTAGTGTGCATAGGGCCTGAGGACGATATATGATTGCTGTTGTATCTTCTGTCATTAGGAGGACTAACAGCTCTGAGTCCATGGGCCCGGTATGTGTTGCACACTGTCGCTTGGTGGGACACGAATTCTTCAAGAAATGTGAAGGTTATAAAGCAGTGGCAACCCTTGGCTATGAAGGTGTCAGACAACTGGAGCCACTTTTCAAGTAGCGCCTACAGAAGTTTTCGAACAATTTTATTCTGCGTGTCGATGTGATTGAGACAGGCGAGTCCCGGTAAGTTGGGATCCTGTTGTGCTGTTCTCAACTGGACAAGTATGTTAGTGAGGTCTATGATCCGGCAAGGCTTGTCGACAGGAATTTTAGAAATATGTTGAGGCTGTTTAAGAGTATTGCTTCTACGTCCTCGGAAGCGCCATACGGTTCGTCAAGCCTTTTCCATGATAACCGTAGGGCGGTGGCTGAGTCGTCTTAAGTAGGATGCATAAAGTGCCCTTGGTATGTCGGCAGATTGTGGCCCTAGCCATGCTATCAAGTGTCTGATTATTTCATCAGGGTTCAGGCATGCCACCTGAACTGGGGCGCAGGAAAAGTTTCTTCCATACTAGATACTCGCCTGCCTGGCTTGTCAGAGAATTTGCGAACACTGTTGGCGTGCAAATTTAGCTTTCCACTCTGTACAGCCAAGTTTCTCCAATAATCTTCAGCATTTGCTAAGTTGGGGAGAGGTATTGACATAGAGGGTTCTTCCCCTGAATTCTCATAGGATGGGTTTGGGTTGTAAGTCAACGACAGGTTGTAGTCTTCCTCCCAGTACTTACGGAGGATGTCGTTCTCCCATATTGGGGACGATGAGTGAGCATCACCCCATTGTGTAGGCTGGTCGCAGTTACCTTGTGGTGCCTGGGAGCCAGATTGGTATTGAGATTGTGGCAGGAATACTGCCGCCTACCGTGTGGCAGTTGTTGTTGATGGTATGTCGACTTGTCAAGAAGTTGTGAGCACTGGTGGGCTAACTTGCTCACCTGGCAGGCCATGAGACGTTGGAGTAGGGATGCTAGTGTTGGAAAGAGAATCTCAGGCCTTAGTGCGTACAACATCAGTTGGGGAAGGTTTGCTGTTGGAAGGAAGTGAATCTCGTACTTTAGGTCTTACCACGTCAGTTGTATAACTGACGTGTAGTGTCTGTGGTTGAGATTCATCCCTGTTCTCCCTTGGTAGTGGAAGACTTCTAGATGTCTGAGGCGGTTCCATCTGTTCGTTTCGAAGCGAGTGCTGCTCATCCACATAGGCCTTGACCCGTGTATCTGGACTCTCTTTTCCTAAATCTTCAAGGTCGAAGGTGAGGGAGGCAGCATTGGCTGCCTTCTGCCATGCTGTTTTCACTTCCGTCTCTCTTTGTCGTTCGAGTAACTCCACTTGGGCCTGAGCTTTGGCTATTGCTGCCTGTTGTTTGGCCATTTCTGCTTGTTGATTGGCCATTTCTGCTTGTTGTTGGGCCAGTTCAGCTTTCTGCCATATCACCTCTGTCGTAATACGTGAATCTGTCTCTGTTGCTGCAGCTTCAACTTGGGCTTCTACAGCTCGTTCAGCGTCACTTGCTGCTTTGGAGGCCTTAGATGCGCCGCTACAACAGGATGATGCTTTGGAAGGATGGTGAGAGCAGGCAGCAGAGAATTGGCGAACCTAGAACCTGCCTGCGATGTAGCCGATTTGGGATGGTGGGAGGAGGCTTTCTTTGAGTGGTGGGAAGAAGTTGCTTGTGATTGAAGACCTATATTGGATGTTCTCCCTTGCCCCTTGTTCCTTTGGAAGCGCATTGAGGATCGCGGCCTGGAGGGAGTTTCTGTCTTCACAAACACTGTCTTCGTGTTCTTTGTTCTTCTCCTCGAAGCAATAAATGTGATTCCTGGAACTCGGTTTTCAGGTTCGACTTTAAGCTTATTTTCACTGTCTCTCCACCGTGCGAGGTGCTCCTCTAATCCTTCTGCATCCAGAAGAGGCTTTCGAGGGGCAACTTGCTTTTGGGGGTATCACAGATCTTGACCAGCTCTGTCCATGGGTCTGCATGATGGCGATACTGCCTTTCCCAATCCTCTCTGAAGCATGTCACCGCGTGTGAGGTAAGCTTCCTATGGTGTCTGAGGTCGTAGGCCTTCTGAGGTATTGTGGTTTCTCCAGAGGGCTGGACATCTGAAAGTGGTTGTTGGGAACCAGGCTCCGTGTTTATGTCAAGGGTGGGTGGAGAGTTGGAGTCCCCTAGTACATCAGAGACATCTGTCATGGTGGAAGCAGTTGCCATGTTTCAAATTGGCAAAGGGTGACTTTGGAAAAATTTAGTGGTTTTCTGTGCAATTCCCTTTTTTCATACTAGGGTGCATAGGAAGCAGAAAGTAGAATTGCTGCTGGATTTAATACTTGAGCACGTGGGTAGCACTGCAGAGTCTGGGTGATGCTAGCACAGCACACAGTATGGCTGCTTCTAGGGTGCGTTGTGAGCTTGCAACACAAGGAGGCACTAGAGGTTGCATAGAGAAGTCTGAAGACTAGAGGGTTGAACACAGAAATATGCGTAGTGGAGTCTGAAGATTTGAGGGCTGAAGCACAGAAATATGCCTGTTAGTGTCACTTGCTCCACAAGGTAGCAGCAGAGGGTCTGGAAGACACTGTTGCTACACCCATGTTAGGTTGCAGTTACTCTTGGGACCTTTGAATTAAATTGATTAAATTGTCCACAATAGTTGCAAAAAGGGATTGTCATTGGATAAACACTCAGGTCAAATTTGAGAAACTGTAAAAAATCAAACTCTGGGAAATTTCTCCTTGAACCCTAGATGTGGCTGTGGGCTGCTTTGCTTAGGTCTGACTTCTTTTTTAAAGAGAAAAAGAGGTGGGGAATTCCTTGCCCAACATCCAAGGGCCTTATAAATTTATGTTGCACAGATAAAGAGAAAGGGAAGATCAAATTCCTTTGCTTGGGAGGAGAAAGGAAGTCACTGTAGCTTTTTTCAAGCGAAGGGACGCTTTCAGCATTTGTATAGAGTTTTGAGACAAAGGGGTCTGCCTCGTGGCAGGATGGTTTCTATGGTGATGAGGAATGCAAGGTATCTTTATTGGTCACTTCCTGCTGAACATAGAAACAGAGATAGAAAAAAAAGGCAAACCCTCTCCAACTGTTGAGAATTGTAGCTTCATCTGCGTTTTTTGAAAAAAAAAGTCTGTAGGTAGTAACTGGGGAGAAGCAGGGCAGATAGGGTAAAACCTGGCTCCTCCCTTTGTTTTACAAATTGACTCTTCCCAGTTAGGAGTTGTAATTTGAGACACAGCACTTCTTTCGCTGAAGAGAAAAGGAGGGGGAATTTTCCCCGTCCTGGTTTGATATGAAGACAAAGGAATCCTGCCTCAGTAAAGGAAGAGAAAAAAAAAAGGATCGAAGGAGGCAAATTTGATAGCCTTTGAAAGCCAGAGCGTAGGATATTTGGAAAGTATCTTGTGTAAAAGGGGAAGGGGGGATTCTTGCCCCTCCCTGCAATTCAAATTGAGGCACAGAGCTTAGCATTTTACATTCACTTCTGGCTTCAACATTACTTACTTTTATCAGAAATCCAAATTAACAGTGTTTATACTGATGGGCTTCAGGATTTCAAATTAAATCATCTTTTACTTTTCTGTCTCTGTACAGTAGTGGATTTGTAAGCTATGCAGATGCAGATAGATAAACTCAATAAAATGTCCATAACAAAATACATTTATTGGTTGATCAGGTATCCTCATAACTCATATTTGTGATGAAGTTCTTCTTTAATGACCAATCGTCTGTATATCTGTTTTGTAGATAAAAGATGGTTATCTCCTAACCCATCTCGGAGCGATATCTCCTAACCCATCTCGTAGCTGCCATGAGTAACTGAATTCAGGCAAAAGAGGAAAACTCCTCCAACCCATCAAGGGTCAAATTAGTGACTTAATCGGGATTACAGATGTGGCCACATGACATGAACTACATTTCCCAGGATACCTTAACTACATTTACTATGATGCATTCCCTTAAAGGAACAGCTCACAATTACTACCTAACTATCCAATTCCCATACACTGGCTGGACAGCACAGCAACCATCATAAATATAAATCAGTTGCCAAGCATCTGAATTTTGATCACGTGACCATGGAGATGCTGCAGTGGTTAAAAATGTGAAAAATGGTCATAAGTCATTTTTTTCCATGATAAAACTTCGAATGGTCACCAAACTAATGGTTGTAAGTCAAGGACTACTTGTATTGTACATCAGGGAAGTGAACTTGCATATTCTTGGTCAGAGAGTTCGAAACCAGGGGAAGGAGGGAAGGAGAAGTGCTATGTTTTATATTGTAAAAAGCCTTTTCCCCCAATCCTGTAATGACTAAAGTTATTCTTCAGTATTATTTCTTGGTAGAACCAAAAGTATTATATTTCTATCCTGTAAAAGAGAGAGAAAAAAGAATACAAACGGGGAGGAAAGCATTAGCAATTCCTGAGTTCCTGGGTTAGGATTTTTATTACTCTGGGACCAATGATAGCTCTATGGGGAGAACTCTGTTTGCACTTTTGTATTGTTCATCTGGAGGGGAAAAGGTGAGCATTAAGAGATGTGCAAAAGCCAACTACAGGTAGTTCTTGACTTACAACAGTTTGTTTAGTGACCACTCAAAATTACAATGATACTGAAAAAAGTTACTTATGTCTGTTTTTCATACTTATGACTATCGAGTGACTCTTATTTAAAGGTACGTGATCAAAATTCAGATGTTTGGCAACTGACTCATATTTATGACTGCTGTAGTGTCCTGAGGTCATGTTATTCCCATTCATTCATTCGTTTTGCGACCTTCCCCAAAATCAAAGGGGAAGCCAAATTCACTGAACAACCATGTTACTAACTTAACAACTGCAATGATTCACTTAATAATAGTGGCAAGAAAGGTCATACAATGGGGCAAAACTTACTTAAAAATTGTCTCACTAAGCAACAGAAATTTTGGGCTCAATTGTGGTCGTAAGTCATGGACTACCTGTATTTAAGGAACAGAATACTCCAGTGGATTCTGGAAAGCTCTGTTCCTTCTCTGGACCTATCTCTGGACACCAATCAAGCTGTTTTGTGACCAATATATTATTTTTGGAAACCCACCAGTAGCTTTCCAGATCAGCCAGCTCAGCACGATCCAGAGGAGGGACAGTAGATTTGCCAATCCTTACTTAGTAAGCACTGATTTGACCTTTGGCCTTTCAAGATGGAATGCAGGAGAAGTGGCTCCTATTTTCTCTTACCATTAAATAACTCGATAGTTAGATGGGAGGCATAAAAATATAATAAGTAAGTAGATCTCTAGTCTTAACACTCCGCATTAATTCTTGAGTGCTCCATAGCATTCAACAAACTGAATAATTCAGAACATTTATTTTCACCTCTTCCCCACACTCCCAATGCCTTGGCTGTTCAAGTGTCCTGAACAAACTGGATCAAATGTCAAAAGCTTTTGAAATAACTTGGAGCAAACCTTCGGGAGCTTGCCATGCAGATTCCCACAAAATGTTCTAATGCTGTTTCCCAACAGCCCTTGCCCTAACTATTTTTACACCTCCTCATACTTAGACTGGATTCAACGCCATTCCTCTGCCTGTCTCCATTCCATTAAAGGGAAACTTGTAGCCATTATAGTTCTGTGACAGGATTTCAGTAGCGAACCAATCATTAGCTGTACAGAAATCCAGATTGGAGTCCAAACTAGGATTCAGAATGTGCATAGACATGCTTTTTAAAAACGGTCTCACAATGTTTGCACACATCAGGAGAGTAAATCATTAACTTACAACCATAATTGGGACTAGAAGTTCAGTTACTAAGGTGGTTATTAAAGGAATCATGCCCAATGTTTTTTTTACCACAATGAATCCCTGCAATTGTTAAGTGAACCATGCATTTGTTAAGTGAATCCAGTCTCCCCCCATTGACTTTCCTTGTTGAAAACCAGCTGGGAAGTCACAAATCATGCCCACATGAGCCCAGATGTTCCAAGCGTTGTAAATACTGATTGCCAAGCATCCGAATTTTGATCAGGTGACCATGGGGAAGCTGTGGCAGACATACTGTAAGTGTGAGGACTAGGTCATCATTTTTTCAGTGGTAGTGTAACTTCAAAAGAATATTATTAAGCCAGGTTATTTTTCCCAATGGTTAAATTATGTAGATAAATTGTGCATGTTGGATATGATGAATGTATTTGCATACCAACATGCTGGCTGAGGAGTTCTCAGTTTAACATCTTAAAGTTGTTAAGATTGCGAAACATTGGTGTAGAACCTGGGTGGATGGGTTTCTATTTGGCAACTTTTAAAACCTGTGGACTTCAACTCCCAGAATTCCTCAGCCAGCCATGCATGGGGGTTGAAGTCCACAAGTCTTAAAGTTGCCAAGTTTGGAGACCTCTGTGTAGAGAGAATGAAGTAGTATTCTTGTAACAGGAGTTCTCAGGGATCTGATGGGAGAAACAAGTTGACTGTATTCGAAGGAGGTGGTTTCCCTGAATATTGGGCAAGAGGGGATGAATATGGGACGTTGTCCTTTTAACACTTGATGCAACAATTCATAAGGCAGAAAACATAATTTGCATTATACTGAGGCTGTATCTCGGAAGTTTGGGGCTACAATTCTTTTTATTGTGGTACTAGCAGGTCCAATATAGCAATTGCAGCCCAAAGCATTTATAAGACATCAAATGGTGAAATGCTGCTGTTGCTCAGTAGAAGAGGTAAATGATCTCTTGTCAGAGAGTAAGCCGTTTTTCCAATTATACCTCAAATTTCAGGGCAGAATTCTTAGATAGGAAACAAATAATTCTAACATTCTAAAGACAACAGATTATGAACAACGGTGGCATTAAAGAATTATGTGCTAAGGTAGAAGAGGATGCCTACAAAATTGTATTCAACCCCTTTACTGTAAATCTTAACAGTGTTTACTCTAAGCTCAGATAAGTCCACTTTGTCAAAACAAAGTCTGCAACTTTTTAAGTTGGAGCATTAAGTGAAATGTGCCATTTTGACTGGTTCAACAAACCATTGTTAAACAGGCTACCCAAATGGGTGGAGTTTGGAACCAGCCAATTCTTTCTGTGACTGGATACCATATTTTATAACTGGCTGGGTTGCTAAACAATAAATTATGATTTTCAAATCACAATGGCTGGGTTTGGGCAACATGCAAAACTTATTATGGCTTAATGTATTGTTTCCAGTGGACCTCTATGTTAAGCATAGAGTGATTAGACTACGTGTCAGGCCTGCCTCCATTCAAAACTCAAGAAAGAAAATCCCAACTCCACTGAATTAGAGAAGAGGTATTTTTTTTACTAAATTTGATATGTTAGCAAAAGCAAGGCAAGATCTGATTCAAAATGCATGAAATCAGGTATTTTTCACATCTTGAGTCTCAGGATGGTTGGCCTTGACAGAGTATAAACAACTCAGCAGCACATAAAACCTCCCTTCCAGATTTCATGGGATTATTGCAGATCAGCTCGCTTCCCCATTCCAAATGTCCATATTCCCCTCCCTGTTTCTATGGCAGCCGATAGCAAGCACGGCTGCAGAAATCCATGCTGGAGATCCGGCTGACCCTAGGAGCAGAGAAAGTCCTTTGAAACCCAACCAACCAAAAGGCAGTTCAGAACTGTGGAAATGAAATTCTCCCTTGAAGCAGTGCAGTGGTTGACCATTATTTTTTCCCCGGCACATTTTATGTACTTACGATCTAGTAGCCCAATGTTTCTCAAGTTGCCATGTGAACCAACTCCCAGAATTCCCTAGCCATCACGTTGACTAGAAAATTCTGGGAGTTGAAGTACAGACATCTCAAAGTTGCCAAAGTGGAGAAACACTGGTGTGGTAAGATTACGTTTTTTTTTAAGTAGCCTTTGCTCCAAGTACAATACCTGGCTTTATTTTGTGTATGTATAATCAACTGGAATCCAGATGCTAAATGTCATATACAGAAAAGGGCTTGCCAAAGGAGCTGGCACACCATAAATTAAGATTATTCATTTTCCCTCCTCAATACAGACTCACAATGAAGAGGGATGAGCAATCTAGACTAAGAATTTTCAAACGTTTTCAGGCTACAAGACTATTATTTACAAAAAAAAAGGTTCCCAAACTCCTGATCAGGAGGCAAAGCTCTAGTGATAGAAAACCATCTGCATTGAAAAGAATTCTTCCACAATTCCACCAAATTATCTCTGCACTCTGCAGTTCCATGAAGCACAATCTAAACATGCCCCCCCTTCCTGGCGATTTAAAACCAGTATACCTCAACCTCAGTCACTTTTAGATGTGTGGACTTCAACTCCCAGAATTCCCCAGGCAGCATGCTGGTTAGAGAATTCTGGAAGCTGAAATCCATACATGTAGTCCTCGACTTATGACTGCAATTGGGCCCAACATTTTTGTTGCTGAGACATTTGTTAAGTGAGTTTTGTCCCCCACCCCTTACCACCTTTCTTGCCACAGTTGTTGAGTGCAGTTGTTAAATTAGTAACACTGTTAAGTGAATCTGGCTTCCCCGTTGACTTTGCTTGTCAGAAAGTCTCAAAAAGCAATCACATGACGCTGGGACACTGCAACTGTCATAAATATGAGTCAGTTGCCACACGTCCAGATTTTGATCCCGTAACTACAACGGTTGCAAGTGTGAAAAATGGTAGTAAGTCACTCTTTTCATTGCCATTGTAAACTTTGAACGGTTCCTAAATGAACTGTTGTAAGTCAAAGACTACTGAGAGCATTTGCAGCAAGACAAATTCCTTGTGTCTCCATTCACACTTGGCCAATAAAGAATTCTGTTCTGTTCCATTCTATTCTATTCTGTTTTTTAAAGCTGCTGAGTTTGATCTAGCCTCTCTTTCCTCTGCAAACAGCCTGCAGAATCTAGAAATCCCTAGAGATCTGATAGGAAACCTTTTCTCCGTACGTCCATTTTACATAATGCGAAAATCAATGGAGTTATAAACGGAAAACCTTCCGGGCAGCGACATGAAATCTCAGCAAAGCACTGCCAGAGGGCGGGAGGGGGTCGGACAGGCCCGACATGGTTGAAGGGGGGGTGGGGCGGGGAGAGGATTTGTAGCCTCTTTCCGTTTAAAGTCCTCCCATTGGACGAGCAGCCCGTCGTGTGGCGAGTGATTTTTCAAAGTTGGACGGACGAAGACGGAGCGGTGCCCCTCCCCTCCCCGCAGTCATGGATGGATCGTAAGCGGTTGCTCGCACCCTCTTACTTCGCCTATTAATAATCAATAATTAACCGTTAATCAATAATCAGATTCATGTTGATTGCTTATTTAGTATCCTATGACAATCACTGTGTTGCATCTTATGATTTATGACGGTTGTGTTTTATGATTGTGATCATGATTTATCACTTGTTGCTTGTATGTGCACTGAGAGCTTATGCACCAGGAGACAAATTCCTCGTGCGTCCACTCACACTTGGCCAATAAAGAATTCTACAAACATGCAAGTGTATTCGATTGCTGTGGTTTTCTTAGTCACCTGCAGGGCAGTTGCTTTAAGAGCACGTCGTCCTCCAGATCCTCCTTTTTACCTTCTCACCTGGTTCCTCTCCTTACCTTTTTTGCAACGCGGTTCTTTCGGGTGTATTAGGGAGAAAGGGCGTAAGAATCAGCTAACGGCTAATATCGCGGCTCTCAGACCGCAGCAGTATCACCAGCTTCAGATCGCTTTCTCCAGCGGGTAGCATTCTTGTTTTTAGAGAACTCGCTACCGTAATAGATGTAATACAGCGGCACCTCAATAATAGCCATATTAGGCCTTTGAAAACGGCGCTGTGCATCAGTCGAATGGAGCTCCTTTTTAATCCAACGCTCTTCAGTGGTCTTTCTCTTCTGTAAGTTTCCATAAAATCGCAGCTGCAAACTTTCCAGATTTCAAATTTATTCCAAAAATCTTCCTTAAATTGAGCTTGTCTGCTGGTTGTTTGATGGAATGCACCTTTTGGCAGAAATACCACAGTATGGTTTTGCTGTTACAGAATCTTGATTTGGAGGGTGTTTTTATTCAGAGATCAACCATAAAATTAGCTAGTTAGATTCATAATAGAAAGTTACTTCAGGTATCCCTCAACTTAGAGCTATTTGTTTAGTGACTGTTCATATTTACAATGGTACTGAAAAGGATGACTTACAACCAGTCTTTGCACTTATAACTTTCACAGCAATCCTACAATCACGTGATCAAAATTTGGATTTTTGACAACTGGTATGAATTGACAATGATTGCAGCATCCTGAGGTCATGTGATCACAATTCGTGACCTTTCCTGCTGGCGTCCCTCAAACAAATCAATGGCCAGATTTGCTTAACAATCATGTGATTCACATAACAAGTACAGTGATTCACTGAATCATGGCAAAAAAAAAAAAATGAAATAGGATGCAATTCATTTAACAACTGACTTGCTTGGCAATGGAAATTCTGGTCCCAATTGTGGTGGTATGTCAAGAACTACCTGTATTCCTCAGAGAAACAGCACACTTTCAATTCATGTCTAAGCCTCCTTGTATACTTTTCTATTTTTATTAGTCTGATGTGTGACTGCTAATAAAATGTCAGTCTGATGACAACATAGAATCCTTTTAATATAAATTATAATTCTTAGTTTGTGCATGCGAATTTCAGGTTAACCCTGGTGCAATCTTATTTCATGACATGCTGGTTTCAAAATACTAATTCTACTAAATGTGCCCCTTCCTAAGGACTGGCCAATTTAGTCGGGGAAACAGGATGGGATGTGCAACTTCAGCAAATAGATCCTAGTGAATTAATACAAAATACAGGTTTCAGAAGGATATTTTTAAATACATTTCAATATTTTGCAATACATGCATGGGAAGGTTTTACACAGGGTAGGGGTGCTGCCTTTTGTAATATATTCTTTCCTGTAGCTACTGTACTCCCTCCCAAGAAGCCTATCAAGCAGCTATGGTGCTCTCTGGAGCTGGTGATGCCCTTGGATATCGCAACCAGCGCTGGGAATACTGTACTTCGGGGCCCCAGATTCACCAAGAACTACAGGAAATGGGGGGACTTGGCAAGATCCATGTAGCCCTTCCAGATTGGCCAGTCAGTGATGACACTGTGCTGCACCTGGCAACTGCTGAGGCCCTTGCCACAGGTGAGCAGTTGGAAGCAATGAGAAGTCTTGTGGTCTTGTTTTGCAAATTTTGGTTCCCATCCCCAAATAATACTTCTCTCATGTGGTGCTTTATAGGAGTTGGTGGTTTATACAATTTATTAAATTGTCTTGGTAAAATGTTACCAGGTGCATCTGTCTCCTATCTTAGAGGGCCCTGCAGGACTTATCCAATAATAGCAACTCCAGCTTTTTAACCAACAATGGCAATAGGTCACCATTTTAAATTCTTGCCTGATGTTGAAAAAACTAAGCAGTATCCAAGCTGGTTAATACTCAGCTAGGCAAAAAGCAGGAAATACTAGGGTTATAGCTTAGATTAGTGTTTCTTAACCTCAGCTACTTTGACATGGGTGGATTTCAATTCCCCCACAATTCCCCAGCCAGCAAGGGAATTCTGGGAGTTGAAGTTCACCCTTTTAAAAATTATTGAGGTTGAGAAACACTGATCAGGGGTCCCCAATTCCCAGGCCGTAGCCCACCGCTGGGCTGTGGCCTATTTGCAAACAGGCAATAGGCCAGCAAACACAGGTGCATACATGCAGCTCTACTTGCAGTCATGCTGTGTGTGCATGCATGTATGCTCATGCAAGTCAAGGTGGATGCATGTGCATGCCAACCCACCACTCACACAGCCCACTTCCCCTTCCCCCCACCCAGCTGGACTGCCAAGCTGCAAAAGTTGGTGACCACTGACCTAGATGGCTGGAAGTCAAAGATAATAGTGGCAGACTACTCCTGATCTGTTACCAATTAGTCAAAACAGTCATGAAATCAATAGGAATAGCAGCTACCCAAGTTGAATCTGGATTATAGGACATAAACAGGCATTTTTAGGATGCTGGCTTGCAACTAGTACTACAAGCCTTCTGAATTTAGATTTTGGGATTATAGAATAATTTCATTTTTTGGGTTCTTTATTCAATTTTGTATATCTGCCTCTCTCAACATTTGTGTCTCTGGGTAGCTCACATCATTTTTGGGTACTCACGTTATTGAGGTGGGTGATTCAAGATGGTGCTGAGGTATGAAGGCTCATATTCTTAGCAGTGATAACACAAATATTTTTCTCAACAACCTTTCCCAATTGGATGCAGTAAAGTTTGGTTGCCCTACAAGTTTTATCTCTACAATCAGCCGAGTCAGCAAGAAAAATATTACAGGAAAAGGGATCCTTCAGAAAATGCCTGCATATAGGAATTTTGAGTAAGTTTCTATTGGAGATAAACTGAATCAAAAGAAGTCCTTTCCAGAGCAGAAGGACAAGAACAAAATAGATTGTAATCTCAGATTTGAAAATAAAAATGGTCCTCTTGTGTTTCTCATCTTTTTTGCATAGGGAAGACTGGGGAACCCTTGTTCCAGGAGCTGGCAAGATGCTATGTAGAGGCCATGAAAGATATGGAGGGAAGAAAACCTGGACCCACCAGTATTCTGGGTAACACACAACATATTTATTTTTGCATGTTTTAAGTACAGATAGTCCTTGACTTACATCCATTCATTTAATGATTGTTCAAAGTTACAAGGTCACTGAAAAGAGTGACTTATGACTGGCCCTCATGCTTATGACCAGTCATATGATCAAAATCCAGGCATTTGGCAACCAGCATGTATTTATGACAGTTGCAACATCCCAGGGTCACGTGATTACCATTTGTGACTTTCCCAGCTGACTTCCAACAAGCAAACACAATGGAGAAAAGAGGATTCACTTAACGACTTGGAAAGTTCAGTTCTGACAGACAGACCACACTTACTATCTTCACATTGTAAATGCCACTATACATTATGTTGCATTAAAGTTACAAAACTAGCAGCTCTTTGTCTTAATTTTTTAAGAAGGCATGTTCAAAATTCCAGGGATGCTCTTTATTGTAGTAAAATAGAATAACAGAATCTTGAAACCTATCAGTGTTTCTTTCTACCCCAGTGTTTTTCAACCTTGGCAACTTTAAGATGTTTTGACTTCAGCTCCTGGAATTCAACAACATGATGTCTGCTTAGTGAATTCTTGGAACTGAAGTCCAGATACCTTGTGTTCTATGTGATCTTGTGGTGAACAAAATTCATCTGAGTTTATTTTGAATTCTTCACTTTCTTCTTCTTTTATGCCTTAAAAATTCATTTCTCCTTTTTTCCCTTAATAGCTTGCTCATTCTTTCCCCTTTCCCAAGGTTAATTCTAAATTTCTTTAAGCAGAGTTGAATGACACCCTAAGGTTACACAGCAAACGCATTGTAGTAAAATAGAGTAACAGAATCTTGAAACCTGTCAGTGTTTCTCTTTACCGCATTGTTTCTCAACCTTGGCAACTTTAAGATATTTTGACTTCAGCTCCTGGAATTCAACAACATGTCTGGTTAATGAATTCTTGGAACTGAAGTCCAGATATCTTAAAGTTGCCAAGGTTGAGAAAGAGTGTTCAATGTGATCTTGTGGCAGACAAAATCTGGATTTATTTTGAATTTCTCACACTTTGCTCTTATTTTCTGCCTTATAAATTTATTCCTTCTTTCTTCCCTGGATCATTCTAAATCAATATACTTATGTGAATGTGTAAGAAACTAGACCATTTGAACGACCAATCAATAAGAGAACCAATCAGCTGCTCAAAATTTAAATATAGCTCCAGACGAACAACAAATCATACAACCAACTGACCAAACTGGAACACAAGGTATTTATAAGCTAAGGAGTACAGGACAAGAAAACCCTGCTGATGATGTTACCTAATCTCGTAACAAAATGTTCAGAAACTAAATTGAAACAAATTTAGGGACCAAACCACTGCCAAAATCAAAAACCCGAGCTACAAATATTTTCTATTGTTTCAAGGTAGTCAAGTTTTTTTAGCCATATACAAATCTTCCCCTTTGTACCAAAACCTTTACTGTTTTGTTTTTTTAATGAATACGTCCAGGACAAAGGATGTCTAACTGAAAATCCAATGTCATTTGGCCATTAAACTTTTCAGTATGCTATTCTCCCCCCGCCTTCTAGGAACATCTCAGTTACGACCAGGAGAGCCAGGTGGATATCACATTCCCTTCAACTCTAACGCAACCGGTTGTGGTGCAGCTATGAGGTCCATGTGCATTGGACTTAGGTAATACATGCTGGAGAAGAAAATACATGCAAAGTAGCAATAGCAGAATGATCAAAAGTCAACACAAGTTCATCCTGATTCCCAGCCAATATCTCTTCCAGGTATCCTCATCCTTCTGATCTCAACACCTTGATCCAAGTCAGCATAGAAAGTGGAAGAATGACACATCACCACCCCACAGGTAAAAGAACATATGGGGCCATTGTTGCGTGACTGACCAATCTCAAGGCTTAAGGAAAGGAAAAATAAAATCAAGATTATATTTATGCTGGGCAACTTTTCTATAATACAGAAAAATTGTCCTGTGGTTGGGCCTGCAGTAGTAACACAGGTTGAGCACAGAGGTGGTATTCAGCAGGTTCTGACCAGTTCTGGAAAACTGGTAGCGGAAATTTTGAGTAGTTCAGAGAACCGGCAAATACCATCTCTGACTGGAGATTTTACAGTATCCTTCCCCTGCCACGCCCACCAAGCCACACCCATAGAAGCGGTAGTAAAAAAAAATTGAATCCCACCACTGGTTGAGCAGGCGTCTTTCCATATAGCAGAATGTAGTGGTAGAGTCTAAAGCAGTACAGTTGGCTTTTTTGAGGTGTAGATGAAGGACCTGTTGATGTGTTGTTGGAATTTTCTGAGATTTGGTGTTGCTAAACATGAGTGATTGTTATTTATTTATTTATTTATTGAATTTTTATACCGCCCCCTCTCCCAGAAGGGACTCGGGGCGGTGTACAGTCTACTAAAAACGAACAATATATACAATTAAAAACAAATTAAACAAATTAATCCGGCCAAAATCCCATTAAATACAAAAATATTACTAATAAATTTAAAATTTAAGAATTATATTAAAATTTAAAACCTAGTTAATTTAAAACCTCCAAAAAACCGTTTACTGGGCCAGGCTGGCCTGTTGGAAGAACAGGGTCTTTACTGCGTGCCGGAAGGTCTAGATGTCGGTAATGGCCCGTATCTCCAGGGGCAGATCATTCCACAGGGGGGAGGGGGGGCATATAGAAGGCCTGCACCCTCGGGGTCGCCAACCGGCAACGATCAGGCGGCGGAACCCCGAGGAGGGCAACCCTGTGGGAGCGCACTGGGCGGCGGGAGGCTGTTGATGGCAGCAGGCAGTCCCGTAAGTACCCAGGTCCCAAGTTATTGTGTTGATGATATCACAAATACTGAATAATACATATTTTTCCTATCTTCATTGGTGTAATCTGAATGGGATTTCTAAAATAAATAGGGCCAAGCCACTTTCCCCCAAATTATTGTTGGAAAAATTCTGCTTGAACCTTCTCCTAATATGTAAAATCCTAGGAAAATCAGACAATTTCTATGTGAATCATCTTTTAGAGATTCCAAACCCTTCTTCACTTGTGCAATAGCCAAACTCTGTGTTGCCACAATGAAAATAAGACAAACGTGGTCTCAGGAATAAATGCTTTTGTTTTATTCATCAATTCAGCTTTCAATCAATCAATTTTTATTATAGTCATAGATCAGAATGATCAATCCAGCTTTATTATATCTTAGTTTTCTTGTTTTAGGCAATATTGAATTGAATTGAATTCTTTATTGTCATTGTATATATATACACAGTATACATACAATGAAATTCACATAACACCCAGAGATCAGACTCAACATACACACACAAATGACAATCCCCATACACCTCCCCATCCACCAAAATTCCCTGCCTCCTGAAAACACACAACAGATCAAGTAATATCCACATAACATACCAAGTAATATTGTCCAACAGCTCATTGATGGTGATATTTAAGTTCATTGTTAAGTGCAATTATAGCTCTGGGATAAAAACTATTCAGAAAATGTGTGGTCCGAGTTTTAATTGTTCTTTATCTTCTGCCAGAAGGCAACAGTTCATAGATTGTAAGCAGGATGGGAAGAGTCTCTGAGAATGTTGTGCATCTTCCTCAAATAGCGAGATGCAAAGATGTCATCCAGGGCTGGTAGCTGGAGCTCAGTGATATTCTGGGCAGTTTTAATGATTCTCTGTAGAGTTTTTTTGTCTGCTACAAAGCTGCTCCCATACCATACAAGAATGCAGTATGTCAGGACACTCTTAATGGTGCTGCGGTAGTAGGACAGAAGTAGATACTGAGATAGATTTATCTTGCTGAGCATTCTCAGGAAGTACAGCCTCTTCTGTGGCTTCTTTACAAGCCTGTTAGCATATAGTAAAATATGTATTTTACTCCATAGATTGTAATATTTTAGATGCACTGTTTATATTTGCACTATTAATTAATATAACAGCACAGAAACATAGTATAGTTTCTATAAAATTTCTTGTCCTATGAAAATCCTTTGGGGATGAGCTTAGCTATATTGTCTGTTTCCCTTTCTCTCCTTACTCGTTTGGTGCTAGGATTTTTTGTGAAACATCTTGACACACCCATTGTCAAAGCCAACAAGCCAACACTTACCTGCTCTTATCTATTTGGCCACTAAAAGTAGAAAACAATTCGACAGCACATAATCATAGTAACCTATGTTACCCTTTTATTACAGAGACCCTAGTTATGTTCATATTTTATTTCACCTGTTTGATTTTACTTTTGTGTTGCATGTTTGGCTGGTCATTGAACAAAGTTATTACACAGACCTTATCTTTGGAAGCTTGGGGTAAATTTCAGTAATTCAATGAAAAGGGGGGAAAGCGGGGGACTATAGAGTCCTGAAAGATATGTCCTTTCTCTACTTCCTCTGTTTAGGCTATCTGGGATCTCTGGCTTCAGCCCTCTTCACTGCATATGCTGTCCAGGGACTGCCCCTTGAGCTCTGGGGACCTGGGTTGCTGAAGACTCTGCCCCTTGCCCTGGAATACATCCAGGCTGCTGGGATTGAGACTGAAGCCAATGTAGCAGCTTGGTCCTATTTTCAAGAGAAATGGAAATGGTAAGTAGCTGGGGCAAGAGAGGGAACAAGGAACTCAGGGCTTTTGATTAAAGCTGGAAGCAATAGAATAGGAGATGAGTAGTTCAGAAATGTGATAGATAGATAGATAGATAGATAGATAGATAGATAGATAGATAGATAGATAGATAGATAGATAGATAGATAGATAGATAGATAGATAGATAGATAGATAGGCAAGCAGACAGGCAGCAAGCAGGGATAGATAGATAGATAGATAGATAGATAGATAGATAGATAGATAGATAGATAGATAGATAGATAGATAGATAGATAGATAGATAGATAGATAGATAGATAAACAGACAGACAGACAGACAGACAGACAGACAGACAGAGACTAGATAACTAGATGATAGATAGATAGATAGATAGATAGATAGATAGATAGATAGATAGATAGATAGATGATAGATTATATAGGTAAGTAGGTAGATAAGATAGTTAGACAGACAGATGAGATAGACAGACAGACAGACAGACAGACAGATAGATTAGATAGGTAGGTAGGCAGGTAGGCAGATAGATAGATAGATAGATAGATAGATAGATAGATAGATAGATAGATAGATAGATAGATAGATAGATAGATAGATAGATAGATAGATAGATAGATAGATAGACAGAAGCAATTTGAAGAATTTTTTTTTTAGGATCTACTTTCCCAGTTTGGGGAATCCTCTGGGGATATTCCAACTAATATGGAGAAAGGGAGAAATCACATCCTAGTTCCCTGGTTTACAAGATTTCTCAGGACTCTTACGTTCCTTCATGCTTGTAGCTGCTGGGTAAGGTTATCTACCAGCAAAGGGTCAAAGTTCATTAGTGTGCTGATAATAACACATTCACGTCTTTACCCTGAGCCAAGCGGGTGAAATATTTTGTTTGTTCACTGCTTTGAGTTCTTTATAAAAATAATAAAGGTAGGATATAAATAAGTAAGTTTTCAGGTACAATTCAAGGTGCTAGTTACCAACTACAATCCCTTCTAAATCCTATCTGCATTTATCTCTGTCTGCCCCATGAGATCCAGCAGGATGGGTATGTGTCCTTCAGGAAACAAGTGGGACTCAGGAAGTGTAGTTCTCTGTCCGAACAACACCTGCTGTTTGGAACAGCATATTCCTCTCCCAAATTCCAGATGTTCTGAACCTATCAGCCTTCCACCTATTTCCCCCACACACACAAATATTGGGCCAGAAGTTAAAAGAGTCAGCTTGAGAATGATTTGAGGATTGGATTATGTCTGTGGAGATTCTCACTTATCCATGGCATGGTTGTCCAAAAGTGCTTTTTCACAAGGCAAGTGGAGCCAGAGGAAGCCCTTTTTTAGTATGAAAGATAAATATGTGGGAAAACTAGTATTTAAGAAACAATGGCACTCTTTATTGTCTGTTTTGAATGGCTGGTTCTTCCACAGTGAACTTGCCGAGTTGCTCCGCCCTAACGGAGCTGCTCCTCCTCCTCCTCCTCTTCTTCTTCTTCTTCTTCTTCTTCTTCTTCTTCTTCTTCTTCTTCTTCTTCTTCTTCTTCTTCTTCTTCTTCTTCTTCTTCTTCTTCTTCTTCTTCTTCTTCTTCTTCTTCTTCTTCTTCTTCTTCTTCTTCTTCTTCTTCTTCTTCTTCTTCTTCTTCCTCTCCTCCTCCTCCTCCTCCTCCTCCTTCTCCTTGCAGTCCAAGAGTATCCAGCTCAGAGGAGCAAAAGACTTGATTTCCAAAGCCCCTCCCCCCTCCCCACCTTTCCCAGGGAGGTTTCTAGAACTGTGGAGAATCTGTAGCAGAGTTCAAAGAATCTGCTACAGCCCAGGAGCTTCTTCTGCCAGGAAAAAAACAGAGTACTTTGAAAAAGTACTTTTGGGGAAGATCGGATTACGTTTACTGTTCATGTTATATTGTGCTGTGCTTTGTCCTTTTGTTTATTTTGTTTTTCAGCCCTATGCCATCCTCTCAGAATCCCTGTTTGTGCGGTAGACAGCCATATAACTAGAATAAATAAATGTAACTGAATCATCCCACATCTAGGTACCTCTCAGAACGGGGTCTCACTGATGGCCGGGGCCCAGTTAGATTTCCTCCTGCCTATGGTCCTGCTGAGCGAGATGTCATCTACAAAACCTTCAGCCTGGATGGGTGGGCTGGGCGGAGCGGCCACGATGCCCCCATGATTGCCTACGATGCCCTTCTGGGTGCTGGGAGCAGCTGGGAGCAGCTCTGTGGACGGTCCATGTTCCATGGTGGTGAGTGACAACCTCCCCTGTAAAATGCTTGACTCTAGAACTGACTGACACTGTGCTGTTCCAATCACACACACATACACACACACACACACACACACACACACACACACACACCCCACAGGTGTTATGAGTCATTATTAAGGCTTCCAAGCCTGAATTAGTATTCCCTTGTGCCAGCACCAGCTCAATTCTGAAGGGTTCCAGAGGCTACTCACAAGAAGCTAACACTAGTCCTCAAGGCAAAGGCAAGTCTAGTCCACTAGGCAAAAACAAATCCCTAAGGCAAAGACAAGACAAAGCAAGTCCCCAGGCAAAGGCAAGTCCCCGGGGCAAAGACAAGGCAAAGGCAAGTCCCCAGGGCAAAGGGCATGGCAAGAACACACTGCAAGGAAATAGACACGTTGTTCCTAGCATCATTTCATTCCCTTTATTGAGCTAAATAACTACTCCCTGGTGCAATTTTTTTTTCATCAAGAGCGGAAGGCTGCCTCCTCATGAGTAACCTAGATGACCTTCTTTGGGCCTGCCTCCTCTTAGCCCTACGTGTTCTCTGATCTAGAGGAGGGGGTAGTTCTTCTTAATCTCCACCAACCAGCTGGGTGCCCTCTCTACCCAAAGCCTCTGGACTTCCTATCTGCAGCTGTGCCTCTCCTGTCTCTAATTCGGACGGCTGCTTGTCCAGTTATTCCCCTGTGTTCAGCCCCTCCACTCCTGACTCATAGCTCTCGGCTGCTGGCTCATCCTTGTCTGAACTAGCATCCGGAGAGGCGTCTGGAGAGGCATCCAGGGAATGCAACACAGCCACTCATAATCTTTTCTTTTTTCTGTATGTTTCTCTTGTCCTCCAGGGGACAGTGATTCCACAGGGGTGATTGCAGCTTGCTGCTGGGGCCTTACATACGGTCTCCAAGATATCCCATCTGGAAATCACATGGAACTGGAATACCGAGACAGGATGGTCTCTGCAGCCAACTCTCTCTTTCGCCTAGCATGGGAGCAGAGGTCTGTTTGAAAAGCCGTTCCCATATCTAACATCCTCAATTCCTGGGAAGGCATAAGTTGAAAACTTGCAATGGATTGAAAACTGCTGCTTTCAAAATAAATTGTAGCTGTATTCTGCCTCACTTTTGTGGGCTGGAGGAGGGATCCATGTCAGATTCCCAAGATCCTGTATAGAAGTGTCCACAGGAAACCAATAATAAAGACTTTGCATGGATGTTTTGTTGAGTTTATCTATCTGCATCTGTACAGAAGACAAAATCTACCACTGTACAGAATACAAAACAGTAAAAAGATGGTTATCTCCTATCTCTTTTCTCCCATCTCGTAGCAGGAGAAGTAGAATAGTTACCACGAATCCGTGAGTTCAGGCAAGAGTGAAGAAACCTCTCCCAACCCATTGAGGGTCAATTTAGTGACCAATCAGGATTACAGATGTGGTCACGTGACATGGACTACATTTCCCAGAATACCTTAACTACATTTACCATGATGCATACCCTTAAGGGGACAGCTCACAATTGCTAATTAACTATCCAATTCCCATACACTGGCTGGACAGCACAGTTGTATTGCTTAGTAATGGCAATCCTGGTTCAACTTCCATGTAACCCAGGAATTACTTGAGGTTGGAAAAACTTTGGGGCGAAACCTTTGATTTGGAGATATAGAACATTTCTAGTATAGAATTTGTTCCTATAATGGATCATAACTAAGCAACTGCACTTGATGATGCAATGAAGATGGATCTCAATACCAAAATCCATGGCTCTGAATGGTCCACAGAATATCAGGCTAGGAGCAGTTTGGTCTCCATTCCTATTCTGACATGAGAATGCCAGCAGTGCTCTTTAAAAAAAAAACTATTGTAAATATATTTAGGTACATCATCTTTATTAAAAGGCTAATAATAATGAAGCCTGAAATTCCAGGGAACACAGGCAGAGGCATTACAACGTGATGTTTGTATTTTAGCATGGCATCCGTGTTGCTTTTTGAAGTTTAGGAAATCAAGTTTTTTTCCATTTTTTTATTTTGTTCATTCATATCTTGCCATTATTATTTTTACAAATAGCTCAAGGCAGTAACCATGAACTATTTGTAGAAATAATGTTGGGATAGAAATATATCTCATGCTCCTCCCTCCCTCCATTTTCCCCACAATAACAACCCTGTGGAACTGAGTTGGGTGACTGGCCCAAAGTCTCCCAGATGGCTTTCATACCTAAGGAGAGACAAGAATTCACAGTCTCCCATTTTCTAGCCTGTTGCCTTAACCACTAGATCAAACTGGCTCTCCAGCTTGGCTTTTTAGCCAGAGCCCTTTTTTAAAAAAAGTGTACCTATTCATGAACTAAACAATAGAAGTATATTTTAGAGCCATGGATGTTGGCAAGTGTTAAATAAACAAGCCTGGATGGGAAAGGGAAAGATGCAAAATATTTTAAGGATGTTCTGTCTTTTCTCATATTTAATCAATGTCTTTTAACAGTATTGTTACTTTCTGATGCATCACATATATCTACAAATCATTCATTCTGTATCCCATATTAAGACTTGATATACAAACACACACCCAATAAACATGTTTTCACTTTGCTTGAAGTTCTTGTGATATAATGGGGGAGCGTGAAAAAGCCACTTTGCAAAATTAATGTCTCCCAGATTTAGAGATCAAATTCTTATCATCCATATCAACTTGGATGCCTGAGATTTAAAGGCAACCCCTGGATTTTTACGCTGTTTACCAGACCAAAGAGGTGGGAGGTCCAATCTTATAAAACTGAGTCCAGTCTATAGGACACCTGAGCCAGCCTGTATGGAGTTTGGATAAATTTGCATAACAATGTTCATTGGCAAGGTCTCACTTGTCAGAGTTTACCACTGGACTTTGACTCTGCTTGGACTCTGGCATAGTCAGGGCATTGACTGGAATGAAAAATGCCAAGGCAGCAGTAAATGGGCTAAAAAAAGAGAGAGTAGTTGCTGCAAAAAGCTGCTTGAAAGAGTTGGGCAGAAAACAGGAAGTCCCCAGCAGGGAAGATCTATAAGGAATAAATTGTTCACCTCCCCTTTTCAAAACCAGAATGCTTTATGTTCCTGAATCCAAACAGCAGCTTCACCAGAACTTCCTAATTTTTTTTTTTTAAATAAAGCAAAGCTATAAAATGTAACAGTTTTAAAATATTCAACATCTGCCTCGGTTAAGAAATGGTAAATTTGAACCTGGTGTTTATACAACTTCTCTTTTAATATCACTATTTATCTCTGCTGTGTTTAGGGGCTCTCTTGTTCATTTTGCCAGTTGTGTTTCTTCCAAAATCATGTTTAAATGGGACTATTGCGACCACACCTGTTTGAGTATGGGGTAGGACTAGGAGACATATAAGGTTCCTTCCAATTTTGTTATTCTGTTATTTATATTATATTGGTTCACGTATTCAATGACTTAGTCCCAGGAGTGAAATCCTTAACCATTTCAAGGAATCCAGGAGCCTTAGTTCCCCTCTTTTATATTCAAATAGATCCCATTTCCTTGTCAGAAACCCAGGATTACTGGATTACTGGACACACACAAAGGCTCAGCCAAGATGTTTTATTTTGGCACCAAGGCAGGTTTTTTAGGGCAGCCACTCTAGGAGGTGGCTGTGAAAAGAGAGAAAGAAGTGACTTAGAAAGCTTAACCCCCCAAGGCAGGATGGAAACTTAAGGCAGAAATACTGGACGCCTCTTCCCCTCCAGTGGCTTGATTTAGAAAGCTGTTCAGAGGATGATGGAATTCTCTGAAATCTGGGGCTGTGGGAACCATTTCAAACCCCACATGATCTTCAGAACAGTCACTGTCAATTTAAGATGAAGTGTAGGACAGATGTAGTCAAGCAAAGGTTTGAAGCAGCAAAGCATGTTGGGATTGCCAGCAACAATCATAGATAGGATATCAGCTGCAGAGCTAACCCAGTTAGTCACAGTCCCAGGTAACAAGCTGTACAGCTAAGATTTCTTGCATGGAAAATTGCATGTGATGAGAGTCCCAGAGCACTGAGCGCAAAATCAAAACAAAATGTCTCTGCAAAAACAAACCACGATGAGATGTTTGAAACAAACTATGATGAGATGATTGAAGCAAACCATGATGAGATGATTCCAGCGGAACAGTATCTCTGGAGGATCATGCTGAGAAGGGATTGACATCAGAAGAGCATGATGAAATGGGGCACAGCAAATCAAGTAGGAGTCTCAATGGACGGGCCATGATTCTGTTTGTCCACAGAGAAGCAGAAGGTGATGGGGAGAAGGCAGGCATATCAGGGTGTCTGATTTTGTATGATTCTGACTGTTATCCAGGATGCTAGGAAAGATTGGTAAGAGTCATGATGATCAAGGCATGGTGATATCCTTCAGGTGGTAACAAGAGTTTCCTGCAATGACAGAGGAGGGCTTCAAGGTTTTATTGGAGTCTGTGCAAGATACAGGAAGTTGTTGGAAGTTGCAGCTAGGACTCCACGGCAGCTGATGTGAGTACTATAAACACCTCCAGGCAGGTCATTAAGTACCCCTGTGCTCTGGAAAAGAAGAAGAAAATTGAGCATGCTGGCTGAGGAATTCTGTGAGTTGAAGTCCACATATCTTAAAGTTGCCAAGCTCGAAAAACACCAGCTTAATATATTTTTCTTCTATCTCACCTTATCCTCCCTTGCAAACTAACCCTTCACTTAATCTTGTTATGGAAAGGTATCATAAATTGATTCAAGCTCGATATTCTGTTTGCAATATTGCATAAACATGGTGTCTATCTCCAATATTTTTAATTTGAAGATTCATTGCTAATTCATTCCTGCTCCAGGAATGAATTAACCCCCCCCATCCCCGTTTTCTTTGTTTGACAAGTTCTCTACTGAACAAAAGAAAGAAGGCAGAAATCAGCTGCTACCTCCACATGTTTCTTTTCTTTGGAGTTTGAAGATCACATATAGTATTTTAGGTTGGTGCCTTGGCGTGCATATTTTTTAACGAGACAGGCCGAGAAGATCATTTAATTACAATTTAATCAGAACATTCTGATTAAAGGGAAATCCATTCATTCAAACAGGGAACCCAGATCCTTAGCTTACATTCCATTTTATAATTAACACATTAAAAAAATGCAAGAGAAAAGCTGATTGGACAGGATGAAAGTAATCCCTTCTTTGTACAGTAAATTAGCTGCATGTAGTCAAACGTGTTACATGTATGTCCATTTAAAAAAGGTCTGACAACAAAAAGGGTGTAAAATTTAAGGTGTTAATGAGAAAAAAGGTTGTTTGGAGTTCACGAAGAGACAAATTAAATACCAAATAGCATTAACAAACTCCAGATATCCTTTTAAATCAAACATAATCCCATCCTTTCCTGATCTGGGGAAATTTATCTTTTCAGTTTAGGAATATTAGAAGCTATCAATCTATTCATCTAGCAATAGGATAAAAAAAATTCCAGTCTGTAATGGTTTGATAAACTCTTATCACAATTTTAAAAGAGAGAAAAATAAATGAAATTAAATAGCAAAATAACCGTGTTAGTTAATAAGTATAACAATAAAAAAAGTCCATGAGGTTGGTACCACAAAGTCCATTTTGTATGGCACTCACATTCCTGGAGACTAAACATGGGGTGCAAAACACCTGCCCTATTGCCCCAAAGCCAAGCCCTTTACTGCATGGTTAGCAAAGCTGCCTTACCATGAGAATTCTTCTGTCAATGAGTCGACACAAGTTGTTCCGGCTCCCACCAGCTATGATGTAGTCAGTGCCAAGGAAGTGGCAAGTATATAACTGAGGGGAAAGCAAGAGAAGGTCCCTTCATTAAACCAATTAAAAAAAAGAACCCTAAAGAAATTATCCTTTTTTTTTTTTTTTGCCAAGAATGATTAGCTTTCAGTTGGCAAATGTGCGTCATTAAAATCACACTAAAACACATAATCTAAATAAGTGAACAAAATTACACGATGGGGCAACAGACAGAGAAACCATGGCTATTGAAATCACAGCAAATAAAACTGAGGCATTCTCACTTTTACTCCCCAATCCTGGAAAAGAGTTTTCTTGCAAATATCTCCAACCCCCTTGATATTGCAGGACTGAGAGCCAGCAGCAGAAAATATGATCACACACGACTCAATTGAAAGATTATAGTATAAAACAATTATGCTGATCCCAGTGGTTTATCAGCCTGCTGAGTACCATACTCAAAAATATTGCATAGTTCTTAGAAAATCGGCGCGTTGGCAAATTTTCCATCTGTCAGTTGCAAAAGGCGATAGTGGTTGGAGCCACTACTATAGTATGTATGTACCATATATAGGTGAAACTTGAAAAATTAGAATATCGTGTAAAAGTTCATTCATTTCAGTAATGCAACTTAAAAGTTGAATCTAATATATGAGATGGATTCATTACATGCAAAGCAAGATAGTTCAAGCAGTGATGTGTCATAATTGTGATGATTATGGCTTACAGCTCATGAAAACCCCAAATCCACAATCTCAGAAAATTAGAATATTGTGAAAAGGTTCAATATTCTAGGCTCAAAGTGTCCCACTCTAATCAGCTAATTAAGCCATGACACTTGCAAAGGGTTCCTGAGCCTTTAAATGGTCTCTCAGTCTGGTTCAATAGGAATCACAATCATGGGAAAGACTGCTGACCTGACAGTTCAGCAGAAAACCATCATTGACACCCTCCATAAGGAGGGAAAGCCTCAAAAGGTAATTGCAAAAGAATTTGAATGTTCTCAAAGTGCTGTATCAAAGCACATTAATAGAAAGATATGTGGAAGGGAAAAGTATGGAAGAAAACGGTGCACAAGCAGCAGGGATGACTGCAGCCTGGAGAGAATTGTCAGGAAAAAGCCATTCAAAATTGTTGGGGGCTTTCACAAGGAGTGGACTGAGGCTGGAGTCAGTACATCAAGAGCCACCACACACAGACGGATCCTGGACATGGGCTTCAAATGTCGTATTCCTCTTGTCAAGCCGCTCCTGAACAACAAACAACGTCAGAAGCATCTTACCTGGGCTAAAGAAAAACAGAACTGGTCTGTTGCTCAGTGGTCCAAAGTCCTTTTTTCTGATGAGAGCAACTTTTGCATCTCATTTGGAAACTAAGGACCCAGAGTCTGGAGGAAGAATGGAGAGGCACACACTGCAAGATGCTTGAAGTCCAGTGTGAAGTTTCCACAGTCTGTGTTGATTTGGGGAGCCATGTCATCTGCTGGTGTTGGTCCACTGTGCTTCATTAAGTCCAGGGTCAACGCAGCCATCTACCTGGAGCTTTTGGAGCACTTCATGCTTCCTTCCGCAGACGAGCTTTATGGGGATGCTGACTTCATTTTCCAGCAGACTTGGCACCTGCCCACACTGCCAAAAGCATCAAAACCTGGTTCAATGACCGTGGGATTACTGTGCTTGTTTTGGCCAGCAAACTCGCCTGACCTGAATCTATGGGGCATTGCCAAGAAAAAGATGAGACATGAGACCAAACAATGCAGAAGAGCTGAAGGAGCTATTGAAGCATCCTGGTCTTCCATAACAGCAGTGCCACAGGTTGATAGCTTCCATGCCATGCTGCATTGAGGCAGTAATTGCTGCAAAAGGGGCCCAAACCAAGTACTGAGTACATATGCATGCTTATACTTTTCAGAGGTCCAATATTGTTCAATGTACAATCCTTGTTTTATTGATTGCATGTAATATTCTAATTTTCTGAGATTGTGAATTTGGGGTTTTCATGAGCTGTAAGCCATAATCATCACAATTATGACAAATCACGGCTTGAACTATCTTGCTTTGCATGTAATGAGTCTATCTCATATATTAGTTTCACCTTTTAAGTTGCATTACTGAAATAAATGAACTTTTGCATGATATTCTAATTTTTCGAGTTTATATCGATACATTGCAATGCCCTAGGTTCTTGAGAAGAACTCGATATGTAAGCAGCTAAAACCAGATAAAGAGCTGGCAGTTGTGATTTCATGTTGTTGCTCATACTACAATAATAAAACAGCAGTCTGGCCTGGTTTGTTTTTCAGTGAAAGAGAAAAATTGATTGGATAGTGACAATTTATCCTTCCTAATTTCTCCAGGAAATAAGCTCAGGTTGGAAAGCCATCAAGCCACTAATTCCCATTACAAGAGCTACAAGTCCAAAAGCCAAGAGAAAGGATAAGAGGACAGTTCCCTCCAAAGAGAAGAGGAAAGCTCCAGATTCAGAGAACTTTGTCTTGCACAACTGAGTCAAAATGAACAGTCTTATTGAAGAAACGTGATGGTGTCAGATCACAGGGTTGGAGAAGTTTAAGGTGGAAATATTAAATCCAAGTGGATTTTGCAGTCAGAAGATAAGAGAAAGGGTTCCCTGCGTCTTATACATTTGGTGGTTGAACAGCTATTTTCAGAAAGGAGTATGATGGGTCAAATTCATCCTTCTCCATGTTGTTTAGAGTTTATGGGAAATGGTCCAACATTTCTGGAGGACACCAGGCTTCAGGGAATGTTGGCTTTGTCTGAGTTTTGGGAATAATGAAAAATAGTTTTTCAACCTGTGAGTGACCCCGAAAATCTTCTGGAATGTCCATTATCTTGCCACATGTTTCAGCATCCCAAATCTAGGGTAGAGGCAAAAAAATATTTATTTGTATTTTATTGGCTGGGTCCTAGATTGTGTTTTCCAGATTTTTAAGCTATAGTTTCTCAGAGAAACCTTTTGTGGGTGGAGATTCATTCTCTGAGCTTGTGGGTTGGTTTCTGAACATTTCGTTACTAGATTAGGTAACATCTTCAGTGGAATTTAGGAGGTGTCAGTGTCAGTGTTTCTCTGTTTATAAGGGTTTAGTGTGGTCAGTAGATCTTGTGATGGAGAGGTCACCTCAGGTGAGAGTTATATCAGGTGAGGGTCTTGTGATGGGTCAGGTGTTGGTTACCTCAAGTGAAACATTCGGAAACCAACCCACAAGCTCAGAGAATGAATCTTCACCCTCATCCTTCACCCAAGCTACAGACATTCACCCCTATTGCAAACCCGTTTACCTTTTTACCTATAATGCTAAGCAATAAATCATGTCTGACAAAGCAAGATGGCAGGTTTTCATATCTTACCAATCTTAGTGTGATGTTTAAATCCAATGAATGTCTTGCTCATTCATGAATTTTATAGGACTTATAGAATTACCTGAAATGTGTATAAATATATGACACTTTTGTTGTTTAAAGGACATTTGAATGTTTCATATTATATCACGTCTCATTTATCTTAAGCATTACAGTCAAACTGGGGCTCTTGCATATATTTTTTACTATATAATACAATAATAGAAAAGTGATCTGGGAGCATTCCCTGCAAATTTGTTTCACTCTGCACAAGGAAATCTACTCTACCCTCCCAAATTTTATAGATGAGAATAAAAATTTGGCTTATCTCCAAACGAATACCTTAAAACAATAACCAATGCAGAAACGCAATGACAAGATTGCGTTTTCCCCATGTATATAGTTTGCATTCCATCCAGAGTTGTAGATTTGATAAAGCTGTTGTAAATTAGAAAGGTAGTGTCTGATTTCTCTATAATATTTGAAAATCAACACATTATTTGCAGTAACTTTTGCATTGAGCACTATTTTTTTTCCAAGAGACCTCAACTTACGACCACAATTCAGATCAAAATTCTCATTGTTAAATAAGGTGGTTGTTGAATTGTGTCTGATTTCACAACCTTTTTTGCCAGAGTTGTTAAGTGAATCACCAGGGTTGCTAAATGAATCATGCAGTCATTAAGCGAATCACTTCCCTATTGATCTAGCTTGTTGGAAATTGATTGGGAAGGGCGTAAATAGCAATCAAATGATCCCAGGATATTGCAACCCTTATAAATATATGCCTGTTGATCACTGATTTATCGCACTTGTGCTCAATAGGCACACAGAGATAAACAACAGCTACATATCACTCAAAAGAGACAATCAAAAAACCAAAAAGACCAAAACATTTCCCCATCAACAGTCCATACCCGGATTAATACCAAGATAAGAGAGCCGTGGTAGTGCAGTGGTTAGAATACAATATTATAGGCTAATTCTGACTGCCAGCAGTTCGATTCTCACTAGCTCAAGGTTGACTCAGCCTTCCATCCTTCTGAGGTCGGTAAATTGATGACCCAGATTGTTGTGGGCAATATGCTGACTCTGTAAACCGCTTAGAGGGGGCTGTAAAGCACTGTGAAGTGGTATAAAAGTCTAAGTGCTATTGCTATTGCTATTAATATTAGACCAACAATCAAGAAGTATACAATACCCAATCAGGGAACTACAAACTCAGGCAAACAAGCTAACAATCTAATTGAGGAACTATCAAGACTACTCCCATAAACACTGACTGGGCAAGCCATTAGTAGATAAGCAGAGCAAACCCACTTCCTCTAGCACTGTTGATGTTACCTAGACAACAACCATGCTCAGAGAGCACCAAGGCCCCACAATCCAACCTGAGCTACAAATATTTTCTTCTATCTAGATCATGGTTCTGTATCAAAGGAACCAAATGGCTTAATCCAAATGATTTCCAAAACCTCTAGATCAAATTTGGAGCTTCAGAGGTGTCTCTTCATCACTCTTACCTGCAAGGTGTTATGCCGCCTCCAGGATCCCGTCAAAATTTGGGAGCCCGTTTTGTCTATTGACAGAGCATCCCCACAGATGTGGGGCCCAGAGATACGCCTGTGAGAAGGGCAGAGCAAAGGTGGGAAATATGTAAGAACAAGCAATAGAAAAAGAAACAATAGGTTAGAGAAAGGGGGGGGGAAAGAGAAATGGAAAAGGGAGGAAGGTGGAGAAGACCCCCCAAAGAGTGAGGTAACAGAACTGGATGAAGAAATAGGGGAAATACTTAGGCATACTTTTGCGAATGTGGAAATTGTGTGTTCCAAAACTAGAAGGACAAAAAAGAAAAAAAAAGTAGTTAAATAGCTTCATCCCTTCCAAAGCCCACTTGGTAATATTTTCCTTGCCTGGTCTATCACATGTGGCAGTGGCCCCCAACCTTTTGGCACTAAGGACTGGTTCTGTGAAGAGAGGTTTTCTGTGGACTGGACGAGGTGTGGTTTTATGTCTTGCCCGCATCTCGTAGATGATTCTTTGCTTGTTTGCATGGATCGGTTTCTGGGAAGCATTTTAAAGTATGTCTCTTGAGACAAAATACACAATCTGTACAATATGTATCATACAGCCATCCTTCTGATTTTTTATTTTTATTCCAGTCCTAGGCTCCCCAAAGCCCAAAACTCCCTGTGGCCTGCAAAGATCTTCCTATCAAAATGGCAAAGCTAAACCTTACAGCCAAATTACCTCTTTTGGGCAGCATGATTATGGTAAAACATTTTTTTTAAAAAACCCACATCTTTCTTTTAATAGTGTTACACATCTGTTGGAAGCTACCTGACCATTTCAAATCCCACCCTCCAAATGGCTGAAAAATCCAGCCTCATCCCTCCAGAGTTGGCACCACATTGCTACCCATCTGTCTGTAACCTGCACCTGATGCCCTTCAAAGATCAAATTTAAAATAAAGATGTTAAATACTCCTAAAAGTAGCACTCCATTCCACACCTTTGGATCAGTAGTGGGATTTAAACTTTTTTACTACTGGTTCTGTGGGTGTGGCTTGGTGGGTGTGGCTTCGTGGACGGGGCAGGGAAGGATACTGTAAAATCCTCATTCCCTCACCACCAACTAACCTGCTTTCAAGCTCTGTTCTCTGTGCAGGGCAACCAAAGAAGACCCAGCTGATCAGCTGGTACTCAGGAGACAGAGAATAGATGGGGGCAGGGTCCAGTCAGAGGTGGTGTTTGCTGGTTCTCTGAACTACTCAAAATTTCCACTACCGGTTCTCCAAAACTGGACAGAACCTGCTAAATATCACCTCTGGTTTGGACCATGGAAAGAGGCAGGTGGGATCTAACCTTTTCCTTCAGCCCCCATTTTTAAAAAAATTCCCACATCCTTCCTCTCATTATAAAGATAAGTGAATTGTTTTTAAAAAGAAGTTGGGGGTTGGGGGTGGAGACATGAATGAGGACCTGGATTGTTGGGGGCAATATGTTGACTCTGTAAACTGCTTAGAGAGGGCTGTAGAGCACTAGGAAATGGTATATAACTCTAAGTGCTATTGTGGTTGCTACTGCTATTAAGATCCACCCCCAAACTTTCTATTTTGGATCAAACCATCCTGAATTCACATGGAGGTGGAACAGCATCAATGGGAATTTTGCATGTTTTATAGGTTCTCCTTGCGTTTATGCAAAATACTGGTCCGTCTGGCTAAGATTTTAGATTGTTCAAATCTACAACTCTATAGTAGCTCTGACATTTGCAAGATAAGACAGTACCAGCAGCCCCCACAAAATAAAAAAGCTGGGATGGATCAAAGGAGAATTATTTCCAGGCAGGTTTTCTTTTTAAAGTATGTCCTGAAAATAGAGAAAAGTATTTTTCATGGGCCATTTTCTGTACTGGATCCTGAGATTTTCATTTGCCAATTCTCAGCGTAACTGTTCAGTAGCACAACCAATATTCCTGGCTTGGTCAGGTGGCTACTACTGAGTCCCAGAGTTTCACCTGCACTGTGTCATCCCATCCTCCAGAAATGAAGCGTTCGTTGTTTTCTGGGAAGAAGACCAAAGCATAGATTCGGGACATATGTCCATCCATCACAGTTGGGGAATCACTGGAGGAAAAAAGATGGATATAGTCAGCTCTTTGAAGTAGTCCAGATTAGGAAACCTAAGTTATGCATGCTAATGCTCCTTTTATCATAAGGCTGTACTAACACAATTTTGCAAATTTAAATGAGCTTGCTCCCTTCCTCCCTTTATCTTCATGTGACCTACAAAGAATCTTGTCTGAGACTTTTACGCAGACTACAGTTCTAGGCAAAACTCAGAATTCCTTTGACCTCCAGGTGACCTTTGCATGCCATGACTGATAACATGGCCTCAGGTGACCTTCCCACCAAGGTGATCTTTGCATCATGTGACCTGTCAACCATACAGCCAACCAACTACATAACCACACAATACCATTTAAAAGCAGAGGAAAACTGAAACGAGACATTTCAATCAATGGCTTAATCTTAGCTGGTGATAAAATGTTTGGAAGTCAAACAGCAAGCTCAGGGAATGAAACCACCAATAACAGCTAAAATATTTTCTTTTACTTGACCATTGTCTTGGTTGGAGCTCTTTCTCCTGTTACTTCTGCCCATTACAATTGACTTAAAAGCCAAAAACCATCTACAAAATTCCCTACTAAGTTGAGAAATCCTTACAATTTCTGACCTTCTCAAGAGCTATAATGTCCGAAACTTAACAGAGTACCTACCTGGGCAGAAAATTTTGCAATTTATCCCAGGTCTGAGCATCATACATGTAAATTCCAGGTCCTGCTCCACCTGTGAGAAACCTGGAGCCAGAAGCATTGAAACAGGCTGCGAGGGTTTGGCGGTCTTCTGTGATGGTGCGTACGCAGGTGTGAGTAGAGACGTGCCATAGCTTCACTTTCCCGCCAGAATCTATGATTGGGAGAGAGCTCAGAGTTGTAATGATATTATTCAATGTAGATAGAGAATATTCTTTTTCATGGGGCAACAGAAGTCAAAATGGAGCATTATTAGGAAGAGTCCTTTTCTGATTTGAACAACTTTGTAAAACATCAAATGTGGAATAGGTTTTCTTTGTCAATGCTTAAGGAGGCAGCCACAGTTAGAAGCTGAAGAGAAGTACAAATGACAATGCTAAATAGCTCCGTTCACATATCAAACTAAACCAAATAACAGAATAATAGAGTTGGAAGGGACCTTGGAGGTCTTCTAATCCAACTTCCTGCTCAGGCAAGAAACCCTATATCATTTCAAACAAATGGTTGTCCTATCTCTTCTTACAAAATTCCAATTTTGGAGCATTCACAATTTCTACAGGCAAGTTGTTCCACTGATTAATTGTTCTGTCAGGAAATTTCTCCTTAGTTCTAGATTGCTTCTTTCCTTGATTAGTTTTCATCCATTGCGTCTTATCTTGCTTTCAGGTACTTTGGAGAATAGCTTGACTCCCTATTCTATGTGGCAACCCTTTATATATTGGAATACTGTTATCATGTTGCCCCTAGTCCTTCTTTTCATTAAATTTATCATTTATTACGAAGGCTTAAGAATATTCAAGGGTTTGCATACTCCAAACAAAAAGAAATATATTCTGTGCACCAAGAAGTTGCAATCAAATTTCATCATATATTAGAAAAGCATCACTCACAAGTGGTAAGTAAGACATCTCCATTGTGGGCAGGTCCACGGGGCATAAAGTGCATTGAGGTGGTGGGAAGTCCTAGAGATGTTGTGTCATTATCAGCAAGAATATGATGAAGTGACCCATCACTGACAGAATAAACCTTAAGCACAGGAGAGAAGACAAAGAAATATCAGCACAAAACTTTAAGAGCAGGTGAGAATAAACCCAGCACAGCACAGAAGAGATATCAGGACAACATGAGGTTAACAATTCACAAGAAATAACTTAGATTCTATTAAGCAAAAAACATACCATAGAAATCCAAGGGAACATAGATGTTTCCCATGGAAAATATTATGAAACTATGTTTTAGAAAATTGTAGTTTTGGAGCTGAAACTGGTAATATGGCACAAAACAATTCTTTGAACAGTGTTATGGTTCCACTTCTGTAGAATGGATTCAATACACCATATACTTTGCAAATTTCTGAAGATATACCAGTAACATTCAACCCTCACCATCCAGGAAACAAATTTGTCTGGGATCCTGGATAATAATTGCAACGTCGATACTGTCCAAGTTTAACAGCTTTTTTTTCCTTTTTGGTGGTGGTAGGAGTTATCCTTTCCTGTTTGAATGTGTGGGTGTTCGCTTTAGCATATAGAGGATTTGTGACTAGAATGTGTTAAGGAAGGGAGGGAGGGAGGAAGGAAGGAAGGAAGGAAGGAAGGAAGGAAGGAAGGAAGGAAGGAAGGAAGGAAGGAAGGGATCACACTGAACAAAACTAAAGAGGCTTCTGTCTAAATATTGGTGATATAATTCAGGAATGCTGTGAGGACTACAGTTTATCTATCCCTGATGAATTAAGTTAAATCATCCAGTGAGGCTCCTTGGTATGAGACAATTTGCAATATACAGGTAGTCCGCAACTTAAATAGTTCTTTTAGTGACTATTCAAAGTTACAACATCACTGAAAAAAGTGACATGATTATTTTTCATACTTACAACTATTGCAGCATCCCCAATAATCATGTGATCAAAATACAGATGCTTGGCAATTTACTCACATTTCTGACAGTTGTCATACCACATTTTATGACCTTCTTACAAGCAAAATCAATGAGGAAACTAGATTCACTTGGCAACCGTGTTATTAACTTAACAAGTGCAGTGATTCACTTAACAACTATGGCAAGAGAAGTCATAAAATGGGGCAAAACTCACTTAACAAATGTCTCACTTAGCAACAGAAATTTTGGGCTCAGTTATGATTGTAAATCGAGGATTATCTGTGCACTGTTGGAAATCTAACTGTAATCATAACATGAGCCAATCAAATCACCATTCATTGCAGTTCTGCGTGAATCTACTCAGATGCAAGTCCTTTGGAGTCTGGTGGTTTTACTGTTTGGTAAATATATTTAAGATTGCAAATCTCTGATTAGTATAATTTGTTATACTTGTAATCTCTTTTAGAATGTCAAAATAGTCTATGAGGGGATCTCTCTTCACTTTGAATCCCTATGAGGTGATTGAGAGGAAGGACTGGGCCCAAGTGATCTGGTGCATTTCCATACTTGAGAATAGATTTGCATCCAATTTCCTCCGTTCCTAGTCTAACATTATAACTACTACAGTTCATCACACGAGCCCCTGAATTTGTTGTAAATTGTCCTTTCTTCAGTTCTGTAATGCTTTGATATGCTCATGTTTTTATTTTGAAGCAAGCGTTGTGCAGAATGCTTTGAGCGTGCTGAAAATCTGTGATGATGGATCAGATGACAAAAAAGAAAGGGCAAATAATTTTGTTATCTCTGATCCTGTTCATCCATTTGATTTCTAGCAGGAAATGGTGGGTGTTCAAAATCCCTACCAGTCTTTCCATCAGATGGAAAGACTGGTAGGGATTTTCAGATGGAAATTGAACCACACCTCAGCCTCTTGAGTGTAGCACACTTGGGAGAGGGAGCCAGGTAAGGTAAGACTGCTGAACATCGAGGCCAAAGAGTGTACGGCACCTGTTTGTAGGTTATGTGTGTCTGTATGTATCTGTGTGTGTGTGTAAAAAGTTAAGAAGGCAGCTGCGGCTATGCAATTTTTTGGATTTTAAGAGCCCCTGGTTGGGAACTCTTTTTTAATTTTTTTGTTTATAATATAAAATACAAAAAATACAAATAGTAGGAAAAATAGGGGAGGGAAAAGGGAAGGGAATTGAAGAGTGCAGAAAAGAAGGGAAAAAGAAAGAAAAGGCATTGACCTCTGACTCCCTTTGGGGGAGTAAAATAAGATGATAATATCAAACTTCAACTTTCTACTTTTACATATGAACTAACCATTTCTGTATCAACAAATCTATCTAATTGATAAAACCCAAAATCAAAGTTTCATTTTTTTCCCACCTCAAGCACAAAAGAAGTAGTTTCCAAGTAGAAACAAAAGTGTTTATGTTTTTTCTTTCATCAAAGGAGTCAATTTAGCCATGTCTACTCACTCTTTTGCAGCCATTCTTCCATTGTGGGGATTGAAGTGTCCTTATATTTTTTTGAGTTGTGGCTATGCAATTGAGATCAGGCACATACATATGTAACATATTTGTGTCACATATGAAAAAGGGTTCAATTGCATGGGTGTGGCTGTTGTTCTTGACTTTTTTGATTGCCCTTCTGGGGACAATCCTAGTTTCTGGAACTGCCCTCTTTCCCTGCCTGACACTGACCTTAATGGCTCCAGTACGCAATCCTGCTGCAACCCTGGTCCCATCATTATTGAACTGGCAGCAGAGAAGCTGATCTCCACAGTCTCTGGGAAGGAGGACCAAAATATTTGCATTTAGTAGCTTTCCTCTTTCATTGCTAATAATAGCAACAGCACTTAGACTTATATACTATTTTAAAGTGCTTTACAGGCCTCTCTAAGTGGTTTACAGAATCAGCATATTGCCCCCCAAAAATTTGGATCCTCATTTTACCCACCTCGGAAGGATGGAAGGCTGAGTCAACCTTGAGCTTGGTGAGATTCAATCTGCCAAATTGCAGGCAGCTGGCTGCAGCAGAAGTAGCTTGCAGTATTGCACTCTAACCACTGCGCCACCGAGGCTCCTTATAATGATGCTAAAGTCCAGCAACTTCTCATTTCAAATCATGAAGGTTGAAAATCCAACATATTTACAAAGTGCAGACCTTAACACCAAATCAATGTAATAATTTATTAAAAGAATTCAGATATAAAGCCGAACAGAAAATAAAATAACAGCGCAGCCATACATATTGAAGGCATAAATCAGGAAGTCAGACAGAAGGTAATCAGAAATCTAACAATGCATTGAGGTCAAGCCGAAAAGTCTTGTCATGTCATAGCTGTAGGAATTGCCAGAAAGAGATGTATTTTTCAGCTGCTTCTAAAAATGCTGGCTTAGAGCAAGACCAGCCTGATCTCTGTTGAAACATGTGAGCCAGCATTAAACAGTTTTGTATGGAAAAAGACGCTTTTTATATAGGGACACCGCCACCTATCCAAAGCTTTAAACAACCAGTACTTTGACCTGGTCTCTTCAATCTAGAAACCATCAGTTGAGTTTAGATGGGGAGAAGAAAACATCATCACCTCCTTCACATAGTTACCTACATTGTGTGAAGCAGCCGAAGATCACCAGATATGGAGGGGCTGGTGGTAACGGTATCTTGGGGTTGGTTGCTTGGCCCTGGAATGGACAAGCGCCCCCGGCGTCCAGACTGCATGGCCTGGGGGGTACAGGTCTTCAAGGAGAAGGACAAGAGGGAAGTTAGACATTTTGCTGGGTTTTTACATTCCTATTTTCTCGACTGATTCTCAACATTCTGGGGGAGATTGAACCTTGGAGCACACATGTTGCATGCAGGAGCCCCCTAAGTCACCTGTCAAACCACAGATCTCTCCTGAGAACATGTAGTGCTGCTACATTTAGATAAAATGCTGAGTTAGGTGGGCAAATATAATGTGGCACACCAAATGGCTACCACAGTTCTTTACATTCCCTCTCCTCCCAGGTGATTGATCCAAGAGTCCTTTCCCCCATCCATCTTTTTAATTCCAACTCAACCACTTGCCAGCTATGCAAACTTCTTCCCATCCCATCATCCCCATGTCCCACACTCCCAACAGCCTCAAAGCCTTCTGCCCTTCATCCCTGCAACCAGCCTTTCTCTCTCTTCCTCTCTCTTTAAGGGTTCTACTCCAGCTCCTAGCAACCAATGAAGGAGAAGGAAGAATCTACCTGGTTACTATGACAGCTGCAAAGGGAGGAGGAAGATTCACAAGGAAAATAGTAGTAGCTGGACCATAGCCTTCTCCTTTGTCTTATCCTACATTTATCTGGCTGGTGTGTGTGTGTGCATGCTAAACAAGGTGGTGAGTATCAGAGACTGCACTCATATCTCTTGAGATAATTTGATAATTTAACAGAATAACAGGACCTTGAAGGGACTTTGGAGGTCTTCTAGTCCAATCCCCTGCTCAGGTAGGAAACTTTAAAGTTGCCACCATCTTTTCTCCAATTTTAAGAAGCATACTTAGTGATTGATTTAGGTCATGACTACTCTGAACCTCTCAAGGCTCAAATGTTTCTACAAATTAGAGCCAAATCAGATTTTGGTGGATCACATCTTTTCAGATATGACTTGCCATAGCAGCATTTTTGTTAGCACAGTGATGGGCAGACTTTTTATGACTAAAGGCCATCTATTTATATTTTTAGGTGGGCTGAAGGCCACAATGGGCAAGGTAGCCATTACACCCTTAAAACTACCGTATTTATTCGAGTATAACGCGCAAAATTTTATACTGATTTTAAACTGAAAATTAGGGGGTGCGCGTTATAAACGAGGGGTGGGGTGGGGTGGCAATGGCGGCCGGTCCAATGAGGGCGCAGGCGAATTGTGAGTTCGCACTGCGGCGACCATACAACAGCCGCGCACTATAAGCTACGAGGGAGACCCCCGCGCGCTTCTCCCACTCAGCTCCCCCAGGTCCTTTGCCGTGGGCGGGGGGGGGTCTCGGGGAGTGTCTCGTTTCCCCCCCGCAGGCGGAGAGCGACGGCCCAGCGTCGCCCACTTGGGACTGGGGAGGAACCATGCCTCCTCCCGGGGTCCGCGCCCCCCGCCCAGCGCTCACCTGCTCCGCCGGCGGCTCTCGCTGGCCCGTGGGGACGCGCGCCCAGCAACAGCAGCAGCAGCCGGGGGGCATCGGTGCCCGGGGAGGACGGTTTCTGCGTGGCTCCCTCGCCCCCCGGGACCCTCCTCAGCCCTCGGGAAGCAGGCGAGGGGCTGGCCCCCCGACCCTTCCGCCGGTTGGGCAGGTTATGGCCGCCTCGCCCGGCAGTCGCCGCCTCTTTGGCCTTCCCGGCGGCCGGAGCCCGTCCCGAGAGCCCGCGGAGTCTCGCCGTGGGTGAAGGGCATCTCCTCCCGTGACAGCCAGGCCGAGCTCGCCCGGCAAGGCTGCTCCGCTCCAGACGCCGGGGCCACCTTAAGCACCTTCCGGGGGCCGCGCGCAGTCGCCCCGTGTGGCGGGCAGCCCCGGAACGTGTGCGGCGGGCGCTGGCGGAGACGGCTGCGCTGCCGGGCGCCCCTTCCCGGCAACCTCGGGCGGTAGCCACGGCCGGCCCGTCGCAGGGACCTCCGGGGCCCGGACGGAGCGTTGGGCGAGTGACTTGGGGCAGCGGCGTAGGCGTTTGTCTGTGGCAGGTAGCTTGCAGTGGGGACTAGCCCGGGGGCTTCGGGGCCTGGCGACTCTTTCGGGCTGGTGCAGGCTGTGGAGGACGGATTGCTTCCAGCAGGCGCGCCCTGGTTGCAAAGCCCCTCTTAGCGTTGCAAGGGCTCCGTGGGGGAGATGGAAGTGGGGAGGGCGAGATCGTTCTGGACAGGTGGAGACTTCGCGCCCACCAAAAAAGCTTCCTACATGCTCTTGAAGCCCCAAATAACCCAGACAACCACAGTCCGCAAACGCCAACCGTTTCCCGCCACCGACTTCCAAAACTATCGCAACGGTGCAGAAAACCCTCGCGGCCGCGCTCGCTCTTTCTCCAGTCACAGGGAAAGCGCGCACTATAAGCTACGAGGGGACGTTTTGTTTTTCGGGGCTGCAGCCGCGCACTATACGCTACGAGGGGACGTTTTGTTTTTCTTCGCCCTCGCGTATAGTGCGCGGCTGCAGCCCCAAAAAACAAAACGTCCCCTCGTAGCGTATAGTGCGCGGCTTGATGTGAAACAAAATTTTATACCAATTTTTAATGGAAAATTAGGGGGTGCGCGTTATACACGTGTGCGCGTTATACTCGAATAAATACGGTATGTCAATAAAGTGGACAAAATCTATTTATGTGGGGTTTTCCTCTGAGATTTGGAGAGTCTGGAGTTTTTCTTTATTTTTTACATCTAAACTTTTAAAAATAGTTTATACTGTGGTGGAGTTTTGTGTGTGTTTTTGGGTGGGATGTGTGCCCTCAAGACATTGTTGATTCCTCATAACTGCCGGGACTAGTCCCACTGTTTTCTTGGCAATGATTTGCTATTGCCTCCTTTCCAGGACTGAGAGAGAGTGATTGGCTCACCCAGCTATATTTCTGCCTAAGCCAGGACTGGAATATACATTCATTCAGTTTTTAGCCTGATGGCTTAATTGCTACATACACTGACTATCCATTCTTTTCTACACCATTTTAGTGTTCTGGAAGCTTCTGTCTCTTCCATACTTCCTAAGAAGCCAAGCTGATCCAGGCTGCCAATATTCATCACGTGGCCAATGTTAATCTGGACAAAGGAGGAGAGATTTATTCTACAGATGTTACAGCCAGGAGAAAAGCAAAAAAGGCCTGGATGGAGGAGGGGTCGGAAATGAAGAAGAGATGATCCTTTTCTCCCTCTATAAATCAGCCTCTCCCAAAGAGCCATTTTTCCCCCGCTGCTGAAGATTGGGTGCCAGGCCGATTGACTGGGGACTTGGGTGACTGGACTGGGAACTACATTCCTCTCTACCATGCAGAACGGCTTGGGACCTGCCTGCATCTTCTTGCGCAAGAACATTGCTGACAAACAGAGGGTATGGGCCATCTAGTGGGGACTGGATCATGGGCATTGGTGGGGGTAGCCCTACAGGTTAAGGGATGCACCGGATTGGACTTCTGTCTTTTTTCAGTGAAATAGCAATTAATCAAAAGTGGTCCAGGGTAGGATTATAATATTCCCAGATTTCACTCTTTGCCATAGGAAGGTATTTTGTTTTTAATTCAGGATATGCAATAGAAATGGATCAGAGGTCCAGACGTCTGGGTTTTCTTCAAAAGAAATCTAAAGAAAGATTCCCCAATCTTTTAAAAATGTATTGGGCTACAAACCCCAACCAATTTGTTCAGAATGGTGGGTATTGTAATTCAACTGTGCTGTAATTCAACAATGGGAAGACAATACTGTAAGTAGGAGAAAGTTGATAGAGACAATTATATTTTACAAGATATTGTTAATTAATTAATTAGATTTAATTTAGCATATGAGAACATGACAGAAAAAAAGTAAGTATATGTACATATGAACATATATTAGAGAGAAGCAGGCAGTTGAAAAAGACATGATTGCTAATGCTTTTATCTCCACTTTTATTTCTGGAAAATCACATAGGTTTATAAACAGTGGAGATGACAGAAATATAAGTATGATCCACGTGAAGTGATGCTTATCTTCCAAATTCTCTTTGATTTTCTACTTGGGGATTTGTTCCAATCACTAGCGAAGTTTACAATAAAAAATCTGAGACTTTTTGACCTCTGCTGTAAGCAGCTTGGTTTAGGGGGCTGTCTTCTCAAATATTCTTCTTCATTTCCTAATCAAAGCATCTGTTGTCTATCACAGCCTTTTCCACAATCAGTAGCTAGCAGGTATCTCAACTATCTGTAAGACTTGCTCTCTATTATATTTATGCATCTCATTTAAAAAGGAACCAGTGAATCAATTTAGCTTTTCCATTTCCAGTTAGTTATTTGTGTTTTAACCTGCTATTTTGGAATACTGCTGATTTCTGGTCATACAAAGCAATATTTTTCATTGGCCAAGGACAATGAAATGCTTCAGCTGAGTTGTTATAGTCGGGTGGAGAGATAAGTTTAGAAGTATGGTGACTAGGACCTTGATTTCTCCAGTTCCCCCCCAAAAAGGAGCAGTTTTCTCTAGGATTTGGAGTCGTGAGCCTTGGCTTCTGAGTTCCATGTTTATGTCCCTCTATTGCAGTGAATGTCTTTCCACTATTTTTTTGTTACAGCAACGTGAACTGAGTGGAGATGAAATTGAAGGTAAGTGCAAACTTCTGTTTGTGCACATATATGATTCTGACCAATATATTAAACTAGTGCTCCAAGATATGCTACTTTGGAAAGTTAGGAAAGATTGAAGAGACATCAGTAGCAGATAATCTTCCTTGAAAAAACTCTCAGAATTCCCCTAGAGACTGTTAAAAAAAGGCAAATATCAGTTGTGTGCTCAAACGAATTCATGATGAGAGATGGTGAAGAAGGAGTCTTTCTGGATCTGCTATTTGTAGTCTAAAAATAAGGTCAGAATTGGTTTAATTTTCCCAGTAAATGAACTTTGATGGGAGGTCTCTCAGTAGAAAATTGATTTAGAATGCATAAAAGCAAAAGCATTTTATTAATGGTGTTTCAAATAATGAGATTCATGAGCTAGATTCTTACAATATGCTTGCTTGTTTAACAGTCAATCAATTAATGGCATTTCTGTGTCATTCTGCTTCAAAATGGCTACAAGTTAAATACTAAATCCAGGTTAACAAAAACAAAAATGATATGCCCAAGCATGCAACTCATATTATGGTTTATATGGTGATCTGATATACATAACATGCTAAGGGCTGAGCTCCCACAATACTCGGAAGCTTAAATTACTCAAGCATGTTACGAAAACCCGGCCATGATTTTATTTGTTTCTTTATTATCCTCATAATCTTCCTCATTATGCAAAAAACAGAACTCTATGAAGCCTTTCAGGAGTTTGACAAGGACAAAGATGGATATATCTGCTGCAAAGATCTGGGTAACCTCATGAGAACAATGGGGTACATGCCAACCGAGATGGAGCTCATAGAGCTGTCTCAACAGATCAACATGAATCGTAAGTGCTTATTGGGAATGTTAGATATTCTATGGGGAAAAGTCAGTGATGTCAGACTTCCCCCATTGATTCATTTTCCAGGTGGGAAAGAATGAGGGAAACCTAAGTCTGAGACTCTCCAGATGTCTCTGGACTCCAACTTGTATCAATTTTAGCCAATACTGAGTGATGGGAAGTAAACTTCAACAACAGTTGGGGTTCTATGAGTTTCCAGTCACTCTCTTATCTTGGTGTGTAGTTGTCTCTGAAGGAAAGCTTCTACTTCAGAAAAAAAAGGTACATCTTTCATTAATGGCAGTTACTATCTGCTTTTGAAAACCATGGTGTAAATTGGTTAAGACTGAAGAGTCTGTTTCAGATTTACTGGACAATCCTGGCCAGTGATTGCTCTTCAGGGATGAATTATGCATGATGTTTATACATCTTGTTTAATTTGGACCTTTTAAAAAATGAGCAAAGATCAGCTACTGAAAAGGATGATTGCAGCAGAAAGGAAGGATTCCCTTTTACTACTATACTACAAGTCTTCTCTTCTGAAACTATTATTTGCACTCACAAGAAAGTTCCCTTCATTTTGTTTCCACAATAAAATAATGGCTAAGGGAGAAGATTTTTATAAAGACCATAGCAAGTCAAAGGGCTTATGTTAATTCTTTCTTGCCCCAATACCCTGTTCTCCAATGTTCTTAGGAGCGATAATTTTTATTTATTTATTTGGTTTGTCAATTGCTTACAAGATAATAGGTATAAGTAAAAACGTAGTTATGAATACATGGATACATATAAGAAAAATAAAAAAGAAATAGGACAGGGATGGTAGGCACGTTGATGCGCTTATGCACGCCCCCTACAGACCTCTTAGGAAAGGGGTGAGGTCAATAGTGGACAGTCTAAGGTTAAAGTTTTTGGGGTTTGGGGAAGAAACCACAGAGTCAGGTAGAATATTCCAGACATTGATCACTCTGTTGCTGAAGTCGTATTTCCTGCAATCAAGTTTGGTACGATTAACCTTGAGTTTGTATCTATTGTTTGCTCTTGGGCTGTTATGGTTGAAGCTGAAGTATTCATTGACAGGTAGGACATTTCAAAGTATGATTTTATATACTATACTTAGATCAGACTGAAGGCGGCATAGTTCTAGTTTTCTAGATCTAGAATTTCAAGTCTGGTGGCATAAGATATTCTGCAACGAGTAGAGGAGTGGAGTACTCTTGTGAAATATTTCTGGACTTTCTCAACTATGTTAATATCAGATACATAATGTAGGTTCCAGACTGATGAGCTGTATTTGAGTATTGGTCTAGCAAATGTTTTGTATGCTCCAGTTAGTAGTGTAGTATTACCAGAGAAAAAGCTATGTAGGATTAGGTTAACAACTTTTAATGCCTTTTTGGCTATGTAGTTACAGTAGGCTTTAGCCCTTAGATCATTAGAGATGAGTACTCCAAAGTCCTTGACAGAGTTTGGATCATCAACAAGGTCTTACTATTCAGCTTGTATTTTATTTTCTGATTTTTTTTGCCAATATGTAAGACAGAGCATTTGTTTGTTGAGATTTGAAGTTGCCATTTGTTTGACCATTCTGATGCATAGTCGAGGTCTTTTTGAAGGGTAGCAGTATTGTCTGTGGTGTTGAATAGCTTTACATCATCAGCGAAGAGGGCTCAGTTGCTCTTAATATGATCACAGAGGTCATTTATGTAGAGTATGAAGAGAATTGGTCCTAGGACACTGCCTTGGGGGACACCACTGTTGACAGGTACAGAATTTGATAGGATGCTCCCAATTTTGACCATTTGTTGTCTGTTTGACAGGAATGCTTCTATCCAGTTATGCAAGTGTCCAGAGATATCATAAGATTTTAGTTTTAGGAGTTGTTTGTCGTGTACCACTGAATCAAAGGCTTTACAGAAGTCTATTTAGATTGCCTCTATTGCTTTGCCCTTATCAAGTTGTGTAGTCCATATGTTTTTGCAGTGTAAGAGTTGCAGATTGCAAGATATTTTTTTCTGAAACCAAATTGTTTATTAGAGAGTAGGTTGTTTGTCTCTAAGTGGAGGATAATGGATTGGTTAATAATTGATTCCATGAGGTGGAATCAGGTGATGCAGCATAAAGAGATTGGTCTGTAATTTTCAACTAGGCTGAGGTCTCCCTTTTTGAAGAGGGGGATGACCATGGCTTGTGACCATAGTTTTGGCAAGGAGCTGGTCCTAAAAGATTTTTCAAAGATTATGCTTAGAGGTTCGGCTATGGCAGTGGATAGCTTTTTTAAGAAATAGGCACATATTCCGTCTGGTCCAATAGATAGAGATGGTTTTAGATTGCGTAGTGCTTTTTCAAGATTGTCTTCTGTAAAATCAGTATGTATTAGATTATTGTAGTTGTCTGTGGTTCAGCTAGGAAATACTGGGAATGATCCATTGCTGTTTACAAATATTGAGCCAAAAAATGTGTTAAAGAGGTTTGCTTTAATGGTGTCATCATTGCAATCTTTACCATTAGGTCCTTTCAGGGGTGGGATGGACCTTGAGTCTTTTAGTTTGTTGTTTACAAAATTGTAGAAAGCGCGGGTGGAATTGATGCGTAGAAGGTTTTCCTCTTGTTTAATGTGATAATTGGTGCATTCAGTTTTTATCTGGTGGCATAAGTTTTTGTATCGGCCTTTGAAGTTGGCAACATGACCAGATTTGTTTTTCCGCCAAAGTGATCTCTTTTTGGATTGAAACTTCCTTATTGTTATGGGTAATCTGTTTTTTCTGGTTTTTGGAGTTGTTATTGGTACATATAGTTTGATATAATGGGAAACCTGAGTTCTTTGAACAAGAGCTGGAGAAGAGATGGGACAATCATTTTTATGGAATAGTATAGGGTTTCCTGCTTAAGCAAGGGATTGGACTAGAAGACCTCCAAGATCCCTTCCAATTCTATTCTGAATTGAAATTGATCACATCATTTCAAAAATAAAAGTGCATTTATTACAATTATGCCATTCTTCTTTCTGATAGAAATGATCTCATATGGTCTCTTATCCAGGTGTTTACCAAATCCAAAACTAAATTATTAATATGATGCTTTCACTTAGGAAGTGGGAAGGTTCAGAATGATCTGTTTCCTATTATTTTCTCCTCAATACTCTGAAACAGCTTTTAATCAGGGAACTGAAGGAGAAGGCAATATATTGGTTGTGTGTGTGTGTGTGTTTTAATTCATTTGAGTAAATATCCCTTTTCTTTGTAGTAAATGTCACTTTTCTTGTTGCAGTTGGGGGACATGTAGCTTTTGATGACTTTGTAGAGCTGATGACCCCAAAACTGCTGGCAGAAACAGCGGGCATGATTGGCCTTCAAGAGATGAGAGATGCCTTCAAAGAGGTAAAAACAGATGGTTACAGATGTTTTTACAGATGTAAAAACAGATGGCACAGGAGTTAGATCCAGAAAGGAAACGTGGATTAAATGGGTTTTCTTTATCATGTTTATTTCCTAATTTTTTGATCTGAGCAAAACTTCACCCAGATCAGTATTTTCTTATGGTTGCACAAACAAAATATAAGGACAATCTACGCTTAACCATAGTTTCTGTCCAATGTCTGGTTCTCTGTAGGAGACTGCCTCTTGAGAGAGTAAAGCAAATTACCTTGACAAAAAGCCAGATCCATTCTCAAAGAGATTAATAATTCAAGACCAATTAAATGTGGGGGGGGAAGAGGAAATGGCTCCGAGTCTCAGGCTCTTCCTTAGTTCACAGAAGTATTGAGGGTGGGGAGATAAAGCACAATCAGACTTGAAAGTTACTGTTACTATAGCAAATATAATATTCTGAACCTTCCTTTCAAGTTATTTTCTTGGTCTGGTGCACATAGTGGAGCTAACATCTCCTAATGTATTTATTTCTATAGATATGAACATAGGAAGCAGACTAAAAATCAGGGCATATCTAAAACACTCTTTTTAAAAACACATCTACATGATGTAAGAGTAGTTCCTCCAGACTATTGCTGAGGCTAATTTCTGATCCCATGTGAAATTAATGTCTCCCATAGGGAAGATGGAGCTGAGAACATACAAGAGGGTAGGATATATGCCCAGCTCATTTAGTTGATTTTGGCTGATGTGAGCGTGCTCCTATCCATCCAATCTCTTCTGGTGAATAGTGATTGACAAATCTGGACGTCATATTTGTTTTCCCTTCCCACATCCCCTGAAATCTGTTGTGGTAGGTGGGTTGTGGTAAGTTGAAGAGGGTGGCAACATTGACTGAAGCGGAAAGGGCCTCTTCAACATTTTAATAGTGTCCCCCACCACCCCAATGTAGCTTGTCAGAGGTTATATGGATTATGGCTTTCATATAAAGCTGAGGTTTCCTGAAGCTTTTCTCCCAGGATTTGATCCACAGAATGAGGTAATAGAAGCTACCTTTGGTACAGGTGATTATATGACTACATGTGCTGCCTGAGATGAGCCATTTTTTCTCTCAATTCAGCCAGGGATGTGTTGACAGCTGTGGTTGCACTGGCTGAAGTAGGAAAGTCTGTTGCAGCAGCCTCTAGCTACCTATCTAAATGTAGCATCTTCACCAGTCCTAAACAATATTTGAAAAGAGATTATTAGGTATTTTTGTCCCATCAGTATAGAATCTTTCAATCTCTGCACATTAATTGCCCTGTTGACAAGCTGCCTTATTAATAAGGACAAATATCAACTAGCTATGTGTACCAAGCAAATTAGTTCTGGTATATTTTGTGCTGCCTTTTGGACTGAACAATAGCACATTCCATTGCCATCTGGATAGATGTGATGCCCACGGTTTCCATGCATAATGAGAGGCCTAACTTCCTCCTTTCTTCCTCAATAAAATTGCTCAGCCCAACATTCCCCTTCAAAAGTCTGAAAAAAAATTCTGGAAATTGCAATTCCAGCATATCTTGAAGAAACCAACTGAAGCAATGTTTCTCAATCTTAACTGTTTGAAGGTATGGACTTCAACTCCCAGAATTCCCCAGCTGGCCATGGGAAACCATCTTGGAGGCTCTAATCTTGTGGTGTTGAAATAAAATTTGCAAAATTAAAAATGTCCCATTCAGCACAGAAAATGACCATGCTAAACTAGATGAATATATCTGTAGTCCATACTTGGAGGGTGCAAATAGTCTAAGAAAACAAACAAACTATCAGGCCTACTAGAATCTTGATAATTAAATCTGTAATGTCACCTATGGAGAGTGGAGGCTTAGAAATTAATGCTTTTCCAGCTAGGACCAAGGCACCTATTTCTAATTAATATCTCTCTTATCACATATTTGTTCTTTCTAAATCACATCAAACAAT